>CM053769.1:576055696-576231292 GCA_028658325.1 Potorous gilbertii | reverse complement strand
GGGGGGGGGGGTGCTTTAGGAAAATCCCTTTAGTAGCAGAACAGAGGATGGATTGGGAGAAGAGAGACACTGAGGCAGGCAGACTCACCAGCAGTCTACGGCAATCGTCCAGATGCGAGGTGATGAGGATTTGCACTAGTGCAGTGACAGTGCCAGGTGAGAGAAGGGGGCATGTCAGAGATGTTACAAAAGGTGAAAGCAACAGGCCTCCGTAACAGATTGGGTATGGGAGGTAGAGTTAATGGAGAGTCAAGGATAACATTGGGAGGACAGTGCCGCCCTTAAGCAGTAATCCAACAGTTACAGTATTAAGGAAGTCAGGAGGAAGGAGGATTTAGGAGAAAAGATAATCATTTTGTTTGGACATTGTGTTTAAGATATGTGCTAGCTATCAGTTTGAGATTTCAGAAATGTATATGGAGATGAGAAACTGGAGGTCAGCAAAAATGATTACAGCAGGATATGAATGGTCGGTCATTAAACCTACAGGAGTTGATGAGATTACCAAGACAAGTAGCTTAGAGGGAGAAGGCCCAGGACAGAACCCATAGGGATACCTAGGGTTAGACCCTGTGACCTAGATGAGGATCCAGAAAAGGAGAGTGAAAAGGAGCTCAAGTAGGCAGGAGAAGAACCAGCAGAGAGCAGCGTCCAAAAAACCCAGAGAGAAGAAAGTATCAAGGTACAGAGAGTGAGCAAGTGTCAAGGGCTGCAGGAAATTCGAGAAGAATCAGGATTGAGGAAAGGCCACTGGATTTGGTCACTTTGGTGAGAGGAGTTTCTATGAAATAATAAAATAAGAAGCCGGACTGTGAGGGGTCAAGAAATGAGAAAGAGGGAAAAAAAACAAAACCGAAAGAATGTCTCTGGTGTGTAGGGTAGATTCTCTATAAAAGCCTAAGTAAAGACATAAATAACAGTACTTGGAGTGAAAAGTCAGGTGTGAAAAAGCTACTAAGTTCATAGGTGGGCCAAGAAGCCACAGCAGTGAGAGCATAAATCCACCTGAACGTCTAATAACAAGGTTCCTAATACTGGCAGCTCTACTCCTCCTCTGCATCTGCTGATCTGGCCTGTTTTCAACGCCATGGAACAACACTGGACCTCCCAGGTTAAGCTAATGGCCATGATGTCTAACTCAAGCCTTGACTGAAACCACCTCCCTCTGTCTCCTTGCCCCTGTGACTAGAGGGTTGGAAGTTGGAGTACCAAACTCCTCCCAAGAGAGGGCAAAAGCTGGGCTTTGGGACTCATTACACTCTGCTCTTTCTGGTTTCACATCTATAGAATAAGATGCCTCTACAATGGGTAGCCTCTGGAGTGTCCCCCCTCTCTGCCTTCCTGCCTCCATTTGTGTTTTGTTGCCCCCCTCCCATTAACTAAATTATAAGCTCCTTGAGGATGAGGATGTTTTATTAATAGTATCCCAAGCACTTAGCACAGTATCTGGCACCCAGTAGGTGCTTAATAAATATTGATTGGATAGGATGGCAACTTCCACTCAAAAAGGACTTTATATTTGCTTCACCATAACACTGTGAGACAAATTATGTCATCCTAGGTTATAGACAGGGGAGAACCAAGTCTCAATCTCCTTTCTTGCCTACCAGCTCCAATAACACCATGGCTTTAGTTGGAAAGCCTCACCAACTTTCAAGTACCCCCTTTTAGGTGTAGTTCTCCCTCTGTGAAATGTAAGTGCCTTGAAGGCTAGAGTTCATCTTGCTGGATGGTATCTATCACCTCAGGGCTTAGCACAAGGCTTGGCACATAGTAAGCACTTAATTTCTCTATCTAGCTATCCCTGTTCTGTAGATGATGAAAACAGGGCTCAGGGAGGTTACATGTGACAGGCTCTGTGTTTTCAGAAAGCCTGATCTTGGAACCAGGGCTTCTGATTCCAAATTCCATCCTCTTTCCACTAAATCTCTAAGTCTAGACTTTCCATTTTACCATTTGCTGAGTCACCAGCCTGACAGCTGGTTGACAGCTGCTCAGGAACTAGATTTCCTGGATCATCATTTATGCCCATTATCTCGCTCCCCAGTGACACCGCCATCACCCTGTTCATGGCCATGAAGCATAAAAGAGGGAAGCAACAGGGATCAAATGTAATTAGTAGTTCAGGATTTATAGCTCTTTAAGTTGCCTTACGTCAGATGCAAAGGCAGTCTGGGGGCCCTGGGTCTGGATTTTTACTCTGAACATGAATGATGACTTAAAGAGAACCCATTCAACTTCTCAGACTAGCAAGACCAGCTAGAAACATACAAAGTTTCCAAAATTGTCTCTGATGAAGAAAAATTCCAATCAAAATAAAATTTATCCAATCCATTTATTTGCATGAATGAATTCAAAGGAATCCCTTTATATGTATCCTCATAAAGAGTCATAAAAGTTCTGGAAATTCTAAAGCTCCTGGTGGCATCTGTTTGTTTTCAGTTACTGTTGTTCATAGAGGGAGATAGATTTTGGTTAAAATGGAAATGAATGAATTGATCTTTAACACACTGTAAATTTGCTGGAAGCTCAGACATAATCTATCCCAATCTCCTCAATAATATAAAGAAACTTCTGCCCAGAGCGAAGACGTGATCTGCCTGAGGGCACACAGCTAACCAACAGCAAAGCATGCATGGCCTTTTTCACTTGAAGTCCAGCATTCTTTCCACAGTACATTTCAAAGTTGGAGAGGATGAGGTAAAACAGGACAGAATAGGGCCAAGAAGCCAAGAAATGAAGAAAAAAAACATTATGACTAAGGATTTTATATACATAACAAAAATGTAGCATGTCAGGTAATAAGCAAGTTCTGGGTTTTTGTTTGGGTTGGTTTTTTAAACGAGAATCCATAGAGATCTTCATAGTGCAAAATAACAAATACATATTAAAAGTCCTTACTGAAGGGCTGAGGCTTATCCAGAATGATTTTCCCCCTAGGGCTGCCTGTAATTTCTACTCCACTTTGCCTACAAACACAAGTGTATTTATTTCTCAAGCCAGCTGTTTTTCAGCTGCACTGAATAGTTCTTATCAGCTGCTGGCCCTAGAAGAACACTGTGATACATACATGTGTCCCAAACATTCCCCACAAAAGGCAGTCCCAAGAAGTTGTTTCTGTTCTTGGCAGCTGCTGCAGAGCAAAGAAAGATTCTGAGAATGACTAAAACCAGAAATCAAAGCCGTATTAGATGATCCCCCTGGAAAATTGAGAGTTCCAAAGACCTATCAATTTTAAGAACTTCAAGATTTTAAAAGATATATTAATAAATCCTTGAGAGCTATTCACTTATTCCTCAGGATGAAAACAATAGATCTGCCTAGAAATATCCAAGAGATACTAATAAATATTTTATTATCTGATATTAAAAGAGAGTGGTTGTTGGGGGAAAGGGGGATGGTTTGGCTGGAGAGGAAAGAAATGAACTCAGCATCCAAGAATGACAAGTACTTGTACTCCTGTTAACCTGACATCTAGATGAGAAGTTACAGAAAAACTGGGACCATTTTAATGAAGCCAAAGGCTACTCAAAAGAGATTCTGGGATTAATGACTAAAGTATCTTGAAATGACAAATTAGTTATTTGGGTACCATATGTTTATGTTATATTTAAGATTGCATTTGAGTTTGACATGTAGGATGCTTTATCCTTTTTTTACCTAATGGATCCCTCAAAATATTAATGTTTATTATAAAATTCCAAGGAAGCAGTAATTAAAAGAAAATACCAGGAGATAAGGGGCAGAAGGGAAATCTGTGCTCATACTTTGATTTCTTTAACAAAATTTGTGTTATACTTGATTGCAAAAAAACAAAAAACAAATCTGCAGTTATAGTTTATTCACATGTAACAAAGTATGCAAACTTGCAAAAAAGGTAACAATCTACAGTTACATTGTATGCATATGAAGCAGAATATGCAAACTCCTGCTTGCTTTTAGATTTGGATAATTAATAAGTAAAAATAGGAGGTAATCAATATATAACTTTGGATTGATTTAAGTATTAGCAGTCACCTGATAAATTGTGAATATAATCAGATACTGACTGGTTGTAAATAAACTATTTCAGTTTAAGGATTGTGAGACTCTGAAAAGTGATTGGTACTAGGATCTGAGATTAGTTTGTGATAGTATTACAACTGAATAGAACAGATAACTGGATTAACTGTTTGCTCAAGGAGGAGGCTTTCAACGGATGCTTTGGAGTCCTTGAGAGTTCTGTAGCTGAGCTTCGTGGTGCTGTTCATTCATGGAATTCCATCAATTCCTATTCAAACCACACACACAAACACACATAGACACACACACACACACACACACACACACACACACACACACACACACACAACCCCGCCCCCGCCATGGCTCCATCGACAAAGCCTCCCCTACCTAGCGAAATGAGATCTTCTTTATATGGACATCAACAACACTTACCATCTGTGTACCATTCATTTGGCAACCAATCGTAATCTTTCGTATTCTTGTTTGAATCATTCTCTAGAGATCTTCCCCATCAATGGAACCGATGGGGAAGCTCTTTCAGAGGAAAGACACAGATTTTTTTGGCTTGATGTACACATGTATATTTGTATACATTTTAGAATTCTAAATCGTCAAAGCACCTAGAATGGTGCTTTGCAGAATAATGAATGCTCAACAAAGACTCATTACTCTGAATAAGTCCATTTATTTCTCTCAGTGGTGTCTCATCAAAAGCAATACCACCCTTTATATGCTTCAAAAGTATTTTTTGCTTGCTTTTGCACGAAGGAGAAGCAGATCAGGTAGAAAAATCTGCCTACACAGAACAGAAGTGTGCCAGCTCAATCTATCAGGAGATTGTTAAATTTTTGGTGTAAGCATCATATCTTGGAAATCAACAAATATTACCAATAAGAGCTAGATTTGTTGTTTTCTGATTGTCTAGACTTAAGAAAGCGATGGGGGAAATGTTAATAATGCACACTGAAAATTAAAATTATATCAAGCATATATATATATATATATATATATATATGAAAATGTTACGTGTACATATTTATATATACATACATATGTGCGTTCATCCTTCGTTGCCCAAAGAAGACCATAGCATCAGAGAAATAATGACATGACTTGCACCTGACCTTGTTTGGAGAAAGGGCTGTGCAGGTCACCAGCCTCAGCTCTCCTCCAGAGCCATGTGATTCCAGTAACCAGATATTCATCAGGATGACTGAAGACCCAGGATGAGGCAATTGGGGTTAAGTGACTTGGCCAAGGTCACCCAGCTAGTGAGTGTCAAGTGTCTGAGGTGAGATTTGAACTCAGGTCCTCCTGAGTCCTGCACTGGTGCTCTATCCACTGCACCACCTAGCTGCCCCAAACATACATATATTGGGGGGGGGGGCAGCATAGAGACAGAGAGAGAGAGACAGAGAGATTAGTTTTGGAGGTTTTTTTGAAGGAGGAGGTCAGTTGCTAAATATTTACCAATACACCACAGAATTATTTTCCCAATCTATTTGGTTCATCAATGTAGTAACTTCAAGAATCCCTGCTTTGGGATAAAGGTTTACCAAATCAATGAAAGAACTTGGAGCAGAAAAGGGCTACATATTTATTTTCATGTGGCTATCTGTGCTATAACAAAGGCTTCCTGATCAATCGGAAATTCTTTGCCACTATTACTTCATCCCAAATAGCAACTTACACTTACTTTTCCCACCCCAACCACTGAGTACAGAAGCAATATAAATGAAAAAAAAGTCATAATAAATTATTATTATTAGACTGCCAAGTTCAGGCTGGGAAGCTGTTTCTCACTGCATTCTAATCTACCATTGCCACTGTCTGAAGGCTTAGATATTGCTGTGATAGGTACCTTAGGAATACTCAGGAACAAACAGAAGAACATCCTATTAAAATTGCATTTGTGTTTCTGTCTTCTTTGATGGGTTTCATTCCGTTGCCACAGAGGCAGATAATGTGCTATGCTCAGACAGAGTCTAACTCAAAACAAAGCTCTCTCTGCTGAGGTTTCCTTTTGTTTCCCTAGCCAAGAAAGCACCGTGTGAGTATGGTTGTACCTCACTTTAGGAAAATCCACTATGCAGCAAACCCAAAAGTTATATAACAGATAAAACTGGAGGGCTTCCCTGGGGATAAACCAAGGATTATTTCTGTTATGAAGGACTGCTTTGTCTTATTTAAATGGCCAGTTCCCCTAAGGCATTTATTCTATTTCTGAATAGCTAATTTGCCTGCAACTTTTCAGCAATAACATTTATAAGAAACAAAGTATCCTTTTAAAAAACAGAGTAAAAATTCATGTAGATAATATGCACATAGATATGTATACACACCGATATATTACTGTGCTTGCTTTCAAAAATGAAGATGAACCACTCCCATATGATTCCACTGTTTTACCCTGTTTTTTTCCCAGTAAGAAAAGGAATGGTTCTGCTATGTCTGTACTATCCCTCCTATTCCCCCTTGTCACCAGTGACAGGCTAGCTAAGGTAAGGAGTTCAGTATTTGCCCAGGGAACAGTGCAAAGCTAACGGAATCAGAGAAGGAGCCCACACACATGCATATATATTCAGTATAGACAGACATGTGAACACACAAAAAAAGTCAGCGTAGGAGCTCAAGCCTAGAAACTCCAGATGTGAAGAAAAGAATCAGTACACAAAAACCTCATTAATCTTCAGTTTTCTCAAAAAAGTAACCATAAAGAATGTCTGGGAATATCCAAAGGATATTAGATATGTCAGAAAAGAAGGGGAAGGATACAGACTTTAGAAGCAGAGTAGGGAAGACACACTCAGCTAACTCAATGGAGTCTTGGTCCCTAGATGGAAAAATGATCTACCTTCCAGGTGAGACTCCCTCCCTCCATCCCACCCCACCAAAATTCACCACCACCACCTCACACTACATAACATTAATGGTTTATACAAGCTCCCTGTTGGAAGCTAAATTCTTGATATTGGTTCTAAATGACCAATGACAAACACTTCCTCACTCATCATGGTGAAAATGTGAGAGGACTGTGATGATGAATGTTGCATGATATGAGACAAAGAAACACAGTTGGGGCTTCAGTCTTTTTCTCGGTGACAAGAGAGAGGTCGATGAAAGTGGGGGAAGGGAGATATCAAGAAATAGCCACAGTCCCAAAAGTAAAAAAGATCAATAAAACTTTGTTGTAAAGAAAGAAGAGAATAAAGTTTCTGGGACAAGATTAACTAATACACCTCTCAAATTCTATCATTATGAATAATTTATTTTTGTTTTTATTTCTTTTTATGTATTCTTTTTATTATTTATTTTATATTTATTTAGACTCTTCAATTCCCATTTTTCTAATGTTTTGACATCAAATGTTTCCATGTTCTTACTCTTAGTAATGAAAGGTCAAATTGAAAAGAATTAGCAGGAAAGTCAAGTGCCAAAGCCTGGATAACCCTACTACTTTAGCTCTCATTTCATCAACTTAATTACTAAAGACCGCTTTTGCAATCATCTCCCACACAGACTACGTTCCTTTCTCTTTTACAGATCCTACAGTGAAATCACCACAATTGACTTCCAGATTTCTGAGTCATCCTCTCCATTACAAGTTCAGGCAGAATGAGCAGCTGGATGTTGAACTCAAGACAAAAAGACTGAGCAATCAGGGGAATTAAATGGCTCCATGTGGATCACACCTTCCCCACCCCCATGACCACCCCCACCATCATCACTTTCTCTGATGTGAAAGTCTCTTCTGTACAACTCTGCTTCATTGTAACTAACACAGCTGCCCTGGGAAAAGACTCCTTGCCAAACTAAATCCACTATGCTGTCAAAGCATTCCAGCTACACAGGGAGTGCTACTTGATTGGCTGCCACTGATCTCAAAAGGACTATTAAAGGTATTTTATCACTGAAATATTTCCATTTAAAAAAAATCTGGTAGGCCCACTGCCCTAGTTTCCTTCTCTAAGAAGACCTCTTTTCCTCCGAAAGCCCTTGATTTCTGCCAAAGTTTTCTACTGTAGACTGAGTGATCCAGATCTCCCAATGTTGCAGTGGCAAAGATCACCCAAATGTGCACACCAGAGACACGTGACACTTATCACAGAAAAGGGAGCCAAAGGCAGCCACAGAGCCGGGGGACATCTCCGAAGAATGGACCACATGAATTACAATTGTTTTTGATAACATTTTCTCAATCCCTTAAAGACCAAAGCATCTTCCAGCAGAATGCCCAGGGTAGATTACAGCAAAGATATGTCCAAAGATAGAGAATACTTTTAAAAGTAAACCCAAGAGCGACCCCTGAAAACAATTCAAACCCATCTCTTAAGGGCTAATCTAGGCATGTGAAGCAGCTAGCTGAAATGCAGAAGGAAAAGGAAAATTTTGAGGTGGCCAGGTTAGGGCAAAGCAGAATGCACAGTGAATTTTATTAGCCTTTCATCATCTTGTCACCGCACACTCCAGTTAAACATGGAATATACAAGTGCCTGCCAAATGACAATAGGAAATCTGACCCTTGCTGAAATTTGCTTCCAGCACATTTTCAAAACACAACACATTTTCAAAACACAATAGTGGATAACTTCAAAAAATGGAGCATAGTCACTATGTGGAGCTGTACAAGGCAGGACAAGATAGAGCATGGCTCATCATATGGCAAATCAGAACCCAGGTGGCTCTCTTCCCACAAGAACATCAGTAAAACCAGATGATTAAGGGGTCAAGTTCAAAACAGTTTTATAAGCATCAGCTGTAGTCATCTACTCAAGAATTGTCTCCCCCATTCTATGGATCATGTTGCAGAAAGAATTGTCCTTTTCAGTTTTAGGATGGCTAGAAATATTTGACTGCCTCTTGGATACTAAATATTAAGGGGATGGAGATAAAGTTAGTCATCAGTCAATGAAGCAGTTATGAAGCACTTACTATGTGCTACTGGAGACAAAAAGAAACCCTCTAAAAGCAACATTCTAAAGGGGGAGACAATATGTAAATAACTAGATACACAAGAGATATATACAGAGGCAATGGAGCAATCTGAAAGGGGGAAGGCATCAACAGCTGGGGAGATAGAGAAAAGTTTCCTGCAAAAAGTGGGCTTTGAACTAAGTGCTGAAAACTTAGGGAAAATAAGAGTCCAGGGTGAGGGGACAGAGAATTCCAGGCAAGCAGGACAGTGCCTACAAAGGCAAGGAGATAGAGGATCTTGTGTGTGGAACTGCAAGCAGGCCAATGTTTGGAACCTTAAAATGCATGGAGGGAAAGTAAGGTGTAAAACGACAGGAAAGGTGATGAAGGAGAGTTTACAAAAAGCTTTAAATGGCAAACAAAAATTTTATATTTGATTCTAGTAGTAACAGGGTAACATAGTCAGATCTATGCAGAAAAAAAAATCACCTTAGTAGCTGAACCGACAACATGACAATAGACTTATTACAGCAAGAGTAGGAAGCAGGCTTTTGTATCACTCCAGGAAAAATGGGAAGGGAGCCTGAACCAGGACCATGGCTCCAGAAATAAAGCAAAGGGAGGAATACAGGAAAATTATAGCAAAGGTAGAAATGGTAAGATCTGACAATGGATTAGATGGGTGGGCTGATCAAGAATGAGGAAGCAAGGATGATGCTGAGGCTGTAAACTGGGGTGACTGGAGGATGGTATTGCCCTCAACAATAATGAAGTTTACAAGAGAGGAAAGTTTGAATTAAAAGATCATTCATTCAGTTTTGGAGATGTTGAATTTAAGATGCCTATAGGATATCTACAAGCTCACAGCTCAAGTGGACAGACAAAAAAATATATTAAATGATGAGAAGAATCAAATGCCAAACTATAATCTTGGATGCAAGTGCAGAGGAATTTTAAAAAGGGAGAAACCAAGGCAAACTAGAAAGATAAAGTAGGTCTTTGAGGAAGGACAGGGACAAAAGCTGGGTCTTCAAATCTAAAATCACAAAATTAGAATTGTTAGAACTGCAAAGGACCTTTGATATTATATAATACAGCATGGTCATTTTACTAATGGGAAAGTTTAAGGTAAAAATAAATTTCCAGATTCAATGCAACCCTGTGTATAAGCACGGGGGATAAAATAAAAAAACACCTCCCACCACCCCCCAAAAATTATTACATAGTATTTTTAAAGTGCAAAAGTGCATAGTATTTTACAAGTGCAAAAGAAATGGAAACCCAAGGGATGTTCATCAGTTGGAGAATGGCTGAACAAGTGTAGTATATAATTGTGATGGAATACTATAGTGCTATAGGAAATAACAAGTAGAATGGTTTCAGAAAAACTTGGGAAGTCTTCTATGAACTGATACAAAGTGAAACGAGAACCAGAACAATATACACAGTAACAACAATACTGTAACAATGAGCAAGGTCAATAAAAATGGAAAGAAGTACCACAAAACAATCAAAAACCAGTGCTGCAAATCCATGAATACTAAGCTTGGCCCCAAAGAAGAGATATGAAAAGACACCTATCTCCACTCCTTTGCATAGGTTATACATCTTCAATGTATTCATCAGTTTTGCTGACTTCTTTTTCTTTTTTTTAGGTTATCTGTTAGAACAGCTTTCTAAGAAGGGGAAAGGAAAGGAATACGTATATATCTTTTTAATTGATCATCTTCTGAAGATCACAAAAACTCAGGTTTTTTAAAATGTTAAAAATGAGTGTTAAATAACAAATGCAGGCTATTACAGTTCTCATTTGGAAGACAGCAACATCTAGAAAAGTTTATTTCCCATTATTACGAACTCTTCTTAACGATGCTAACCATAATTCCACTCCAAGTGATTTCAGTTACAAGAAAACTAATTGTTAGCAACTGAGAGTTGTCCATTACAACCTTAGAAAATGCAGCTTACTCCAAGAGAGCTAGAACAAAGTTCCAGCATCAGGAATGAGGATGATTTATGCACAGGACTTGGGGGACAGTCTGCCCCACTGGTGGGCATCCATAATCACCCTCATAATCACCCACATCTTAAAATATGGAGCTGAAGGCCAACTTTTTTTTAAAGCCCTTTTATATACAATCATGCTAATCAATTCCTTATCAGTAACTCCAAGAGGCAAAGTACTAGCTCAACCTTATACAACAGAAAACAAAGAAATGGTGTGTTTATCACCATCCTCAATGTCACTAGGCTATGCCCACAACATAAATTATAGACAGAGTCAGGTTACAACATGGCACTCCTTCATTCCAAGATCTGTGGCTAACCATATCTATGCAAGACTGGAAAGGCAAGGTCCCATCCTATGGCATTATTCTTATCTAGCAATTATATCACATTGGTGCCTTGTGCCAAAGGAGCTGGAAAGTATAGTATGACTACCTGGTAATGAACAGGTGATTTGAAAATCAAATCTGAACTCAAGGTCTTTCATTTGAGGAAGCATTCCAACATTCCATAGAAAACTCAGGCCAGAAGGGATTAAGACTTGATGCTGTGTGAATTCACTATAGCAATGATGAATATTCTCCTTATAACCCATTTTCATAGAAATTTGTGAGACATTCAGTCCAAGGGCACCAATATTTGGACACTGAAAATCTAGCAGTGACTAACCAGTTGTTCCACTTAGTTCTATAGTGAACAAATGGTTTGGCATCCCACAGACCCTTGTGGTGATGCAAAACCCACACTGAAGAGCCAAAACAGTAACATAAAAACCATAAAATAAATGAAAGCTTCATTTCCTACTTTTTATTTACCACAGGCAGACCAGCTCTGAAAACAGAAGTCCCTGGGGAGTTGCTTCTAATTCTTAATCAAAGCAGGAGGAAAATTATCTCCAGACACTTCTTTTTCACCTCTCCCCTAAACACAAGAGATCATGACAAGTCATTTTGGGGCAGAATCAAAATATGAAAAACATGATAGCTAAAAAACACATTTTGCCTTCCAAGTGAATCTGAAAATGTGATCCAAAGAAACTAGTTTAATATACTCCGTATTTCTCATGTTCACTCCTGCCTCCCTTAATCAAAGTGCTTCGGACAACCCAAGTAAGACAAACCCAGTAAGGATAAGACGCTTTTAAACCTCCACTATTAAGGTGGAAACTGGTAAACTGCTACCAAAGAAAGGACAGAACAGGAATTAAGACAAGAAGAAATAATACAAGAAATCAGCAATCTCAGCTGCACTACTGACAACCCTTTTCTATTCAAGTCCTTGATCCTAAATGATAGGGAAGCAATTTTACTTATCATGAAGGCTTAGGTAAATGCTAAATGCTATGTCTGTGTGCTGAGTTAGAGAATATCCCAAACACTACTGTGTTGCCTTGACAATTTCCAGTGCCACTTCAAATTCTTAGCCTATCACCCTGCCTCCATACTCTCTCCCTAGCTATAAGCTGCAGTTATTTACTTCAAATCTTAGGGAAAACACTCTTTTTAACATCTTATTCTGTGATCTATCTCAGTCCTACCTTGAGCACTTCTTGACACAGGTTCCCTGATTTTATATAAAACTTCCTTCAAAATAAATACTGAATTACAGTGTAATTAAACTAGGGCATCATTATTCACTTTGTGAAATAATTTTTTCCTTTATTTGTAGGATTCTTAAATATGCATTAGCTGTCATTCAGTTGTGTCTGACTGTCTGTGACCCCATTTGGGGTTTTCTTAGCAAAGAGATTGGAGTGGTTTGCCATTTTCTTTTCTAGTTTGTTTTACAAATGAGGAACTGGAGCCAACAGGGTTAAATGACCTTCCCAATGTCACACAGCCAGTTATTCTCTGAGGTCAGATTTGAATTCTGGTGTTTCTGACTCCAGGCCTGGCACTCTATCGATGATGCCACCAAACTACCCCACAAATGCATTAAGGACACTCATTAACATAAGAAATTCATAAAACTTGGATTCATTAACATCTCTTTCAAAAAGAATTCTTTTCGTCTCGTTTTCTCTCCTCTACATCTTTGTCTGGCAGGTTTTGGCCCAACAGATGAAGAAGAGTAATAACAAAGATGAAGGAATCGTTTCACTGGCATTTCATTGGCATCATATAACAGAAATAAGTCAGATCCACACAAGCCTTTACAATAAGCTACACAAGTTCTGTACATCTAGAAAACATATGAACTACTTACACAGTTCTCAAACAATCGGTCCAAAACTTTGGTGAAAGATGATAAACCAGCTGTTTAGTCCAAGAACCAGAAGCAACCAAATCCAGATGTTGTCTTGCTGGAGAACCCTATTAGAAGAGAAATAAATGAACTATTTGAATTCAAACATCATGATTACTGAGTGAAATAATGCTCTGAAAACATGTCGCATAAGTAAACTTGATTTTAAAGGGAGAAGGAAAATCCCATGTGAGATAAAGTACTTAAAGGTACAGGGCCAAGAACTGACTAATTTCCCCTAAAAAACAATGAAAA
This sequence comes from Potorous gilbertii, assembly GCA_028658325.1. NCBI lineage: Eukaryota > Metazoa > Chordata > Mammalia > Diprotodontia > Potoroidae > Potorous > Potorous gilbertii. Next base: position 576,217,867 of record CM053769.1, on the reverse strand, counting down.
CAAAAATTGAGATTCATACATTCTGGTAACTCAAGAGGTCAACTTTCTAAGTATATTTACAGACATTAACAAAATCACCAAATCATAAAGTTGGATGGTCCCTTAGCGATCTAACCCCAACACGGTATGGATGATAAAACTGAATGAGTTAAGTGATGTACACATGGCTACAAAGCTAGTTAGTAACAGAATCAACACTAGAAAACATGTTTCTGGGCTTACAAAAATAAGTTTATAGGCCCAAATTCATAGATTATTAAGAGCTGGAAGGGGTATTTGAGGATCGTATAATATATCTGTAATTCACCTTTATAATAAAATACTTTTTTCCACAAATTCCTTTCTGGACGTCCCTAGCCACACAAAGATGTCTGAAGGACCAAGTCTTACCTCTCTTCTCCCTCCCCATCCCTCCTCTCTTCTTCTAAAGTTTGGTTACCCACATATTTCTGCTTTTCCTCAAAAAAAACTTTTTAATCATGTAGAACTGATTGCTTCTCAGCAGGGGGAAAAGGCAGTCAAGAGTTTTAGAAATACCATGTAAATGTTTGCGGGGGAAGATATACCCCCCCCAAAAAAATCAAAAGGGAACATAGTAAAATTATCAAAAAGGAAAACAAGCAGGATGTGAATGAAGAGGGATGAGAAGACAACTTAAACCCAGTTCATTGTAGAAGTGAGAGGTTCAGAGGAGTTATACATTACACTTATTTTTTTACCTTTTCATCATATCAATCAGTTGTGCTGTTTTTTTTCTTTGAACAACACTATTTGTTATATGGGATGGCTCCCAGGAGGGGCAAGAAAGGAGGGTTGGGAAAACTATGGAGATGAAACAAATAAAAAACAATAAAAACTTTTTAAAAGAAAATTTTAGAGAGAAAACCTGACATTATAAGAGACTCTTCTGTGGGATGAAAAGGAAAGAATTGTTTTAAACATAAAAGTTAATAGTCACAGGCATAGGGACCAAATCCTTATATTGTTTCAGATTCATAAAAAATGGGAGACCCTTCAGAGGTATCTGACGAACCTATTTCTAACAAGAGTAAAGGCTCAGACGTCAGCCAAAGTTTGCTTGGCCAAGACGTTTCTCCCTCGACAAGAGGAAACTAAAAGTACAAAATGCTAATTCCCTAAGATATGTGGTTCCTAATGATGGACTTTTAAAAACTTAAGTCTACTAATTACATGTCTAAACCAAAACCAAGTACTCCTCTTCTGCTCAGAACATAACAACAGCTTTGAAAGTGAACTGAAAACTTTCATTTTAATGCAATTTGCACCAGTCTGATTACACACCTCCTACAGAACAGTTGGTGGCAGACATTACCACGCTCAGAGAGCCACATACCAAGAAGAAATTCTCAAGAATTAAATAGTCAAATCTGAATGTGTGGCTTACATTTTTTGAAGGTTGTATTCTGCTTCCTAGGAATAAGTCTTATCATGGTCATTCAGAGCCAACCATTTCCTCCTCCCATCCTCAAAGCACTAAATAGGTTTTCTCAGATGCAGCCCTAGGGTTCTCTCTATTATTTACCCAGTTATCTTTGCATAAAGAGGAACTGAGGCAGTGAGGTAATTTATTTTGAAACTACAGCAACCACTCATGTTTTTTCCTTTGTACTATGGCAATTCCATTGGGATCTGAGAAAATGCATAGCATGCCGCACCCATGCTTTGCTGTGGTCCAATCCAAGATGATGCACAACCACTACCACCCCCACCTTGTTCTGCCATTCTCCTGTAAACTGAATTCTTTACTAACATAGGATCATGGGTCTGTAGATTTAAAGGTGGAAGGGATCTCAGAGGCTATTAAACCCAACCCCTTCATTTCATAATCAGTGAACACCAAGTATTTATTAAAAATTTAATAAGTGCAGTGCACTGTGTTAAATTCTAGGGGTACAATGGTATAGATGAGGAAACAGAGGTTAAATGACTAACCCATGGTCACACAAGTAGAGTGACAAGAGTGGTATCAAATGAGTAAAATGGATCCATGCATAAACTAACAGGCCAAATAAACTGCCAGAAAGTTTTTATAGCCACAAATGTAAAAGTTGTTTTTTTAAAATGTAATTCTGGAGCTTCTAAAGGTGAATATCATCAAAGTGTTCTATCTAGTACATCCTGATTTCTTTAAGTAGTTAAATGAAGCAATACTTATGTTTTGTAGGTATTCCCTGAGCCACATATGGTGAGGAAACCAGCTTCATGTTTAATGACATTCTGTGGTAGCTATGTGAAACACACACACACACACACACACACACACACACACGCTAAGAAAAGGGACATGGAACAGTTCTACAGGATTTAGCCAGGTCCACAGCTTGCATCAGAAAGTCACAGGGGCTGCCCAATGTCGATCCTTACCTTTTCTTTTCCTCAAACGCCCACTAGGTTTTTTTGTCTTTTCTCAGCTTGGAACTACTCTGGGAAGGGAATCATGGAAAACTGAATTAAACTGAGCTAAAAGTGGTAAAAATGGCTATAGAAACAGAAAATAAAATTTTACAGTTGAGGAAAGTAAGGCAGACCAGAAGAACCAAGACTTTCCCAGGGTTCCATAGCTAGGAAGAATTGAGTCCAAATCTGAGCCCAGGTCTTCCTGACTCTAGGTTCAATGCTCTGTCCACTGTACCACCCCTAGAATAGGGTCTAGATTCAAATCTCAAGGGTCCCCCCTCCAACCCTGAGAAAATAAAGGAAATATCTGACCTAACCTTCCATGGAGGCAGGAGGTTACACATTGCTACATGTATCAATCAGCTTTACTATTTTTTTCCTCTCAAAAAAAATACTATTTGTCCTGTGAGATGGCTTGGGATACCTATAGAGATGTAAGAAGCAGAAAATATCAATAAACACATTTTTTAAAAAGAAAAGAAAGAAGGTGAACAAAATGCTTTCTGAGGCTCCTTCAAGCTCTAAACCATAGGGTCCCACATTTCTGTCCAGGACCCCAAGGATGCCCAACTCCCTTTTGAACCACCAGATTACATCATTGGTCTATTGTGTCAATTCAGCCTGAATGCCTTACAGAGCCAGGCTTAGGCAAAACTGAAAATTTACAGTGTTCAGCATCCTATCTTCATTCGAGTCTTCTATCTCCTAAAATACCTTTCTCCCATTTCTCCCTCACTCAATCCCCATTAAAAATGCTATTTCCTCTAGGACACATTTCTTTCTACTAGGCATTAAATGACAAGCTAACTATTTAAACCAATTCACATTAAAGTGTTACTAGATGACTAAGACCCCAAGCTGGGGTCCAGAACCTGAACTTCCACTTTAAAAGGAACTTAAAGAAATGCAAATAAATCTCTTATCAGTAGGATTTTAGGAAGACAGAGGAAATTAAGTGGAAGAAATTTCGGAGCGAGGCATCTTTTTCAGAATCTGGTAGAAAAGATTCCCAGTTGCCAAGACCCCCATATGGAGGACCTGGGGATCTTCAGGGGAGCCATAAAGTTTCCCACCCTATCCCATTTCCCCATCCCCGGTCCCAGCCAACTCCTGAAGTGATCCCCCTTATTCTCCAAACTCTGTAACACTTTCCCTTCCTCCTCAGACCCAATCTTGGTTTTCCTGGGGGCTGCTGGCCTCTGGCTCACTTGGCACCTTATTACAGATCTCTTGTCACTGCAGCCTTTGGCCTGCTCTGGAAAGTTGCTCCACAATGAGAAAATTTCCTCAGGGAAGTTGAGGAGCCAGCCTAACTCTTGGAAGAGCTGCCTCTCTACTAAATAATTCTGGTCATGCAGATACATTCTTCATAATTTGCTGCTTATGTAATTTATTATCATATGCTCAACAACCTAGAAAAACCGGAAAAATATAAGTCCAAAGAGTTTGTCTGCAATATCACACATAATAATACCTCTCCAGGAAGAAGCAACACGTTACAGTGGAAATGACCTGGGATAGGAAATCAACAGGACTTGAATCTACTCTCCCATTTCATAACATTTAGCAAACCTTTTCGGGCTTCAGTTTCTTCATCTGTAAATTGTAAGGGTTTTTTTTCTAACCGTATTTTCAGTTCCAAGTAGGCAAGAAAAACAAAGGCCATGCAAATATGTATAGTCATGTCAAACAAATTCCACAGGAGGAAAAGGAACAAAATGGGGGTAAATAGCATGTTTCATCACAAGCTCTTTGGAACTGTGATTGGTCATTGAGATAATATCAGAGTTGCTAATTTTTTCAGAGCTGATTGTCCTTAAAATAATATTGTTATATAAATTCTTCTCCTGGTTCTGCTTTGCCTTTCACCAGTTTATACAAGTTGTTGTTGCTTTTTAAAACAGTCCTTTTATTATTTCTTACAGCACAAAAGTATTCCATACCACTCATAAACCATAATTTTTTTTTAGCCATTACCCAATCAATGGACACTCCCTCAGTTTCCAATTCATGGCTATCATGGATCCTTGCCCTCTTTCTTTGCTCTCTTTGGAACACAGATCCAGTAGCAGTACAACTAAGGGTGCACATTTTAACAGCTTTTGGGGGTATAGTTCCAAAATGTTTTGTAGAATGGTTAGGTAAGTTCCCAGGTCCACCAACCATGCATTAATGTACCTGTTTTCCCACAGCCCCTCCAGCATGTCTTTTTCCTTTATTTTTCATCTTTTCCATTTCCATTATCTTTCCATTATTTTTTGGTTTCCAAAGTTTGGAGCCAGCTCCTAAATTCAAAGCAAAAGTTTCACTGTGGTATACAGAAGCTAGGAGCATGTGACCACCCTGGGGTGACTGCACATATTGGGCCTACTTCTCCTGAGGAGATCATTTACAAACTGCCTTGGAAATAGAGGGTGTGCTCTCAAGTATACTAAATAAAAATGCTGTCATGGTGGCCCTGAGTTCTTATAAAGTGAATTCTTTTCTCCTGGGACATAGTTTCTGTAACTAAAGGGAGAATTTGGCCTAAAAGAGTAGATTTTCCTTGGTCAGCCTCCCAGAGAATTCAGTGATTGACCAATTCCTTCACAAAGCCCCTGGAGGTGCTTGGGCAGCACCCTGCGCTTCACTTAACAACACTTGCTCATTGGAACTGACTCTCATGATGGCAGACCCAGTATTCAATTCAAGCATTCTGGATCTGTTTCCTCTTTCCCACCATACCGAATGACTGTGTCTTTTGACTGGAATTCAACTTTGAAGTACATTATACTATTGGGATCGTTATTCATGTTATACCTTTTCCTACGTATTTGTATATATCTTACTTTCCCAACTAGAGTTGTAAGCTCCTAGACTTCGCCTTATATTTTATATTTCTCACAGTGCCAAGTATGATAGGCACTCTTCAGAGATACAATTTGATATAAAGGAAAGAACATGTGATTCAAAGTTTGAAGAACTAAGTTTGAAACGCAACACTAATTTTTACTAGATATGAGATACTGGGCAAATCTCACACTCTCAGAGCTTCAGTTTCCTCTTCTGTACAAGAGGAAGAATAATCCATGCCTGCCTTACAGGATTATTCTAAAGCTCCAAAGAGACAAAAACTATAAAATATTAAATTGATATAAGCTACTTACTATCAATACCACATAGAGGGCAATAGAGAGGGGCACAGGAAAGGTGTTCATGTTGGCAACAAATAACCAATGAAAGGCTCCGAAGATGATGAACTCACCACATGACAAAAGTAAGACAAGACAGATGAGTAAGCTTTTTGAATATTATCATGCCAAAAGAAACAAAGAATTCAGAGAAACATTTGTATGAACTAACGCAGAGTGAGACAGAACCAAGCAAAGCCATGTACACAATGACTACAATGACTGAAAAAACATCCTAACTCTGACCAGTACAATGACCAACAGTGAAGCATGTTTTCTCTCTTTCAGCAAAGACAGAATTAGGCATACTTTGTCAGAAATGACCAATGTGTTTTGCTTTTGGTTTTTTGTTTATTTACACTTTGTTACATAGGAAAGAGGGTACTAAGCACAGTCCTATTTTTTTTTTAAATTTTGATTGAATCTATAATTTCATCAGTATTGACAGATCCTAACAAGGAAACTCTACCAATGGAGATTAGCATCTGCTCTGAGGCTTACATTCTGAAAAGGGTTACCTCAGCCACTAAGAGATTAGGTGACTTGCTAATACTTGAACAGAGATCTTTCTGATTCCAAGACCATCTCTCTAGTCACTCCTCTCATGCGATCTCTCAATAAAAAACTCATTGAACTTTTTTTTTAAAAAAAAAAAAAGGAAAGAATGAAAGAAAAATGACCTGACTATCCTAGACACAGGGCTTTTTCAAATAATTGTTTTAGAGCAAAACAATCCAGCATTTTCCTTCTCTATTTACATGGTGCATAATACAGCCTGGTCATTTAAAAGCAGGATGCCTCTCAAAAACTAGTCACAGATGGCTCACTCATAGAGTAATCCACTGTTTCCACCCCTATCTTGACCAAGGCACCAAGAAATGACCACATCAGGAAATGGATTCCAGAAGCCCTTGTTTGATGTCTGGCTTATGACCCAGACTGGCTCCTGCAACTGACCAGGTCCTTCAGCCAAATTTCTGAGACCTGGCTAAAAGCCTTGACAAAAGTCAAGACCCTTGCTTATCCACAAGGAATTAGTCATTATATAAAAATTCAAACTTACTTAAATCAAGGTCCTTGGTCAGAACTAAAAGAAGAAACTGATAGCAATATTTTATAACACTAGGGAAATAAAGCAGCTAAATTCAGTCCCTAATAATGGATGCAAATCCCTGGAAACATCCCTTAAGAAAGCAAAAATTTCTGAAGTGTAGAATCAACTGAATATCTTGCCCATTTTTACAAACTAGAATGTGATTAAGGCTGGTATCAAGGGCTATTCTGAATGGAAAGCAAGGAGACATGTAACAAAAGGACTACTTTTTTCCACAGGACTGCATATGCATAAGTTCATTGGTGGAGAAAGTCTATTCTATGTCTATGAAGCCCTGGTGTACATGTATGCTTTGGGGTGAGCAGATGAGAAGGTGGGGAAAAGAATACTCTTTTTATCACCTTGAGCCAACTTCCATTTCCCCACCTCAGGGCTCCTACTAAGTTATTTCCCTTCAAGGGAAAGCAAAAACAAAGGATTTACTTGTGCCTCAGACACAGTTAAGTCTAGAAGACTCTTCTCTCAGATTTCTTTAAGAAAGAAACTAACCTAATTGGATGATAACGGCATATTCAGTAATATCTTTAAATAATCATATAATCTGCATAAGTAGGACAACACAGCAGGATGGAGAAAGACCTGGGTTTGGTAGAATCGAAAACATCTGGATTCAATACTGGCTTTAGAATTACACCTGAATGACCCGAACAATTCAAAACCTCTCGAGGGACCTGGCAATTCTCATCTGTAAGTTGCAGAGCAGAGGCCAGCCGGCACTGGTAGAGGGAAATTTGCATCTATCCTAATATAATACATACTCTTCAATCCAGTGACACTGGTTTCTTGCCTGATCCAAGAACAAAACATTCCATCTCCTAGCTCTGGGCATTTTCCCTGGCTGTCCCACATGCCTAGAATGATCTCCTTCCTCATCCCTACCCACTGATTCCCCTGGCTTCCTTCAAATCCCAACTAAAATTCCATCTTTTACTGAAAGCCTTCCCCAGCCCCGCTTAATTCCAGTGCTTTCCCTCCATTAATTATTTCCTATTTCTCCTATATATACCTTACTCTGCATATATTTGTCTACATATTGTCTCTCCCATTAGATTGTAAGGTTCTTAAGAGCAGGGACTGTCCTCTTTTTGTATCACAAGAGCTGAGCATAATGCTTGACACATAGTAGGTACTCAATAAACATTTCTTGATTGATTGATATAATAAGAACAGTAATTTTCATTTTTTTAAAATTTCAGTCTTATGTGAGTCATTTCACAACTCATTTATATTGCCTTAAGAATACTTGAATGTCAGTTTAGGTCACCACCTAGAATTCTGTTCCCTCTAAAGCAAATTAGGAATATGTAGATGTATTTTTAAAATCTTTTTATACTCATGATATTACCACACTGTGAATATAATTTGGGGGAATGGGTATTACTGACTGCTATCAATTAAAAAGTATCTTTTCCCTTAAATGATGATTTCAATCCAGCCTACATTTGATCTAGACCTTCAATTATCTACCAATGTCCCTGAAGAGATCTCAGGCCTGTTTCAAATAGACAAGTGAAAAATGTGAAAAATCTTACTACCCTAACGGGTACCATTAGCCCTTTAGCTGCCACTATTAATAAATAACTACTGCAGATGAGGAAGAGAGTTATCCTCAACAGAAGCCTCTGCAAATTATAAGGATCCTATTAAGAAAGTCTATTTCAAAGTATAAGGGATTCGAGAAGCCATCAAGTCCAACTTATTTTACAGATGGAAAAACTGAGGCACTGAGAGATTGTGACTTACCCAGTGCTTTCCCTCCATTAATTATTTCCTATTTCTCCTATATATACCTTACTCTGCATATATTTGTCTACATATTGTCTCTCCCATTAGATTGTATGTGAAACTAGTAGTGACCCTGGGCAAGTCACTTCACCCTGTTTGCCTCAGTTTCCTCATCTGGAAAATGAGTTGGAAAAGGAAATGGTGAACCACCCCAGTATCTCTGCAGAGAAAACTCCAAATGGGATCATGAAGAGTCAACAACTTCTTTTCCCTAATCCATTAATGCCACATTGCCTCTTAATATAAAGAACACTAGTCAAGAATTTTACCTGTTTGTAAGATTACTCAAATTGGCAGTCTTCTGAAAAAAATCTTTTGATTCCATTAGGTCATCCATCCCTCTGCCCCCACCATGGTTACTATGGTGGTATGAACCATGAATAAGGAACAGGAGGGGCCTTCACAGCATACCAGATACTCCAGGGATTCTAAATTAGGCAAAGAGGACTGGAGTATCTTAGATGAGATGAAGGCTACAAGATGAGGCAGCACCAAAGCCAACCAGATTTTGAGCCAGTATAGACAAGGATTTGAAATCTGGAACCCTCACTCACTGTATGTATGATCCTAGGTAAGTCACTTAAACTCTTCTAGCTAGTTTCCTCATGCATAAAAGTAAGATGACAGTACTTGTACTACCTAACTCAACAAGCTGTTATAAAGAAAGCACTTTTGTAAACCTTGACGTATTTTGTGTGTGTGTGTGTGTGTGTGTGTATGTGTGTGTGTGTGTGTGTGTGTGTGTGTGTGTGTGTGTGATAGAGAGATAGAGAAACAGAGAGAGAGAAGAGAGAGGAAGGAGGGAGACAGAAGGACACACTAGATGGCACAGTGGACACAGTTTTGGACCTGGAGTCAAGAATACCTGAATTCAAATCCTGCCTCAGACACCTATAGCCACGTCACCTTGGCCAAGTCACCTAACCTAATCATCAAGCTCAGTTTGCTCATCTGTAAAATGAGAAAACCAGAACTGACAGCCTCTAAAGTCCCCTCCAGTTTTAAGTCTGTGATTCTCTGGTTACTGTATGTGGTATGGTTAAGGGGAGAGACTGGGAATACAAAACAGACTGGCATCTTCCTTGTTTAGTCCTAGGCCTTTGCCCCTTCATGCAGAAATAGAGGTGTTTGGGGGTTCATGTTGTTCCAGAGATTTGGAAGGAGAGATGGGTAAACAATGAAGACAGTGGTTAGTTTAGGGCTGCCATTCTGAATTATAACTGCTGAACTTACTCTCTATTTCCCAGAGTATCAGTCACGTAAGGAGTGACACATGGATAGTTGGAATGGTATTCAGTGAATGTTAAAAGAGCCTCAGCACATCCATCCACACCAGCCATCTTGTTGTCTTCCCTTCTTTGACACCCCCCTCTCTCTACAAAGATTACCCCTCCTTACATGACTTAATCCACTTAGTTCTAGAACTCCAAACCTGAGGCTGAGCTGTCTTGCTGAATGAATGTGGGCAAACTAACCTAACTGTATCTAGCCAACTCCTCACCCAAGTCATGCTTCTCATTCACCCACAATGGACCTCTTGCCATCTGTCCCATCACAGTACATATATATTCTCTACTACCACCCCCTTCCATTTCTTGCTATAAGTCAGTTAGTTCACTACTGTATTTGCTATTTTTAGTACCACTGGGACAATTAACTGCCCTATGACACCTCTCATCATTCCTTCCCTTCTTGGACCACAGCTAGGTGGTGCAGTAGAGTGGGGGGGGGGGGGCATGGGGAAGGGAGGAGGGCCTAAAATCAGTTGGACTCATCTTCCTGAGTTCAAATCTGGCCTCAGACACTTACTAGCTATGTGACCCTAGGCAAGTCAGTTAGCCCTGTTTGCCTCAATTTCCTCATCTGTAAAATGAGTTGGAGAAGGAATGGCAAAGCCCTGCAGTATCTCTTCCAAGAAAACCTCAAATGGGGTCACAAAGAGTCAAGATATGATTGAAAAAACAGCTGAACAACCAAAAGCACCTACTTACAAAAAGTTCTGAGGCTAAGGCTCACTTTACTTATGTATTTTTGTATAGTACAGTGCCTGGCACTCCTCCAGAGTCATCTGAATCCAGTGATGAGATACTCATCAGGATGACTGGAGATGACCCAGAATGAGGTAATTGGGGTTAAGTGACTTGCCCAAAGTCACACAGCTAGTGAGTGTCAAGTGTCTGAGGTGAGATTTGATCTCAGGTCCTCCTGACTCCTGCACTGGTGCTCTATCCACCGCACCACCTAGCTGCCCAACCTGGCACATAGTAGGTGGTTAACAAATACTTTTTCAGTGGAAGATATATAGGAAGACATGACTAAAAATTGCACAGGGTAAGGTATAGCTCAGTTGTGATGTGCATCACTGGAAGCCATACTCTCCATCAATGAGATTGCAGCTCCCTTGAAGTAATGAAAAGAATAATCCTTAGCAAATGTACAAACACAACCTAGTGGGGAAACAATCCAGCAGCTTTGAAAACTCAAGAATACCATGTAGATCAAAGCATCATTTGGGGCTGAGAGGGGCAAGGCTCTCAATGAGCTTCCTATCTTAATAGTTGAACTTTTACTAAGTGGCTGGTAGTAATCCAAAGGTATTATGGGCTAATGAGCTTACTATATATATATCTATGTGTGTGTGTATAGATATGTGTGTGTGTGTGTATAAAAATGACAAATGCTGGTCATAATTGCTGCCAATATTAAAATCTTACTATGGAAATACTGCCACCAGAGTTCTGACCAATCCAATGCCTCCACTGTTAACGTTATCTATTAGCCTAGAGGCAACTAAAATGACGCTTTCCAGCTGTAAATAGTCTTAGAGAGGGATTTAAGTGGTAAAAACAGTAAAAAAGGGCAACAAGAAAACCCACAGAAGAAGTGCATAAGGTGAGAAGTGGGTAACCTACGCCATCTATCCATTATCTAACGTTCCTCCTGAAATGTATCTTTTTCTCTTGTCTCCTCCAACTCATTTCTGCCTTTCCTTCCTCTCTTACTCTATTTCTATTCCCTCTTTCCGTCTTCCTTCTATCTTGCCCAGGCAAGAGGTTCCTTAGTGGGCCTGGCAGGTGGCATTCAAGATGAAAGAAATGGCTACAGGATGTCTACACCGGAAGAAATTTTTCTTCTCTACAAGTCTCCAGCATAAAGAATTTAATTATTTGAGTCCATCTGCTCAGGCTTGTTTCCTTATTGGTCTAAAGACCAGACTTCCTCAGGAATGCTTATCTAGGGACTCTTTGGTGGTGGACCCAGAGAACAGCTCATGCAAACCAAAATTGCAGCCGGATATTCTCCTTTATCAGCAGTGCAGCCTATAGCAAAAATGGCCTGTTAAGGGAATAAATTTATAGATTCACCTAGAGACCTAGATTTCTTTCAGAAAGATCACTCTTTTCCCTTTATTTTTCAGAATCAATTAAGGTGAGATTGAGTCTATTCATGGTTTTTATATTTTCTTTGTCAGAAAAAAAAAATGTATTTATGGACGGGTTGTAAATGGAAATGATTTGACCTTGAGTTCAAATGAGGACTCAGAGAGTAAGTCCTATGCTTAAATATTTGAAATAAAATAAGGAAATAATATTCGACCCCCACCCACCCACCACATCCCATCTAAAAGCCTTTGGGGGCCTTTTTCCAACATACAAGTGTTTCTTATTTGGTTAGGATTCTGTGTCAATGACATGCCAAGAAAATAAATTTTTAAAAACACATTATCATCGTCACCCATCCTGGCTTCCATGGAAATGCTGTAAATTATTTTTATGGTGTCACATACTTAACTTGCCCTGAATAAAGCAAACTCTGACTGAAATTTTCAGGGTCAGCACTTGCCTTATTTACATTCTTTGAAATCTGGCTTTCCCTCATCAGCAGACCCAAGGTTCCCAACTGACAGGAAGAATATTTGTGCCCCAGAGCACTTGACAGGACTTTTTAAAGGGCAGTCTTACATTTCAACATCAAAAGGCAATTCCTTTGGAACACTGAATCATTTTAGAAATGAAACCCATCATAATACACACACTTAAGGAATGAAATGAAACAGGAATTTTAAGGAGCACATAAAAAATACTTTCCATTTTTCCTACCTGGTCTCTTGCCTGCCTCTTTCTCTCTGGGACACTTGGCATTACTGACACCTACTCCACCCAGAACTTGTACCCCGTCCTTTCAGGCAATCCACAGCCACCATTCGGTATTTTGTAAGAAGCATACTCAGAGACATCCACCATTTCCCCATTTTAGAATTTTCCTTCACATCTGTTCTATATTTAAATAGCTTTTAAGTTTTAAGTTGATCAGTATTTCCTCCTAAGAGCTCAGAGAGGTGTCTAAAAGAAGGATCCCAAGATTTGTAAAGTGAATTGGGAGTCAAAAGGCAAATATGAATCAATTTTGGATAACAAGCCAGCAACTGCCTGCGTAACCCTGGACAAATCATTTACCTTCTCGGAGAGTCATTTGTGAAAAAGGGGAAGGTAATGATCTTTACACAGTACTATATCCCTAACAGTTACTGTAAGAATCAAGCAAGATTACGTACATTAGCAAACCATAAAAGTGAAATAAAAGCTATCAGCATCACTACTGCCCAGTTGGTCACTAAGGGTCAAGCTAAGTGTATTCACCTTAAAAAGAGGATAAATTTTAACATCCTCCCTCCCCTCCCTCTCACAAATTCTTATACACCTAAAGGATGCTTTCTGTAGACATAAAGAAGATAATGCATAGGCTTTGGAGCTGGAAAAGACCTTCAAAGGTATCTGGTCCAACCTACTCATTTTACAAATTGAACCGCAGGAAGGCTAAACATCACACATGTTAAGACACAGAGAACTGGGGTTTAACCCCAGGTCCTCTGACTTTAGGTCCAGTGCTCTTTCCACTTGGCCCCAATGATCTCTATTTAAACAATTTTTCTCTACCCAGGCACCAGAAAGAGAGCAAAGCAGATTCCTGACCTGCTGAGGTCAATCTCCAACTCCAGACCATATGCACACGCTTAACTGGCAATAAGGCAATGTAGCCAATATCATCCATGGCCCAAATCTTAAACCAGAAGCTATAAATAAATAAGGATGCAGTCTGCTCTTGGGAAACTGTCAAGAAGCCAACTGTGTTTAGTTTACTGGCTTGCATTTGCCTTAGAAACACAAATGGCCTTTGTGTTCTTTTTATCTGCAAAATCTGAAGGACAGAGTATCAGTCCTGTATTAAGAGATGGAATAACTCACATCTTGAAGTAAAGGGCAAAAAAAGGGGCAATGTTGATATAAGAGATAAATGTGCAAATTTAAGTAGCACCACAAATATATTAAATATAGTGAGTCGCTTTTACATAATAGAAGAAAAACTCACTGAACTAGAAGTTTTGAGATCTGAGTTCTTGTTCCAATTCTGTCATTAATTAATTAGCTGTGTTTTTTTGGCATGTCAATTAACTTTCCACCCTTCCCTAAGCTCTATACAATGAGAGGAACAAACTAGGTCAGGGGTGTCCAGCCAGAAGATTTGAGGCCTATTAGTACACCTCCAAGTCAGTTATTGCTATATCACACCTTTCTCTCTCATGCCCCATTATAGGGTTTGCCAGGTTTCCCAACAGAGAAGACAATAGAGGTCCCAATAATGACCCTGACCAGTCCACACACCAAATGAGCCATTTCTTAATTTGGATGATCTTAAAACATGAGGGAAATGGAAAAGTGGCTCCTGCTTCACAAAAAGGTTAGAGATCTCTGTACTTGATTCTCTCTAAAAGTGTAGAATTTTGTGTGACCCTGGGCAAATCACTTAAATGGGATTGCCTTGACAAAAAAAAAAAATGTAGAATTTTAGAGATGAAGAAGTCACTATACAATAGAGAATTCAGAATCTCAGAGCTGAAAGATTCTAAGAGACCATCAAATCTTGGTCCTGAGCAAGAACTCATCCTATTCTTACATACTACACATGGAAACTCATCGGATCACAGAAGAAAGAACAGTTTTAGGCTAGAAGGAAGCTTAAACAGATCTAGTTAGTACAACCCTTTGATTTTATAGATGAGGAGATGGCCCTAGATTAAGTAACTTTCCCAAAGTTATATAAGTAGTAAGTAGTACAATCAGAATTTGAACCCATAACTTGTGACTCCCAATTAAATTCTCTTTCCATTGTACTATACATGACAGTTCAGTTAGGAAATATACTGTCATAGATAATTTAATATCCTAGAATATCTCCTTGCTCCACAAATATATGTGTGCATATATTATGTGTGCACATGTACACACACAACACATGCATACACACTATATGTAAAAATACATTTTTTACAAAGAGTCCTTCCTTAAAAATCTCTTACAATCAGGTGTCTCCCATTCATAAGCTAAGTTCATACAAGATTTCCTGGCATATGCAAATCAAGTAGTTTTGTTCAATGATCCCCTATCATGGCATAAAAGAAGGAGATTATGTTCACCAAAGTTGTTCATCATTATCGCAGAGGATATCCTGGGACAAAGTCCAAATGGAAAATGGATTCCTTATAGAAGTTTTCCAGATATTCCTTTATTATTACATGTCGGGAAAATTGGATCATAGAGAAAGCACTAGAAGGAACCTCAGAAATAACTAGTCTAATATTTTCATTTTACAGATGAAAAAACTGAGACCCAGGTAGGTTAAGCGACTTGCCAAATGTCCCACAGGTACTAAGTATCAAAGGCAGTATCCGATCCCAGGTTCTACAGCTCCAGACTCAGAACTCTCTGCAATGAACAACATTACACTGACTCCATTAAGCCTGGACCACTACAGGGTCTCCTCAAATGAATTCCACAATCATCGAAACCAACTAGGGATAGGGAATCTTCAGCCTTGAGGCTGAAGGCATGTGACCCTCTAGATCCTCAAGTAGGGCCTTTTAACTGCTTTGGATTCAGATAAAGGGCTGCACTTGAGAACTCGGAGGATCACATGTGGCCTCAAGGCCACAGGTTCCCCATCCCTGACCTAAAGAAAGATGAGCCTAGTAACACACATAGGAAAAAACAAGTAGATAAAAAATGTATATTGCTGAAATCATGGCATACAGTTAGACAGAAAGCTTGCTGAGTTACTTTATCATTTCAAATATCTTAGACATAAGATATTTGAGAAGAGAAACAATGAGTTGGATTCAGACATTTAAAGGAAGGGGAAGAGAAATGCTGATTGCATTTAGGAAGCTGTATCACACTTTCAATAAACGCATCTCCCAGTGGTTCCAGATGACAGTAAACAATGGAACAAAATGACGTCCAAAATACTGAAATGGCAGATAACACAAAGGAAAAATGTATGGTGGGTGTAAGCAGGCTACATCATATCACTAAAGATAACAATGTATGACTTGTGCATAAAAAGTTAAAAAAACATTACTCTTGACAAGTAGGATGAGAAAAGGCTTTGCAATGGTCATTGAGGAAGAACGTGGAGTCACTAATGGACAGTCTGAATGTTGTACTTGTAGCCACGAAAATATTAAGGCATGGAACGGAAAACCACTCCAGCAAGTTGGCTAGCTCCATGGACAAACATGCTTGTACATGTGGTGATCCTCAAAGGTTCTGGAAGTATCCATACAGGTCAGATGATGAAAAACATAAATGTATAAGCAATATATTGCTAATAGTATTCACAGCACACACACACACACAAAAACAAGAAATCAAGGAGATGAAATAACAAGAACACAAACTATTACTCAACATTTAAATTTTAAAGCACTTACAAATGGCATCAGTCCTCCCATAAAATACATTCTACTATTGGTATTTTCCTTATTTTGTAGGGCACAAAACATCACACAGTTTTTTCCAGTG
This sequence comes from Potorous gilbertii, assembly GCA_028658325.1. Lineage (NCBI taxonomy): Eukaryota > Metazoa > Chordata > Mammalia > Diprotodontia > Potoroidae > Potorous > Potorous gilbertii. Next base: position 576,201,521 of record CM053769.1, on the reverse strand, counting down.
GCTTCTCTGAGTTTATATAACAGGTGTTAACTTTCTGAGGGCAGACGGTTCTCTGGGTTTGAGTCCTAGCATCAGTCTTTTCTGTACAACTTGGGGCAAATATCACCTAACCAGCCCTGAGCCTCAGTTTCCAAATTTGTAAACTATGGCTAGTACTTCTCAAACTATCTACCCTGAAAGGTTGTTTGAGAAGAGCCCCTCTGCAAAGCTCACAGCACTACCAAAATGGGAACTCTTATTACAATTAACAGAGTACCTGTCATTGACTTCAGCTATATATTCCTTTGACAACAAAGTACAGTATTTTTTCAAAGATATTTTTAATCCTTTATGCTTAGCAAAACAAAATGTATAATAGTGAGTTAATTCTTATGCAGGTGAAAGTCTCTCTTTGAGAAAGAGGTATGTAATTTGTGTGACTGAAGTAGAGGTTTAATCTCTTAAAACTATCTCCTTGACTTTATCATTGCACTATATGATGACTACGGAACAGAATTGAACAGTGTGTAAAACTTCCCCACTGAACTCAGGAGGTCTCTCATTCTCCCTATTCTTCCACTGTTAGATGCAAAAGAGGTAAAGAAAGACTGCACTATAGAACTAGAGGCAGGAGAAAGAAAAGGTGAGAAGAAGGGAAGTAGTGAGGGAGAAAAAGGAACTTGTCCAAACTTTTTCTCTAAAGCTAGAAGGTAAGGGAGACAGGTTTCTGCAGCAAACTCCAAGAACTGCAAGACTTGCCATTTCATTTTCATGGAACCAGCATTTGATTTGCTGCAAGAAACTCACCACAAGATTGCCAGGACAGACAGAAAGCAATAAAGTAGGAGACGAGATCCAACAATTACCAAAACTCAGCCAGCAAATTCCACAGAGCAATTATACAAGCACGCTCATGATGTCATCTGGAAAGAGAGGACTCATCTTACGGCTACAGCTTTTCTCTCAGCAGCTCCAAATACCAAGTCAGGATGAAGAGAAGGAGGAGTCGGGTCATGAGTCCGCTACTTGGCCACCAGAAAGACGGTAATAACATGGTGACAGCATAGAGGGCAAGAAGAGTTTCACTTCGCTCTTAACTGCAAAGAATCTGCATGTAAAGTCAACATTACCGCAAGCATGATATTCAACAGCCCCTTCTAAAAGTCTTCATCATTTGGTTGCCAACATAACAAGCAGTAAAACTAATCCTAAATAAAGCCCCCAGTTGACAACAAAGCAAGAAATGTCTAGGCATATTTCTAATTACTTAATTAGAGACAAAGTGCCCATGTGCCATAGTAAACAAATACACTTACAGTTAATTTAAATATGTCTTATCAATCAGCAAGCCTACCAAGTGTCTTAAAATATGCTTAGCCTAACGATAACAGTTGGGGGGAAAAACAGGCTGAAGCATTTTCCTGGTGACCAGATTCCACATGAGGTAAATGTCAAACCATTCCAACTTTAGTCATAAAGTGTAAATGAGCTGGAATATAAAGTGGCAGACTGTCTCATCTGTGTTTATGCATTCCCGGCACCTAACACTGTGCCTCACACATATTAGATGCCTGTTGAGCTGAAGACAGAAATAGTGTACACTATGGGAAGTCTCTATGAGGAGAGTACTCAGAATGTAAGCTCAATGTGGGCAGGGACTGTTTGCAGGTTTTTTTGTCCTTGAAACCTCAGTGCCTACTATGAGTATCTTGCACCATAATAAGGGTACTTAAACAGTAAATATTATTTAATAATACTTATTAAAAGACATGAATCAAAGATACAGATGGAACACTTCCCACCTATGGTAGAGATTGGTCAAACAAGCCAGGTAAAATGGCAGGCAGCTGACTTGTCTACAAAATAAAATGGACATGGATAGTGTATCCCAAACTCACATCTGAAAATGGTAGCGTGAGGAAAGCCCAAGATTTGGAGCCAGGACTCAAATTATACTTCAGACTAATAAAGAAGAACAGAAGGAGGAAAAGCATGACTTAAGTACCTACTATGTGCCAAGTTCTTTACAAATACTCTTGACCCACACAACAACAACCCTTCAAAGTAGGTACTACTGTTATCTCTCTTTGACAGTTGAGGAAACTGAGGCAGACTACTTTGGGCAAGTCACTTAATCTCTCTAGGCCTCAGGTTTCTCATTTGTAAAATGAGGGGATTGAACTCAAAGACCTCTAAAGACTTCTCTAGCTTTAGATCTATAGCCCTATGATCAGAAGATCTGGTTGTGCAAAAATAAGGAGGGAAAAATCAATAACAAAACTGGGAGAAAACTGAGTATCTCAAGTTTCTCTTCATCTCGAGATGCTGAAGATACTGTGGGTCCCTAGAAGAGGACTTTAAAAAAATGAATTCTAATAGAACTGAGCCGGTTTTTCTGACTCTTGCATATTAGTAACACTGCTTAGTAATCGCTAAATAATGAGTCAGCACGTATTTATGAAGGGCCCATCTCTTCCTAGGCATCGTGACAGGCCTGGAGAGTGATGAGGGCTTTCTGAATTCCAAGGAAGAAATCCATACATTCTGGCTACAAACTGCAGCAGCAGTTTCAACAGACTCTTGCAATAAAAAAGGGAATTCTCAGGAGTTTCAAATTGTTTAGGTCTTTTCCTTCCACATCCACCTCCTTATGGGGGTGGCTCCTCTGTGGTCAGGATGGCTCTTCACCAAAGCTAGAAAACTTCCAAACAAGGATATTTTTAATTAAATATGAGAAATAAGGAAGAGGAAAATAGAGATCTCTAGCCATCCTTCCCCTCACTGGATGCTAACCAGCCCCCTAACCTCCAACCATTCCTACTGTCAGGATCACACCAAATTGTCTTCTCCAAGGAAGGGCCGGTTGGACTCTACTTCCTAAAAAGGCACACCCACTGCTCCAAAATTTCTTTCTATTTTGACTTCTCTCATCATCCTATCCAAAGAGCTATCTCCACCCTTTCGTGAAAATAAATTAAACTTTATTTCCAAATAAACAGATTTTTCTTCATTCTCCAAGGTATGACACTACCTGTAGTGTGGAAACCCAGGCAAGCTCCCACTCTGAGCAAACTGGAGCTGAAGAGTGAGGGCCAACAATCAGTCCACAGATGGGCAGCTTTGGTTTCCCGGGGTTTCCAAACAGGGTGTTGGTCAGTGTGCTCTGCCAGCCTTGCAAAGAGTTTCCTTTCCAGTTTATTAAGTCTCTCACATCCAGGGACATCCTCTAAAGCTCTAAATAAGGATCAGCACCCCTGTTCTAAAGAATCAACATTCTGCATGGTGTAGCATTCCCAAGGTATATAAAGTTGCATGGCATGGTAGCCTGTTAACTGAACTTTTGATCGAGCTGAACAGTTTTCTGCACCAAATAAATTACAGAGAATCATGAGGGAAGGAATGTAGATTTGTCTCCCTTTATACAACAAAATTGTTTCAGAAAAGTCCAATGAAAATTACATTATACCTCAGACATACATGGGAATCGACCTATATAAAAAAGAACAAAATAGAGAATCCTTTTTGCCACTCAGGCAATCTTTTTGTAAAATAAGTCACTATCCTCTGATTTATTGGCTATGCAAATTCATATTGCTACATACAGGACATTGAAACAAAAAAACACATTTGGATCCAATAAAATCTGAATAAGACATTTGCCTTCTAACTTACAGACAAAACAAAAAACCATGCATGCATTTCTATGAGACTTTTCATCAAGTTTCTGAGAAGTGATTTTTACTATGTAGCATAGTAAACATCAGGGGCTGTAAACAGAAACAAATGGCAGAACTCTTACTACTGTACTTTATTAATGTGCCATCTTGGGAACTCAAGAGAAGCCGCACTCTGGCCAGTCTTCTGCTGTTTAAGGAGTCATTATGAGGCTTTAGGTGATGTTAGAAGCAGCTGGCAAACGCCACTGTAAGTCATGACTTCTCCTCTGCCCTTTTTCAGAGGAGGGGACCAAACGGCATGTGTCATTGCAACGGTCTCTGGGTACCTTGCCCCTCCCAATCAGAAAAAGGCTAAAATAAAAAGGCGATTACCACCTAGTCTCAGACAAAACCCTTAACATATGAAGTCCTGTTATACTCAATGACAAACCTGGCAGCTGTCAATCACAAGAAAAACATTTTGCCCCTCCAAAACGACTGGAAGGTGGCATGGAAAGGGATCTGAAAAGCAAAGAGACCTCTAGACATTGAGAAGAAAAAAAGGAAAAACTACAAACTCTTTTATTGCCAAATCTGTGATTAAAGAGTCCAAGCAAAATATCACTGTATGAGTCCAAAAGGGGATCATTTTCTTGTTTGCCTGCCAAAGAACAGAGACTGTCCTACTCCAACGTGTCTAAAGATACCCCCACAGACACTTCATTCCCCGGCTCATCTCCTCTTCACCAGACAAGCTTCTCTTAGTCAGTGACTATTTCTCCTACACAAATGGGTTAGGGAAAGGATAAGGATCTGACCCTTGAGTCACACAAGTCACTTTTTAAAATAGCAACAGAAACAGCATATATGTATATAATACTTATTTTTCAGTCCAGACTTGTGATTTCATTGGATAGGCAGCTCCAGGTAAGGAAAACCCCTCTATGAATGCAGATCTGAGTGCTGAAAAGTTGTGACCTGTCCAGGGTTAACTGGACAGCAAATGTGTGTCAGAGCTGGAATACTAATCCAGTTCCGTATTGAGAATCCTTTTTCTACCTCACCAAGTAACCTCTCAATATAAAAATATCACCTAACATATTATGTCATTGAAAGTTTATGTATTTATTGATGTGATTATCACAACTGTACTGTTAAGCAAGGAAGCATAAGTATGATCTCCATTTTACAGATAAAGAAACTGAGACTCAGCTTGCCCACAGTCATGTGGCTACTAGGAGGATGAGTTCTCATACCAAGGTCTTCTGACTGCAAGACTACATTTATTCCATCATCCAGCACTCTTCTGTGACTCATCTGTCTACAGTATATTTTTGAGGGATTTCTGCTCAAATACAGGTTGCAGCAATATTCTCTGAAGTCCCTTACAACTGCAGAATTCCATGACCTTTAAGAGAATGGGACCAGGAACTAATTCAAACCATGGTAGCTAAACAGTCAGAAAATCTGTGGTGAGATTATAAGGAAGGGATGTCACAAATCTTGGCCAAACCCACGCACCCCCTTCCTTCCTTCCTTTTCTTCCTTCCCTTTTCTCTCCTTCTGTCCTTTCTCTTCTTTCCTTCCTTCCCTCCCTTCCTTTTTTCTTTCTTTCCTTCTATTCTTTTCCCCCTATACTTCTCTCCTTTCTTTCCTTTTCTCTCTCCCTGTAGCACTCCCTTCATTTTTTCCTTCCATCCCTCCCTTTCTTCCTTCCTCCCTTCCTTTCCTTCATTCCTTTTATCCCTCCCTCCTTCCTTTCTCCTTTCATTTTTCCCTCTCCCTCTTTCCTTTCCTTCTTTTCCTCCATACCTCTCTTCCTACCTTTCTTCCTTCTTTCCCTTCCTTCTCCCTCTTCCATGTCTTCTACCCTCCCACCCTCTATCACTCCCTTCCTTTCCTTTCTTCCCTTTATTTCCTTCCTCCCTCCCTTTTTTGCTTCCTTCCTTCCCATCTTTCTTTTTTATTTTTATTTTTTTGGTCAAGGGAAAGGGTAGGTGTAGAAGAAGTAGTTTTCCTTTTTCCATTTGAAGGACTGATGCTATTAACTAATTGTATGATTGTGGGTTAATCATTTCATCACTCAGAGTGTCAGTTTTGATATGTATGAAAATGAAAGACTATATGATCTTCAATATTCCCTCCTAGCTCTAAGAGATTCTGATTCTAGGACAATCACACTTTGAAAAGAGATAGAAAAGAATGTGCTAGGAAGCTTAAAGTCCAGATGGTAAAGAGAATTTTATTTTATATCTGGAAAGGCTCTTAAGAGATAAAGAAACTCGGGAACTAAGGTGTATTGACTTATGACATAGCCAATGGCAGAACCAAGTCAAGAATTTAAGTCTTAGTACTCCTATACTTATGGTCTTCCTACCACACCACACTGTCCCTCTCCTGGAACTTTTGTTCTTTTTTTAAAATCACATACATTGGCCAATAGGAAGAGAGATCTGTGTCTATCATCATGAATTGATTATCTTTTCTATTTCAAATCAAGACTAAAAAAGGCTGTGGAGACATAGGCCTATAATCCTTCCTACCAAGAAGACTGAAAAGGGTGGGTCATTTGGCCTTGGAAATTCTGAGCTGCAGTGGGCTAATCCCATCCATCTGGTATCTGCACTAAGATTGGCACCAATATGGTGAGTCCTACCATTGCTATCCCAACCAGTGGACTGCTCACAGAGGGGCAAACGTGGAGGGGAATCAACTCATGAATGGTTACTGCATTTCCAGCCTGGGTGAGAAAGAAATGTTCCATCTTCCCCCTCAAAAAAAGATTAAATCTGTTCTCTTATGGTGTAAGAGAGACCTTTTCATGTAAGAAATAAGATTTAAACAACCATATTTCCCTTTATAGGACTTTGGAGTGCACTACAGAACCATTTCAGGGCCTATGCACTTCTTTATTAATAACAAGTAGTTTTAAAAATGACACAGAACGGTCTTTTAAAATCCACGTTCAACTAAATATTTCTCTCTTTTTCAGTATATAGTAAAGCAATGTATTCTTTTTGTTAATAGCAGTTTTTATGGAACAGGAGATTAGAATGAGAAGCAGGTAGAGCACTAGGTAGGAGGAATCAAGCTAGTCTATCTAATTTCCAGTTTCTACACAACCAAATCCCCAGCACTGGGGGGAGGGAAGACTGGTTTGCCTAGCCCTCAGCATAAAAGGTCAGCAGAGGAAAGTGCCCTGGTATAAGAGTAGGCTTTGTCCTCACCCATCATTTTTATGGAAGCTTTTGCTCAGAATTAAATGCCAGGACCGACATGGTTACAGCCTTCTTCTACAGTTAGCAGCTCAGCAAATAAAGACTTTATTGTTGGCTCATTTATTATTGCAAAATCCCAAGCTAGGGGGAAGTCATTCCCCCCAACTGATGCACTAGAATGAAAGAGATCAGTCTTACTGTAACAGGGATATTCCACCATTCTAGGAAAACAGCACTTCAAAGTTTCCTGACATTAAGATTTACCACCAAAATACTGCATCAAAGGATATAACCTGGACCTGAGATTTCATGGAAGTAGAGGGTGGGAATAAGCAGACGGTACAAAGCTACCAGTGCTTCCACGCTGCCAGGCACAGTGCTAAGTAAGCACTTTACCATTATTATTTCACTTAATGCTCATAATAACCCTGTGAGGTAGGGACTATAACCATCCCCATTTTACAGGTTAGGAAATCGAGTCAAGGAGGAATTAAGTGACTAGCCCAAAGTCGCACAGCCAGTAAGTTTAAAAGTGGGGGAAGTCAATGAAATTGCCTCAAGTCAAGAGATGGAATGTCTTTCGTGAAGAACGGTAAGGAAGCCAACATCACTGAACTGAAGAGTATATGGCAGGTGGGGTGGGGAGTACAGTCTAAGAAGGCCACAAAGGTGGGAGGAAGGCAGGTCAGGAAGGGTTTTGAATGCCAAACAGATGGTCAGAGGGGTTTATATTTGTTCCTGAAGGTTATGGAGAGCCACTGTAGTTCACTAAATATGGGAGATACAGTGGGAGGGGGAGGTGTGACATAGTCATACAAGAAGATAACTGGACAGATGGGTGGAGGATGGCCATGGAACCCAGAGAGATGTGAGTCTGGGAGACCAACCAGCAGCCTCCTGCAAATACTTCTGGCCTGAGGGGATGAGGCGCTACACCAGGGCGGTGCAGTATTCGAGGAATGTTTTAAAAGCCGAAGAAATAGTACTGGGTAACATATTGGATATGGTTGAGGGGGGTGGAGGGAAGTAGAGAGTGAAAAGGTGAGAAGGCCCCCTAGATTGTAAGCCTGGGTGACTATGCCATGGTGCCACAGACAGTAACAGTAAAGTTGGGAAAAGGGGAGAGTTGGGGGTGGGGAATTGGGTAGTGGAGTAGTGGGGTGAAGAATGAATTTAGTTTTGGACCTGTTAAGTTTCACAATTCTCCAGGATATCTGATTGGAGAAATCTGATAGGGCAGTTTGACATACAAGAAATAGGGCTAGTGCCCCCAGGCAAGTCAATTAACTTCTTAAAGCCTTAGGCAACTCTGTAAGACAAAACTGCAGAAAGAGAGCAGACCTGCTTTGGCATAGTGACTTTCCTCTTCTGGGACTTTCCTACAGCCAATGAAATCACAGGCCTAGTTCCCTAGCTCTACAAAAATAGAGCAACTTATGTAACTATTTAGTTATTGGCAACGCACTTGATTCACAACAACGCAGTCAGTGGCCTGGCCAGTCCTACACAAAACTCTACAATGGAGATCTTTGGCCATTTATCTATTTCCTCTCTTCCGTCCTGGAATAGATCCTTTTTCTCTATTTCCTCCTTCCTGGAACAGGTCCTCTTTCTCTGTCTCCTCCCTGTGTCCTTCTCACTCACAAATCCATTGCCTTAACTATATAAAATGAGTTAGACGCTAGAAGACTTAGGTTCAGATCTCATCTCTATTTTTACCAGCTGTGTCCATGGATCAAAATCACTTAAATTTCAGGACTTCAGTTTTCTCATCTGTAAAATTAAAATACTGAGCTAGAAGAAGAGCTTACAAGGAAACTGATTATTGTCAAAGGATGAAGTCTCTTGCCTGAGGTCCCACAGCAGAGGGATGGCAAGGCCAGGAGTCAAACTTGTTTGACTCCAGGTTCAGGGATCAAGCATGGTACCTGACCTGTTAACTAATATTTAAGGTGCTGCCTGATAAGGTTTAAGTATGGCCCTTTCTAGGATTAGGTGGGGGGAGGAGGGTTAGGGACAAAAGGATAGAAGAGACTCCCTCTCCTTATGCACTCACCCTTATCACATGCTCCTGGGAAAACTAGGGGATTCACAAAAAAGCCACCAAAATCATAAGCAACTCACAAGATGAATAACAGGAAGACTTGGCAATTCAGCTCAGCCAAAGTAGGCTGAACTATTTAGCAAGGATTGCTTGAAAGGCACAGGGCTAGGCAGGAAGGCTAGAAAGACAAAAAGAAAATTATCCAGATCCTCAAGGAGTTCACATTCTGCAGGTGAGCTGCAACACCATAGCTATATGTATACGTGTATATATGTATATGTGTGTATATAGATGTATGTGTATAAATTGTGTGTGTGTGGGTGTGGGTGTGCACGTGTATAATCTCAGAAAGGGGTGTCAGCAACTAGAGAGGCCTGAGAAAGCAACACTTGTGAAAGGTTGGGGCCTCTTTCCTCACAATCTCAAGAATCTCCAGGCAGCTTCTGTATATGGTGTGGATCCAAAATTAGCATGCCTGGAATCTGTGTACAGTACTCTCAACTGTCAACTGATCAAGTCAGGGTAGGGACAGAGAAACCCTGGCCCAGCCTTAACCTCCACCCTAAAAATTCAATACCCTAAAGATGGGATCTCAAGGGGAAGCTCTCTCACCTCTTACTCCAGGGTAGCAGAGGACAGGAGCTAGTCTACTCTGGAAACTATGGGGTGAGACTAAAAGTCCTTAAAGGCTGACCTTAACCCTCTCAAGGTTAGCCCTGGAAGCTTTTTCTTTCCATTTTTCAGGGAGATGAGGTATCAATCACCAAATATTTATTAAGCACCTAGCAGGTACCAGGCACTCTGCCAAACATACTGGAGACACATACAGTGAATGAAGTGATCCCCACTCACCAATCCCCCAACAGGGATTCACACTGATATACAGAAAAAATAAATTAAAATAAATGACTTTTTTGAATTTTTAATGACCTACGGTAAATCCTGCCGCCCTAGCTCTAGAGAATTAAAAATAGCAGGTTAAAAGAAGCCAGTTTCATGTCTCCTGCACTACCTGCAAAGCGTCACTGCCTCCTTTGACAATAACCCATCTCAGGGAGGGCTAAAAATATTACTTGAGGGTAACAAATGTGAATTATGAATACCAGAGATGGTTTCAATGTTTCCAGGCACTGACTGCTTGATAGTGCTATCGAATTCAACAGTAGCATGTGCAAGCCTGCAGATCCAATCTACTAAATACAAATCCCAAATTTCTATATCCTGAACTCTATACTATAGGGTGAGTAGCTTTGGCCAAAAGAAAATCTATCTCATCCCCCATGGATGTAACTGCAGCTGCATTCATAAGAGCTTATTAAATTTCTACCCTCTGTCTCGTTAAATTGCTGGAAAATGTGAACCTAGAAAAAGAAGTAAATGATACCAGTCTAAGTCTGGTGCTTGCTATGCAGGATAAAACCAGCAGTTACAAATTTAGAGTTTAAAATGAACAGAGTAAAGCTTATCAGATCCCTTCTTCCTAGAGATCTCTTACTAAGCAGTTTTAGAGAGGATGCATACTAAGCCATTCACTGGGCGCAGCCCATCCCACGACCACCAAGCTCAATTCTGAGAAGGGGAGGGAGTTCCATTCACTAACCCTGTCTACCTCTTCCCCACCACTCCCAGTGTCCTGCTTCAGATCCGACTTTGTAAAGGTTGTCCTCAAGGTCATCTGAGAGCCACAGAAGGACGAGCTCCAAAGAAATCCAAACTTTTAATCCCCATTCTTTTATTTTCTAGCTGTGTGCTGGGGCTTGGGGGGGGTGATGTCTTGGTATCCTATTTTCTGCACCATTTAATCTAAATTTCTCTGTCTAGAGAATCAAATCCACTCATAATCTGGCCCCAAATGTATTTCTTACTATACTATATATATATCGTATAATATATTACTTTCCAACGTACAACCTTTATTCTAGTCAGTCAAGTTTCTGTCCCTCAAACATGATCATTTACAGCTCCTATCATGATTTTCACTCAATATGCCCTTCCCCTCTTAGCGTGTCCCTATATTCTCCATCTTTCCTTCCATACCTCTATACCAAACATGTCTCTTTTTTTTACCATGAAAGTTTTCAGTAATTACTCCAGTCATCACTGATCCCTTCTTTCCTAAATGTCGATTGAATTTAAATATAACCTTTGCGCCCCGTGTGTGCGTGTGTGTGTGTGTGTGTGTGTGTGTGTGTGTGTGTGTGTGTGTGAGAGAGAGAGAGAGAGAGAGAGAAAGAAAGAGAGAGAGAGGGAGAGGGAGGGAGAGAGACAGAGAGAAATACATTTTAAAAATGCTTACTATGTGCCAGGCTAAGCCTTAAAGACACTAATGCAATCAAACAAGACAGCCTCCACTCTCATGTAGCTTACACTGTAAAAGGGAAAGACAATACATAAAGGGTAGGTGGAAGGGGGGGAGTGCCCCAGCAGAGCCAGGCAGCTGGTGAGGAATATCAGAGTTGGTTCAGACAAGGCTGACATGAGCATAGATGGATTCCACTCATGCAACGGTGATTTAAGCCAGGAACTCACCAATCAGGACAGAGGGCACTAAGGGGGCAAGAAAAGAAGGTGACAAGTATGGGGGGAGGGGGGCTCAAGCCTTTGTTTACTGTCACATCTGTTGGTCTTACCTTCCCAACTAAGAAGTTTCTAAACTAAATAGAATCTTAGACTTCCTTTGTATCTCAATTTCTAGAACAGTGCTGAACCCATAACAGGCACTCAAAAATGCTATGGATAATCACGCAGAGGGCAGGTGATTTTACTACTTTAAAAATAAAATTCAGTTGTCCAATTCCATCCTTTCTCTTGCAGTCTTTCTTAAGTATGTCCCTTTCCATTTCCACTGCTAATGATCTCATTGTAGCCTAGACTATATGGCAATGGCCTCCAAAATGGTCTCACTGTTCTATTCTCTATCACTGCCAGATTAATCTTGCCAAGATATCATTCTCATTACAGTCTCCAACCTACAAACTTTTAATGGCTACTCAGTGCTTAGAGAAAAAAGTCCAAATCCCTTAAGCTGGCATACAAGTCTTTCTGCTACAATCTAACCGCCTCACTCAATTTTATTTCCTGTGTGCCAACCACACTAGATTGGCACCATTATCAAAACACATTTTTTGCTTACCAGGCTCTGTGACCCTGCTCTCGTTGTCCCCTTTCATTCAACAAACATTTCGTTATTTCATGCCAGGCACCAGAGATAGGCACAAATTGAAGACTACCTCCCTTTTGGGGCTTACAGTTTTTGGGAAAATTAGTGTCTCAGAAAAAGTGAATATCATTTTCTTTAAGGAGAAAAAAAGTGTTGTCCCTATTAAATTTTAAAAAGAGGATTTAAAAAATCACATCCTTGGGGATTCATAGTTACAGAAGGTTGGAGGAGGGCCGTAAACTTTTTCATACTGTTCTTATAAAATTAATATTGTCTTTTTATACTACAAATTTCCCATTTCCCTTAATCTACCCATGTTCCGTCCTCTCCTAAAAGATAGAAGGGGAGCACTTTGCTTTAGCCAAATTATTTCAAAAGAGAAGATTTAGTCCTAAAGTATTCTTCTAAAGTACTTTAGGAGAAAAAAAATCTGTGATAATCTTTGAGTACTCCTTCCTTTGACCATCAAACTGATAGTCTCAATCTGGTCAGCCCTACCTGTATTTATCTCTTCTACAGAGAAAGTCTGGGACAGCTACATGGCACAATGGTTAGAGCACTGAGCTTGGGGTCCGTAAGACGCATCAAATCAGGCCTCAGACACCGGCTAGCCACGTGACCCTGGGCAAGTCATTTAACCTTGTCTGCCTCAGTTTTCTCATCTGCAAAATGAGCTAGAGAAGGAAATGGAAAACCATTCTAGTATCGTTGCCAAGGAAACCTCAAATGGCGTCACAAAGATCAGACATGACTGAATAATGACAAAAATAGAGAGTCAGATGAAGTCCTAGACTTTATTAAGAAATCTACTCTGGGTTGGGCCTAAAATAGCCCTCTAAATTCTGGAGCAAAATGAACAATTCAGCTGAAACGATGGTCCTGTGGTGATCCAGAATCATTTCTTATCAGGGGTCAAAACCATTTGGCCTTCTTCACGTAAGACCTCTACCCCAAAAAGCTGGGCCAGAACCCTAGAAGGCAGTTTTCATTCATACCATAGAATCTGTCTGATATCCTTCTCCAGGATGACCAAACAGGTTTTGTTTTGGATTTCCCCCCACAAATGTCTCTAGAATGCCACCGATCCCCATTCCTCACTCTCACTCCTCCTTCTCCTCATTTCACTCTCAACCCCCAGGCATAGCCAAGGGCTGCTAACCTTCCCAGGGATGGGTCTCAAGTTACCAGTCCACTCCACAAGCTCAGCCAATGAGATCTGCCTATCTTGCGAAGGCTGGAAAATGTTCACTCGCTATAAAATATTAAAAGAATTTGTGACAAGTCAGTGCTACTCTCATATGTTCCAGAAGGCAGCCAGAGCAAGCTCTCAAGGCCCCCTTCATTGGTGACCCTCAAACATTTGCATAGAAGCCTACATGGAGGAAAGGAAACATTCTGATTATATCCTCATTGACTCACTAAATAAACGCATAGACCCTTCCAAGGAAGGAAGAGGCAAAAAGGAGCCAGAGATTGCTAGGATTTCAAAAAAATAAAAATAAAACTTTTACTTTTTCCTTACATCAAAAAAATTACATAAATTATACTAGGCATAAAAACATTGGATTTATAATCAAGTATCTAGAAGTTAGGGATTAAACCACAGGCCTGGAGTCTGGAAGACTTGAGTTCAAATATGATCTCATATACTTACTGCAACCCTGGGCAAGACACTTAACCCTGTTTGTCTCAGTTTCCTTATCTGTAAAATGAGCTGGAGAAGGAAATGGCAAACTATTCCAGTATCTTTGCCAAGAAAACCCCAAATGGGGTCACGAAGAGTCAGATACGAATGAAACAACCCAACGATAAAATGGGTGCCATGGTTACAAAAGCAAAAGGGGAATTGTCCCTGCCCTCAGAGAGCTTAGAACTTACTGAGCAAACATGTAGACAGTTATGTATGGCACGAAGATCACTCAATCACAGATTTGGAGCTAGACGGTCCAAATCTAGGTCATCTAGACCCAAACTCATCATTTTGTGGAGAAAGAAACTCAAGCCTGGACAGGTGAAGTGATTTGTCCAATTAAGTGGTGGAGTCTGGATTACCCTGAAGGCTTTTAGTAAGCAAACACCATGGTACAATATGAGGGCTTAGAATGGCTAATTAACTGAAGAATTATTTAGAGAAGAAAGAAAATATTGTTAGGGAAACCAATTAAGTATGCTGCTTGACAGGTGATGAGGGCCTAAACTAAGGGGATGGCCCCTATGAAGGTAAAACTGACAAGACTTGACAACTGATTGCATATAAGAGAGAGGGTAGTTTAGGAGAGACAGATTAGGGAGAGAGAATGGTTCTGAGGGTATGAATTTGGGTAAACAGAAAAATTGTGCTATTTTTAAAGAAAGAGGAGTTCCGGAGGAGAGGAGATGGACAATAAAATGTGAAAAGCAAGGTACTTGGGGAATCCTGGAGAAGGGATCCAGCAAGCAGGTGATGATGGTGACTATCTGTGTAAAAATATCTGAATGCTGAGAACCTGATGAGATTTTCAAGAGAGCATGAGTAGAGAAACACAACTTTTAGTTGTGTCCTTAGTCATTGAATAGGCATGGCCTCAAACCAACTGAGATCTGGGAAAGACTTTAATCTGGACAGGCCAAGATCACCCACCCATCCAGGGCCATTGGCCAGTTGTCTTGCCCTTTGTCTTGCCACTGGATTTTGATGACCTTGGAGGAGAGAGTGAGGCTGGTAACTGTGCACAGCCCTACCTCACTTAAATCCAATTCATGAGCAATCAAGACATTGCCCTCCTGATGTCATAAGTCCTCTTCACGAACAAAGGACCACCAACAATACAGAGAGGGTCTAAGAGTCCTGGAGAACAGAAACTGAGTCAATGTGAAACTGCAATCTTCATTAATAAGTTGAATATCCACAACAATGAAATCATGGATTCCTAATGGATTCATTAACATACAATTTAAGTAACTTTGTCCATTACAATGGAATGGGTCTGAAATGAGAAAACCAGATACCAAATCCTACTTCAGACACATGCTACTTGTGTGTTCGTAGCAGAAGAAGACCCTGCCATCACAGAAATGATGACATGACTTGCACTTGACTTTGTTTTGAGGGAGGGAGGGCTGTGCAGATCACCAGCCTCACTTCTCCAGAGCCATCTGAATCCAGGGACCAGATATTCATCAAGATGACTGAAGATGACCCAGGATGAGGCAATTGGTGACTTGTCCAAGGTCACACAACTAGTGAGTGTGAAGTGTCTGAGGTGAAATTTGAACTCAGGTCCTCCTGACTCCTCCACTGGTGCTCGATCCACTACACCACCTAGCTGCCCCTATGCTACTTGTATGTACTCAGAAAAGTCACTTGATTTCCATGGGTCTAGTTTCCTATCTTTTAAAAAAAAGAGACTGGACTAGATGTCCTCTCAGGTCTCACCCACCTTTTTAGATTAGACCTATTATAAGTCAGACAGAATTGAAACAAATGAACAACATTATCAATCTCTTTTTCTATCCAGCCCTCCTCTCCATCAACTATGTTATTTCCTACTCTTCCTATTACTGGTTTTATTTATAAGTCATTACTGAAAGAAAATGAGATTATATATGTAAAGCTCTTTGCAAAAGAGCCTAATAAGTGCTGCTACCTATTATTCTGGGACAGCTGCCACAGCGGATAAGAGCACCAGGCCTGGATGAAAAAGACCTGAGTTCAAAAACGGTCTCAGCCACTTACTGGTTGTATGAGCCTGTGCAAGTCACTTAACCCTGTTTGCCTCAGTTTCCTCCTCTGTAAAATAAACTGGAGAAGAAAATGGCAAACCACTTTAATATCTTTGCCAAGAAAACCCTAAATGGGGTCTTCAAGAGTTGGACAGGACTGAAACAACTTGACAGACACAAAATTGTTATTATTCCAAGCTCTAAGTTCATAGTTGCTGTTACTATATACATTATATACAGAGGATTAGTTAAAACAGTGCCTTGGATTTACATTGGGAACAAGAAAATAACAGAAAATAGAAGTATTCTGTCTCCTCCTGATGAGCTCCATTCTTCCAGTATTTGCATTTTTCAAAACTGATTTGCAGTTTTTAAAAAGTATCCTCAAAGCTCTTCACAGCCTTGTCCTTCTTCAATCACTATTTTTAATTAAAGAAAGATTACCTGGGCAAAACTTCAATACACACTCCGATTTTCCTCTATCACATTCCTTAAGACTGGAGTAAGGTACTTCACTCCCACCCCATCCCTCCTTTGAAACTTATCCTAAAGTTTCATGAAATTTACAGGAATCCCACATAAAGAATTTCACTAACCTGTACCCCAACATTTCAAGAAAACTAGACTGGAGGAAGGCAAGGACATGAGTTCAACCCCATCCCAAATCAGAATATGTAGGAATGCCCCACAAGGAATCTGACACATCCACAGGTCAGCATTCAGGAAAACTAACAGTACAAAATTGAAGATAGGGAGGGGTGGGAGTGGGTGGGCGTGATTTAAACCCACCCCTGGGCTCCTTGGAATACGCAAGAATGTCCTTTAAAGAACCCGACAAATCTACATCCCGACATTTCTGGGAAACCAGGTCAAACATACAAATGACAGATGAGAAATGGAAAAGCGGGGAGGAGTGAAAAAAGGAAAGGGGTTGAAGAAGAAAAGTTCTATCTGAGCTGAGCGGTTCATCCCATACTTGACCAACCATGGGTCCAGGTCTTCAACTGCAGGATTTTAATTTCAGTTCTATAAATTTCTCAGTTCCTCAAAGCTAGTAATGTTATGAAAAGGCATATAATACATAACTCTGTTTGACAACTAACTCAAAAAAAACCTTCCAGGAAAAGAAATAGAGACTGCAAATAAAGCTAATCTGCTCTGGCATCAATTAATCCAGATGGGGGGAGAAGCTGAAGCCACATCAAAAGACTGAATGAATGATTATCTGTAGTCAGAGCTTCTCCCTTTTCTGAAAGGAAGCATTCAGACCTCCTATTCAAGTCTATCCAACTCAATAAATATTTATTAAGGGCCTACTGTGTACAAGGCACCGAGGGTCAGAAAGATGGGATCAACCAGAAAGGTAAATCTTAAGAGACAAGGACTAAATCTGTGGTTTCAATAGTATAGGCCCAGGGAACTCCACCTTGACGACACTTCCCACCCCAGCAAGTTTCAACTCCTTAATTTGTAAAGTTCAAGAGACTTTAACCTAGGTCTTTCAAGTTTTTAAACACTAGAAAAAAGTCCTTAGACCCCCACCCCCTCTCTTTCTCTCTCCCTCCCTACCACCCTTCCTCCCTCTCCCCCTCCCTCTCCCTCTCTCCCTCCTTCTCTCTCCTTCTCCCTCCCTCTCCCTCTCTCTCTCCTTCTCTCTCCTTCTCCCTCCCTCTCCCTCCCTCTCTCCCTCTCTCTCTCCCTCCCTCTCCCTCCCTCCCCCTCTCTCCCTCTCTCCCTCTCTCTCTCCCTCTCATACACCTCAAAACAAACACCTAGTATAAAGACTCATTTGTAGTTTCAGCAAAAGTAGCCTGCCTTGGAGAAGGGTTTTTAATGTAAAATCAAATTAAACAAAACAAAACCCGGGCATCTGGAATTTTAAATGTGCTCCTAGCACATGAGGACTGAAAACCAGTGTGTTACCATGGAAAGAAAGAACAAAAAACCTAGGTTCAACCCTCTCCTCTAATGTTTATTACCTACAGGACTTGGTGAAGTCACATGCCCAGGACCTAAAATGAGGATTTTCACACTAGATGGTCTCAGAGATCCTTTCCCATTCCCGAGATATCATCCTGCCCAAGAGTATAACAATTCTTCTAAGCCAGAGCCTATAAAGTATTCTCAAAATCAATTTAAAAAAAAAACTAAATTCTGCACTGTCATAGGTAAACATTCAAAAGAATGTGACTGAATGAGATTTTGTGCAAGAGAATTTCTCCAAGAAAATGTGGAGACAGAGGACACACTAGAAGCTGCTGAATTCCTAATCAAGGATGAGGTTATCTCAATGATCATTCTTAATTTAAAAATAAAAATCAGTTTCTCACCAGTTTCCTTAAATGATCTTTTCTATTTTTTGGTGTGGCCAGAATTCTGAGTGGCTTTAACAGCTGCTTAAATGATACACTAGTGACTAAGAGGTCAATAACACAGGTTGGGATCAAAGTCATAGACTAAAGAGATGTAAGGAGATGCAGACCTCCTTTCTATTTGTGAAAGGGCCATAGATTGAATTTCACTTGCTAAATGTTTCCTAAATGCTAAATGAGACATCATGCTCTGCTCCACCCTTAGGAGGCATCATGACATAATGTCCACCAGACTACATCCAGACATAGGTTTCCATATCAGGCACCACAACATGTCCGTATCAAGCCCATCCAAGGGAACAAGCTGCTCATTCACCTTGGCAGAGGAGTCTATATTTTCATTTGATGAACAGTATTA
Source organism: Potorous gilbertii (assembly GCA_028658325.1). Lineage (NCBI taxonomy): Eukaryota > Metazoa > Chordata > Mammalia > Diprotodontia > Potoroidae > Potorous > Potorous gilbertii. Next base: position 576,183,032 of record CM053769.1, on the reverse strand, counting down.
GAGAAGGGTTACCCACAGCTTTATGGGAAACTGCAGGCACTGGTTCTATGTTAACCAAGTAAAACTTAAATGTGCAATAATGGCTAATCATGAAAATGGAGACCACCACTTGAAAATTATTTTTCAGATCAAATAAGTAGTAAGGAGATAAGAAAGCATCATTCAAAGAACCAACCCAAAGATGTGACTCTGCTTGTAGGGGTTTTTTCCTTTAAAAATGTTTATGGCTACCTTTTGTTTGTACTTCACTTTCAATTCCAAAGATAATCTTTCTACCATTCCCTGCCCAGTAAGCCATCTCTTGTAACAAAAAAATAAGAAAAACAGTTCATCAAAACAAACTGACACGTCAACCAACATGGTCTGACATCATGGAGGTTTTCCAACCCTCCATATCTGGTTTCCCTAATTTTAACAAAATGTAGTTTGACAAAAGTACTGTTAGCTAATTTTAAAAATCATGACCTTTGAAACTTGTTCCTCTAGTGAGTAATAATCATTTTAGCCCTTTGTCACAGAAATCAAACCACAGCAAATCTGAGTGCTTATTTGATAAAAAGTACTACTATAAAGTGCAGCTAGGATAGTGGATAGAGTGTCAGCCTGGAGTCAGGAAGACTCATCTTCATGAGTTCAAATCCTGCCTCAGACACTAGCTGTGTAGCCCTAGGCAAGTCGTTGAACCCTGGTGGCCTCAGTCTCCTCATCTGTAAAGCTAGTTGGAGAAGAAAACAGCAAATCACTACAATATCTTTGCCAAGGAAACCCCAAGGAGGGTCACAAAGAGTCAAACTTTACTGGAAACAACTGAACTACCACAACAAAAACTATTGCAAAGCAGCACTATGGAGAGAATAAAGAATAATTTAAAAAAAAAAAAAGGTCTAAATCTCAAGGACTATAATCTAGTACAATATATATGGTCCAGTGGAAAGAACAGGCAATTTCTGATCAGAAGTCTTGAGTTCAAATTTTGGCCCTTCTACTAACTGGGGTGTGTGTGTGCATGTGCATATGTGTGTGTATGCATTTGTATGGCTGCACAAAAGCCAGAGAATAAGGAAGCAAGACCTTGGTCAATGGTCTACCATTCTCTGAGTCTGAATTTCAACATCAGTAAAATATATAAAGGGGTTGAAATAGATAAGCTGTAAAACTGAGATTTTAAAAAATATACCAGTACCCAATGTGTTCTGTCCACTATTTTCGAAGAGGATCATGACATGGAGGAAATGATGACATGACTTGCACTTGACTTTGATTTGAGTGAGGGAGGGTTGTGCAAGGTCTCCAATCTCACTTTCTCCTCCAGAACCATCTGGGTCCAGTGGCCAGGTATTTATCAGGACGACTGGAGATGGCTTAGGATGCAGTGGGAGACCCTGGGGACCCTGGCTCTTTGAAAGACACAGCTGAAGATAGGACAGAAAAAAAACAAGGCAGAGCAGACTTCCCAGAAGAAGTGGGATTAAGTTCAGAGGCTTTCGTGACTAGAATTCAGTGACTGAGTGAGGGAAGAAAAAGAGTGAACTAAAAGGGAAACCAAAAGGTAGAGACAGTACTAAGTAAACCAATCCAGCCAGAGAAGAATGCTTCTCTTGGGGAAAAGTTCAGAAAATATATTAGAACTAAAATGTGGAAGCTTCTGAATACCAGATTAAAAACTCATTTTGGAGGCAGGTTTCTGAACAGGAGAGAAAGACTATGAGAGGTTAATTTTGCTAAGCTGTACAAGATGGTTTTCAAAACAAGAGGCATTTTTTTTCCATTCACCCATGAGCATATTTTTAATACAAGAACTCAAGAAAAGTGAAATTATTTTTACAATGGGATAAAGAAGAAACAGCAGGAAGGAAGCAAGAGGGAGGGAGGAAATGGTGATTTTTTCTTTTTTTAAGGAACTGCCCACTCTATATTTTGAATGGACAGGAGAAAAACAATTTGCCTAGTTCTGTCTCAATCTCCAATCTCCTCATCATTCTCTATGACATTGAGGATTCTTTTTGGGGGGAAAGGGGAAATAAGGGAGACAGAGAAAGATGAGAATTTGGGACTGAAAAGACAGTGATTCTCAGTACTATAGTGGTCCAGGAACCATAAGTGGCCTCCAGGGATTTCTAAACTTCCACTGGAACTCAGCCAGTACACCTAAATCCTGACCTATCATATATCTATTTCAGTTTCTGCCTGGAAGTAATGCCAAGTTCTAATAGCCAGTTTCCAATAAGGTTAAAGTCAGGTCCATATGCTTCATTCCCACCACTTTCACCTAGATGGGGGATAGGGTGGGGAAGTCTGCCCTCTGGTTGTCTGTGAAGCCTAAGGACTTTTTCTCAGAAAAGTGTTTTTAAGTGCAAAAAGCAGAATATTTTGGATTACCAAAAAAAAATAAAAATTAAAAATCAACCTAAATTACACTGAAACAGTTAACAAAATATTTATTTTAATTTGTGGCATAGTAATATACAGTGACAGATCTAATAATTTCAGTAATCTTGAAGTAGGGATGAGTGAAAGTTACACAGCTGTAATGTGATATGAAAGCATTATGATGACAAAGTACTGCTAACACCAATGTGGTTTCTTGTTAACATTCAAAATTCAAGGAAATGCTAAATTTCAGTAAGAGGTTAGTGAAAATAAAGGTGTAATTTTTCCCCCAATCCAAATTAATGACTGAAATATATCCACAGATCCTACGCCAAGGACCCAGGCTCCCCACCGTAGTCCTAAGAGCCCCTGAACTAGACCCAGAGATGTGAAGAACCTTTAACTTACTTCATTTAAAATGTAAAGACTTTCTGTTGTTAAACTGTCACTTTAGTTCAGGACTATAAAATGATGGCTCTATGTCAGCTGATTTTTTCTTTTGCATAATGCCAAGGAGTTTGATACTCAGAATTCCCAATTTTATATTAAAATCACAATCATCTTTGCTACTAAAAGTAAATCTTACAACCACAAACTTGGGACTACTAAAGAACTCAAAGGAAATTAGTCAGTTGCCCTGAAAAATTATGAGAACAATGCCCCCCATCATTTCAGAGGGGAAAAATGTAAGTCCCTAGCTGCAAGAGAAGAAAATAGAAGAGGTCCTTCCAACTGCTTTGGAAAGGAAAAGGTACCTTTAAACTAGGTCAGTACCTGGCTCTGGATTGACTCTTAATCAGTATTCTCTTGGTGACTAGCTCTGGGAGGCCAGATTTACCTCAGAAGCATGGTGACAAGTCCAAATGTGCTTCACTGAATTATTTTTACTAATCACAGAAGATTACGTATATATATATAACACTTTATATAGTTTTCAAATGACTTATGCTGCCCTTAAAAAAAATTATTCCACTCAGCAGTTTTTCCTATGATTAAAAACTGACTGTATGATTGAAACATAAATGTCTTTCTCCCTGTGGATTGCAAATGTTCTGGTCCTTAATCAGAAGTAATCAACCTGTCATAAGAGTGAAAAGAAAGACTATGTGTAGCTTTAAAAAAAAAATAAACATCACCACAACAGATTTTCTCCAGTACTCCTAATCTAGGCTACATTTTCCCCTCCAGTTTATTTTCTAATGTGATTATATAATCCCATAACTCTATTTACAAATTAGCTGTTCAACCCAGTAGTTACTACTACTTAATTCTATAAAGAGTGGGGATGTATGTGTGTGTCAGAGATGATACACGAAATCAGGGACACTTTAAATTGTATTATTCTTTACTCTAGCATGCTCAAAAGTCCAAAGTGAAAAAGTACTGTCTTTGTCTCAACTACCTTTGCTATGGATGTGTTCATATAAAATCTAGCATCAGCTAAAACTGCAGAAACAGCAACCACACCTCAAACACAGTACCCAAGTTAGTACTAACTAAAGGTAAACGCCCATCTAGATACCTGCTCCTGGCAGGAATTCAGGTCTATTTTTGTCACACAAGCCCTGTCACAATGGCATGTCAGGCAATGTGAAGCTAGAAATCAGCTTGTTGCTACTGGAGACATGAGCATGGGCAAAAAATAGAACAGCCCACTAGTAAAGAGTGGCAGCAGGGAAATCCCCACTGGTGACATCCAAGGACTCTTAGAAGTTTGTCAGGATGGCAGGTTAGCACAGACAGAAAGATTATCCCCTCTCTGAAGGAGAATCCAGTTTGAGAAATCTTAAGAGAATCATTAACAATTTGCTTCCTTCTATTAACTTGTCTATACCAGAGGTTAATCCTGACCCCAAACCCCATTTCCTCAAAACTGCCCTCCCCCACCTCATCTATACTTGTCCACATCTAAGGCATCTTCCAGTGATCATTTCATATCGACCTCTTCCATGAAGCCTTCTCTTTCTGACTCAGTCTGAAGTAACCTCAGCTCTTCTATACAATTTCTTAAGCAATTAATCACATACATACTTCCTTTTAACACTTGCCCTATTAACTGCCTTGAATTATTCCTTACTTACCTAAGAGTTATTTTAATTTCATTATTTTATCTGTCACGGTTAGAAAATAGGGCATCTTGGTTAATGAGCTGGAAGGAAAGACCATCTTCGGAGTTAAAAAGCGCCACAGGCTAGTCCCTGCACTGATGGCCATTGGCTATGTGACTAGGAATAGGTCACCTAACCTTGCAGGGCTCCCAGCAGTTCTCCACAAAATTCTCTATTACAATGAAATCATGGTTCTGGCCCCCCCTAAAAAAAAGTTATGCATACTACATCATTTTTGCCTTTGTATCTTCTGTGTTTTTCACTGAGCCTAGTACTCAGTAGATGCTCAGTAAATGCTCAATGAATTAAACTCAATATGTAAGTTAAAATTTTTTGATGACTTAAAATATTTCACCTACCCCACCAAGGTCGTTATGAAAAAGGCACTTGGTAAATCATATAGTGCTCTAGTAATATGAGAACAGTATTAGCTTTAATAGTATCTTTCATATTTCTATAGTGCTTTGTGGTTTATAATAATTAGCATAGATGGTGATAATTAAAATACAGCAACATGCACTTGATATTAAATTATATTAAATATGCAAAAATTCTTTGGTGATTTCAAAAAATACTTCCAAATATTGGGGAGGGCTATACATTCATTATTTTGACCAGTAATGCTATCAAAAAGTCACAGTGCCCTTTAAAAGAGATTTGTTGCTGCTAGCAGCTGGGTAGTAAAGAATGCACAGTATGCATCATAAGTTTTCACAAAATGTTCATCTTTCCCTTCTCAGAGCTTCATTTCTGCACCAAAATGCCAGCTCTAACCTCACCCAGGTCTATATGCAACAATGTAGCCTGCGTCTTAGCCTCAAACTGTTACAGATACAATTCCGCTGTAATGAATTCTACGAGACACCCAGATTCTTTTTTGGCTGCAATAGAATTGCCATAAGTTACGTTCCCCATCTATATAGGACCCTCGTGGACATGAAATATGGCTGGTGCCCTTGAGCCCAGAAATAGTTCAAGGGAGGCAAGACACCATACCTACCTTCAAGAACTTTAAAAAGCTGCTCTATTTGACCCAAGACAACAGAACCAGGTGTAGTGGGAAGACGAAAGTTGATGAAGCATCTTTAGGTATTCTAATGTCAGCAGAAAGCTCCTAACAATTAGAGCAGTCCAAAGGGAGATAGGTTGTCTAAGAAAGTGGTGGGTTCTAACTTACTGAAGGTCTTCAAGCGTAGACTAGGTAACCAAGTGAATTTGTTGTCACAGAATTCTTTTTCAGATACCTGTTGGACTATACAGCTCCTGAGGGCTGTTCAAAGCCTGAAATTTTGTGATTTGTGATTCTTGCTTTCCTACCTGAGCTCAGTTCTACTCCCCTTCACGCCAGCACCTAGCACAGGACACTGGAAACAGCAGATGCTTAATAGATGATGGCTGACGTGAATAAGTGGTGATGGAAATCTAGCAATCACAAAAACAACCTAGATATTTACGTAGTACTTTAAGGTTTAAAAAAAGTATTTTATTATCTCATTTGATACCACAACAATCCTATGAAGAAGGTACTAAAGATATTATGACTTTTTTTTTCTTCTGATGAGAAAATGGAAATTCTAAAAAGTTATCACAGTTACCAGAGGTCAAGATTCACACCTGAGTTTCTACTGACTCCAAGTCCATTGATTATAATACACCATCATGCTGCCTCTCAAGAGCAGAGGATAAAGGAAATGCCGTGAATATTCAACTCTAATTTCTTTCCTTCTTCCACATTTGAAAAGGTCTACTGGGAAAGCAAGAAAGCAGAAATTAGAGTTAGCCCAGCATCTTACAACATGCACCACAAGAAATTCCAAAGGCATACTAGAACTGAATATAAAAGGTCATATCAATTTTTTTTAAATTAGAGAAAAATGGAAAGAGATACCTTTCACAGCCACGGCTGAGGGATACTCAAACAGGAAAAAAGTAGTACAAAAGATACAAAGACAAAAACCAAAAATTGATTTTATTTTTGCAGAAGTTTTTCAGTCTTCTATAATGAAAGTTAGAAGATAGAAAAAGTTTTACACAAACAAAATCAATATCAATAAAAGAAAAGCTATCAAGAAAAACAATCCTCGCATCAAATATCACTGATAAAAATCTGGTATCTAAAATACAAGAGAAAGATTACAAGAGATCAGCATAGCACAGTGTATAAAGAACCGGCCTTCAGGTAAGGAAGGTCTGGATTCAGGGCCTACCTCAGACATAAGCTGGCTCTTTTGACTCCACATACCGCCCCCTCCCCCAGAGGCTCCAGGTCATGAAGACTATTTGAGTATTCTCTTTAAATCACAGATACAGTCTTTTATCCCTATAGATATTTAGAGAACTCACACAAATACAAAAGATTGAATGATTTTTTCAATAAGTATTTATTGAACTATCCAGTCTGCAGGGGCAAGAGGAAAGAAGATAAAGAAACAGATATACTACTTATGTTAGCCTTGTGAAAGATAAAATTAATTGAGTAAACAGATAATTTTAAAAACAAATTATCAATTAATTTTCCCTTCCTACTAAATTTAGAAATTTTCAATGTTATTTTCTCACTTTCAAAAATAAAACTCTAACTTCCTCCATTATGAAAGTAGCTGTTATAACTAATTTATTACTTTTTAAGATACTGCTGCTAAATTATTTTTAAGTCATGATGAATTTTCAAAACTAAAAGCATATATCCAAGAGCTAGAATAAGAGTAAAGGTTAGAAATCCTCCTCCCTGCCAATCTAGTGCCTGAAGTTACACAAAGATCAGGGAAAAGAGAATGAAATAAATTTCACAATAACTAGATAGCTTTTTATATAAAATCTTTATATGTAATGGTATTCATTATAATTCATTTTCTAAATAAGGAAAATGAGGCCCAGGGAAGGTAAATGACCTTCCCAAGGCCACACCAGTTGCAACTATCAGGTGCAGAAATAAAAAAAGCCAGTATGTGATGAGTACCTTAAGAAGGTACAGTTTTTCTTTTTCTGCTATATTAAGAATCAGAGGACCTCAGCCTAGAAAGGTCTTTGTAGACTTCATTTTTGGGGGTCATTCAATTCCATACTGCTACCAAGAACAGGAGGGGAAAGGAAGGGCTAGGGAGGTGAAGGCTAACGAGAAAGAAGGGTTGCAATGGAAATCTAAATGTAGCTTATAGACAGGAAATTAATGACCATTATCAGGTCACAAAGAATATACAGATGTCTCTTACAGCTTCTATCTCCTGGGAATGTTCCACAGCTCAATTTCCATTACTGGTCAGGATTATCTAATAATGCTGCATTTTGTGATGACAGATTTGGGACAATTGATAAAGGTCAGTCAAATTAGCAAACTGATCAATTAAATAATTAAAAAGAAAGCTCTTTTTGTCAAGGATCACCAAAGGATACAAAGAGCTGGTTAAGCAACAAAGGAGTAAAGGGACAGGTTGGGCCAGACCAAAAAGAAGGCATAGCCAAAAGTTGTTGTTTGTCCTCTGCTCTTGACAAGAGAAGAGTGGTGTCTTGATGTGCCAGTGAATTGGATTTAAGTGAGGTAAAGCTATGCGAAGTCATCAGCCTCACTCTCTCCTCTAGAGTCATCAGAGTCCAGTGGCAAGATCAGGGCAGTGAGCAATGGCCCTGGTATATAGTAGGCCCCATATAAACGCGTATTTCCTTCTCCTTTTCCCCTCCACTCCCTCCAACGTTTGCTAAATAGACACTGATTCAGCTCCTATTCACTTTCAGAAATAACTAACCCATAGAAATCATGGTGTGGCACATCAGTTTTTCTAATATAAGGCATTCCTAATGGAAAAATATAGGAAAGATATCATCAAGGAGCCACGTCAAAAATAGTGTCAATGATTTTGGCTAGTCATCTAAATTCACTATGGAACCTCACTCTTAGTTTGGTCAAGCTTGGAACATCCTTGTTCAACACATCAAATCTCTGATTAAAGTCAACTGAAGAGGCATAAAATATCCCTGTCATTTTCTAATCTATTTCAAATGTGTATGAGGTCCATCAGGGAAGTATAAAGGATAGAGAGCTGGCCTAGGAGTCAGAATGACTTGGGTTCATGTTCTACTTCTGATACAAAGTCTATGTGACCTCAAATAAGTCATCTAGCAGCTCAAGGGTCCTCACAATTTTCCAGGATTATAAGCTGTAAAGATGTTTCCTATCTGCAAGGATAAGAGGGAATTTCATCTTCTGGAAGTTCCCTAGACCAAAGAGACTATAAATGTCCAGTCCCTACACCTATGGAATGAAGTCAACCAGCAAGGATTCACGAATTGCTCCTAGGATATATGGCATTATGGAAAAAAGTAAAACTTTTCCCAAATGTAATACCTATTTCTAATATCCTATTATATCAAATATCTCACCCACACCTAGAAATAAAGAAACATTTAAGAAACGGTATGTTGGCCTGAATCCAAATCAATCTATACCCAAAGTAAAGAAATTAGAATGAATGGATGAGCTACGTATTTATGGGTCATTCACCATGTCTCAGTGCTACAGGTATGTGGAGGAGTTGAGGAAAAAATATATACATACATACATGCAAACAAACACACATAGATCCATACATAATATATATGAATGAGATCTTTCAGGATGGAAAGCTTCTGGATTATAGTATATACAGAAGCATGGAGAGACCTCAGAAATGGATTTCAAAGAGGATGAAGGAGATAACATTCGCACCCCAGGCACTTTCATTAAAATAGAGGTTCTGGAAAAAACTGACCAATGAGAGGAAGGGCCCGCAGGGCTAGAGGCATCATGCTGGATAAGAAAAAGTTAAGAAAGTTGCTGGGTTATGAAGGAGAAAGAAGATTGGAGAGTCAGGAATGCAACCCAACGAGAAATAAAGGAGTAAGTCTAGCTGGCCTGGGCACTTTCCTTAAAATAGATTTGGGGGAGGAGCACAGAAAAGACATGACCCTGGGTAAGTCACTTAACCCTGACTGTGAGGGGGAGGGCTGGGGGGGGGGGAGTTGCAGAGCTAAGAAATACAATGAACATATACATATATATAGACTATATATATAGACAAAAATATAGACTACTTGAGAGTTGCCCAGAACATGGAAAGGTGAATTGACTTGCTCAGGATCACAAGGCCACTATATATATCAGAGATTGAACCTGAATCCAAATCATCCTGACTGCAAGACCACTCCATCCACTAAGCTATGCTGCCTCTCCATGAAAGAATCGAGAGAAAGTACGTAAGTCAGACTGTAAGTGTGAAATCAGCCAGAACACAGAAATAGGAACTCAGGGGAGAGGGAAAAAATGAGTTCATTAATGTTTGAAAAAGCAATATAGACACAAGGCTAAACTGTGAGACGTGGGGTTTTCTTTCTTCTTTTTTGGGGGGGAGGGGGATGGGTGTTAAGTTTCATGATCCAATATACAGGAAAGAGGGGCCAGAAGGAGGGAACTTGAAGGTCTATCATCAGGACATTCGTGTTTTTTTAGAGTGAAGCTTAACACACAGCTTCACTATATTCCTAAATATACAAAAGCAAGGAGATAGAATGCATGACCCTAAGAAGTCCCTTTGTTTCTTTTCTAAAACAATGATTTGATGGGGGTAAGAAACTCCCTATAAGGACTATATGGCCTTGGAGGTAGGTCTCTTCTAAGTCTCAAGTTCAGTAACCAAGTGTCTCACCAATGAAGATCCTATCTTGGAGAGTCATCTCAAGCACAGAGCAGTTAAGTGATTTGCCTGCAGTCACACAGCCTGGAGCTTACACAGAGGAAGACTTGAATTCACATCTTTTCTGACCCAAAGGTTATGTTCCTGGCTCTCTACTCACCCCTACATTCTGCTCATTCCTTTGCTTTTGCATGCAATAATAACTACGTACTGCACTACGGACTGATTAGGTCATGAAGTCGAATATTTCAAGAGACACAAAGAATGGGACAGTGCCAGACATCGCCGGAAATGTTTGACTTTCCGACCCAGCTCTCAGTGGCTCTCTGAAGGCTTTTGTGTCCCAGTTCATTATGCTACGACCAGTGTAATTCTTTATTTCCAAGATGAGCTGCATGGAAGGCAATCCTGTTACTCTAACTAGATCATGTACAGAAAGATACGGGAGAAGGGGAGGTTGGGGGGAGGGCCGACATGCCTTCCAATCTTTCCTCCTTCTACACCCTAAGGTCTGTAAATCAATGTGTTGTACTGTCTGGTGTAGCATGAATTATTTCTGGCTGTAATCATTGCTGAGTTTTTGCTGACTCTGCCGTTATCCATTAACCTTTGAAGTAAAAAACAAAATAAAATGAAAATTTAAATATTGTTGGAGATGTTAGAGGGTGAATGCTATATGAAGGTGCTGTATTCTACCTGGTTTTTCTTTTCCAAAGCATGATATGAGAGGAAGAAAAAAAAGGAGAGGCAGGGCTCTATAGCATAAATCTAACCATCTTTTCTCAGTTTTCATTCTCCTCAACCTGTTTTCAGCCTTTGACACTGGTGATCAACTTCTTTGATTCTCTTATCTCTAGATTTTGGGGATACCACTCTCTCCTGATTCCCTTCCTACCTCTCTAAGCAATCTTTCTCTGTCTCTTTTGCTGGATCCCCTTCTAGAATATATCCTTTCACTTTAAGCATCCTTCAAAGTTCTATCCTGGACCTTCTTTTCTTCTCCCTCTAGCCTTCTACACTTGGTGATCTAATCAGCTCCCATGGATTTAAATTCCATCTCCATGCAGATGCTTCTCAAATCTACCTTTTTTCCTCCAAACTCTCCGCTGACCTGTAAACTCACTATCTGCAACTACTTTTGAGACATCTCAAACTCATTATCTTTCCCTCTAATCTCTATCTTCCTCCTACCTTATCTATTACTGTAGAGGGTAATGCCATCCTCCCAGTCCCTCAGGCTCACAACCTAGGAGTCATCCTGGATTCCTCACTATCTGACACACATCTCCTATTATTGCCAAGGTCAGTCATCTCTACAAATCTCTTAAATAGGATCTCTTCTCTCCTCTGACACTGCCACACTGCCACCACTCATCACCTCATCTTGAATACTGCAACAGCCTGCTGGAGGTCTGTCTACCTCAAGTCTACCATGCCAATTCATTCTCCATTCAAACACTAAAGTGATTTTCCTAATGTCACCTCTCCTTCTCAATAAATCTGGTGATTCCATATTGCTGTCAGAACAAATACAAAATATTCTGTCTAAAATTCAAAGCTCTTAATTTCCCAGTCCCCTCGTACCTTTCCAGTCATCTTACACCTTCCTCCCCAGCTCTTCTATCCAAGTGACACTGGCTTCCTGGCTGTTCCAGGAAAAAGACACCCTCTCTCTCAGTTCTAGGTATTCTCTCTGGCTGTCCCCCATGCCTGGAATGCTCTCCCTCCTCTGCTCCAACTACTGATCTCCCTGACTTCCTTTAAGTGCCAACTAAATAAAATACCACCTTCTACAGGAAGCCTTCTCCAGTAAATTCCAGTGCCTTCTCTCTGCCAATTATTTATCTTGTACATAGCTTGCTTCGTACATATTTGTTTACAGGCTGTATACTCCTTGAGGCCAGGGACTATCTTTTACTTTATTTTGTAACCCCAGTGCTTTGTTTACTTAATAAATGTTTACCGATTAATTCATCAGGAAAAACCTCAGGGAGAAGGTGAGCCCAGACTCTGATTTTGGGAAAGACTACATTGAATGTGAGAGTGTTTCTCTTCTCAAAGGATTAAGGCTCATATGTGCAATGGCGAAAACTGGATGCATCAGGACTGAGGATGGAGAGTAGGGGGCAAGGAAGAGTGAGCACAGGAACTGGGAGCCAGAAGGGACCTTGGGGGTCTTCAGGTCTAACCTATTTCCTGAAGCAAATATCTCATCTTACAAAAAAACCAACATCATGGTCATCTCTGAAAAGGTCTACTGGTCGGGAACTCACCATCTCATGAAGTCATTGGCCCATTCCGTTGTCATATTGTCCCATCACAGGAACAGGAAGCTGAATACAATGGAACAGACACCTGGCATGATCTTAGACACGTCACTTCACTTTTCTGGGCATTGGTTTCTACATCTATAAAGGGACTGGGTTAGACTGGTTGACTTTTATGGTGTCTTCCAAAACCAACCAAACAATAAGCATTTATTAAATGATTACTATGTGCCAGGCACTATGCCAAGTACTGAGGATATCAAGAAAAAACAAGTCACTCCTGTCCTTAAGAATCTTATATTCTAAGAGAGCACATATACATAAATTGATATAATATAATAATAGCTAACATTCAAATAGCGCTTACTATTTGTGCTAAGTGCTTTATAAATATTATCTTCACAACCACCCTAGGATATAGAAGCTACTATTACCCCATTTTACAGATGAGAAAACTGAGGCAGACAGAGGTTAAGTGGCTTGCCCGGGATCATACAGCTAGTACGTGTCTGAGGCTTAATTTGAACTCAGGACTTCCTAACTCTAGGCCTAGCAATCAATCCATGGAACCACATAGCTGTCTCACAATTCATCATAATATAAATATAGAGTAGATGAAAAGGTGGGGGAGGAGTGGTACATTTTCTAAATCTACAATCCTATGACTTCCTTATAGTGCAGGCTCACAACTAGCAACTAATTATAAAAATTAAAAAACCAAACAGAAGAGATCTAAGGGGTTAACCTTCCCCCCTGCCCCTGCCTGCCCCCTGCAATCCCCTCTCCCAACCTCCCCCCAGCCCCGAGCTGTGACGGTCACATATCATACCATATATTGCTGTTCTATTGAGTTCTACTATATTCCTTTTTTGTTTTAAAATTCTGGAGTCTCCTTCCTAATAGAGCACAGAGAATTAAGACTGTTCTAAGGACAAGAGTGGGAACAGGGAGGGTTTTGGAGATCACTTAGCACAACCTCATTTTACACCTGAGAAAAATGAACCAAAGTGACCTGCCCAAGGTCACGCAGGTATTAATCCAAATTAAGATGAAAACTCCTGTCTTCTGACTCCAAATTCAGTACGTTCCCCACTATACCATATCTGCCTTCCTTTGAAAAGCAAACATGGAAGGCCATGTACCTGACTTCCAGTTGCCTCCTGGCTGTACCAAGAACACAGAGTTCATAGCCTGGCTCCAGGCATTCTCTCTGGCTATCCCCTGAGTCTGGGACGCTGTCCATCCTCGACTTTGACCACTGACTTCCTTGGCTTCCTTTAGAAGTCCCAACCAAAATTCCTGTTTTTACTTTTCACTGGAAGCCTTCACAACCCTTCTTAATTCTAGTGCCTCCTGTTAATTACTTTCTATTTACCCTGTCTATAGTTTGATTTGCATATATTTGTGTGTGTGTCCATTTCCTGTTGTCTCCCCCATTAGACTGGGAACTCCTTGAAGGCACAGACTGTCTTTTGTCACTTTCTGTATCCCTGGCACTTAGCAGGCACTGAATAAATGATTACTGCTTGACTAATTAATAAAAGACATTGAGGACATAGCTCCAAGTATGTCACAGCATCAGTCATTTCCGCTTTGCTATTAGCCTGTGGAAGTTAATAATTAACCATTATTAATAATTTATGTAGCATTTTGTACATGTGTATGTAAGTAAATATATGTGTACAAATAAAATACATACATATTCCCTCCTCTGTTAATCTAATATTACCAACTGGCAAACACCCTTTTCCTCTCCCAGAAGGGCGTGCATCTAATTCTCTCTTTCCTTCCAAAGGAACTGGCTTGAATTCTTTAATGAGGTTTTTGTTTTCCTCTCATAAAACTAACTATAGACCCTATATTTGGGGCTTATTTCACAATGTCTCTTTTTACAGTCATCTGAAAAAAAGATAGCAAGTCATGGCAACCAACATAACATCTATTTCAGAAATTATGACCAAGACATTGGGAAGAGAACTTTCAGTGACTACAAAGACAGGAGGAAAAGGGAGAGGGAGAGGAGAGAGAGGGGAAAAAGAGGGAGAAGGGGAAAGAGAGGAAAAGGTGGGGGAAGAAAGAGGAGGAGGAGAAAGAAGAGAATGAATGCTTTTCTCTCCAAGGATTTTCAGCGGTCAGAAACTTTTACAAGAAAATCTGAAAGCTCTCGAAATCTGCTTTCTAAGGTATCTCCAAAAAGAACTGAAATTTCTGACATCCCCAGCGAGCAGTGCTTTTGCAGCAGTGGCAGGAACAGGTAATCAGCTTCTCCAGCCAGGCCAACCACTGGGCAAGCAACCCCAAAGGCAGTTAATAAAGATGGACCTGTCCCCCTAGGAGTTCAAAATCTCACATATTCCACAGTATCCAAACGCTGACAATTTAAAAAAAGTTAAATGAGCATCAGTGACTTATACTTGCAGAGGGCAGCTAGGTGGCACAGTGGATAGACCACCAGTCCTGGAGTCAGGACCTGAGTTCAAATCTAGTCTCAGACCCTTACCAGCTGAGTGATGCTGGGCAAGGCACTTAACCCTGCCTACCTCAGTATCTCATCTGTAAAAATTAGGGCAAACATAATTTCTTTGCCAAGAAAACCCCAAATGGGATCACAGAGTCAGACATGACTGAAATAACTCAACAACAACTTACATTTGGATAGCTCTTCACAATTTTCAAAGCAAATTCTTCATACATTACTTCATTAATATAATCTAATTACTCCTGTCATCTCATCAGAGAACTGATGTCATTGATCTTTGCACTGTGGGAAATGAGAAAGTTTCCAATAGAAACCTGGTGGAGATAGAAGATGCAGTTATATTCTGATAATGCTGATTAGTTTTTTACCCCTGAGTTTTCCTCTGATTAAAGCAATTCTAAGGAAGGTACATGCCATGTTAAAAATAGAGAAGGCTCATAGTTCAGCCATTAGAACACAGACGTGCCGTACAGAATGTTCATTTAAAAATCACAAGTAGACTCATTCTCCATAGGAGCTTCAGATGCACCAATGTGTCATTTCAGAGGAATCTTAGATATTATAGAAGGGTTGGGCTGATTCACTGTCAATCTATAACATGCTTAAAAGGGGACTTGTTGTTCATGGTGGGAGATGGGGAAAGTATCTACAAAGTCTCAGACCAGAGCTTTCGTCCATATAGTAGGACCAAATCACATTTGCTCCTCTCCGTTAATATTCTGAAAGTAGCAAAAATGTCTGGGTAAAATTACTGTCAAGGTTAAATGAGATGAGGAAAAGTCAGAAAAGGCCACCACTGTATTCTTCCTGATCTGGCCACCGCAAGAGTCTCTCAAGTGGTTTCCCTGCCTCCAGCCTCTTCTCCCCTTTCTAATTCATCTTCAGCAAAACTGTGAAAGTGATGCTGCTAAAACTTGGGTCTAGCCATGAAATGCCCCCTACTTTTAAAGCTCCTCATTCCTCTTGGATCAAATACAATTTCCTCCCGACTTTTAATATTTTTCACAATTCTATCTGCAGCCCGTTGGCCCAAGCTTATTAAACAAGACTTTCCTTCATCCGTTCTCCATTCCTTGTCCCCACACCCTCACTTGCCTTTATATGTGAGCTGTCCACCATGCCAGAAATGCTTCTCTCCCCTCCCTCAACCTCTCGGAATGCCTAGCTTCTTTCACAAAGCTCAGTTCAAATGTTGCTTCCTACAGGACCTTGTTAGCTGCACGTATCTTCCTCCCCTCCCAAAGAAACAGCCTGGTATTTACTCTGTATATAGTTTATATTTACTTATCTCTGTACTTATGGTTTCCTTCCCCACCCCCCAAGAGAATGGCAACTGCTGCCAGGCCGGGTGAAGCATGCATATAATCTCTGCTTCTGGAGAGGCTGAGCCTGCTGGAGTTCTGAGTTGTGGTATTAATATGGTGGGGGTTGTCCCCAAAGTGAGGGGAGGGGGACACGAGGCTGCTGCCTCAGAAGCCAGCCTAGGTCCAAGACGGAGCAGGTCAAAAAGCTACCCAACTGATTAGAATCAGACCCAGCTAATGAATTACCTCCTACAAGATGGGGAGACCCAAACTTTTAATTAAATGAGTAATCAGAGATATAAGATTGTAAATATATTAATAAATGAATGAATATGTAAACTGCTTAAAGGAAATCTCTCTCTCTCTCTCTCTCTCTCTCTCTCTCTCTCCTCTCCTTGCTCCTTACCTCTACTTCTTGGCTCCCATATTTTCCACAAAGCTTTTCTAAGTACTCTTTGGCTCCTCAAATTACCTTGGACTTACCTATCAATATACACATGCCCACCAGTAGAACACAGTATAAGCTACTACCTTTTTCCTATCATTTCAGTATTCTTAGCTATTACTAATCCCCATCCTTGTTCTACCCTGTCCAGTTGAACATTCTTGCTACTTCTTACACATACTTGCTATTTCTTCCACTGGCTGTTTCTCACGACTAGAAAAGTTATCTCTTCCTTCTTCTGCATCTCAGAATTTAGACCTAGCTTGAACAATTCCTTCTGGCAAGAGGCCTTTTCCAGGCCTCCCTTTACCTGTTCCTCTCCCCATTTCATCCCCCTTTCCCTCTATCTTCTATGTAGCTGGCATTTATGTATTTAATGCATATTGCTCAACACGTAATATATAATGTCTCCTCTAACAGAACATAAGCCTTTTGAAGATAGGAACTCTTTTCTGCTTTTATTTTGTAGCTCTAGTCTTTAGCACAAGGTCTGACCCGTAGAAGGTGATTATTAAAGACTGGTTGATTGATCCTTATTCCCAGTACCTAGGACAGGGTCTCTGCTCATAGAAGCTACTTAATAAATGCAGCTTGATTGAATTGTTGAATCAATCAATTTCTCAGTTCTGCTGATTAAACCTCAACTAAAACCAGCAAACCAAAGCTCCTGATCAAAGATATTTGGTTTCTAAAGTTCCAAGCTTCATTGGGACCCTCTGGGATCGAATCATTAAAAAAACATACGCACAACTACACAACCCCACAGGAAAAAAAAATAGCAGGCAGTTACTCAGTCTTCAACCTCTGAGGAATTATTGTGGTGTCCTGGGGATAAGACACATGTCTCAATTGACTAATTACGTAATTATCTAGTTTCATGTTTAATATGTCACCAGTGTGCAGCCAAATTATATCCACAAATATGTGCCAAGGGTTGTTCTAGCTTCATTATATGTTTATGCCTAAGGCTGTAACAATCTTTCTGTTCCTATAGTGAAGAATCTACTATTATATAACCAGGTCATTCCTCCATTTTACTTCTTTTTTCTAAAATCAATATAATAACTACATTTTGATTTCCCTATAATAGAAAAAGCCCTTGTCTATGTGTGCTGACTTTCATAGTTTACAAAACACTTTACTTACAATAGCCCTGCGACATAGAAAGTGTAAACATCATTATTCCCATTCTACAGATGAGGAAACTGGAATCTGGAGAAGTTATGACATGCCGAAGAGCACAAGGCTATTTAGCTGGCGTGGCAGAACCTGAACCTTAGTCTTCTGATGTTAAGTTCAGTCCTCTTTACATTGTAATATATTTTTCCCCTAGGTCCCCTTCAAATACAGGATCAAATCTAAACAAGGTCCACCTGAACTCCAGTCATCACCCAAAACCTTATACTTTGCCATGGGAAGCCTGGCCTTGGACAGAGAATTTTCTCTTTATGTTGCCCACATTCAAGCCTCAACCTTATTTCCTGGCCACTATTTCAAAAGCAACCACCAAATCTGTGCAGACACGTTTCAGGTAGACGTTGTCTTCCCCCATGAAAAATGTGTGTGTTCGTCTGTCGTTGCTGAAGAAGACCTTTCCATCAGAGAAATGATGACATGACTTGCACTTGACTTTGTTTTGAGTGAGTGAGGGCTGTGCAGGTCACCAGCCTCACCTCTTCTCCAGAGTCATCTGGATCCAGTGACCAGATATTCATCAGGATGACTGGAGATGACCCAGGATGAGGCAATTGGGGTTAAGTGACTTGCCCAAGGTCACACAGCTAGTGAGTGTCAAGTGTCTGAGGTGAGATTTGAAATCAGGTCCCCCTGACTCTTGCACTGGTGCTCTATCCACTGTACCACCTAGCTGCCCCATGAAAAATGTAAGCTTTTGGGGGATGGAGGGTCTACCTCGCTTGTAGCACCAGCAGTTAGTATGGTGCCTAAGGGCAAGTTGTGAAAAGAAAAACAATTATCAAAAAGATGAAAATTCCTTAAGAAACAACTCCACATATTAAGGTTTTTTTTTTCTTTCTACTATTCATCCAGTAAAAACTGTGAATAAGTCCAAGTCAAGCCAACTCAATAAACATTTGTTAAGCATCTACAATGTGCCGGGCATTATGCTAAACCCTAAGGATACAATTAATAAAAAGAAAGTCTCTGCCCTTTTAGTTTATAATCTAATGGGAAGAGACAACACATTTTCAAGGAAGGAGCACAGTATCTATTCCACAACAGAGAATTATATCTCTCTGTGAATTAACCTTCAAAGATACTCCAAGGAACATCCAGCTAAGATGACCTACCCATACAACCTAACTACAAAAATTTCACTGGTACTAAGAGGAGGTCTCATCCTGAGCAGAGTCTTCAAAGGACTCTGTACTCTTGATAACAAAACCCAGCACCAACAGGGAGACCCTTAGACAAGGATCAGAAGATCAGTCTAAAATTAGAAGGGTCTTCTAAACAACATCTATTCGAAGAGATTTGTCCAAGGTCCCAAAGGTTGCAGTCCTATAGCCCAAGTGAAACTAATTGCTTTCAATGATGTTCTACAGAAATTTCATATCTGTAACACACAATTCATTCCTGGAGAGATAGCCCTGCATTGTCCCCTAATTATTTCCTGTGTTTAAGTCTTGTCTCTAGCAAGCACACTTGTATTTCTCACTAAGTCAATAAAACTGTCTTGAAAATTCTCTTACTTTTCACACAGTGATAGTAAAGCCTACTTTAAGTTGTAAATGCAAGTAAAAATGTTCACAATTTCATACCCAAATTGATTATGAAAATGTTTGTTTTTATTTTTACTCACTCCAAACTTTTGTATATTCTACTGAATCCTGCGAAATCTAACAATGTTAAATTTGCTTTTGTATACACTGGAGAAAAGTTTCACATTTGCTATGTCCCAACGGGGAAGAAGTCAGAAAATTCGTATACTAAATTCAGTTCTAAGAATAAATCATCTCATGACCTTGGACAAGTAGCTTTTACATTCTGAACATTAAATTGTCTTCTTTAAAAAGCAATGAAATGTTTTTCATTACTCTGAAGAAAAGGTGTGCTGGGGCCTGCTTGTAGCAGCTCCAGAGCCAATTGTTAAATTTTTCAGTGTGAGTATTTGTGCCTTAGAAATTGGTAAACACTACAAATCAAGGCTTCAGTTGTTTTATTGATTGTCTAGACTTAAATGTTGGAGACAATGTTAATAACCCAGATTAAACTTAACAACAAGTCATGAGCATTTCTTGTGGGGAGGGGATAGAAGCCGGTGTTAAAAATTTACCAGCACATTCCTGCTCTGAGGAAGAACTGGTAATACAATTCAATCACATGCTTGCTAAGGAAATTCAACAGATGCGGAGATATTCCAAATTTTGCTAAGCTTTAGTTTTAGAATTATCTTTGGTAATTAACTTAGGTAGATGTGATAGTTTGAAAAGTCATAGCAATTCAAATAATAAATGTAATCTTGCAAGACCTGACTCAAAAGTTGCAGAATTATCCAGATTCCTGACATTGCCTCGGAGTTTCTGTTAGTTTCTAACCTGATGTCTGAAATGGAAAATATGACTTCTTTTTTGGCTCAGATATTTCTAGAAATAGGGTGGCAATTAAAGTTTTTGGTTCCAAAGGATTTCTCTGTTAGATTATGTTCCAGGTTGCATACTAAATAAGAAAAAAGTGGCTAGAGTTGTCAACACAGGATTTAATTAAAACTGCAAGTTTTAAATTATGTAAAATTGATAGACTATAATACAAAATTGACTAATAATACTTGGATTAAATAGTGCCTTCATTCCTAAGACTTTTTATACAGAGTTGTTACTGTTTTCAAATTGTTTCAGTCCTGTCTGACCCTTTGTGACCCCATTTGGGATTTTCTTGGCAAAAATACTGGAGTGGTTTGCCATTTCTTTCTCCAGCTCATTTTACAGATGAGGGAACTGAGGCAAACAGGGTTAAGTGACTTGCCCAGGGTCACACAAATAGTAAATGTCTGGATCTTCCTGATTTCGGGCCCGGCACTCTATCCACTGCACCACCTAGCTGCCCTGTACATAAAACAAATGTTCACCTCTATAAAGTAGGGGCAGGAAAACTGAGTAGAGTATAAGGTCACTAACAAATCCCACTTTCCTACCTTCAGCATTCTTTGACAGAATTTAAAATTCACTTGATCACTCATCCCCTTTCCTACCTCAAGGTCGAAAAGGAGAGATTAGAACATGGGCATACCACATTTGAAAAGTTGCCAGCCCCTACTTTAAGCACTTTTAGCTACTATACAATATCACTACTAAGCAGAATGGTCCAAAGAATGAATTAATAAGACAAAAATGACCAATAAAGAGGGCACGTTGGGTTCCCCATATGCAATATAGTATAGATGACCTAGAACATCTCACACAACCAATGATTGGTGGCTACCTCATCAGAAACGACTGATAGGTTGTGATTGACTGTTCTTAAAAGAAACAGAATCTGATTTCCACTTCACTTTCTTTCCTCAAACATTAGAGGGGGAAAATACAGAGAAATGAATACATTGTGAATATCCAAGCCAGATGTAAACCATCTACCAGGAATAGGTACGGGAAAGGAGTGAAATTGTGCTTAAAACAGTTTAGACACTTTCACAGCGTGGTAGCTGCAGTTTACAGCTTCGTGTACGTTATTTTCCAACAAGTTTACAACGCGGCTCCTACTGTCATTCTTAAAATAAACTCTGGAAACAAAAACATTATATCTACATCAAACATATATGACAGGAACCAGATAAAGCAGGAAATGAGAGTGAAGTGTAAAAACAAATAAATCTTTAAAACTCAACAGTGATCAGCTTCAGCTTAACAAAGGAGCATAGCAGTCATCACTATAGATGAAGTTACACTTATCACTTGGGTCAGTCTTGGGTGAGTTAGTTTCAGGGACTAGGAAAAAATTACCTGTCCACTTCCTCTTTTCTCCCCTTCCCACACAAGACAAAAAACAAACAAACAAACCAACCCACCATCTTTCTCCTTAACCTACTTTTGATTACTTACAATTTGATTACTTGCAATACACACATTCATTAACTTTAAGACGGGGCAACTAGATGGTGCAGTGGATAGAGCACCGGTGTAGGACACTTGACACTCACAAGCTGTGTGACCTTGGGAAACTCACTTAACCCCAACTGCCTCATCCTGGGTCAACTCTAGTCATCCTGATGAATATCTGGTCATTGGATTCAGATGGCTCTGGAGGAGAAGGGAGGCTGGTGATCTGCACAGCCCTCCCTCAATCAAAACAAAGTCAAGTGCAAGTCATGTCATCATTTCTCTGATGGCATGGTCTTCTTTGACAACGAAGGAGGAACACATACAACTATAAGACATTATAATCTCATTAGATTGCTCGTCCATCTGAGAGCACCTTCTACTGTCACTAGTTATTTATACTTCTGTGTAAATGAGCTTTAGATCTCAGAGCCCTTTAAAACCATAGACTTGGAAGACACAGAGCCCTTAACAGAGGGTCTCCATGGGAAATGACTTTTAGTTCTGAATCCTGAAGCTTAAGGATCATAATGGAATAAATTTTTATGGAACAGATTGGCTGCATGAAGGTTGACTATAAGGGTGCCGTGACCTACAACCCCTTAATATATAAATATAAATATATAGATTTTTATAAATATATAAATATTTATATTTATAAATATAAATATATAGAGGTTGAAAGGTTGACAATAGCTGCTCCCATTATACATCACAATATCTTTGGAATGGAAACTCTGGATTGATAAAGACACGTACCTTTCAGCAGAGGTGGTGGTCTGCAGGTACAGACTGATGCATATAGGCACAGGAATTTTTTTTAAAATTTGTCACTGTGATTGTTTTTCATTTTGCTTACTGGCTTAAGGATCCAATTAGGGGCAGGATGGGAGAACCATGACAGCTTGAGCAGTCACCCAAAAATGTTCTCAGTGAGAGAAAAATCTCATAGGAAGTTTAAAAAAATCAGAGGATAAGGAGAAAAAAACAAAGCTACCAGCACAGGAAGGATAGGTCCTCATTCCATTACCACCTCCAGAAAACCACAAGGCAAGCCCTAGGGAACATTCATTCTAAACAGACAACCCATGGAGTTTTGTTTTAAATACCCGACATGTTGCATTTTGGCTTTAGAAATTAAGCAGGAAAGTAGGCAAAGGAAAGGAAGGAGTCATTCTGTGAGTGTAGGGGGAGAGGTGGGAGTTAATTGGAAGATTAGCAAAAATATAAAATAGGAAACAGATGAGCTCAAAATAGTAAAATTTCCTATGCTGTTGATTATTAAAGAACCTTTAACAGGCATTTCTACAGTAAACAGACACATTACAGACGATTTGGCATGACTTACACCATTACACTAGGAATCTCCCCAAGCCAATTATCTCCCATCTGCAAAACCAAGAGTCTTCTACTTAACACCTTCTTCTCCTTACTGCCCAGACTGTGATCACTATCTCTGCATTTCTGAATACTGATGGCAAGCTGATATAGTGGGAAAGTCATTATATGTGACAGACAAACACTTCTACGGTAAGCAACTTCACACACACATTGGTGTTCCTGAAAAGGGTCGAGAAAGGGAAAGAAAGGTGGCTTCCTCTGGCAACTTTGATCTCAACTTCTCAATTCTGAGTGGATGCTGTGAGCAAATATCCTCTTGTCTCCCACGCTCTACCTGTCTCCTCCTACCCTGAACTCACCTAGAGTTAAGAAAAGAAGTAATTGATCAAAAGCACTTCACATCCTTATTTCTTCACTTTCAGTCTTAAAACAGTAGCCATATAGAGAAATATCATAATGTACTATGAGTATCTTCTAAGGTATGCACTCCAATAGTAAAAATAAAATTTAAGTGCACCCAATAACTGGACTTTATCATGTTCACCTGAATCTCAACAGCTTGAAAGATTCTAAATCCAACCCTGAATCTCATACCCCATCCCCCTCATTGAAGAGGGTGGAGAGCAGTCAATGGAAAGGTCTGCCCAGAGCCTCTATTTAAGAAGGGTACCCAATTCCTACCCGGCTTCCTCATGCCCCCATGATGGGTACTCTCCCCTCTCACTTTCCAGATTCTCTTTATTGCCTTCACACATTGGATTATGAGCTTCTTTAGGTCATGGACCATCTTTTGTTTTTCTTTCTATCCCCTGTTCTTAGCACAGTATCTGGCAAATAATGGGCACTTAATAAATGTTTACTGTGTTTTTTAATAAACTACAAACATGTCATAATATACTTATATACTATGTATATAAGATATGATAGAAATAAATATATAAGAATAGATAGAATATAAGAATAAGATAGAAATAAATATATAAGATATGATAGAAATAAACAGAATTTTTATGAATGGCATAAGAAATCTACCTGCTCTCACTAAAATTATACTACTGTTTGGAGAAGGAAATGTGATTGATATACTTAATTACCTTTTTTTGAAGTTGGCTGCATAAAAGACATACATTTCTCACATGAACAATTCTTGTCATGAATAAAGGCAACCAAAATGTGGCAACAATAAATTGTGCTTCAGAAAGTAACAACCATTTTAGAAGAAAAAATAATGTGTATTTTTGCATAATTCTGCTTCATTATTTGATATTTTTTTCAAATGAAATAATATATGTAAAACATTTTACAAATTTTATAGCAATACATAAATGCTAGCTATTAATACTGAAAATCTAGGTTTAACATTTTATAATACAAGTGATCGGAAGGTCTGGTTTGAAGTCCAGTTTAATTTGTTAATTGGTTTAAATGGTGGTCAGAGCTGGAAAAGATACCTCACAAAGATGATCAGGTCCCAAGAGAAGAAGTGCACTTAATTGGCTGTATTTATTACATCATGATTTTTAAAAATCCAGTCCACCAATTAAACAAAAGTTTTTGTTAAAATTTGGCTAGCAAATTTCCTTCTTCCTTGATATTATTCAGGTAGTACTACTCAAAAAGCATATAGCACTTCAATCTTTTTAGCACATGATTAAAAATTCATTGAAACTCTTCATTTGGGAAATTTTTCAACAGGTTCAACAGGTTTTCAACAGGTTAAATATCTTAAGTAAGCATGAGTCTCTAATACATGAGTTTGCATCATTTTTGATAATAAAATTTCAATTTTCAAACATCTTATTAATGGTTATAGCTTCATACACCCAATGGCTAAAACCTCAAGGCACACCACACACTTACAGCAAGGTTCATTGTTAGTGAGAGTGGATATAAATTCATACTTCAAATAACCTTCTTAATAATTTTGAATTTTTTTTGCCAGCTTCTCATTAGATCTGATTCGATCATCATATCAGGATGCAGCAGGAATAGAAAGACCTATTCTGCATTTTGATGTCGCTTGCTTATGCAAGCTTATATTAGCAGTATTACCTTCAATTCATGATTACTTTGCAGGAAAAGCTTTGTAAGTCATATGGCCCATTTTGTGGGGGTTAGTTCGGTTAAAATCAGTTGGATAATCCATAAATCCATTTAGCTAGGTAATATGAACTACATAATATACTGCAACATGCTGGAAAAAAATTTTAATGACCAAAAACTGCTACTATCAACCCCTCTACCTTGTGGAACTTCCTTTCCATCCTTAGGATACTTAGGGTACCATCATTACATTATGTCTCACAAACAAACTTATGCCCTCAGTGAGGGCATAAGTGTACACCCATATATTAAATATTAATAAAACGATGTATTTGCTTATTTTTCTGAACAACATATATAAATAGAAGTTCTAATTTTTTCTTCCCACAGTTCAATGGACTGGTTTTTGCACCGTACTTTAGATAACTACTGATCTATGGGTCCCTGGATAGTAGTACCTGCAAAATGAATATGCTTCCATAATGTTAACTTGCAATTATAACACCTATCTGGTATATAATCTGGTATATAAATGATAATCTTTTGTATCTGTAGCATTAGAGGTATAGCTATTTTTGTTTGTTTTTCCAACTAAGGAAAGTTATGTTGTCAGTTTTCCAAGAAAATTAAAGGAATGTTCCAAAATGGCTCAAAATTCTTGAATCTGAAAAGCATAGATTTTATCTTCACTCTTCATAATAAACTGAGGAACGAAATTCTTCAATCATTAATCATGCTCCCCAAAAAGAAGCTTTAATTAAAAGAAGCAGTGTGCTACAGTGGAAAGACCTAGATTCTAATCCTGCCTTAAAGATTTATCAGGTTTGTCACTTTGGATGTGAATTACTCCATTTCTCAGTGCCCAAGGCATCTCTGAAAGACAGTCATTTTGAGAAAGGAGGTCCATCTGCATGGATAAAGAGAATTTCCTCAAAGGAGGTGCAGGGCTCCCTATGGAAAGGTTCAGACCAAAGAAAAGGTGCTTACCTCACAAGGCATCAAGCAAGATTTTACGTATAAAGCACTTTTTAAATCTTAAAGTACTACATGGTAACAATAATTTTAAAATACAGCTAGATTTTATATAGTGCCTATTCTATTTTTATCCACACATTAATATCCTCACATATAACCCAGTAAACAGATACTATTATGATCTCAGTTTTAAAGATGAAGAAACTAAGGAGACAGCAGTTAAATGATTTCCTCAGGGTCACAGCTAATAAGTGCCTGGGGCTGGATTTGAACACAGGACTTCTGAACTCTAGGTTCAGCACTCTGTCTACTGTTATTCATTCAAAGTTATTATTAAAACAATATTGCTATTACTGTATACAATGTTCCCTTCATTCTGCTCAGCTCACTATTCATTATTTTGTGCAAGTCTTTGCAGTTACCGAGCGCATCATTTCTCATGGCACAATAGTGCTATCCCAATCATCTACCACAACTTGTTCCATTTCCCAACTGATGAGCATCCCTGCAATTAACAATAAAGCATAAATGAAGAAGACGCTATCTGGATCCAAAGAAAGAACTGACAAACAGAAGTATGTATAAAATAATTTTACATATATTTGCCTATTTCTATTTATGGCAGCCATCTCTAGGGTAGGGGGAGAGAAGAAAAGAAATGAAATTTATATGATAACTTTATTCTATATTTAAAAGGAATAACATAATATGTACATAATAGACTTGCAGTTTAATTTGCAATCATCTTTTTTCTTATAGAAATTTCTATTTTATTACATAAATTAAAAATAAAATAACTTTTTAAAAAGTAAAAATAAATGCCAACTATAAATGCCAACTTTCAATAATAATTATTAATTACTCTTTTCTTTTCTTCTCCTTTTCATTTTCCTCCTCCCTCTACGACAACTCTTTGCAAGAAACTACTCTCTTAATTACTAGGTAGGAATGCCCTTTACCCTCAAGACATACCTTAGTTAGGAGACTTCCTTTAAAGAAGGAAAAGCAAAGAAAGAAAGCAAAATGATTAGAAATATTTACCTAACACCATTTACAGGAGGTAAGACCCAGCTTCTAAACCCGGAAAAATATGGGCCAATGAAGAATGTGTCACTGCACCTGAACACCCATAAAGTTGGGCTATTAGCACTCTGCCTTCAACAAGAACAGTGCCTGAATCAAAGCTTGTCCTGAAGTGCCCACCTCCCACAGGGTTATTATGCCAATGAAGTGAGATAGCATGTATAAAAGGACTTTTCAGAAAGTCTCAGCACTAGGGCTGTGCTGAAATAAAGATGCAGGTATCTTTCCCTGTCCCTTGGCAAATAGCCATCAGAATACCTACAAGCCTGATACAGTTTAATGTTATCCAAAACATAAAAAAATTCACCCAACCCCCTTGCTCTCTTAAGTGGTATTTGACCAATGACTTGACAGTCCCCAGAGATCAATCCCACTCACTGTCAATAAGCCATAAGAAACATAATTTGCTCTTTTCTGGGTTGGTATTTGATGCTCTGCCAACCACTCTTCCATAAGGAACAGGGACTACTTGTTTGGATTTTTTTTTCTAAAGGGTGTGCATCTTATTAAGAATGCAAATAACACACAGGGAGATTCTGAGGGATATCACAAATGGTCAGTCTATTCTCTTCCCACACAAAGCAAACTAAACTGGCCAGGCAAGATTATTAAAGCTGCTGAGAGGGTACTGGTAGAGATGGCCATTCCTGACTAGCAGTCCAAGTCTGTACCCATCACACTTCACTACTCCCACAAGTTCCCTGATCTACTAGAAAATGGATCCAGTCCAAGAAGCAACTTGAAGTCTTTCTCATTACACAGGCCTGCATTGATCTCTCCCTTCTTTGACTTCTAATAATACTTTCAACAGCCTACACCAAGAGCCCAGGGTCATTCCTATTACAGTGTAAGCTGGGCAAATCACAACATGAATCCCCCACTCCACATCCATATTTTGCACCTATAATTAGGTTAAAAGATACAAGGATAACTGTAATAAGGAAAAGTAACCAACAAAATAAATGCCAAGTCCCACGTTTAGGTTCACAAATCAACTGCAGGAACACAATATGGAAAAGAGCTGACTTATGAAAAAAAAGTCAATGGAATCTTGATGAAGTGTGTCTGGGCAAAGAGGCGTCATCTTTCTCCTGTACATTGCACACTACAGTAACAGGGTTGTAAGTATCACATTTTTAAAGGGCAGCTGTGTACAGTAGGGTGACAGAGATGATGAAGGGATCTAAAAACTACATCATAAGAAGAATAAATGAAGGCCTCTGGAAAGGTGAGCCATATAAGGGGAAATTTAGGCTATATAAAAAAAGATATCTTTTTTTTTTAAGGATGAAGGTATTCAGAATGTTTGGCCTTGAAAAATGGAGGCACAGGAGCATGGGATTTGGAGTCAAGAAACCAAGGTGGGCAACGATGCAGCTGTGGATGTTACAAGGGTCTTCAACCCTTGTTCTCTTCATCCCCTAGCACAAAGTCTTGCTCACAATAGGGTATTTAAAAAGGGCTTGTTGAATTTAATTTAATCAATAAAAAACTAGACTAATTCCCACACTACCTACTTTATTAGACTACTATGAGCAAAATACTTCAATAAACCTGAAAGTATTCTAGAAATGGGAATTATTACATGTATAGGTGGGAGTAGACTTACCTACTGCTGCTCCAGAGGGCAGAAAATTAAGATCAAGGGGGAAAGCAACAGAAAGCAGACTTTAGTTCAATATACAGAAAACCTTCCTAACAGTTAGAAATCTGACAATGGAGAGGGATGCCCCTTGAGCTAGAAGAGTTCCCTAAAAGTAGAAATGCTAAGAGTAACCATCTACTAGCAGCACCAAAAGGAAATCTTACATTTAGTGGATGACTATTAACACTTTTTCTAATTCTCAAAATCTAGGATGCTGTAATTTTTCATTATTTTAATAATGATGTAGAACAAAAAGGAAAAAAATCAAGGAGCAAATCATTTAGTAAAAAGGTTGCAAACGCAGCCTGAACCAGATTAAAACGTGATCTGGAACTATTTAACAAAATAAGTAAAAATACAACAGAACATAATGTTCATATATGGCATTTTAAGGCAAGAAGAGGCCACAGGGATCCTTAAGTATAGTTTAGTGGCCCCCATTTCTATATGTTTGCTACCACTGAACTAGAGCTCAAATCAATGAAAGAAGATACGCTTGAGTATGTTAATATTTGCAAATAGCTATTTTTAAATAATTTAACTAAAATGAACATAAGGCCCTCCGAAAAAGAAAAGAACCCTAACCCTTTACTCAACACTTGCTCCCTCTCCACAACCTTTGGGAAAGAGTCCATGTAGTCCTATAAGCACAAGCGCAACTAGAACAGAGGGATGTCGGTGTTAAATCTTGGGTTTTTGCAGTAATCTTTGATCATGCCATCTTTTCCTAGGACTCTTACACTACATATCCAGTCTCTTGTCAAATCTGGGAATTTCTACCTTCATAACTTATCTTGTATATGGACCCTTCTCTCAGCTCACACAGCCTCCTCCCTAGTATAGAACCTCATAACCTCTTACCTGAACTAACACAAGAGCTTCCTAACCTGTCTCCCAGACACAAGTCTCTCCCTACTCCAATCCATATTCCAGACCACTAGCAAAGTGATTTACCTAAAACCATGGGGTTGGTCAAATCACCCCACTATTCAACAAACTCCAGTGGCTCCATATTACTTGCTGGATCATATATCGAGTCCTCTTTGGGAACATGTAAAGCTCTTCACAACCCGGCCCCTCCCTACCTTTCCATTCTTCTTATATTCAATCTCCACGTGTTCTACAATAGTGATACCCCCATCTTGTGTACCTTTGCATAGCTGATTTCCATGCCTGGCATATTCTTCCAAAGCTTCTCTCAGGGCTTTCCAAGAGTCACCTCAAATCCCAAATTCTAGTAGAGAACATTCCTAGTCTCTCCCTCTCATCCCCAGTACTATCCCTTCCCTTTGAGACTTATCTTCCATCTATGTATGTATTACATGTAAAACATTTACATACAATCACATCCCATGAGAACGTGAGCTCCCAGAGGACAAGAACAGTAGTTCTGCCTTCTTATCCACAACAAAAGATCTAAAAATTTGTTTATTCACTGACCTTACAAAGATCAGTTGAAGGAACTTGTCTGGCTTAGACTGGACAGGATTTAGAAGGAGTATAATACAAACACTTGAAAAGCTGCTCTCTAGGAAGCCACCTCTAATGTCTACAGACCAGATTAGAAATGCACGCTGAACAAGGTTTCTAGCCTAGCTATGGTACCTGGAGAGCCCACGTTGGCACAAGCCTGAGAAACAGATGTGAAACTACTTCGAGAGAGCCTAGAGAGGATATATTGAACCTTCATAAAGCCCAACAGCAGCTTGGCAGACCAGATCTGTTACAATCCAGTCTCTAGGTATATGACTGCCCACAGTTCCAGACCTGACTGCCTGCAATTGCTCCAACCCTCCACTCTCCACACAGACCACAGATCTTAAATCATTGATCTGCCTACAGAAAGGCAGCAAAACAGTCATAAATTAATCCCTCGGACTGCAAAGTTGATACCTGGCTGGGAATCTTTACTTATTACGCATCATATAATTCCATTGTGTGGGGTAGAAATCTATAGACTCTGAGGGAGGAGGGGTGTTCCATCAAGATAGCATCCTCTATCTCTACTCCCTTTCTCAACCATACTCCTAGGAAAAAAATTGTCTATATTCATTGCATTCATTTCCACTCACTCTTTAATCCTTTACAATCTAACTTCCAATCTCATCATTAACAAAAACTACCCTTTCTAAATATATCAATGACCTCTTAATTGCCAAATTTGATAGTCTCTTCTCAGCCCTCATTCTTCTCTGCTTCTTTGCTGCATCTGACATGGCTGATGACCTTAACTTGAATACTCTCTTTTTTCCTCTGGGTTTTAAGGACACTATTTTCTCCGAGCTCCTCTCTTTTCTCATTTTCCTTTGCTGGTTCCCAACTGGGAGTGTTCTCCAAAGGCTGTGTCCTGGGTCCTTTTCTCTCTCTTATGCTTGCTCTCCATAACATTATCAAACTCCCATGAGTAAAATTATCATCTTCATGCAAATGACTCACCGAGTTATGCATCTAATCTTTCTCTCTTCTGTGCTTCAGCTCCAAATCACCAATTTCCTATTGGGCATTTCAAATTAGATATCCCAAGGACATCTTAAATTGAGCATGCTGAAAACATAACTAATAATGTCTTTCCAAACCCACCTGTCTTCTGCACTTCTCCATTCATGTCAAAGGCACTGCCATATTTCCAGTCTCTGAGGTTTATAAACTTGGCACTATCCTTGACTCCTCACTCTCACTCACCCTACCTATCCAATCAGTTACCAGATTTTGTATGCCCACAATATCTTTCTCATCCTATCTCTTCTCTCTATTCACTTTGTTAATTCAGGCCTTCCTGCTCCATCACCTTTGATAATAGCCACCTTGGTCTCTCTGCTTAAAGGCTATTCTCACTTCAATCCATACTACATACTGATGCCAAAGTGATTTTCCTAGAGCACAACCACACCACTCCCCAACTCAATAACTCAAATGGCTCCCTATTGCTTCTAGAATGTGATATAAACTCCTGTTAGCTTTTAAAGACCTTTACATCAGACCCAACCTATCTTCCAGACTCATTAGACCAAATCCTTTCGTATTCTCTCATCCAGAGAAACTAGCCTTCTTTCTTTTCCTCATATGTATGTGTGTATACATACATACATAGACACACACACATATATCTTTTCCTTCGCACTAAGCATTCCCCATGCCAATTCCCATTTCTCCTTTCCAACTCACAGAAGAATTCAAGATGCAAGTCCCACCTTCTATAGCAAGATTTTACTGATCTTCCAACTGCTAACATCTTCCTCCTAAAACTACCTTGTCTTTAACTACATGATATTTATTTGAGTTTTATCCTCTTTCTGCTTATTTCATGAATGTATATAGAGAGGTATTAGACTCCTGATCAAATATAAGCTCCCAGAAAGTAAAGATTATTTCTTTATTCATCTTTGCATTCCCAGAGCCTAGTATAGTGTCTGACACACAGTATGTACTTTAGATATACTTTGCTGATTGATTGAATGGGAAGGGGCTTTCCTCCCACAGAGATTACCTCAGTGATTTATGACAGGACTATATAATTCATGCATCCATTTAACTTGGAATGAAAGACTACCCAGCAATTAAATTCATAATGTTTTGTTTCTCTGAGATGGATACATGCCAAGTATTGGCTTCTCTTATAACATAATTCTTCGGGTATCTCTACTCATTAAAACTATAAAAGAACCTGAGACAGACCACCAGGAGATTTTTTTTTTAAACCACAGTAACTCATGAGGCATAACTACTGAGGGGAATATTCTCATTAATTATTACCATAGCTCCTTAAAGTATTGACTATATGACCTTAGGCAAGTCATATAACTTCTCAAAGCTCTAAACATCTCTTGGAAAATATTTAATATTTTATTGTTTTCCTCAGAAATAAAAATAATTTTAACTTTTTTTTAATTTTGAGTTCCAAATTCTCTCCCTCCTCTCCCTATTCCCCAATTGAGAAGTCAAGTCATTTAACCTAAGTTATACAAGTGCAATCATGCAATACATATTTCTATATTAGTCACGTCATGAAAAAAAAGACCAAAAAAACCACCAAGAAAAGTAAAGTTTAAAAGAGTATGCTGCAATCTGCATTCAGACTTCATTAGTTTTCTCTGGAGACAGTATTTTTCATCCTAAGTCCTTCAGAATTGTCTAGTCAATACTATAAGTAAAAAATAAGTTGTAGACCTAGGTACAATGAGTTTCCTCATTTGGAAAGTCCCTATATAAATGACATCATAATGACATTAACCTTATACTTATTTCAGCAAAGAATGGTTGAAAGAAATGGCTGGCCCCACTATATTTATATTTTGTCTTATGGAACCATGTCTAGAGTATTGTGCTCAGTCTGGGGTATATTTTAGGAAGACAGAAAAGTGCAATATTGGAAGAAGGGAAAGGACCCCTTGAAAACACGCAATGCACATAAAAATCTTTTCAAAGAACTGGAGATATTTAGTCTAGAAATAAAAAGATTGGAGACAGTGGGGCAAGACGGCCAGGAAATAGGGCTTGATAGATGTCAACATGTATCTGAAGAGTTCCCGTATACTGACCACTTGTGTGACGCTGGGCAAATCACTTAACCCATCTGGGTTTCAGTCTCTCAATCTATAAAATGGAATGAACTTTGAGTCCCCCTGTAGCTCTAAATTTAGGATATAAAGATCCTGTGACTTGTTTTAACTAAAGACAAAACTAGAAATAATAAGTGTAAAGTGCAAAGAACTAGATTTCAATTCAACTTAAGGAAAAACTTTGTTATAAATTGTGTCCTCCAAAAGGAAGATGGGTTGCCTAGGGAAGCAATGAGTTCCCATTTTCCAGAGGCTAAATCGTAACATTAGAGCTACTATAGAAGTGATTCCTGTTCAGGTATAGGCTGGAATAAATGATCCCATGGGCGGGTCCCTTCACACTGTGAGATGCTACTATTCAATACCTCAATTAATAGCTCTATATGCTCAAAATCTGCCTCATATTGAACAAAACCCTAAGGAACACACAGCTGCCCAAGTGCCCGCTACCATGTAAGCTGGGAGTGTACGAATTTCTTAGCTTTCAACAAGTTGAATAATGAGGTGTTTCTTTGATCAATGAGGGTTCCACATGAAAAAGAAAGTCAAAAGAGGTAGAAAAAAATTGAATCTTTAAGACTTGTCGAAGGGAACCCTGACATATTCATCTCTCCAGGAGTAAAATAGTGAAGGGGCCATACGTTCCTAAAATTGTCAGTCAATGAAGAAAAGTATCTTGGCTGGAATTCAGAAATCTTTATGGAAGTGGACACTCCAAGGAGCTCTTTAGGACTTATCCTGGGGAGGGCAATCAATCAAGATGCTTACAAAACAACCAGAATGGGCTGGTGCCTGGTGCTGAAGATGGACCACCCATATTCTACCAGGCTTTTCCTGAGCGGATAGCACCCTGGACAGGGAATCAGAAAGACATGAGGTTAAATCCTCTATCAGATACATAGCACCAGTACTTAACCTTTCTCACCTATTAATCAAAAATAAGAATAGTACATACCTCACAAGATCAAAGTAAAGATAAAATGACATAAAATATGTAAAGTGCTTAGAAAACCTTGAAGCACTTTGGAAATGTGAAGCAATTATCAATATTAGGCATGATTTGACTGACATTAAATCCCAATGCAACCATTTATTCATGTGCATGGATACAGTGAAAATACAAAAATAAACATGGCATAATCTCTACCCTCAAGTTCAACATAAAGAAGAACTTTCTAACTATTATAATGGCCCAGAAAAAGAATGGGGAAGCAGAAAACCCACAAACTTTTTTTTCCATCATGGATCCCTCAAGCAGTGCGGTGAAACCTATGAAACCTCTTAGAATCATGTTTTTAAATGCATAAAATAAATGCATGGGATTCTAAAGGAAACCAATTGTTTTGAAAGCAGGTATCAAAAATATATGTTTTACAACAGGCTTTTGGCCCCTAGGGAAGAATATTTTGGAAGACATTCATGCTTCAGGTGGGGGTTGGGCTAGAGGGCTGCCATTTTACTAAGATGCTAGGATCCTACAATTAACTCGATATATCAGTAACTATTCTAAACGACACCACGTAATACTAGAATATCATAAGTAAAGTGAAGGCAACAATTTACCCCAAGAATTCAAAGGAGAAAAACAATCACATACACCTGAGGTCATTAAGCTGCTTGGAATTCATGGGATTTGAGTTTATCCAAAAAAGATGAGTAGAATTTCAAAACATCAATATGGTGAGAAGGGAAAGAAATAAGAACAGTTTTGTCTTAACAAGCAGGGCTCTACTTTATTTCTACAACTTGCAAATATAAAAGGATTATTTCCAGGAGAGAGTACTTAGAACAGGATAGGGAACCCCCCCAAACCCCCGCCCCCCATTTCTTCCTCTCTCCCTCCCTCCCTCTGTTTCTCTCTCTGTGTGTCTCTCTCTGTCTCTCTGTCTGTCTCTGTCTCTGTTTCTCTCTCTCTCTCTTTCTCTCTTTCTCTCTCTCTCTGTCTCTCCTTTCCACATTAAACCCAAAAGGAAAATTGCAAGACTGGCCAGAATGCAATTAACTTATTTGGAACAATACCCGCAAGGATAGCAGGCAACCACCCACAAGCCTGAATGGTGACAACATAGAACAATGCCCTGAAGAAGACAAAGAAGGAAGATCTGATGGGTTTCCAAATTGGTTTTTATCCTATTAAAAATATAACACCTTCTTCTTTTCCCCTAGGATATCAGTCCAGTTCCGCCAGAAAGCCTAAAACTGAATTACCAGAGCCTCCAGCCTTCCTTATACACTCTGAGGCTAGTTCTCTTTAGCCATATCTGAACCATCACCTAAGCCAAATGCTGCTGCTAGCTGGCTAGCTATCAGAGGAAAAAGGTTCAGCTGAAGTTCCCTGTGGTCGTTGGAAAAAGAGAAAAGACTGTCCGCAGGAACTGACTGGTATGGGTAGCCAAAATAATTTTTTAGAGTAGAATTTATACTTGAACAATGTAATTTCACTATGAGTTTCTCAGAGGGTCTTTAATCAGACCTGAAAAGACAATTTCCTAATCCTCTTCAGAATTTAGAAAAGGTGACAACACATGCTCTGTCCAAAATACCAAAATGTCTTATCTTCTTTTCTCAAGAAAGCTCAAAAATTAAGCTGCTAAAGAAAAGCAGAGAGCATTTATAATTCTGATACTCCTTACCCAAGCAGGAGGAAATAAACTAAGTGGGGAAAAAAGAGAATTAAGGATTCAATTCAATAAAATTTTAACCAATATTCTTAGGTACCTATTATGTGTGAGAGCTTGGGCTTCCACATTTCAAGTTCAAAGTCACCCAAAGGCCATGAAAAATGCATGCCATGCATGAGTAGACTTCAGAGAAAGGCATGGGGTAAAAGGATGTCAACAAATAAAGACAAGAGAAAGTAGGTCACTGAAGAAGAGGGAGCATGGGACACTGGCACATTTACTATCAATTAATCAGTCAAATGATGAGTATTTACTAAGCACCTACTATATTGCAGGCAAAGTGCTGGATACAAGGGCTACAAAGGTATGCACAGAATGAGAGTGTGGCATATGGGTTGGAATGGGTTGTTTGCCCACTGATCAAAGCTCAATAATGATAACAAACAATACTAATCAGAATTTACATAGCTCAGGTTTGCAAAGTCTTTTATATACACCCTCTCCTTGGATCACAAATCCATCTTCTCAAAGACAGAACTAAGTGTCAGGGATACAAAAATAAATAAAACAGGTCTGCTGCCCTCAAGGAATTGACAAGCTACTAACACAAAGTAAGAGAAAAACAGGCAGACTCACGTAAGAGTCAGAACGCAACAAAGACAGACAAAGCCATCCTTGGGATGTGGCAGTGACTCAAGGAGGTAGCTGCGGAGCCAGAAAATGCTTTAACAGCTCTTTGAGAAGCAACTTGCAAAGTTAATGTTTAAGTACCAACATGAGTTGGCCCCAGTTCAGGACTAACCCACAAATGCCTATTTAACCCAAAGTACTCTTGGAATATGGGTCCAGTCATTGAATTTATATCTATTGCAATACGAATTCAGAGGGGTTTGTCATATGATTTGTAACAAGATGAAGATGGGGGGAAAGGTAGGCAGAGAATAAACTTTTATATAGCACTTACTATGTATCAGGCATTATGCTAAGTGCTTTTTGAAAAAACAAAACATTATCTCTTTTGATCCTTACAACAACCCTGCAAGGTAAGTGCTATTACTATTTTCATTTTACAGGTGAGGAAACTAAGGCAAAAAAAGTTAAGTGACCTGCCCAAGGTCACACAGCTGGTCTGAGATCTGATTTAGATTCGCCTTCTTGACTGTCTCTAGTTGCCTGAGGACAGGATAATGGCCGGGGTATTGGGGGGTATAGAAGCCCTATGATCTGCTATGTTATATAGGACTGCCTGTAATCTGTGTTGGTAGAAGTACCCACACTAAAGAAATTGCTAACCTTTATATAATGAAGTATGCCTGAAGCACTGAAATGATAGCACCTCAATCACCAACAATAATGTTTCTATGGATGCAGAGTCCATCAGCCCTTCTTTCAGGGCTCAATGCAGGCATCACCTCCTCCAGGAAGCATTTTCTAATTCTCCCAGTCCTTGATTTCATTATTTTCCAAGGGCACGTTGTGTGATCACTCCCTTGAACATTTTCTTCCCTTCCATACTTCTTTGTGCCTGCGTTCTACCTGCAGTACAATGTAAGCAACTTGAGGAAAATTTACTGTCGTTTCGTCTGTTTCCCTCAGATTGAGGACACTGCTTTATCCAAGGTGGGCACTTCAGAAATACATACTGAACCAAATTGAATAAATCTATGATCTAGCTCTCCCCACCAAAAGGAAAAAGGACTCTGCTAGGTCCAAGTCACTGGCCTGGAGCCAGTCAGATTGGTCTGTGAAATAATGAGATTGGTTCATGAAATATTTGGGAGGGAATGAAGAACAGGAAAGGGTGTCCTGGGAGAAAATAGAGTAAGTGTCAGAGTCCAAGAGAGAGGAAGGAAAAACAATACAGAAATACTTAACTAAGAAAGGTGAAGGAGAGAATAGTTCAGAAATGTTCTACCCATCTTGTTCCTGGGTAAGGAATTTGTTAGAAAGCAGGGTTTGTTAAAGAGAAACCATGAGTAAAACTTCTCACCATTTGCCTAACACTCCTCCCCCTCCATGCTACCACTTTCTGATTTTGCTTTCTTCTACAAAACTGCCCCCTTTTAAGTCAGTATCACATAGTAATAGCTAGCATTAATCATCTGATCATTTGATTTTCACAACAGTCCTGTAAGGTAGGTGACTATTATTTCCATCTTAAAGATGGGATAACTGAGTCAGAGGTAATTTAAGTTACTTGCTCAGGGTCATACAGCACTGGATATTCAGGTCTCTCTGGATATGCAAGAAGCAGACCATGCAAAAGTCTTCATGTGCCTACAGCTGGACTTCTAAGACAGCCTCGGAAAGGTACATACAGAAGTTGGACAGACACCCAGGGTCATACACACGTACATACGTACCCTTGAGTAAGATTGACCTACTGACAAAGTCACATTGCGCTAAAATTTTGGAATTTCTTTGAAAGTTTACACTGTCCTGTTTGTTTACTGGTTTAAAGTAAACACCTGTTTGATATCTATATCCTAACATCCTGTTTGTTTCAGTTAAAAATGTTTGTTTTACCAGGAAATATTCCCAAAACATAAAGCTTTGTTTCAACTGTTACTATGAAACAGTTGTTTGGAAGCAGGGGGAAAAAAAGTCAAACATTTTAACTAACTTGGATCTAAGCAAAAACACCAGTTAAAAACTTTTGTTAAAATGTGTCTGTGGGTAAAGCTGGCTCTGAGCAAGCTGCTCCAGTATTTCTGGCACATTTCCCCTATTAATCGTCCCTCCACTGTCTCTCTCTGCCTGTCTATTCCAGACATGCACCAAATACAGGCTGAGAAAAGTCCCTTCTTGTAGCTTATTAAAAGTCCTCCAGCTGAAATCACAACCCAAGTTTGCTTTTAGGCCCAGGCAGAAGATACACTGAGAGAAATGTGAGGGAAATTAGACTCCATAACCAAGGAGAGGCTATATTCATCAATTATTACTGAGTACTAATGGAAATCTAAATTTATTCGTCCTGTAAGGAAAGTTGTCTTGTGTTGCCTGAACTACTTCACAGACTTAAACTTGCTTTCAGGTTTGCTGGTTTTTTAAGTTGTTAGATACTGTAAGTTTGAGCAACAGTTGCCAGACTCAATAACGGACAAAAATCTACATTCTTTCTTCTAACAACAAACTTGAAAGTGAGTATTTGCTCCTTAAGCATAGTAAACACTCATTCCACTAGACTCCTGGTAACTGATTTCTCAACAGGGGTCACCCAGCTTTCCTGCTTTTAAGACAGTTAAGGCAGGCCAGCCTCCTGACTCAGCTCCTCATAGACCACTGTAACACAGGGACCTCACCCAATCTTTCCTCCTCCCTGTGGATAATTCATCAATACCTATTTATTGAGTACCTCCTAGGTGCTGAGGAAGGATTCAGAAGAATATTTATAGTCTAATCCATCTCCCAGAAAATATCTGTCTTCTACTATATCTCAAAGTAGCAAACTAAAATTTAAAGCATGATTCCTGCTCTAACTGAACTGAGAATATAGTTGGTGGAGAAAAGCCTAATACCCACAAAATAACTGTACTGCAAAGTAACATATTAAATACTAAATTGTAGGGTACAGGCTATAAGTCCTGGACAGATTTTCATCTGTACCTTCTTATTGGGTAGCATGGCATGTAGTGAGTGGATAGGGAGCTAGCATAAAGGACGGAAAGACCAGAGTTCAAGTCTTGCCTCAAACACATAACAGCTGTGTGACCTGGGCAAATCATTTAACCTCTAGGTACTCTAGACAACGCTCTTCCCGCATGCACAAATAGGTCTGTCTCCTTAATTAGTCAATAGCTTCCTGAAAATCTTACATAATTTTGTGTTGCCTTCTTAGCACAGTGCTGTGCACATAGTAGATTCCTAAATAATACTTCAAACAAGCAAACAGTATAAAACAGGTAAATGAGATTACATTATTTTATTTGATCTTACGAGATATGTAATACAAGTATTATCCACCTATCCAATAAGGAAGCTGGGTGAGAGAAGTTAAATGACTTCTTCAAACATCACTCAAATCTAGTGTTCTTGCTACCATAGTACTCCTGGCTCCATGAAACCAAACACAACTTTAACGAGAATATTCTTGGTAAATGGAAATAAACAGACTTACTGATTTTAGAGAAAGGGAAAGTCAGTACATCTGGATCTAATGATCATCATGTTGTATTTCTCCAATATCTTTCACCCCACAGGATCCCAAAGTCAAGTAATACCCCTATTGTTGACATGCATGCAACTGAAAGTAGGATACAGCAGGGAACTCATAACAGCAACACTGATCAACAACCTTCCGGGAGGAAGGAAAGCAAGAGAAGGAAAGAGGGGGAAGGGAAAGTGTTGTGAGATAACCTTCCCAAAGGGGGTCTTGGGACAGGAGGAATGTAAATCTTCTGGACTGGCATAAAGCCATGACACCAATGTGGAGGAATCTGTAATATTAATTTTCCCACTTGAGGATTTCACTTGCAAAGCTCCTTATTCCCTCTGGAGAAGAAGTATTGTTCAGATTTTAAAAAAAATTTTTTTAAAAAGAACACATGGTCCTGCCCTTCTGTCCTAGTCACTCTTCTCCACTCTCCTGAGTCTGACAATTTCCCTGCTTCCCCGGATCAGCACTTCTGAGCAGATGATGCTATGTGAAGGACCCCATGGGAGAACTTCCCAATTTGGCACTGAGCTTGCCTAGACTAATGCTGCACAGCGGGCCCTCAGCTCCTCAAATAAGCTTCTAATTGTCATTTCAAAAATGCACATGGACAGTTATTTCAAGCCATTTAACAAGTCTCTCTCAGGGTATTTTCCCTGATGATCCTTAGAATATTAGTATTTAAGGGTTGGAGGGAACATTAGAAAAACTGCACACCATCTGATCTTGCCCTCAAATGACAGTAAAATAACCTGAAGTTAGGTACTCAGTTCCAAGCAACTGTGCTCACTTTGGAGGTGAAATATCCTAAGGTGGACAGCACAGAATATCTTAGAAAGGCTGCCCTCACATCCCTTACCTACCACCATAGCCTCATGGCCCCAAGAGCCCCAAAGGCATCACTGCTATACAGGATGAATTCTAAGCATCTAGGGCATAACGCAGCAGGGCCAGAGGACGAAGGATCAGGAATACAGACAAGAAAGGGGAGCAACTAATTTGGGCCCAATCTCAGAGCTAACAAAATTTAGCAACAGTAACAAAAAAAAAAAAAAACAAAAAAAAAAACCCAACCAATTGTGATGATGTTAATACTACCACTACTAATAGATATTTTATAAGCCTTTACAACCTGTTTTACATACATTATCATAGCTGACCATAAGAATCCTATGACGAAGAAATGCAATTATCTTTATCCTCATATTACAGATGAGAAAACTGAGATCTAGACAGATAAAGTTACTGGCCCAGCATCATATGACTATTACGGAGAGTAGCTGGGACTGGAACACAAGTCTTCTAACTTCAAATCCAACATGACACTATGGTTCCTCTTCTGTTAACAGTAATAAAACTCAAACTCACATGTGCATAGTAATCTAAGCTATAGAAAGCACTTTAAAATTGCTGTTGCTGAATTGTTTCAGGCATGTCTGACTCTTTAACACCTTATCTGGGGTTTTCTTGGCAAAGATACTAGAGGGTTTGCCACTTCCTTCTTCAGTTCATTTTACAGATGAGGAAAACTGAGGCAAATGGAGTTAAGTGATTTGCCCAGGGTCACAGTGAAGTGTCTGAGGTCAGATCTGAACTCTTATCTTCCTGACTCCAGGCCCATTCACTATGAATGTTTACTTCCCCCTACAGGGCCTTGCCAGGATTTACAATCTAATTTGGGGG
The DNA here is from genome assembly GCA_028658325.1 of Potorous gilbertii. NCBI lineage: Eukaryota > Metazoa > Chordata > Mammalia > Diprotodontia > Potoroidae > Potorous > Potorous gilbertii. The sequence continues at coordinate 576,141,236 of CM053769.1, read as the reverse complement.
TATCTTCGAAAGTGTCTCCCATTGTATCTCCAAGTATGTAAGGCTCTTGCAATGCTATCACACTGCTCTTCTGATCCAGTGGCCTACTTTGAAAACTGTCTTGTTTAACTGCTTTAGAAATCTAGAAAACCGGGGTAAACTCATTGACTTTGCCCATGGTGTTTCTACAGGTTCTATTTAGAATCCAAGTAGAAAAGGTCATAGCCAGAACACTCCAGGACAGGGAAGGAGGGACCTAAATTATTAGTCAAAGAACTCTCCCCACCCAAAAAGAACATAAAGAATAAACAAGAACAGGATTTGATACAACCTCCCTAAGCTTCTGAAATAATCCACCTTGATAATTAACAAACAGCTTTAACTAATGCCCAGAGAACAGAAAGATGATATTTTACAAATGCTTACAGAGAAAAACACCACATTCAGCAATTATCAAATGGATTCCCTGACACAAAAGAAGCCTATCCCAAAGTAGAAAAAAATCCATGTCCTGGTTTAAGAAAAACCCAATACAAAAACAGCATCAAAAGATATCAGAATTCAAATTTAGGGAAATGATAGATGCTGATTCCAGAAACCTGATGATGAAACATATTTCCATTTTTTCAATAGAAAGGTCATGAACCAGGGTGCGAATGCCACATAAAATGATCAAACATAATTAAGATGTCTCTTTGTTTTACTTAACGCTTTCTTCCAGGGGAGGATTCTATTTGGGGAGGGAAATGGTGTTGAGAAGTGACAGTAACAAAAGAATTAATAAGATTTTGTAAAATTCAATTTTACGTTTATTTTCAGATCCAAAATATCTGCCTTACTCCACTTCCTCCCTCACCCACTGAGAAGCCAATACAATACCCCTTCTACACGTGAAGTCATTCAAAATATCTTTCCACATTAGCCATGTTCTTGAGGAGGAGGAAGGGAGAAACAAAGAAAAAGAAAGAGAAAAATATTCTTCAACTAGCACTCTGAGTTCATCAGTTCTTATATGAAGGTAGATAGCATTTTTATCATGAGTTCTTTGGAATTCTGGTAGATCATTGCATTCATCAGCTACTAAGTCTTTCACAGTTAATTTTTATATTACTATTGCTGTAACATTTGTTAAAATGTACAAACTTCATTTGTATCAGTTCATGTAAGTCTTCCCAGGTTTTTCTGAAAACATATCCTTCATCATTTCTTGCAGCACAGAAGTAGTCTATCATTCTCCAGTTTCAATGGGTATCTCCTCAGGTTCCAATTCTTTGCCACCACAAAAAAAGCTGCTATAAATACCTTTGTACATATGGATCCTTTTCTTTTTTCTTTGATCTCCTTGGGATACAGACCTATGGCAATGACACTACTGGGTCAAAGGGTATGTACAGTTTTATAGCTTTCTGGGCATATTTCCAAATGGCTCTTCAGAAAGGACAGACTATTCACAGTTCTACCAAAGGTTCATTGGTGTACCTATTTACCCAAATCCCCTCCAGTATTTGTTGTTTTCCTTTTCTATCATCTTAGCCAATCAGCTAAGTGTCTCAGAGTTGTTTTAATTTGCATTTAGCATGAATAAGATTTTTTAAACCAATACATTTTTACTAATTCAACAAATATTGATTAAAAACTTGTTACGTGCACAGCACTCTACCAGATATAGGAAGAACTTAAAAGTTTACATAAGTAGCTTCTGCTTTCATGGAGCTGTTCCCAGCTGTTCCCAAAGTGTACACTAGACAAACTTGCAGGGGTTCTGTAATTTTACATTTTTAAGGGAGAAAGCTAATCAACAAATATTTATTACAAGCTTTATTACATGTCAGGTACCATACTAACACGGGAAATAGAAAAGGAACTTATATTCTAATAAGAAAGCTAACACATAAAAGGAAGTCAAAAAGGTGGGATGGGGACATGATAAAGAATTCCAGGAAAGTGTAACCAGGTAAGAAATGAAGACATGTCTGGCCTAAAAGCCTTTGTTAAGTAGAAGTTTGGGGAGGTGTCCTATAGCCTCCATTTAGAGAGAGGGGAACCCTAGGTTTAGAGGACTCTTCCAAGATATGAGTTCCAGCGTTGAAGTGAAGGACGAAGAGCCTTCTGGGACATGATGGAAAAATACAATAATGCAGTACTCCATACTCAACACCTGTTAGAAATCTCACCACAAACTCTGAGGCAGTTCCCAATAGCAACATTAGATTGAGCTATATTTCTTTTAGTGACATCCTTAGAAGTGAGATAGTTTTTTTCTTACTCATACTTTTAACTATGTCAGTAACTTCTTGAATTTTCTTGCTTGCAATGTCAGAGCTTTCTGAAACTGGGTTTTGGGTAGTTGGTATAATAAAAAAAAAGTGAGTATCACTGGAAAACCAATGTGGTACAGGATATGACAGTGACAGGATCCATTCTGATTCCAAAGGAAGTGTACAGTGCCCATCAATGCACACATCCCCTCAGTAATAAACTGTGGCTATTTAAAATGAAATGAAAAGATTATTTTTCTTGCAATGTATATGTATTGCTTTTTTAAAAATCGGATAAGACATCAATATTTTTAAAAAGTTGTTTGGACCTAATGGAATTGTTAGGTATTTCAACTTGGAGGTGCTATGATAAAATTAAGGAGAAACCAAGGGTGGTGGGAGACAAGAGCATTTGGGAATACACAGAGGACATACACAGATATAAACATAATACATAACACAACATGACAAAGACATTAGAAAAATACAAAACAAAATGCAATATAACCACAGAGGGAGGTCATTAACAACAGAGAAGGTCAGGAAATGTTCCATAAAGGAGATAATATTCAAGTTGGGCTTTGAAAACCAAATAGGAATTCCACATGCAAAGAGTGGAGAGAAGGCACTCCAGGCACCAGGAGATACAGGACACAGTAATGAGACTGAAAATAACCTTGAGATCTCTTATTTAAGAATCAAAGGAACATCTAAAGGCCATTTCAAACTCCTTCATTTTGCACGTGTAGAAACTGAAGGTCAAAGAAGTTGTGACTTCCCCAAGGTAAGTCTTGGAAGAACAAAGCATTGAATCCAGGCCCTACACCTCATCTGTAAAATGAGAGGGTTGGCCTGAGTGACTGCTGAAGTCTCTTTCCAATACCAGAATCTATAATTCCATGATGCTAAGACCAGTGAGGAGGCTGTGGTGGTCTAGGTGAATGGTAATAAAGAACTATACTAAGATCATGACATTAAGCGGTAGGAGCAAAACTGCAGCCACTACTGGAAAGAATGGCCAGGGATGCTGGAAGGAACTCAGTCTCTGGGAGTGCCAAAAACCATAAGGAGTCAAAAGGTTAAGAAAAGAGAATTGATTATGGACCAGTCATTCCAGGGGGCACAGTGGCAGGAGCAGGCAGATCTGAAGATACTGGAGAGAAAAGACTGAGGTAGATGGGAATGAGGGAGTAGATAGCTGGTATTGGGATTCAGCATCACTGGGATGATATGCAAAGTTTTGCTTGTGCCCTCATACCTAGTCTCAGATCCAGAACAAGGTGCCCCTCCCACTTCTAATCTCACCACCATGCTGCTAACTCAGGCCTTAACTGACACCACTTACTTCAGTCTCCTCTTCCCTCTGAATGGAAGGCTGGAGGAGGGAGTACCAAACTTCTCCCAAAGTTTTCCTTTGCAGAGAACAGAAACTAGATTCTCAGATCACTCTACTTTGCATCGGCTGCAAAGTGTGTGTGTGTTCATCCTTTGTAGCAGAAGAAGACTATGCCATCAGAAAAGTGATGATGTGACTTGCACTTGACTTTGTTTTGGGGGGGGTGTGCAGCTCACCAATCTCACTAGTCCTCCAGAGCCATCTGAATCCAGTGACCAGATATTCATCAGAATGACTGGAAGATGACCCAGGATGAGCCAATTGGGGTTAAGTGACTTGCCCAAGGTCACACAGCTAGTGAGTGTCAAGTGCATGAGGTGAGATTTGAACTCAGGTCCTTCTGACTCCTGCTCTATCCACTGTACCACCTAGCTGCCCCAACTCCCCTGAAGCTCCAATTCCCACTCTCTCTGCCCCCTACCCCTTTGCTGCCTCTTTTGTATGCCATTTCCTCCCATTAGAGTGGAAACTCTTAAAGGCAGGGACTTGTCTTTTATTCCACTGTGCATTTTGTAGGTACCTAATACATGCTTAATGCATTGCATTAGATTGAGGAAATTAAGAAAAACAGACAGTATGCTAACTAACTTGGGGATGGATCCAGGAGATAGCAGTGAGAAAGTTCCCTGAGGGCTTCAAGTTCAAGGTCATGGCAAGCAGTGCCCCATGAAGCCCATCTCACAATGGAAGTCTTGATGGGGCAGGAAGGGCTGGAACTTTAAAGGAAGTGCCTGCTGAAGGGGCTGGAAGGCTGTAGCTGCAGGTCTAGCAGGCTCCAGCAAAACCAGATTAGGGGACAGGAGTGGGACCCAGAATTCTAGATGCAGCTAGGAGCCAGGAAGTGAAGAAAGATCATTTATCCCATATTTCAACATTCAACCCAACATGGAAAACAAGATTGGAAATCTCTTCCCAAAGAAAATTTAGTTTTCAATGAAAAATGTAGACTATAGTTACTAAGATGTCAAGACCTATTTCAACAGTACAATTTATTTCTCCTACTTTGGGGGTAAGGGTGAGAACTAAGAAATCAGAGTAAAGTGACTGCCCAAGTTCACACAGCTAGTAAGTGTCAAGTGTCTGAGGATGAATTTGAACTCAGGACCTCCTGACTCTAGGGCCCATGCTCTATCTACTATGCCCCCTAGTTGCCCCTACTTCTCCTGTTCTCATAAGACTAACATCTACTCCAATGTCTCACTATAACAAGGAAGTGTCCCTGGGTCCCTGAAATTTCTATTAGATGAACACAAATGTCTTATCCAAGGATTCTATGAACTTGCTCATTTTAAACTATTCTGATACTTGTATTTAAATATAATTGGCTTCCTTGGTAATCCTATGCATTAAAATTTATGCACTTGAAAACATTCTGAGAAGGCACCAGACTATCAAAGGGGTCCATCTCACACACACACACACACACACACACACACACACACACACACACACACACTCAGATCCTCTGATCTATAAGGTCCTATAAAAGCTAGAAAGGATTTGAGTACAGACTAGATAATGGAATATGTATTTCATCTGAGGACAAAGAAATTTAAGTGCTGAGAGTCTAATAACTATATAGTAATGGATTTTCCTGACCACAGCAACTCATGAAATTGTCTTTTAAGATGTGAAGGGGTTATAATTTGCAATGGTAAATTCTAATAAGAAAATACTTTTATTTCCTCTATCTTTGTGCAAGAAAGCTCTTACAGGTCAAGCAGAGCCTTCAATAATTTATACAGCTACCAAACACAAAATACTTTTCTATCAAGGTTTTCTTTAATCGTCAGAGTGTTTCAATATCACAATCAAATTCCATTTGGATGACAACTTCAAAGTTCTGTAATGTATTACACACACTACAAGTGAAGTTGGTAAGGAGATGACATGTTTGTTTTGTTGCTTTAACTTCTCAGGTACTCTTTATGACTAAGACTGAGTTGCAGAAAAGGTCCCGACCTGAATTGTTAGAGGGAATTTCCTCTTCTGGGAGTTCACTTTAATCACTAAAAGTATAGGCCCAGTCCCTATGCTTTAAGAACTCTGCCTAAAATTAAAGAGAACATACTTGAACTAAGAAGAAATAGTGTTCATTCAAGTCAAGTCATTTCATCTCTCTGAGTCTTAGGTAAATGAAGTAGAAAAAAAAAACGAGGAGTTTGGAAGAGAGAACTCAAGGTCTTTTCTAGCTTCAGCACTCTGATTCTATACAATGAATTCTATATAATAAGCTTCTAAGTGAAGTTTAATTTATTCAAATGGATTTCCCTTCAGAAATCGCTATCATTTCATATACCAAAAAGGCATTATAATTGGAAAGCCAGAGCAAACTAAATTCCCCCCAAAAAATCTAAAAAGTATTTATAATCCAACTATGTGCCTAGCCTTGTGAATGATAAAGGAAAGTCCAAACTATTTAACTGAACATTTTGTTGTACTGAATATGAATATATGAGGCAAGGGCTTATGAAACATTTAATTATATGCAGATGTTCTACATACAACCTCAGTGTCATTAATATTTACTAGTAGTAATACTGGCTACTGCAAAGCCCTTCTGACACATTTTTGTTACTATGTGTCTACTTTTATATTTACATATTTTATGGGTTTTTTTCCAAATACCTACTAGCAATAGCTTCAAAATTTGTGTCCTCCGTCATCCTAGTCCAGGAGTGGGGAACCTGCAGCCTTAAGGACACATGCAGCTCTCTAGGTCCCCAAGTTCAGTCCTTTGACTGAATCCAAACTTCACAGAACTAGTTCTGGAGTTTGTTTCTGGAGGTGGATTCAGTCAAAGGGCTGCACTTGAGAATGTAGAGAGCCATATGTGCCCTCAAGGATGCAGGTTCCCCACTCCATATGAGTTTTCCTTTGGTTTTGCTTTGCTTTGTTTGTTAAGAAAGAAACCAATCAGGACCAAATTTATGAATTTAATAGTAAAGAGAACTCCCAGGTAAGGAAATTCCCTGTACTAATACAGGTTGACACCTTCTCTGCAACTTGTAACCTCATAACTTTTCAGGGCTCTTAATCTTGGATCCATGGACTCCAAAGAGGTCCTATGTATAGATTTTAGATGGGTTCATAAGAGAGAGAAAGAGAGAGAGACAGAGAGAGAGAGAGAGCATGAGCGAGTATGTGTGTGTGCGTAAGAGAGACCTCTCACTGAAATTTAGCATTTCCTTCGGTTTGGAAAGTAGCAAACAAACTACAATACTATTACTCACACCAGTAACTGTCATCAATAGAAATCACAAATATTTTCATATCACACTATAATTGTTGTAGATGCAAAAATTTCTTCCCTACTTAGAAATTAATACAGTTATCAGATCTGCCACCACATATATCACTATACTTTTTTAGTACTTTAACTGTCAGTTCAGTCATTTTCCAGTTTTATCCAACTTTTCTTGACCTCACTTGCGGTTTTCCTCGCAAAGATATTGGAGTGGTTGGCCATTTCCTTCTACAGCTCATTATTAAGAACTGAAGCAAACAGCGTTAACTGATTTGCCCAGTGTCACCCTGCTAGTACCTGATCCTGGATTTGAACTCATGAAGTTGTCTTCCTGATTCCAAGCCCAATACTCTATCCACTGCACCTCTTAGCTGCCCTACCTTTACTTCAGTATAACTCCTTTGTAATCTTATGTATTTTATCTTATTCATTTAAATAACATAATTCTGAGGCCTTTCCAGGATGTCAAAAGGGTCAAGGCATTCAACAAAACAGTGAAGAACCTCTGCCTCCAAGAGTTGCCTGGAACAATGAGATGTTCAGGGACTTGCCCAGATATTCCTAACTTTGAAGTCAACTCTCCCTCCCCCGCCTCTCTTTACTTTGCTGAAATACATTAAATTTACATACCTCCAAAAAATAAACTAAGGTACAAGTTTCTAGGGGAGGCTTGAAGACTCCACTAGGCTCAATGAGTCAGTAGTGAGATATGGTAACTCACAAAGTTAACCTGATATAAAAAAATGCATTTAAGAGAAGCATAGTACATTCACTGCCCTAGTGAAACCACATTCAGAATACCATAGAGAATTCTGGCTCCCCCATTTTAGGAAGGGCACGGACAAACTGGAGTACATCCAAAGAAGACTAACCAAAAAGGTGGGTGGATTGGAGACCCATGTCAATGAAGGAGAAGGAACTAGGGAAATTTACCTGGAGAAGTAAGGACTGAAGGAGGATAACATGTCTATCTTCAACTACTTGAAGGGCTATTATGTGGAAGAAGGAACAGTCTCTAGGAGAACTGTGGGAACCAGACTAAAACTATAGGTAGAAGATGCAGTTAACTGAGACATAGTCAGATAGATAGGGAAGTAGGCAAGTCCATAGATAAACAGAGAAAGATGATAGATGACAGAACAAAGACAGATGATAAAGATAGAGATAAATATGACAGAGACAGAGGGAGAGATAGAGATGATAGACTAGAGATAGATCAAAATACAGATAAAGAGACAGATAAGACTGGATAAATGGATAGATGAAAGAATTTATTAAATGCTTACTATGTGCCAAGCACTATGCTAAATTCTGGGAACATAAATAAAAGCAAGGAAAGTCCTGCTCTTGTTATAAGGAAAAACATCCTAGCAATTAAAAAGCATCCAAAAGGTGGGATGGGCTGCCTTGGATAGCCCTTGATTCCCTAATGACCTCTATGGGGAAATACCATAGAAAGGGTTCCTGTTCATGTGTAGGCTAGACAATCTGAAATCCCTTGGAAGTCTGATATTCTGATCTCCAAAGGTCCCTTTCAACTCTAAAATCTATAGTTCCTCTGTTCCACCTTGACTCTTCAAGGGTCAGACTCCTACAATGGAAACTCAGGCTGAAAAATATACTGTAGAATCAAACAGAACTTTGGTATATTTTTTTAAAATTTTATTGCAACAGGCAGATATGCAGAATTCTAACATGAGTACTTAATGGAGAGCCACGCCTTTTACCTGAAGAGCCACTATCAGCAAACCCTTAACAAGCCTCGTCACACCCTAGAGTTTGTGAGGAATACCTCGAGATAAATACAAAGGAGACCTCTTCCCTGGGTTTCCCATTTTTTTCCTATTTATTACATATACTTGTCAATGTGACACACTTCAACTTCCAAAAGGGTCACTATAATGTGTTTAATAGTCTCTTTTTCACACTTGCTATAAAGCCACCTCCAAAGGTCTTCAAGAGCAAGGAGGTCTAGGTGTGCAGACAGAAGTGCTCTGATGAAGCCTTGAGCTTGATAGTAACAGAAGCAAATTCACCAGTAAGAGACAACAAGATTTTTAGCCTTTGCTATAAGCTAGCCAAAAACCTTGCATCCCCTGTATAGCGCTCTCAAATACCCTTCATTTTTTTCTGTCAGCTTCCTACTGTTCTCCAACCTGTCAGGCAACTGGATGAGTCCTGTATTCTTCACCCTGGAATACCTCTGGAATGATGGGTAGCCAAAAATCCTAATGAAGTAAATACTAAAACTTCTTCATGTAGAGAACCTTTTAAAAAGTGATTGCTGTTTTAACTCTAGCTATAAATTCAACTTGTGGAGTAGCTTTTAGAAGGAAAATTTTAAAACCCTGCTATATGCATTAAAATGTGATTCTCTAACAGAAACAGGGAAGTGGAAGGGGGAAAGGAGCAAATGATACTGAGTTAAGCAAAGGAGGAACTACCATCAGATTGTCTGATGTTCCAAATCAAGACTTGTACCTCCAATGTGAGGACATGACATAAGGCTTTGCCCCAGAAGGGTCACAGTTCTCTGCTATCTCATCCCTACTCCACACTCCCTGCTTTTTCTCCCACACAATCATTTTTGGCAGCTTTTTCCAAAAATCTCCATGGTTTCTCATACTGTTTATGGAGCCTGACATGACATCAATGGAAGTACATTAAGAATATGAAAATTTGGATTCCAGTCCCGATAGCTCCTTATCATTGGATAAGTCTCTTAATCTCTCTGTCTCATTCATCATTTGTAAAATGAAGATGTGGATTAAATGGTCCCTAAGGTCCTTTCTGTCATTCTGATCTCTGACCACGGGCCCTGGGCTTGGGAGAGGAAGGGGAACAGGCCAAATGAGAGATCTGAGAAACAAGTGGAAAACAACTGATTGGATAGGAAAAAATTAAATAGGAAATGTCAAGGCTCAGTTTGAATACCATGACATAGCTCTTGTTAGAAAGGACCTCAAAGGTCATTTTGCTCAACTCCCACAATTTGCAGATGAGGACAGTGAGTCCAAAAGAGATAACGTAAAAATAATTATTATTACATACCTTTTATTTTTTTTTCAGCTGCACCTGTGATTTTATCAGTGTAGAAGAAATCTCATTGTGGAAACTCCCTTTAGATATACAGATAGTCAACCTGTCTATCATTTACAAGTTCCAAATCTTTTATCTCCAGCCACAACCTCCTGAGTCCCCAGCTGCCAACTGGACACCTCTACCTAGATGTTAACCTGGTTACTCAAATTCCACCTCTCCAAAACTGAAATCATCATCTTCCTCTCAAACCTACCCCCTTTCTCTTAATTTCCTTATTTCTATACATGTTGCTTCCTCCTATGGAAGGGAAGCTTCTTAACAGCAGGGAAATCTTTGTATGGTATGGTAATTAATAAGAGGTGACTGATGATTGATTGTACCACCGTCCTTCCCAGTCATCCAAACTCCAAACCTCAGAGCCAACCTCATACTCTCTCCCTCATCCCCACATCCCAATCCAGCTACCCAGTTCTACTGGATGCTGTGTTCACATCATCTTTCACATTGATGCCCTCTTCTCCATTCAGTCTGTCACCAACTTTGCTCAGGCTCTCATCTCCCCTCATCTCCTCAACTTCTTAAAGTTGTCTTAAAATTGCCGTTCCTGCCTTCCTTTCCTTTTACAAAGCCTTCACATGACCATCCAATCAGTTCAATTCATAAACTGGACTCTCTCTCTCTTTTCCCTCCCTCTCTCTCCCTCCTTCTCCCTCCCTCTCTTTCCCCAAAAGAACCTTCTTCTCACCTTCTCTTCCTATCATACTCCCCTAACGTCATCCCCCACTATCCCCACCCAGTTGGGAGAGATAGCTTTTTTCCTTAACAAGGTGTCCTCCTCTCCATGCATTCATGATCCTATCCCATGCTATCTTCTCCAACAGATTGCCCCTACTATCATTCCTACTCCTTCTCCAAACTTCAATCCCTAGAGATCTTCTAGCTCCTTCCCTAATACTTAAAAACAGCCAAGTCTCCTTAAAAAACAAAAAAAACCTCATTAGATTTTACTATCTGCACTATTGTACAATATTCCTCCTCCCGTCTCAGCTAAACTCCTTGAGGGAAAAAGTTAATGCTTACTAAGCCTCTACTTTATCGGCTATCATTCTTTTCTGAACTCTGCAATCTGCCTTCTGACCTCCTAATTCAGCAGAAACTGCTTTCTTCCTCAAGTTGCTCTCCTAGTGCTCTCCTAGTTACCAAACCTTAGGGTCTTGTCTTTCTATCATCCTTCTTGACTTCTCTATAGTACTTGTCACTGATGACTACCATCTCCTATTTTCTCCTCTCTGGGTTTTCGCAACGCTTATTCTTTCTTGGTTCTCATAAACTGTCCCCTCCTTCCTATTCTCTTTCACTGGATCATCATCCAGTTCATACCCACAAACTGCAGGTGTCCTCAAATCCCTGTCCTAGGATTCCTCTTTTTTTCTTTTTCTTGATTCTCTATTTGGTGATCTACTCAACTCCAATTTGTTCAATTACCACATCCGTATAGATGTTTTCCAGATATGTATCTCCTACCTTCATCTCTCCTCAGAGTTACAGTTCTACATTAACCACTGCCTATTGAATATTTCAAACAGGATGGCACACAGGCATCTCAAACTCACCATGTGCAAAACAAAACTCATCGTTTCTCCACTAAACCTCCCCCGATTCTCAATTTCCCTATTATGGCTGAGAGCATCTGCACTCACCCAGTCACCCTGTCCCCAACCTTGATGTCACCCTCAATTCTTCACTTTTGTTCGCTCTTTTATCCAAATAGCTGCCAAATCTGTTCATTTCTACCCTTATGACATCACTTGAATAGGTTCTCTTCTCTCTACTAGTGTGGTAATAGATAAAGAGTGCTGGGCCTGGAATCAGGAAGAGTTATCTTCCTGAGTTTAAATCCAGCATCACACACTAGTTACATGACCCTGGGTTTAACCCTGTTGACTTCAGTTACTCATCTGTAAAATGAGCTGGCGAAGGAAATAGCCACCTCCTCCAGTATCTTTGCCAAGAAAACCCCCAAATTATGTTGGGCATGACTGAAAATGACTAAACAACAACATATAGTGAGTGCTTTAAAGTGCGCAAAATGTATCACGTCTCCCTTGATCCTGACAACAACTCTGTGAGAAAGGTACTATGATCCACAATTTACTGATCACAAAACTGAGAAAGGTTAAATGATTTGTCTAGAGTCACACAACTAGTAAGTAGTATCTGAGGCAAGACTCAAAGTTCCTTACTCCAAATGCAACACTATATCTACTGTACCTTAGCTTTCTTTAATGATAACTAGCATTTATATAGTCCTTTAAGGTTTTCAAAGTGCTTTGCAAATATTATTTCATTTGCTCCTCATAACAACGTATGGAAGGTGGGCGCTATGACTGTTCCCATTTTATAGATGATGAAGTAAAGGCAGAGAGAGGTTAAGTAACCTGGCCAGGGTTATACAGCTTGTCAGAGTCTGAAGCCTTCCTGAGTCCAAGTCCAATGGTTTATTCACTGTGCCAACTAGCAAACTCATTCCCCTACCATTTTAGCTAGCACCCATCCTACCTCTAATTCACACTATTCCCTGGCACCAGTCTATATTTCAGCTAGAATATGACTTACTAGTTGATGCTTTATTTAACTTTGAATTCCTCTACCCACGCATTCACTCCATATACTAGAAATGTACCCCTTCCTCATCTCAAACTATTAAAATCTCTTTCTTCAGTTAAGACTCTATCTTCAACATGAAGTCTTCCAGTCAAAGTCATGATTCTACCTCAAATTTTCTTAGAATAATTTATCTGGATCGGGAGTGGGGAACCTTAAAAAAAGCATTTGTTCTATAAAACTTGGACTCAAGTCAAAAAACCACACTCAAGGACTCAGAAGTGGCCTCGAGGCCGCAGGTTCCCCACCCCTGGTTTGGATCTTTCCACTGCCCCTGTCACATTCTACCTTGTATTATAATTATTTGAATATATATCCTAGTCCCCTGAGTAGCTGAGCTCTTGAGGACAGTGTGTGGTACTGAAATGAGCGTTGGCGATGGAGTCAGACTACATTGTTCCAGACGTCAGTTCTGCTACTTCCTTCCTATGTAATCTTAAACTACCAGGCCTCAGTTTCCTTTTCTGTAAAATGTGGGGGTTGGGCTAGATGACCTTTTCAGTCCCCTCCAGCCCTAAACCTCATTGATTTCATCACTTGCTGTTTTTGTTTGATTTCACATGCACTATAAGCTGGTAAAGTGCCCTAAAAAGAACAGGTGCCACTAAGTTTGTTGAGCTGAATTTACTCAATGACAAATCCCTTGATTTCTGTGAGTCTCTTTTTCTAAAATGGGAAAGAGAGTACTTGCACTATCTACCTCACAAGGGCTGTTCATTGAGAAGAAAGTGCTTAGGAAGTAAGCTATAAAGTGCGATATAAAGAGTGAGCTATTATTATCACTCAATAACAAAAGATTCTTTTTAAAAGCACATGCCAAACCAAGCCATTTCTACAAAAGATCTAGAACCCCGGCCAGTCAGGAGCATCTGGCTCCCCAGGGAGTAGGCCTTTAACAGGGCCTAAAGGCACATAAGTAATAAGTTCTGAACCTATAGGTGGCACTTCAAGGTAAATGAGAAAATTAAGCCTCTTAGGTTGGCCTCAGTGTAAACGGTCAGACCCTGTAATAATCCAGGCTTTCCCTGGAAGCATTAACCTGCACGACCTCAGGCCACACTTTAGAAGGTATTCTCATTTAAATCAACATGTCAGAATATACACAGACACCAGTATCAAGTAATTAAATGGCATGTCCTAAAGCAGTGAGAACACCCAGGGGGAAGAAAGAGAAAGAGGATTTTAATTTAACACATAAGAGCTTAGTGAGCCTTTGTTCAGAATCCTTAGGAAAAAAGAATGGAGGGTGGGGAGGGGGGAACATCCTTAGCATCACATCCTTTACTGGTGTACAAATTTAAACACCATTTCAGATAGAGGCAAAAATCTTCCCACTGTTTTCTCAAGTGGACACAGGGATTGAATATTATTCACAATCTCTGTCATTGACCTATGTGCCACCATTAACACCTCAGGGATGTCAAATCCCCATTTCTATACAACAGTCACAGAAGCTGCTCCAGCATATCTTCTTTCCTGAGAGAAAAAGCAACAAAAGGCAAAGAATAAGTCTAGTTCTCTCTGGGTCTTCTCTATTAATCAACTGATCAAGAATTTCCTGAACACCAACTATGTGCTCTGAACTCTTCAAGAGAATTCCAGAACCATTAAAGATCATGGTCTTATAGGATACTTGGAGATAATTATGTCTAATCCCTTTATGGTACAGGTGGGGAAACTGAAACCCAGATAGATGAGCCACTACTGAATGTTTAGGGATGGGGAGAATGAAAGATATATTTAAATTCTTCTAAAAAGAAAGGAAGTCAAGAATTTGGAAGTAAATAGAACCATGCTGTAGCTCAGATGGGATGCAGGAGTTACCAGCTAAACAGACACTGAAGCAATTTAATAAAGAAATACTCTTTGATTAGGAGGAAGTGAAGTACTAAAGGTCAGCCCTCATCCTGATGGCTGCCCTTCTTTGTACTGTAGCAACAATGCCAACTGTAGACTAATACTGGAGAGGGAAAAAAAGACAAGGCATGCAGTGTGATACAGGGAAAGGAGGGCTGGATTTGGAGTCAGAGGGTCTGAGTTCAAATCCTAGACTCTAAAGTTTGTGACTTCGGGCAAGTTACTTTAACCTCTCCACAACTATCAAAGGAGGAGTTCTGAACTAAATAATCTCTCTGTTCACTTCTGAATCTTTGATTCTATTAGTTGGAAAAGAATTGAAGCTATCACATCTTTACTATTACTACTTCAGCGTAAGTTGCTAATCCATAAATGACCAGCAATAAGATTTTTCTAGGAGTTACACTTTACATTGAGGGGAAATTATTTTACCGGATACTCAATCAACATATACATAATGTAAAGAAAGATTCCTGACTCGCAGAAATCAGCTCACTAGAAGACTGCCTAGAGATGATCCTTGCAGAGGAAAAGCTCAGCCCTCTCTCCCTGTCTTTGAGAAACTGGATGCTGCCAGTATGTTATCTTCTGAGGGCAAGGAAGTGACATTCAAGTTTTATTCTTTAACTTTCTCCGTATTGTGGGTTTTCTCCTCTGGATATGACAAGTGAAGAAGAGCTCGTGGTACATACATTCCCCAGATCTTAAGTTTTTTCTAAAACATTTCTGGCAACAGTTTTCCATTCCAGGAGGAATTAATATTTACTGATAATCTGTCTACTTGACTCAGAAAGAGAAAGGGGTAGCACCTCTGGGAACTAAAATTATGGAGGTTTTATTTCTACAGAAATGTTTTGTCTAAATGGAGCTGGAACTTTTAAGAAAGCAAAGAAAATATAAAGAATATTCGCTTCTTGCACTGTCTACATAGGCAAAACAGCAAGACAATGATCAAAATTAAACTGTTAAGAGGAAAACTTAAACCATACAACTGACACCAACTCTGAAAATCCATTGGGCAATGAATGATAAGTGAACCAGGTAACCCATATGTAAAGGCTCTCACAACCAAATTGGAAAGGAACAAATGAGCTTTAAGGTCCCTAACAGCTCAAAGAAGCCATGATTCTACTCTGTATTAAGTATGGCCTGTCCTTTCTCATCCAACTAAGCCAAAAGGGTAATCAAATGAATCAGACTACATGAATGTAGGAGAGATACACCCTAAACCTCTCTCTTTGGTCAGCTTTTTTTTTTTTAACAACTTCTGCTTTTTGAAACTGATTTTTTTTTAATGGAAAAGTTACCGATGGATCTCAAATTCCTTAACCATGTTTTATCTTTAAGCAAAACATCTGGTTATGCCTTCTATTCCAATTATTTTAAACAGCTTGAATTGGTTTGTGTTTTGACTGGTTTTCACTAGTTCCCTTATTAGATATAAAATTAATAGGATTAGAAAGTTCTAGAGGAAAATACAGTAATTAAAAAGGCACCAGCTGGATAAGTTAGGCTATAATTCTAACTATGTTATTCCACCTTGTCTTCAAAACTGCTATGCCCAATAAAAAATTAACTGGAAAAACCTCAATGCTTTTCTCTTCTCTTCCTCTAAGGGACCCGGAGTTTTTCCAAAAATATCATGCTGCAAGACTTCTGGAAAGAACATCATGGGTCACAAAGTCTTAGATTATTTCCTAATATTGACAAAGAAAATAAAACCCCAAACGTTACAACGTCTTGAGTTTCATAATATGCAAAGAACAGTTTTCAAATGTTTTGAGGGTCACAGAACCTTGCTCAAGCTGTAACACTGTATTCTAAATATGTAAAGTTAAGGTAAAAAAAAAAACCAAAATTAGTGTATTTGACATGGAAACCACATGTTAAAAAGCGTCAAGAAAAAGGAACTATTTAAGGACGAAGGTTGAGAGGTACAAATAATGCTTCTGAGGTGAGGAGAGAGCTAGGTCCTCCTTCCTGCGTCTTAATTTCCCCATCTGTAATAGAAAGATAACAATCCCTATAGAACATATCTCAAAGGGTTGTTGTGGAGATCATGGGAGAAAATTTAAGCCAAATGCAAATTTTAAAGCACTATACAACTATCAATCACTATCATAACAAATTTTTCTTTTCTTTTGCTCCTAATTTTGGTCACAGTGAAAAAAAAGATTAAAATAAAATTTACAACTGTAGTGGCAAAATTTCTATTGTTTTGTTTTCTGGCATAATCCCCAGGAATAGATGGCATAGTCTCTAGGAGTAACCTGAAGATGAACATGTAATCTGTAGACAAAAGAGAAACTAGATTTAAGGGGGGGCGGGGGGGGGGGGGAAATGCTCAGAAACTTTAAATATATAGGTGGAGAGAAAATCCCCTATATGAAAAGAATACTTTCCCCATAAAGACCTAACTGCATTTTCAAAACACCTCCATGAAACCAAAAAGGTTTCCCTAGAATATAGCTTGAAAAATCCCAGAAAAGAAAAAAATTCAGTCTATCTCTTAACCACCAAGCAACAGAAAAGACTGATGTAATTTAACTCAATATACCTGTTCTGATACTGTAATAACTTCATTATACAACTTCAAAAATAGTCACTTCTTTCTTCCAAGACAGAAACAAACAATTCAACTTTAAGAATAAAGGCAAAATTTTCACTGCAAATTTAACTGATGATAGTCTATAAAAAGTAAGAAGATAGGAAAGTCATGCAGCCCAGGTACAATTAAGCAATTTAATGCTCCAGAATCCCAAGTGTCTCTATAATTGGCAAGATTTTAAAAGATGGAATCTTTCACTGCCATATTAGATTCACTTCAAAGCTAATCTGTGTCAGGTACATAGAGAAATGTCAAGTAGAGAAAAGTCTTCAGATATAGATATTTGTATGCCATGTAGCTCAAAAGAAAAAAAAAGGGGGGGTGGGAGTGAGAGGAAATATTAGCATTCAGGCAAGCAACTACCTTCTGTCCCTCCCTCAGCCCCACATATGCCTGTATGAGTTAGATCATCAGCTCTTCTAATAGATTAGAATATTTTGTAAATTCAGTGGTAATCAGGGTTAGGTTAGCTGGCAAATGATTAAATAAACTGAATTTTCTATACCTAAGCAGCTCCAACTTGGACAGCTTAAACCTCGGAACTACATAGTGAATTTCACTTTCTTGGGCTTTAACGAAGACCCAAAGTGCACACACAAAACTGCAAAACAAGATGCAAAATTGGAAGTGGGGCACACTTGCAAACAAACACAACAGAGATTTTGTCCCTGGGACTCGATTTTTCCTTCTTCCACCAGAAAATAAAGACAAAACTGACTTAAAAACCAAAATTATCTCCTTCCCTCCTCCTTATCCAAGGAAAAGTAAATTCACAATCCAGCAAATGACAAACATGAGCCCATGCAGTATTACTACATTACTGAAAAAGGATGCAATTCGGCAGGTCACCGTATTGAAGGAACTGAGCCTTCCCAGGATGGTTTAGGAGCGGCAGTTCTTTCTTGAATGCTTAATTTCACAACCCTGTGAGTTTGTCGGTGCAAGACGAAACATCTCCATTTTGCAGAGGAGAAAACTGAGACTGTAAGCAAGTTAGGTGCCTAGCCAGCCTCCGGTGTCAGTGATCACTCTTCCTGGCGAAGTCCACCTCTTTCTGTAATCGGATGCTACCTCTCGAGAAATCATCTCCGGTGGGAAATACATAACAATCTTCCTTCGGAGTTAACCTCTGCACCCACTTTTTTCCACTACCAAAAGAAAAGCTGTTTCCTTAACTAAGCCAACTTCCTCCTTGACCATGTCAACACCACCCGTCACTCACATACACCTCTAGGAATGATCGGCTTCGTTTTGAGCCAAAGACCCTCCCTGATAAACTCTCCTTTTTTCCCGATGAAAAAGGGCACCGCCACTGCTCTCCTCCTCTTCTCCCCTATTAGTCACGGGGGACTCGCAAGTTTCCCCAAAGCTTCACCTAGCGAAGCCCCGACTTCTGGTCCCGCCCCCTTTCTGCGCCTCCAGGAACCCGACAGCAAGTCCGGGGAGTTGGTCCCGCAGGGTGGGAGAGGGCTGGGGGGCGGCCGCAGGCGGGGTGCAGCTCCAGAGGAGGCTGGAAGCGCCCACGGAGTCGGGGACGCAGCTCCAGGGAGGGCACAGGGGACGAACTGCCCAAGATCGGCTCTCCCTTGCCCCGCCGCCACCCCCCAGCCACGCTGCCCAGCAGCCACGCGAAGCCCAGGAGCTCCCGGCAGCCTCCCTCGGGACCGAGCAGTCCGAGCTCCGCAGGGCAGCGAGAGCTTGCAGCGCGCTCCGCTCCAGGCAGCGGTGGAAGAAAATCGGGGACAAGATTTCTTTCCCCACCCCTTTAGACATGCTGCATGAAGCACCCACCTTAGTTCCCCACATCTCCCGAGCGCAGGGTGCCCCCACGACCAAGTATCAGCAGCCAGCCCCGGGACTGGATGGGCGTGTTCCCTCCTCCCCGGAGCTGGTACCTAAGAATTTCAATGGGGAGGGCGAGAGGGCAGGGCGCAGCGGGGCGGGGCGGGTGGCCAGCCCCGGGAGCCGGCGGCTTCCCTCCGGCGGGGGGCACCAGGGGTCCCGGGGAGACGTCTCCGGCTCCTGCTGCTTCGGCAAGGTGCTGCAGCCCGCGTGGCCCTCGTAGGGACACCCGCTCCGCTCCCCGCGCCCGGTCCTCCTCTCCCACCTCCACGCACACAAAGTTTCCCAGCGAACACAGCTCGCTCCCTCCCCCGCGAGTAACGAAAGCCGGGCTGAACATGCAGGGTGGCTAACCAGCTACAGAAACTGTTCTCCACACACATGCACACATACGCCCCCCCAACCCCCACCACCAAGATCCACGGAAAATATGGCGCCCTCGAATGCCTTCCCTCAGTCTTATCAAGGATCCCAAAATGCGTGCCTTCAATGCCCCTGGTTCCCACACGAGGCGGGGCGCGAAATTTCAGCGCAGAGAGAGGCGAAATGGGACGAGAGCAGAAGGCAGCGGGGAGCGGGTTCTCCCTGAGAAGGACTCGGCTGAACCGAGGGCAGAAGGAGCAAATGGCACTTCAGCCGCGTCCTTCCCTGGACCTCCCCGCCTCGGCTTTGGCCAGAAATGTTAGTGACGAAACTCGAAAGTAGAAGGCGAAGGAGAAGGGGCGATTAACCTGCCGCGCCGCTCTCCAGCCCCAGCGCTAGGAAAGGTCGCGGAGCCGCGGAGGATACATTGTGTCGGATGCGGCGGCTCGCTACTTGTTCGCAAAGTAGCGCTGGAGCGGGGCTGGGCTGTGCAGGAATGAAGCTCGTCCCCCCGCCCGCCTAACTCTGCCCGGCTTCGGCCGGCGGCGGCGGGACTCGCTGGAACCCGGGAGCCCGGGGGGTCCCTCTCGCCTCCGGGGCTGCCGGTAAAGCCCGATCACCGGAAACCAGCCCCAGAACGGGAGACCCAGCTCGGCCAGCAGCGGGGAGTCCGTTCCGAAGTCCCAGCTCCCAAGAGATCGGCAACTGCAAACCGTGCACTCTGGGCTGAGTGCGATGAAACATGCATATGCAAAAGACAGGTGCATTATTTTCATTTTTAAAATCCTTTTTATTTCTGGAAGGAAAAGCAAGCTCTCCCAGAATAGGGAGTCTAGGTAGCTTTGCATTTTATTTCTGCACCGGCATCCCTCACAAGATGGGGAGAGGGCGGGAGAGACAGGAAAAAAAGCAGATTTTTCTTCTTGGCAAAAGGAGGGGGGAAAAAGCTAGGAGAAACCTCATGCAACGTGCATGCATCTGGAGGAAGAGGAAAGCCCGAATGACCGTGAGCCTTACCGGGGATGCGCTCAGCGCTGCACGGCGGAGCGCCTGCCCGTGGGTGTGCAGCCGGCTGCCCCCCGCTGCGCCTCGCAGCCCGCTCCGCTCCCGCCGCCGCCGCCGCCGCTGGCTCCGAGCACCGAACAACAGCCGAGAGGCGGAGAGCGCGAGCGCGAGCGCGAGGACGGGCAGCGGAGGAGCGCGAGCCCGGAGCCCCCAGCACCGGGAGGCAGGAAGCGCGTCATCACTCGGGGACGGCTCGGCCTCCCTATTCCTTCTCCATCCCAAACTGCGCCGTGTTCCCCCACCCCGCGGCTCGGCTCGGGGCTCGGCCCCCGGCCCCCCGAGGCCCGGCCCGGAGCCCTCCTGGCCCTCCCTGCAGCCGCCGGGCCCCGGAGCCGCGCTGGCCTCCCCCCTGCGGAGCGGGCAGCCCGGAGCAAGGGGGAGGGGTGGGCCCCAGCCCCCGGCCTGATTTGTGCTGTTAGGATTCATTAAGGCAACGGGGCGGGGGAGGGGAGGACCGGACAGCTAGAGAGGGAACTTCCCCCCCCCCCCCCCTCCGGCCGCTGCACGTGGACGGGACGGTCAGCGGAGATCCCTTCCCCCGAAGTGGCCAGCCCCGGGAGCCAGCCGGAGGGCGTCTAGGTAGAGAGGGCTTGACTTGGAACCTTGGAAGACCAGGGGTTGAGTTTTGTCCTCGGACACCAATTGGGTGACCCTGGGCAAGTCCCTGAAACCTCTGTCTGCCTCAGTTTTCTTACTTGTAAAATGGCAACCTCGCAAGATCGTGGTTCAAATCCTCCCTCAGGCACTTACTGGCTGGGTGATCCACGGGCAGGTCACTGTCTGCCTCAGTGTCCTTACTTGTAAAATGATAGCGTTAGAAGACAGACACCCCAGTTGTGTGACCCTGGGCAAGTCCCTGAAACCTCTGTCTGCCTCAGTTTTCTTACTTGTAAAATGGCAACCTCGCAAGACCGTGGTTCAAATCTTCCCTCAGGCACTTACTGGCTGGGTGATCCACGGGCAAGTTACTGTCTGCCTCAGTGTCCTTACTTGTAAAATGATAGCGTTAGAAGACAGACACGCCAGTTGTATGACCCTGGGCAAGTCCCTGAAACCTCTGTCTGCCTCAGTTTTCTTACTTGTAAGATGACACATAGCTTTGGAAGACCAGGATTTAAATCCTCCCTCAGGTACTTTCTGGCTTGTGATCCCTGAGCAAGTCACTGAAACCTTGGTCTGTCTCAGTTTCCGCATCTATAAAATGGGAGATCATAGTTCCCACCTCCAAAGATTTCTTGTGAGGATCAGATGAGGTTATATTTGTAAAGAACCATCTTGTTGTCCTATTCAGTGGACACAGAAAACTGCTGATTGGTCAAAAGTCAGTCAGCCAATAAACATTTATTTATTAAGGGCCCACTAAGGGGCAGTTACTGTGTTAAGCCCTGGGCATACAAAGAAAGGCAAAGGACACAGTCCCTGCTCTCAAGGAATTCACAATCTAATGGAAGAAGCAACATGCGGAAAAACTGGATACAAATTAGCTATATACAAGATAAAAAGAAAATAAAAAAGGACAGGCACCGGAATTAAAAGAAATTGAGAAAGGCTTTCTGTGGCACATAGAATCTTAACTGGAAGTGAAAGAAGCTGAGAGGTGGAGATGGGGTGGGAAAAGATTCCAGGTTTGGAGGCAGCTTCAAAAAACATTGAGGAGGCCAGGGTCAACTGGATCAAAGGGAACAAAGGAGCATGTAAGATGTAAGAAGAATTGAAAGGTAGTTGGGGCTAGGTTATGAAAGGCTTTGAATACCAAACAGGATGGGGGAAGGGAGGGGAGGAGGAAAAAAAATTAAGCAGTGAGGGGTTAAATGATTTGCTCAGAGTCACACAGCTAGTGAAAGTTTGAGGGAGAATTTGAACTGGAGGTTTTCTGACTCCAGGTTCGGTATTCCATTCACTGCATCACCTAGATAGATGCCAGGAAGCCAAACTTTGCAGAGAAGTCTTAGAAGGAATAGTGGGGAGGGAGAGCCCATTTTTGTCTTCTTCCCTCTAAAAGGGTGAGAGAAAGATAATAGTACAGATTTTAAAGTTAATCTCTCCAGCACATCTAATAATAGCTACTATTGATGGAACACTTTAAGATGTGCAAAGTACTTTACAGATGTTATTTCACTTGAGAAAGCCCTAAACTTTCCCTTGAAAAGCCAGTTGTGGATTTGGCATTCTACTTGCTCTGTACTAAAAGAATGGGAGGATAGACAGACCTCTCTTAGGTGTGAAGAAGTAAAGCATCCCTTTTTTCTGTCATTCCAAATGAAATAAAGTCCTATCAGCTTAAAAGTGTATCTCAGGTTATAACATTGATGGCTGCAATCATCTGAAGAGTGAGGAGCCAGTATGAGGAGCCATCTTGCAAAATCCCAGATGGCCATTATATAAGACTGGGTGGAATATTTTATTTCCTAAAAGAGTATTAAGATTTCTTCTCCCAGTCTGATAAACTTGGTTTAATTATAAGACCCAAAGCTCCTATAATAGTCTTGCAGTGTACTTACTGCAGAGCACTAGCTTTAACAGAGAAAAGGCAAGGTGTGGGAACTGATTGTTAAGCAGTTCCATAAGATGACCTAAAAGAGTAGACTGTCAGCAAAAAGTTCTTGGTTGGTTCCTGTAAAATATCCTCCCTTCCCTGTCTCCCTTTCAACTTTTGCTAGGTTAACAGTATAAGTGATGGTGGCATCATGCCTAGAACTTCTGGTTTAAGAAAGCTATTTATTGACTTTAGTAAAAAAAAAAAGTAGGCTTGTTAAACTGGTATCTTCTAGGTTGTCTATAGATGTTCTAATGGAGTGAAGCCAATCCCTTTCTTGAAAACAGCAAAGTGAAAAGAACCTTTTTCACTTGCTGCATATATATACTTCACTGAGATAGAGAAATTCATGGGTTTGCTACTTCCTAATCTCTTCAGTTCTTTAGTTTCCCTAATGTAAAATGAGGAAGTTAGACAGTATTACCTCTAGTGAATAATTGAGGGTGGAAAAGGGGAAGGAAGCAATACCACAAAATACAGGATTGTAGATTTCAAGCTGAAATGGATCACACTTATTTTACAGATGAGGAAAGAGAGGTGGATGAGAGACTTGCCAAGCAGAATCTGAATTCTGTTCTTCTTGACTTCTAAGTCCAGAGCTCATCCACTGAACCCTCTAGCTCCATCACACACAGCTAATCTGGGGCAGAATTGGAATTTAAGTCTTCCTGACTTGAAGTCTAGGACTATCTCCTCTGCTACCTAGCTGCCTCAGATGTCCTGGGCAAGGGGTAAGATACATAGTTGAGAGTGTGACATCAACCCAGTTTCCCCCTCCTCTGCCATGGCACTGTTGTAGGAAGAAGAGGATAGGCTAAGTCTAGAGAAGAATCACCAGGGATGTATGTAGTTTGGGGACATAGGGAAACCCTCTCTCTGCTTCCTTCCTATGTTATTATTTCTCTTCTTGCTATCTCAGTGCTTGCTTAACTTGTTTTTATCTGCTAGAATTTGCACTATAAACTTTAGTACTCTGGACAAAGCCACAGTTGCCTGGTCCTAGTTTACACCTAGTTCTAAGATCCTGTTCAGCCCCAAATCCTATGAGTCTGGGATTCAAGTGCACCTAAAGTATTATTTTTTTTCTACTATGTAGACTTTCACTTAAAGTCTTTGATTAGTTTATTCATCAAATACTTTTATCTCTATCCCAAGTATCAAGGTCTTTTACCAGTTCCCTCTGTTACCTGCAAAACAACACTAACCAGTCTCATCCAGCTTTTCTAATACCACAAGTTGAACTTGTAATTCTGGCATTCATTGACCAGGATATATTTTTTATGCCTACTATTTGCAAGTTCGTATATTATACTAGATTGCTGAGCTAAGAAATATTTCCCAAGAAACAAAATTGGCCAATTACAAATAATAGTTATTTTCCTCTTCCGTTAGGTTTTGCATTCATACAGGACTGATATCATAGTCTACAATCATAAAAGCTTTGTATATTTTGAAAAATATTCATTGCAGTCAAATATTATCATCTTATAGATTTGATGTTTATCATTTATATCTTACTTCATGAAAATGCTTTTAGGAAAAGGTACAGTAAGAGGAAGCCATTCTCCTTTCTGAAATCAGTTTAATTTAGCTAAGCAAGCAGTTCAAAATGGCTGTATACCAGCTGGATGCTGAAGCTGTCCATCCTGGCTAAAAGCTGAGTTTATGTGTGGAAGCTCTCTGACATTAAGGAATTATCAGTAAGAGGGATGGAAACTGGACAGACAGAGCAATGGAGATGTGGTTTGAAAGTAGCAGCCATACCCTACGCAACCAGAAAGGAAAGGAGCTATGTCTTCACTTCTATGTCAGTTTAATTATATCTACTTTGTTGCCTGAGATGAAACATTATTTTGCCCCTTTTTCTCACCCCAGCCTCCAAAGTTATTGCTTGGAATAAGTAAAGTCAAGAGCCTAGTATTCTAATCCTGAATCCATTATTAAATGGACTA
This sequence comes from Potorous gilbertii, assembly GCA_028658325.1. Lineage (NCBI taxonomy): Eukaryota > Metazoa > Chordata > Mammalia > Diprotodontia > Potoroidae > Potorous > Potorous gilbertii. The sequence continues at coordinate 576,116,427 of CM053769.1, read as the reverse complement.
GATAATCAAATCTTATGTTCTTAAAACAAAATGACCTTGGGCAGGTCATTTTCTCCACCACTTTTGTCATAACTTCAAAACTATTTCTAGCTCCTTTGGAGAAACTGACTCTAACCATGCCCTTGCCTACTCCTGTGTTTCAGAACAGCTCTTCTGATTGAAGTGAAATTGATTTCACCAGTAGCAACTGCTTTGAAATTGAGAATCATCCTTCTACAAGCCTGGAAGACCTAGTTATTTCCCAAGATAGAATCAGCCACTAGCAATCACCATCTATGATGGCTGTGCTACAAGGTTCATTATAGACCAGTAGAAAATCTGACTCCTTTTAACAAGATAACAGTCATAGGCTTTGTCTTCACCCAGACAGAGGTTAAACATGGTGACATTTTATCTATGGTAACTACCAGTCTTCCCAAGAGAACAAACTGATTCCTTCTCAGCTATTGTACCCCAGTCAGATTCTCAGAGATTGAATATAAACACACTTCATGTGATCAAGGGGTACAGCATCTGTATGATTCAAGGAAATAGCCTTGCAGTTACTGTAATACATCTCCAACAGAAACATAGTTTTTAGCAGGCCACCAACTGTAATTACAAAATCAGACACTATCCTTTGGTGCCAGAAAACCAGCTGCCAGGAGATTCTTGTAGGCCCCTAGAGAACTGCAACATTTATATTAACCTCTTTGAAATCATGCCTGGCTTTGTGTGTTTCTGGATTCATTTTTGCCCTTGTTTCCTACCTAAGTAAACTCAACTGTATATACATTTAAATATGTATATTCATACTAAACATTTTGGGAGAGGAGGGAGGATATTTTTGCTTATATTATCACATTTCATGTCATATTAAATATCTTCTTAGGATTCTTTGATGTGATGGTGCACCATAGACAATTCATTTTTTCCCCACTCAAAAGTGGTTTTTATGCAGTAAGAATGAGAATTTCTGGAAAATTTGATGTGGTAGCAGAATAACCTGAACCAGAGATGGAATAGGTATTTATGCTGCTATTTTAGTTGAATATCTTTTAATTATCTTTTAAGCCACTTCTTTTCTAATTATAAATTTCAAGAAAAGATATTAACTTATATGCCTTTGGAGGACTGAACATAGAGAACAGTTTATTGTCAGAGATAGAATCATTCAAAAGGAAAGCCAAAGCTATTGGATATTATTTTGAGCAATGGAGAGAGTAAGTCATTCTTCAGCCCTTAGTAGAAAGGGACAGTTGAGCCTCCTCTGTGAAATGGAGACATACTAAGTTACTTTCTTTTTTAAACCAGGAGCAGAATAGAACTGAAATTTTATATTCAATGCATGACAGATATTTAACATGTCAGAAAAATGACATCATTTAGTTCTTCTTAAGTGGAAGGAAAAATAGTCTAATTTTTCCCTTTGTTAAAATGTCTTATGAATATAGACACAAGTACGTAAATGATTCAGATAGTTCCATAAATAGAAAAAGTTCTGGTATTATTTGAGTATTATTATTTTGTCAATCCAAGAACATCCCAGTTATAAATTTTTTTTCTTGCCTATAATATATGTGTATAAATATTTATGAGACCAGTTTGGGAACCTGGAAGAATAGATGCAAGCCCTACCTGTAACCCAGAACAAGTCACTTAACTTCTCGGTACTTGAGACCAAAAGAATCCAACACACAGCTCCCAGCAACATTCCCCAGTGCTTCAAATCAGACATATGTCATTGGGAAATACTTAGTAAAATAAATAGATACAGTAAAACATCGATAACATTACATTTTAAGCCTGTCAATCTGTGACCTGCAGGAATTCTTATGTACAGATTAGTGGCCCCTGTTTCTATTTGTTAGACACCAATTCTATAGAGAATTCACCAATATTAGAAGTTACAGATGAGTCACCAGTCTGTATTAGTAGAGCAGGTTCCCCACACAGCTGAAATTACATGTCTAGACCAAGAAAACACACATACTTAGACTTCAGAATATTGCTTATCTCATCAAGGTAGATACTCTCTTGAACAATGCAGGTCATAACCCATCCACATCTACCATATCCTTTGTGATTATTGTGCTATGCCCCTATTTGAATCCTTAAGAAAGGATGTGATCTGTCCAATACATGATGTATATGAATATGTATGTAACTACAATTCTGTTACATGTTTTTTGAGTATCATTTTGTATTTCTTGAATCCAAATCAAAAGGCTAAAATTTATTATTCATTTATGAAAGGTTGATATTTCCATCTTGGTGACTCTGAAACGTGTTTGTAAAGGCACTGACTTTGCCTCTTTTCCTCACGGCCTTACACATGGTAAGGTATCCATCCTTTAACCTTCATTTTACTCTGCCATTGGCAGCTATGTGACTTGGTGGATACAGTACTTGGCTTGGAATCTGGAATACCTTTGGTCCAAATCCTCCCTTAAGTACTAACTCTGGGACCATAGATGAGTCACTTAACCTTTCTCGGCTTGACTCCTCAACTATAAAATAAAGGGAGTTTGGTTTAATGACCTAAGGTCTCTTCCAGCTCTAAATTTATGATTTAATGATGCCTTGAAGTGATCACCCTGTATTTCTTCTCCTGGGGCTTCCTTGACAGTACTCTTTCCTGCCTCACTACTCCTTAGTCTTCTTTGTCGGTTCATCATCCATTTCCTTTGCCTAAATGTGATATCCCTCTTGTCTTCTGTTTCTACTTTCTTTCCTTTGGTTTTCATCCATTCCCAAGGATTCAGTTATTGTCTCTATCCAGCATACTCCCAGGTCTGTTCATCCCAGGGAATATGCAACCCTTATCGGTCTCCTGAACTCCAGAATTACATGCCCAGCTTCCTGCTGGTCATCATCTGGTTCTTCTGTGGGCACTTCAAAATCAATCTGTCCAAAACAGAATTCTTACCTTTGTTTTTCTTCCAGACTTCCCATTTCTGTTGAAAATACCAGTATCTTCCTAGTCAACTAGGTTTAAAACTTTGGAGTAATTTTGTTTTTCCTTTTCCCTCTCCCTTCCCTGCCACGTCCAATCAGTTGCCAAGTCTTGTCAAGTTCTACCCTCGTTACATCTGTCACATCAATCCCCTTTTCTCCACTTATACCAGCAGTCACAGTTTGGTACCTGGATTATTGTAGCAACCCATTAATTGTTCTTTTTGCCTCTAGACTTTCTCTTCTAATTCACATTGCACGTAACTGCCAAAATATTTTCTTAAGACAAAGTTCTGACAGTGTCTTCCTGGATCAGATGCCAGTAGGTGCTTAAAAAATGTTAGTTGACTGCTTCAAGGCTAAAAATACAAACTCCTAAGTCCATCATTGAAGACTTTCTATGATCTGGCCAATCTACCCTTCCAACCGTATTCCCTTCACATATAATTTTCCAACCACAATGAGCTACTTGCTGTTTCCTGATTTCAACTTAGCATCGCCTACTTCTGTGCATTTGCACATATCATCCCCCATTCCTATAATGTGTCCCTTCTTTACTACCTTTGGAACTCATATCCTTCAGTGTTCAGTTCAGTTCAGGAAGCACCTCTGGTTTCCTCCAACTATTAACAGTCTTCTCTTCTTCTCCTACTTCTAGAGCTCTCATCTTTCATCTCCTTTCACCTTTTCATTAACTCCCCTGAATTAAATGTATCTTATCCTTATGTGATCCCCTCCACAGAACAGCAGGTGCTATCATCTATTTTGTCTTTCAGTTGCCTGGCCACCTATCATAGTTCTTAGTATACAATAGGTGTTTAAATAAATAATTTGTTGAAATTAAATTACCAGGGGGAGGAAAATGGTAAGCTGATTATATATAAAGGCATAATATGTTGCTTAGAGTCATGTTACTACAGACTACTTCATCGTATAGGAGCATCCTAGACCTTTGAAGAAGCTTTAGCTGTTGTCTGTTGTATCCCTCTTGTTTTAAGACGAGGAAAATGGAGCACAGCAAAGGGAAGGAATTTGACCATGATTGAATAGTACTTTGTAAAGAGCTCAAAATATGCAAAATTAGGCACAACCATTGTAAAGAAAGTAAAATAGTCAAGTTAGAAAAATGAGAAATGGGCAAGGAAAGCACAGTGGGGAGAAAGAAGAGAGAAGGGAATAAAGTATCTACTCAGGAAATTTTAAAGAACTCTTCTCAACATCATTTAAGAAATGTTTCCCAAATGATTTCAAATGAATTTAAAATCTTGTCTTGAACTCAATTTGAATGCTTTTTTTTTCCTACACAAGAGTAAAGCAGACTTAGTGTGCAACACTTTATTTGCCCTGACAGGTTACTTGGGGGGAAAGGCATTTTTATGTATATTTTAATTGATGACACCAAGCATGTATTTATATTAAATACCACAGTTGGTCTGAGATCTGAATGATGTAAATGCTCCATTCAGGGATGAAAATCACAGTCCATCTTTCTCATCCTGTGGGACTCTTATCTCTGTGCTCCCCTAAATCTTCCTCATGAGGTTTATGTGGTAGGCTAGGGACCTACCTTCTTTTTTCATCTCTTGCTGTTACCTAAGTACCAATGCAATGTGTGAATTGTTCATTTTACTGAAAGATTGGTCTATCTTCTTTCCTGGTCAAACATCTCTTTTGTTTACTGTGCATAATCCATTGTTTATAATGTTTTACAACCTATTTAAATCCACCATGCCCCTCTCTGTTGCCCTTTGGATGACTTCTTTGATTCCTCAGTAATTATGGCATTGTATGATTTGCAGCTGTACAGGGTTGCCAAAAGAACATTAATATTAACAAGATGGGATTTTATTTAGAGGAGAAGCACTGAAAGCGCTGACCAATTTCACAAATACAATCCAGTCCCCTCTCTTCTATTTCCTCAGTTCTGGACCCAGTTCATTATCTACTATATCTGTCCAAGAAAAAAATACTAATGGACTAACTCTGCAGGCTGTCCAGATAATTACATATACTAGTCTAGACAACAGACATTCTTCATCCATTTAGTTTTCCTGGTGTACTTTTGGGCCAACGCTTTTGAGGGATTCTGGGTTGCATTTAGGAGTCTCTGAAGTGTTGCATGGCTTGATATAATACAGACAATGTCATTCACAAACAGAACATTTGAAGAGTCTTTCCAGAAATAGGAATGGCTCTCCCATTTTAGTTCTTCATGGAACATCCTCTGTGATATTAGTTACTAGGCATGTCTCCTTGATGTCAGGCATCAGAGGACCTCTAAACAAAGATATTTCCTTTATTTTATTTGTAGCACATGCTATAAAGTGACTATCTCCACCCCCATTTACATGACAGGCTAGATTCCCTAGAACGTTTCCACTGTGTTCCCACAGAGCTGTAGGGCTATCTCTAAGGAACTGGAGGGGAGTGGTTTAGGGGTTCTAGAACAGTAGCACAAGGTGGTACAAAACATCTTCCTGAAAGTCTATGATAGATTCTCCAAACATGCACACAGAGTCCAGAGAAAAATTTAAACTTAAGCATATAAATGTGACAGAGAGGAAACTCCAAGTTCCTGGCAGTCCTTTTGCTGGTGTCCTAAAGATTTAACTCTTATATATGGCTTAAACTTTTCTTTTAGGCTCTTTGTAGAACCTTGAATCTTCATCCGTTCTGTCCTTGTTTCATAATTCAAACATTACCATTGTCTGTCTCAGGGACAGGTTGGCACAGGTTGGAAATATTAGAAGTCCAAAATCCTTCAGATTTTTGGAAGCATATCCTCCAAACAAGGTAGGGGCAAGAAGGAAGGAGGAGAGACACTGTAGGCAGCCCAGTATGGCACTTCTGCACCCCAAACAATTCCTTTTCAAGAGTACAGATGGAACACTCCACAGTCAGGCACTAGAATCTCTCAGTTTTCATTAGCTCCATGGTTTTATACTGGCCTCCAGAAGGAATGGCCATGTTACCTGGTCATTCTGAACAGATATGCTGGGTGTTATAGAGTATTTAGTAGAGTGCCTGGCACATAATAGGTGCTTGATGAATGTTTATTGAATGAATGAATGAAACATATTCATATCTTGTTCATACCTAGTGAACATTTGAGGTATGCTCTTAACTGTTAAATATATTTGGGCTAAGTGGGGTAGGATAATTTCAATCCCACCATTATTCATTTATAAAGATCTTTTATGTTCTTAACACAGGAGACACATTATTTGAGAAACTATAGTCATTAATTATATTTACTATGTGCAACACATTGTGCTGAGTGCTATGGGTTGTAGCATCATGAGTAAGAAAGAATTACCACACTAGAGAAAGCAGAGGTTCTCGTTAAGTAAGAGTAGAATACCTTTTGCATATTGTATACTCTTTATTGGAATGTTAGCTCTTTGAAGGTGGGAACTCTTTGTTTCTCCTCCTGGATCACTGATTCATCATGGCAGAGGGGCTTGCATAACTCACTGAAACTATAAGCTATGCTGTGCAGGGTTACTCAAGATGGACAGGTCACAGTGGAAAGTTCGAACAAAAGGTGATCCACTGGAGAATGAAATGGCAAACCACTCTAGTGTCTTTGCCAAGAAAGCCCCATGGACAGTATTAAAAATGATAAAAGAAATGACACTTGAATATGAGCCCCTCAGATTGGAAGATATCCAACATGCGACTGGGTAAGAGCAGAGGACAGCTACAAGTTGCTCCAGAATTAATGAAGCAGCTAAGCCAAAGCCAAAAGGAAGCTCAGCTGTGAATGTGTCTGGTGATGAAAGGAAAGGCCAATGCTTTAAAGATCTATATTGCATAGGAACCTGGAATCAAAGGTCTATGAACCCAGGTTAAGTTGGATGTGGTTGAATAGAAGATGAAAAGATTAAACATCAGAAATTTGGGTGTCAATGAACTTAGATGGATGGAAATAGATGAATTTAATTCAGTTGATTATTACATAAACTACAGCTGGCAAAAATCTCTTAGAAGAAATGGAGTAGCCCTCACAGTCAATAAAAGAGTGAGGAAAGCAGTACTGGAGTATAATCTCAGAAATGACAGAAAAATATCAATTTCAAGGCAAGCTGTTCAACATCACAGTAATATGAGTCTGTGTTCCAACCACTGATGCCAGAGGCCAAGTTTAATCAGTTCTATAAAGACCTATAACATCTTCTAGAAATAACATCAGAAAAAAAGTCACATTCATCATAGGGGATTGGAATGCTAAAGAAGGAAATCAAAAGATAATTGGAATAATAGGCAAATTTGACCTTGCAGTACGAAGTGACCCAGGGTATACAGACTAATAGTGTCTTGTCAAGATAACTCATTGATCATAGCAAACACTTTTTTTCAACAATCCAGAAAGCAATTCTACACATGGACATCACCAGATGGTCAATATTGAAATGAGATTGATTACATACTTTTTAGCCAAAGGTGGAAAAGCTTGATACAGTCACTTAAAACAAGACCTGGAGCTGACTGTGACTTAAACCATGAGCTTCTTATTGCAAAATTTATAATTAAATTGAAGAAAGTAAGGAAAACCATCAGATTGTAAAGATATTATGTAAATAACATCTCTTATGAATATGACATAGAAGAGATGAATAGATTTAAGGGATTAGATCTGGTAGATAGAGTGCCTGAAGAACTATTGACAGAGGTTCATAATATTTTGCAGGAGGTAGCAACAACAAAAAAATCCCAAAGAAAATGAAGGGCAAGAAAGCAAAATAGCATCTGATGAGGTTTTATAAATAGCTGAGGAAAGAAGAAAAGTAAATTGAAAAGTAGAAAGGGAAAGATATACCTAACTAAATGCGGAATTGCAGAGAGTAAAAAGGAAAGAGAAGATTTTCTTGAGCAATGCAAAGGAATAGAAGAAAACAACAGAATGGGAAAATTAGAGATATCAAGGGAATGTTTCATGCAAAAATGGAACAGCGAGGCTAGTCTGTATGTCGCATTGAAAGGAGAGTAACATATAAGAAGACTGGACAAGATGTAACTGCGCAGTGAAGGCTTAAAAAACCAAATAGGAGTTTATATTTGATCCCAGAAGTAATAGGGAACCACTGAAGTTTAATGAGCAGGATTAGCGATGTGGTCTTTTGGAAAATCATTTTAGTAACTTTTTGAGGATGGATTAGAGTGGGGAGAGTACTTGAGGCAGAGAGAACTGATTAGGAGATGATTGCAATAGAATAAGAAGGGATAAGTGGCTGATCAGGGTAGTCAACAATATTTAGAGCTGCAATGAAAATAAGAAGAATGAAGACATTGGATCCAGCAATTAAGAGGTCATTAGTATAGATAAGGGAGGGGGTGGTGGGTATGGACCTAATTGTATGAGCAGGATTCCAAATTGGATTTATATTTTGCTGTTATTCAGTGTGCAGTTCTTCATGACACTACGAACCATAGCATATCAGCCCTTCTGTTCACTATCTTTCTAAGTCTGTTCAAGTTCATGTTCATTGTTTCCATGACACAATCTATCCATGTCACCCTTTGCAGTCCCCTTCTCCTTTTGCTTTCACTATTTCCCAACATCAAAGTCTTTTCCAATGAGTCCCACCTTTTCATTATGTGACCCAAGTATTTAACATTCAGCTTCAGTATTTAAGTATGTGTTCATCCTTTGTTGCTAAAGAAGACCATGCCATCAGAGAAATGATGACATGACTTGCACTTGACTTTGTTTTGAGTGAGGGAGGTCTGTGCAGGTCACCAGCCTCACTTCTCCTCCAGAGCCATCTGGATCCAGTGACCGGATATTCATCAGGATGACTGGAGATGACCCAGGATGAGGCAATTGGGGTTAAGTGACTTGCCCAAGGGCACACAGCTAATGAGTGTTAAGTGTCTGAGGTGAAACGACCTTCCAGTGAATAGCTTGAATTAATTTCTGATTTTTTCTCCTTGCTGTCCAAGGGACTCTCAAAAGTCTTCTCCAGCACCATAATTCAAGTGTCAATTCTGAGGTGCTCAGCTTTCCTTATAGTCCAAGTCTCACAGACATACATTGCTCTGGAAAAAACCATAGCTATATGGACCTTAGTTGGCAAGGTGATATCTCTGCTTTTTGGTATGCTGTTCAGATTTGCCATAGTTTTTCTTCCAAAGACCAAATACCTTTTCATTTCATGGCTGCAGTTGCTGTCTGTGGTGATTTTGAGCTCAAGAATATAAAATCTGACAGTTTCCATTTCTTCTCCCTCTATTTGCCAGGAAGTGATGGGACCAGGTACCAAGATCTTAGTTTTTTTTAATGTTAAGCTTCAAGATAGCTTTTACACTCTCCTCTTTTACCCTTATCAAGAGACTTCTTAACTCCTCTTCACTTTCAGCCATCAGGAGTGGCATCATCTTCATATCTGAGATTAATATTTCTCCCAGCAACCTTAATTCCAGCTTTTGATTCATCAGAGAAGGGGAAAGCAGAGGATGAGATATGGACAGAGAGTATCATGGAGGCAATGAATGTGAGCTTTAATAGAATTCAGGAGATAGTGGAGGATACAAGAGTCTAGCATACTATGCTCTCTGGGGTCATGAAGACTTAAAAACAACTGAACAACAACTGTTTATTTGTCTGTTTGTTTTACCTCTATAGCCCCTGGTGCCTGTAACAACTGAAACACCTTTTTTTTTGGATGGGACCTGTGTTTTCATAAGCAAGCCAGTTCTTTAGAAAATTCAGTGACACCAATGTGCAGAATAGATTAGGGCCTGAACTTAGGTGGTATTGCTGGGAATAGAAATGACTAAATTGATAATGTTTAACATATTTCAGAGATATTATTGTCAGATCTTGAAGACAAATTTAATGTGGTGAGAGTGGGAGATGGAGAACTCAAGGATAAGATTTTGAGTCTGGTGACAAGGTAGTTATGCCATCAACAGAAAGAGAATGTCAGAGAGAAGAAAATATTTTGAGAGAAAATGATGCCTGACTTCAGACTTTTTGAGTTTGTAGTATCGATAGAATATTCAGGTGGAGATATCCTATAGACAGTTGCCATACAGGACAGGAGCATAGGAAAGAGATCATTTATATTGGGAGTTTTATTATTGAAAACTGTAGTATTTCTGAAAATAAAATCCTTTGAATATTTTTAAATTGATGAATACCTCAAAATGATAAAGCTTTTCCTGGAAGAAATGGACATTCCTTAGCCAATTTTACATTTCTACATTCATCAGTGGTTTTATCTGAAATCCCTGAAGTCTTTGATACTTGAAGCAGTCAAGATTTCCTAATTGTTTTTTTCTAAACCTTTTTAAACTGAAGAATGGGTCATGTGAGATGGCCACTGGTTACCCTCACTCACTTTCTTTTCCAGTCATCCAGCTCCCTGATGACATCCTTTGCAACATTTCTCTTGAGCAGTTCTTGGCTGGTAATGAATTACAGTCTACTCATACCCCCTGTAGCCCTCTCCTTTGCCTTTTACGTGAGCTGCAACTTTAATGCTACAGTTATTGTGGCTCAGAGCCATAAAGTATCACCCAAAGAATTTTATCAAAAAGATGGTCTTTGGCATGGTATTATCATATTACTTAAAATGTTAAATTGGATACATTGTGAAATGATGTCTCTGCTTCTATTCCAATCTGTTCTAATTCTTTTGAATGGAATACTCATAGACATAGTTCCAAGGAGAACAACCATAGATAGTATCAACACAAACCCACAGACTATACTGCAGCATAGCCAATCTTAATCTGCCTTCACCATCAGTACCACTTGTCACAGCTAAACTAATTCCTGTGTGGATCATGAAGACAGCCAAAATAAACAAACAAATTCATTCAACCTCTTTCTTATTATCCCTAGACATGCAACAATGGGGTACGATAAATAGGAAGTAAAGAAACAGTTAAGAGGTTAGATCTTCTGTGACTGGCTATGAACTACCATAACTTGGTCCTTCCTAAACAAAATATTCTGCTGTGTCCATCTAACTCCCAGACTGAAATGTAGGAGAAGTAGCTCTTTTGAGTCACTGGTGTAAAGCTTGTTGTACGAATGCTGCTGTAGAAGCCTGGAAACATCACTTAGACTCCCAGCCACCTAACTTATAACCTGAGGGTATTTGGACACTGGGAAGACAGAAGCCAAGCCTATCAGGTAAGTTTATGAAAATATTTTGTCTTAATGATTTCTTCTTCTTCTATCCCTTCTTTTCCATTTCTAGCACCATTGCCCTAGCCCAACTGTCATTTCCTAGTACCTAGACTGTTGAAATAGTCTTCTGGCTAGTTTCCTAACTCTCTCCTTGATCCAATCCATCCCTGACTATTCTTTGTAAAATACCACTTAATTACTCTCATTTAAGGAAGCAGCACTGTTACAGTGGAAAAAATGCTGAAATAAGAGGACCTCGGTTCAAACTCTGACTCTTTTACTTCTTTGTGTAGTACATGTGACTTTGGACCACTCATTTAATTGTCCTGGATCTTGGTTTTCTCAACTGTGATATGAGAGGTGGAATAGATGGTCTATGAGATCTCTTCCAACTCTAGATTTATGTTCTTATGACTCTATTTCCCTGATTGTAATTTTTTAATGGGTTGCTAATGCATATAGGAGGAAGTCCAAACTTTTTAGACTGCTGCTCAAATTCCTACATAATCTGGCCCCAGACTCCCACTCTGATCTTGTCTCTACTTTCCAAGCATAACATTGCCCCTGCCCAACTGGCCTACTGGTTCTCAAAATACACCATACAAATTCCTATCTTCTTATCTAAAGAGAGAGTATCCTCCCTACCTGGAGTGTTCTTCATTTAAGGATATTCTACATTTCTTGAAAACACAGGTCAAATCCTACTTCCTCTATGGTCTTTCTAGTCCCAAGTTACTTCTTACTCTTCTGTATTCTTACCAGCATTATTGTACCATCCGTTAGACCCTTATTATATAATAGCTCACATTTATAGCAACTTATAGTTGTTAAAGCACTTTTACCATAGAAACCCTGGCAAGTAACAAGTGCAGATATTCTTATCCTCATTTTTCAGCTATGAAAACAGGCTCCAGGAGGTTGAGTGTTTTACCTGTGGTCACTTAGCCAGTCAGTGTTGAAGCTGGGATTGAACCCCACTTCTCTCCTGACTAAAGTCCCATGCTCCTTCGATTACACCATGTCATCTCTACTACATCTTGCTGCTACCCTCTATCCTCAGTTATTCTTGTGAATGTCCTTTCTCTTCATCTAAATTCTTAGCTCCTTTAGAGCAGGGAAGTTTGTGTGTTATATAAGTCTTTATATCCCCAGGGACCAGCCAAGTTCCTTTGGTTCAGTAGGCAGTCAATGTTGATTGATTGGTTTGATTATAAGTAAAATTATTAATGAAGCTATGGGGTTCAGCATCAAGTAGTGAGGGGGAAAATAGCCCAAGGAAATAAAAATCTCACAGGATTTCAGATCTGGCAAATGTTCGTGTGTGTGTGTGTGTGTGTGTGTGTGTGTGTGTGTGTGTGTGTGTACATGCATATGGAAAAGAGACGGAGGAGAGACAGAAGAACACAGATGGTCTCAGAACATTTAACATTAGGGCTGGAAAGAACATTAAAGAATATCAGTCCAACCTTCATAAAAATATTTTAAATTAAAGAGCATTTATTTTCTCACTTTCCTGTCTCTCTGCACCCTACCCTATTTTGAAAAAAAACAAAAAATACCCAAACATATATGTGTGAGTATGTATTTTATATGTATAAATAAATTTCCACATTGCTGATGTATAAAAATGTATATCTTATTCTTATTATTTTATCATTTCTTGGTCAGGAGATGGCTTCCTTACTAGTTCTTTGTTCAGCTTTATAATATTGTCTAACCCTTCATTTCGCAGGTGAAGAAACTGAGGCTCAGCTTTGTGGAGCGACTTGTACAATATCATCATTTGAGAGGCAGAATAAGAACTGGAAACCAGGTCTCTTGACCAGGTCTGGTATTTTTCAGTCAATAAACAATCATATATTAAATGCCTGCTATGGGCTCTGGGGATACAAAGACAAAAATGAAATAATCCCTGCCATTAAGAAGTTAATTTATAGGGAGAATGTTTTAGAACATGTATAGCATGTATGCATAAAATTATATACATATATAAATACATATATTTGTCTATAATTCCACACTCTTTTCCCCTCTCTAGTGTGTTTGTGTTATGTATTCCCCTTCCCTTTCTCCTCCCACTCATACACACACACACACACACACACACACACATATACACCTACAAATGTGCAACAACTAGTGAGCTTTGTTTGTGATGGAGGTAGTGCAACCAACCAGAGTTCCCAAGGCACAAATGCTGGGTGATATAAATGATGTGATCCCACTAACAGAACCTTATTGAACATTTTCTTAGTCTTTTGTCATTGGAGTGTTTATTTTTGTTTAGGGCCAGTTACCATGCCAATGCTGAGCCTTCCTTTATAGCACTTTGGCAACACACCCCAAATGTACAATTTACTGACAAGGAACAACATAAAACACCAATGTTCCATTGGTCCCAATGGCTTCTCCATGTTCATCCTGGTAGCAGTGCTGCTGGTGTCTCTATAATTAGCCTTTCAGCAATGTCTCATCATGGTGTGAAGACGAGTCTAGTTTTCCAAGACTGTACCCAAGGAGCACAAAGTAACTAGAAAAGACTGAAAACTGACTCAGCAATAGATTACCTGTTGTTTGAGGACCAGAGAGACTAACCTGTGTGGTTGCCTGTAGACCCAGAACAGGAAGGGAATGATATGGGCTTTGACCCCAGAATACCAACAACTGAGGTCGGGCATGGGGGGAGCAGTGTTTCCCCACAGTCACGATCATCCCTGTACCTTCCTCCATCCTCCTCCATTGGTCTGTGCCACCCTCTTCTAGTTGTCACCCCAAATCTGGTTGGCATGACATCTCTGTCCTGCTGCTTAGCTTTGTCCCTAATTCTCACAAGCCAGGCTGTACCTGTTGTCATAGTCACTTTGTGCCACAGTCAGTACATCTCCATTCTCTGACTCAAATGATTTTGTTCTGGGCATGAGAATTCTAGTTAAGGGTCTGGTGGGCTACCAGGTGATGGTTTAAACCACCTATGACAGCCTGTACTTGTCTTTATAGGATCATAGATTTAAAGATGGAAGGAAATTTAGAAATAATCAAGTCCAATGACCTCACTTCACAAATGAGAAACCTGAGGTCCAGAGAAGTTAAATAAGTTTCCCAGACTCACACAGCTAACAATTATCCAAAGTCTTCCTGACTATAAGACCTATCCAGGTCTTGCTGACTACAAGTCCAATGTACTCTGCCAGGTTTTGATCTATAATGGTAGAGGGAGCAACCATACCAATGAAATTGTGGATCTTTGAAAACATTACTAAGAATAATTCTCCATCCTTAACAAATTTCTCTATGTCTCTCTATATCTCTGTCTCTCTATCCATCTCTGGGCTCTTTCTCTCTTCCCTTTTCTGTCCTTCCCTTCCTGTCTCTCTCCCCTAAGAAATATACACTTTGAATATGACTTTTCAAAATTGTAAAAAATTTTGTTTGAGCCAACATTTTATTTTGACTCTATGTGCTAGACTCCAGGAGTGTAAAAAGATATATTTCTACAGCAAACACTGTCCTTTTCTGCCTTAAACCAATGAAAGTCATTTGCAGTTCTTTCAAATGAACTGTTTTAAATGAAAGTCACATTAATATTCCTAATCATGGGAATCAGGAGCTAAACATGCCCAGCATTTCTCAAAATTTTGTTCAGTTGGTATTGAAAGACTTCATTCATACAAGGGGGTATTTTTAAAGTGCTGAAAAATCTGGGTTCATGTAGAATCAACTCTAATGTTCATTTTTAATTCTTCAATCATATGACGTTGGGTTTTCCTCCTATTTGTATTTAGAGGCCACATCTGCAGGGAGGATTACATTTGCACAATTAGAAACTAATTAGAGAATTACTTCACTTTTCAAATATTATAAAAATATTTTTAACAAAACTCTTTTCCAGAGAGTAAAACTCCAAGAAAATGAGTTTTCCTAAAATATTATCTGTAGTCAAACAGAAAGTGAATATGTGATTGGGAGACAGAATAGCGAAACCATTTTAGGCTTAGTGGGTTTTGTTTTGATTTTTATTTTGTTTTAGCGTCTGAATCTCCCTAGCTTGCTTAGGCTGGAAGTATAGTGGTTACTCACAAGATCATTCCCCTAACGATAAACATAGGAACTTTAAACATTCTAATCTTATTTTCAGTTCAGAATTTTCTCCCCCCTCAAGAAAAACAAAGCCCATTTCAAATATGTGTGTATGACACACACACAAAACAAATCCCCACCTTAGCCATGTTGAAGATTGTGTGTGTTTGTCCTTCGTTGCTGAAGAAGACCATGCCATCAAAGAAATAATGACGTGACTTGCACTTGACTTTGTTTTGAGTGAGGGAGGGCTGTGCAGGTCACCAGCCTCACTTCTCCAGAGCCATCATCTGAATCCAGTGATCAGATATTCATCAGGATGACTGGAAATGACCCAGGATGAGACAATTGGGGTTAAGTGACTTGCCCAAGGTCACACAGCTAATGAGTGTCAAGTGTCTGAGGTGAGATTTGAACTCGGGTCCTCCTGACTCCTGCACTGGTGCTCTATCCACTGCACCACCTAGTTGCCCCTAAACAGGGTAAAATGACTTGCTCAGAGTCACGCAACTAGTAAGGCTCTGAGGCAGGATTTGAACTCACAAAAGATGAATCTTCCTGGCTCTAGGCCTGGCATTCTATCCTCTGAGCCATGTAGCTGCCCCAACCATGTTGAAGGAAGGAAGGAAGGAAGACAGAGGAAGGGAGGGAGGAAAAGAGAGAAGAAGAAAAGAAGGAAGAGAGAAGAAACGCTTCCATCTTTACTAGAAGTCCATTAATTCTCTGTCTGGAAGTAAATAGCCTGTTTCATCATGAATCCTTCCGAATTGTGGTGGGTCATTTTGTTGATCAGAATTCCTAAATTCTTTCAGAGTTAATTATCTTTACAATATTGTTCTTCTCGTATAATTTTCCTCCTGATCTTGCTAACTTCACTTTGCATAAGTTCATACAAGTCTTCCCTAAGTTTTCTGAAGTCATACCCTTCATAATTTCTTATAGCAAAACAGTATTCTATGATGTCCATCTACCATAACTTGTTCAGTCATTCACCAATTGACGGGTATCTCCTTAGTTTCCATTTTTTTTTTGGCTACCACAAAAAGAGCTACTATAAATATTTTTTGCACATATGAGTCTTTTTCCTCTTTCTTTGCTCTCTTTGGGGTATAGACTTAGTAGCAGTATATGCACAGTTTATAAGTTTTTTGAGCATAAGTCCAAATCACTTTCCAGAATGTTTGGATTATTTCACAGCTCCACCAACAGTGTATTAAAATACCTGTTTTCCCACAGCCCCTCTAGCACTCATCAGTTTCCATTTTTGTCAACTTAGCCAATCTGATGGTGATGCCTCAGAGTTATTTTAATTTACATTTCTCTATTAGTTATTTGAAACTTTTTTCCAAATGGCCATTGATGGTTTGGATTTCTTCCTCTGAAAACTGTCCATTGACATCCTTTGACCGTATGTCAATTGGGGAATATCTATTATAAATTTGGCTCAGTTCCCTCTATATCATTGAAATGAGACCTCTATCAGAGAAACTTCTGCAAAGACTCCTCCCCACCCCATTTCCTCCTTCCTACTTTTTTCTTAATTTTAGTTGCATTGGTTTTGTTTGCGTGAAACTTTAGCTAACCAAAGCTTTCCATTTTACCTCCTGTGAATATCTCTTGTTTGGTGATGAACCCTTCTCCTATCCATAGATCTGATAGGTAACTTCATCCATAGCGCAGCAACTTTGACCTACTCCATTTTAAACCTGGTGCCCTTCCCACCCTCCCCAAACCTGGCTTCTATAAGGCATTTTGACAGTAGATAGGAGCAATTACCTGTGAGAGGCAGTGTGCTGCAATGGAAAGAGCACTGCACTTGCAGTTGGAGACAGAGGTTCAAATCCTTCCTCAGACATTTATGAGCTTGGTAGTCACAGGCAGGTTGCTTAATCTCTCAAGATTTTGGTTCCTCATTTATAAAATAAGGACACTAATGATTGTACTGCCCACCTGATAGAGGGGTAGTGAGGAAAGCACTTGGGACTATAAACATGCTCTGTAAAGGTGAGCTGTTGCTTTTGCTGTCAATCAATAGAGAATTCTTACCATTGTCTCCATTTACAGTCTCCTCAGTCTTCCTTCTCTACATCCTCAAACCTAGCAAATCCCTTTCTTTCCAGCATCCAAAGGTTCATTTGATCTCAGTGGTTTTTTCCTTTTTGATTCTGATAATGCTGGTGCTTCTATCTCCTCCACTAAAGTTTTAATCCAATGCCCCATTATGATTTAGAAGTGACTAATTTCTCAAGGCAATGCCAAGGGAATGCAAACTCTACAATGTTACCAAGGGGTTGAGAAGTGACCAAGTAATATATTATCTATTGTCCCAGATCCAGAGAGGCTCACCACAAGAAGACTGGCTGTACTTCAAATCCTGCATCAGACAGTTACGGGCTTTATGACGCCAGGCAAGTTACTCATCTTCCCTCAGCCTCAGTTCCTTCATCTATAAAATAGGGATAAGGCTAGCATAGATCTCACAGGGTTATTGTGACAATCAAATGAAGTAATATATGTACAGTGCTTTGCCACCCTAGAGCACTATCTCTCTCTGTCTCTCTCTCTCTGTCTCTTAGCCACTATGCTCCTAAACCTAGCAAATCCCTTCTAGTACAGCCTTAGAAAAACCTGACTGCCAAAACAGGCAAAACAAAATACACATGCACACGCTTGCACGCACTCACTCAACACCAAGCCATGCTTTATTACTAACAAGAGAATTTTAGGAACTAAGAGAGAAAGTTCTTACAGCATTACCATACTCTCTGGAAGTCAACAGACACTGTTGTAATGTGTGGTTAAGGTTTTGTGACCAAGTATCTATTACGGATTGGCACTTATGAGTGTCAGCGTGGGTTGTGCTGTCCACAGTGGCTTCCCACCCACAACATTGTTGGGAATGGATTCACAAACCATTTCTAGACTCCACAAAATGACTCTGACTGGGGCTGACCATTACCTCAGAAGAGATGGTCACCCACATCGCCACAAATATGCAGACGTAGTGAAATGGAAAATTAATGATAAACTTAAATCAGCTTTCTTTTGCATGTCTCCATACTGCCCTTTTTTTTGTGAGATCAAGAAAAAAGGTTTTTTGCTTCATTCTTGATTTGTACTTGACTTAGACTTGTGTTGGGTCTAATTATGCCATCCTTTTTGACCAAACTTGTGATTTCATTGCTACAGGGAACTCTCACTAAGGAAATTGCCTTTGCCAATTCCAATCAATTTTTGCTCTCCAATTTATAGTCTTAGAGAATTGTTTAGAGAAAAAAGAAGGTTAATGACTTGCCTAGAGTTAAACAGCCTGTATATGTCAGAGGCAGGGCTTGAACCCAAGTTTCTCTTACTCTGAGGCCAGCTGTCTGGACACACTGACTCTTTTATTTTGCCTTACCTAATTTGAAACTTGACGTTTTATCACTCTCATCAAAAGTATTTTATTTCTGGGAGCCTGTGTGCTATATTGGAAGTTGAATCAGCTTGGGAGTAAGGCTGTCAGGGTTGTCGTCTCTGTCATCTGAATTTCTTTAAGTCATTTAAATTGTTTGGGACTCAGTTTTCTCACCTGTTAAAAGCAAGAGCCAAAGTTATATAAGCACTGGAGTCCCTCCCAGCTTTAGAATTCCACTCTTCACAAAATCTTAGGCTTACATTGGATAAGGCTATGCTGACCACATTATTTCATAACCTCATAGTAAAACTCTTCTGTGAAGTCTAAAAATCATGCTATAATATTATTAGTTTGATTTCCTATTTATAATGCCCCAACTGGGAAACTAAATGAAAACAAGCATTTTTTTTCATGAAACCATTTAACATCAATAGGCAGGGCATGCACCTAATAGGCCCCTCATATGACGCCTAATTCTTTTGGCACTGGGAAAGGGAAGGGGTCAAGCTTTAAGTGCCTCCTATGTTTCAGAATCTGTGCTAAATATTATCTCATTTGATCCTTACAACAGCCTTGGGAGATAGGCACCATTATTACCCCATTTTATACTTGAGGAAACTGAGGTGCCCAGAAGTTAAGTGACTTGCCTTAGTCTCTGATGCTGGATCTGAGCTCGTATCTTCCTGACTCCAGGCCCAGCCTCCATTCACTGCACAACCTTGATGCTTGGGAGTATTGGACATTTCATCTCCCCAACTAGATCTTAAACCTATTAAGAGTAGGAATTATATCTTAGACTCTTGTCAGCGTGTAGAATGGAGACAAAAGGCAAACAGCTGTATAGAGGGCTACCAATCCTGTTCCCAGAATATTTAACATACAGTGACTATATGGCATTCATAAAAGGTCAGAGATTTAGAACTGGAATGACATTTATCGTGGTTTCAAATTCAAATAAAAATGCCAGCCACTGAAATCGTATATAAGGATCCCTGCAGGCAAATATTAACCACATATTAACAACATCTATATTCTTTTGCATTTTTATTTATTTTGTTAGATATTTCCAAATTATGTTTTACTAAGGTTCCAGCCATATTTTCAGCCCATGGGCAGCATATTCAATACCTCTGATCTAGTTCACTTCCCTTTGAATCCAATCTTCTTCTTTGCAGATTAGAAAATGGAGGCCTGGAGCATTAAGAAAATAAGCACCTTGTCGAACGTCCCATTTTAGAGTGTGTCAGTGGTGGAATTTGAGCCCAGGTCTTCCTTCATCTAAAGCCAGCTCTCTCTTAGACCTGTGTTCTAGGAAAATCACTTTGGCATCTTTGTGGAGGCTGGATTGGAGTATGGATTTGAAGCAGGTTGACCAAATAAGAGACTATTGTAAGAGTGAAAATAAAAGATGATGACTGAGGGTGGTAGAATATATATGCAGACAGAAGTATAGAGATGTGGGAGATATACAAATAGAAATGATAACATTTGGCACCTGATTAGATATGTGAGACAAGTAAGGGTAAGGAGTAAAGCATGACACTGAAGTTGAGAACTTGGGTGACTAGGAGGATTGTGATGCCCGTTAGAGAAACAGAAGTGTGGAAGAGGGAGAGAGAATCTCAAAATCCCTAGAAATAGCAGTCTTCTCCCCATACCCCCAGACCACTGGCTCTGATTCCAACCTAGCCTCTATAGTCATTATCTGGGAGGGGCAACCCCTGTTGAGAAGGGGCCAATCATATCCACTAACTGCCAACCCACAGGCGAACCAGTCTAGCTGAAGCTGCAAGACACCCTGAGAGATAGGAGTTGGCATGTGCTAACCTGTAAGTCAAATCTCTAGTACTCCCTCCTCTTAGACCTGGATATAAACAAGCATGGACACTGAGCCCAAGAGCCTTGGGAGTAGTCGCAGCCTCCAGACATCTATCTCTGCCTCCGTTCCAGCCTCCATATCTATCTATCAGGGAAGCATCATTTGTGGAAGTGTGACTTGGCAATTGATTGTGTTGACTCTTCAGGTGCTGAATAATTTCCTCCCCACCCCTACCTTCCACGTCTTCCTCAGTAGCCAGAGCTTCTGAAGATACGGAAAAGCAAGTCTTTGGCACTGTCACATGGTTCAACATCAGCAATGCATATGGTTTTATGAATAGAAATAATATTTTAAAAGATACATTACCATCTGCTTTTCCCCTGCACCCTAAGTATCATGTAACTTTTCCATCTGAGACCTTCTATATATATTAGAATGTGAAAAACTTGAGAATCAGACCTCTTGCTTTTCTTTTTGCATCCTTAGAACTTTATATAGTGCTTTGCACATCATAAACATTTAAATGTTTTTTCATTCATTCGTGAAAAAGATAATATGATCTATTTTGGAAATG
Source organism: Potorous gilbertii (assembly GCA_028658325.1). Lineage (NCBI taxonomy): Eukaryota > Metazoa > Chordata > Mammalia > Diprotodontia > Potoroidae > Potorous > Potorous gilbertii. Next base: position 576,095,486 of record CM053769.1, on the reverse strand, counting down.
TTAAATCTGAAATACTTTTGGGACATCCACTTGAAAATGTCTAATAGCTAATTTGAGACTAGTCAGGAAAGAGACTAAGGCTACACATATAAATCTGAAAATCATTGGCATGAAGATGCTAAGTGAACTCATTGCAGCTGATGGAATCACTAAGCAGGATAGTGTAAAGAAAGATAATGGGCCTAGAATGGAGCCCTGAGGTGGCAGGTGTGACATAAACGATCCAGCACAGGAGAAGGAGCAAGAGTCCTGCAGGTGGGAGGAGAACTGCCCCTGCAAAATGCCATCATTGGGGTCAACAATGTCAAATGCTACAGAGGGATGGTTAAGAATGAGAATTGAGAAAAGATCATTCATCTGACAATGAAAAAATCATTAGACTTTAGAAAGAGAGGTTTCCACTAAATGATGAGAATAGAAACCAAACTATAAAGGGTTAAGAAGTAAATGAAAGAAAAAGTGTAGCCATTAGGGTAGATGACTGAAGATAAATACTAGGGATGGTAAGCTCTAATAAAGGTTTTCTAAAGAATGGAGAAGACTTGGGCTTTTTTATAGGAAAAGAGAAAGACAGAGAGACACCAAAACTTAGAGAAACTGAATGAATACTTAACTATGTGACTTAAATGTTCCTTGAAAGACTAACTGCCACATAGGCAGTTGACTGGAGCCAATAAAATGAAGGCAGCCTGAACTAAGGGCAACCTGAAGGGAAGGCAGAGGAGAAAGACACTTCTTTTATTATTTTAACAAAACTTGCATCCGATGGCATTTCTTCTCCTAAGTCTCCACACTGACAAAGTCAAAAATCAAGGAACTCATCTGTATCATTGTAGTAGAAAGCATACATTTTTTGTCCTGTCCAAGTTTATCTCTTTTCATGTAGATATTCAGCTCCTGGAAGAATTAAGCTTAAAGGATTTCCTTCTTTCCATGTAACTTGACTCAGACCTAGTGAGATACAGCATTTGGCAGATAGTTTTATATTACTAAAGTGTGGAAGAAAATTTTGTTTTTTCAATTATTTTTTCTTTCAAATCAAGACCAAGAAGAAAGCAAAAAACCTGGATCACTCCCTAGTTCTCCCTTTTGATGGCACAGGACTGTGATCTGTAAGCTCCAGATGCTGAGGTGTTTCAGGAAAGCTCTAATTCTATAATATAATAATAGCAAAGATTGTTTTTCAGTAACCCCTATCTCTCCACAAGCCCTAATACACTAACTTAGTTGCTATTATATGACACCATCACATTATTTTAACTAGAGTAGTTCAAAATACAAAGCTTCACCTTCAAAGCCCATTATATTGTATCACCTCATGTTAGCACAAACCATTCAAAGGAATAATTACATTTATTATCCAATACAGTTTCTTCTGTTTTACAGCCCCTTTCAATAGCTAGAGGCGGCTATGCCTTATTTTTGCTTACAAGTTTTATTGTTCCAAGCCTCAGACATTTGATGTGATTTATCGAAGCAGTCCTTTGAAACATCAAGACAATGAACTGCAGACTTGGGGCATATTTGAGTAATTCAAACATTGTCTGATTTTGTGAAATTCCAAGGGGAAAGAACAGTTGACACCAGGCCATTTCTATCTGGAATTCTGCCAAAGACTAACTCACCATCTTAGTGAAGTTCATTGTTATAAAACTCCGTCTCATTTAGAAATTTCATGAGTTACGAACATCTGCATATGATATTACGAAGGGCCACAATAAAATGAGTTTTGTATAAAGCACAGAATGTATTCTAAAATCAATACATTTTATTTTCATTATTTGTGCGTGTGTGTGTGTGTGTGTGTGTGTGTGTGTGTGTGTGAGAGAGAGAGAGAGAGAGAGAGAGAGAGAGAGAGAGAGAGAGATCATTTGAATATTTATAGACTGTGCCATACACATTATAGGACTAGTTCAAATCAAAGAATGTTAAATTTGGAAGAAATCTGAGAAAGCAGACTGATTTGTTGTTAGATAATCCTGGTTCAAATCTCGTCTCAGACACTTACTTCCTTTGTGACCTCGGCCAAGTTATTTAGCCACTCTGGCTTTCAGTTTCATCATATGTAATCTGAGGGGGAGAACTAAAGAGGGATTGAGACCCTTACTGAACTAGGTCCATGATGCTAATCAAACAATCTACACAATCGACAAGTATTTATTAAATTCCTACTATGTGACAGACATTGTGCCAGGTGTGAAGGACATAAGTATAAAGAATGAAACAATCTTTGCTCACAAGATTTAATTCTAATAAAATCCTAAAACTCAGACAGGTGAAGTGACTTATCCAAGACCATGAGATCAAAGATTTAAAGGTATGTGGATCCTAGGAGATCTCTCATCCCTTCATTTTACAGGTGAGGAAACTGGGGTCCAGAGGAATTAATTGAACCAAGGTCAACTAGGTAGGACTTAACTCCAGATTCTCTGACACCAAAACCAATACTCTTTTCACTATATAAACACATTTGTTACAAAGTCAAGATAATATTATTAACTTTTTATTTTACATAGTACTTTGAGATTTACAAAGCACTTTACATATATAATTTCATTGATTGTCACATTTGATTTGCCATTTGATTGTCACAACAGTCTTGTTAGATAGGTATTACTGTTTCTACTTTATAGATGAAGAAATTACAAGTTGAAGTTAAGTGACTTGTCCAGAGTCATGCAGGTAGGAAGTGTCTGAAGTGGCATCCAGAGATTTCATTGCCTTCTAGTCCCAAATTCTATTCTATTATTTAGTCTACTGATGTCTTTTGGCTTCCAACCCAGGCTCTTTCTTACATTACAACCCCAGCCAATCTCTCCTATTTCTGTGTATCTTCCCTTTGATTGTTCCGTGCCTTCTACTTCTTTGATTTGGACTTCAGTGGCAGCGTGTACAGTGTTAAGAGGCAAAAGTAGACTCCCTCTCTCCCTCTCTCTCCCTCTCTCTCTCTCTCTCTCTCTCTCTCTCTCTCTCTCTCTCTCTCTCCCTCCTCTCAAACAAAAAGTTTAATTTAAAAAACTTGGAAACAAAAAAAACAAGCAAGAAGGAATTTTTAAATGATTTTTGAAGTCCTTAATTTCAAGTCTATGTTGCCATAATATAGACAAATAATTGAAGCCTGGCCATAGAGTTCTTTACTAGAAATATATTGGTAGTACTGGCTTACATCTCAATCCCTACATTCCTACCCTCAAATTCTTTCATAAAATCTGGCACAGGGGCGGAGCCAAGATGGCGGAGTAGAAAGACTCACATATGCTAGCTCTGAGCCCACAGCCCATGGATTTCCTCTAAAAAGAACTCCCAACAAATTCTGGAACAGTGGAAGCCGCGCAGCAGCACAGTGAAGGAGATTTCCATTCCAGAGAGCCCATAAAATCTAGCATAGAAGGTTCCCTCTACTTTCACAAACACTAAATTCAAAGTTTATCTCCCAATTTGTCTTACTCTTTGATATGTTCTCCCCTCCCCAAAGCATTGTAGGACAGGGTATCCTAAAACATCCTTTTGGGATATGCTGAGCATCCTTTATACTCTGCTACTTGCTCTGCTTGGGTATAAATAATGTCTCCTAGGGGGCAACGTTGATTCACAAATTGTGACTGTCAAGCAGGCTATTGCTGACTTCAACATGATTCTGAATTGATGAAGTAGCAGAATAAAGCTAAATGATAATGATATTTGACAATTATATACAGTTTAATATTTACAAAGTGTCATATACCATGTCTCATTTGATCTTGAAAAAACTTTGAACTCTTAATTTAATAAAACTATTATAGCCTCAATTTTTACAGATAAAGAAAATGAGTTTTTTAGAGAGTTTGTGTCTTGCCCCAAATTTTGTAGCTGATGAGTGACAGAACCAGAATTCAAACCTAGGTCTCTTGACTGGCTAAGAAGATCTTGTTAGAGAATGGTATTTCCACATCTTGAAAAATAGGTACCGTGAGTTGTGTATGTGTGTGTAGGCATGTGTGCATATGTACATATACATGTGTGTATGTATATATACATGTGTACACACATATACATATATATATATATATTTGCTGGAGTTTTTTAATCTAATCAAAAGGATGTTGGGTAGTAGAGGCGGGTGGGAGGGAGACAACAGCCTACATATATCCCTAAGCTAGGGGTCATAGAGGTTAGCTATAATGCAGGACACAAGAGAAAAATTTAAAAAGTAGCCAGCAATAAAAACTATGACTGAAATGTTCAGAAAGAAATGACTTATTAAAAAGTATGGATAATAGTCAAGGTCAATTAGAGATCTCAATGTTTTGAGGCAAATTCAACCTCAGGCCTCAGTGAGCCCTGGTGGAATGAAATCCATAAATGGAAAATAGATCTGGAAGGGCATGCCTTATTCAAAGGGAAAAGGTTGGTTCTTCTCTTTAAAGGGCAATAGGGTTCACATTCTATTAAGAAGATATAAGGATAAGAGGCAGCCTTGTACAGTGGCTGGAGAATCAGACTTAGAGTCAGTTTCTACTGCACTCCATTCGCCATCCAAGCCCAGCAGTGACCTATTCTCTCTGTAATGACAATGGAGAGGTTGATCCAGTGAGATCAAAGGACTGTTTCAGAAAAATGTGAATTTCAATAATCTTGGAAAAAATCAATTCTTAGCCTGAAGCATAGTTTATGCTTCTTTACTGTGGAGCACTAATCTTGTTCATTTGGAGGGGCAGTGTGGCATGGTGGATAGAGGGAACTGGACTTGAAGTCAGGAAGGCCTGAGTCCACATCTTGCTTCAAATATATGCTGGCTATGTGACACTGGACAACTTGCTTAAACTCTCAGTTCCTCCCAGGCAGCTCTCAAAGGCCATCAGTTGCAAAATGCTTCACATATCCAAGTGTAACCATTCAGATCTTGCAAGATTACTCAATGATATAAAAAAAATGAAGGAACAAGCGAATGCAATACACCAAAAAGAAGGAAAGATGGCTTGTACCTCCAAAAAAGCATATTTCACCATGAGAAAAGATGGTTCTTCAGTGATACAAAGAAATTTCTTTTTTTCCTATCAAAAAACCCAGATCTGTGCAGGGCCTTTGACAAACGGACCATGTACCAGAAACTTAACAAGGCAAACAACGTTTGAACACAAATAATGAATAACAAAGCAATCAAGGTTTACATGCTATAAGGTGGTAATAAATCTATCATAGTTTTGAACTGATATTTCATATGACGAGTCCTAAAAACACAAAGGATAAGATTTTGGGACAATAATTTCTTGGAAAAGTAATAGATAGAACTGGCTAAACTGGAAGAATGGAGATAGGGAGCGGTTTAGAGAAAAACAACTAATATTTCATGAAATCCAGTTCTACAAGTGAAGGCAGAAGGGTGAGAAAGATAGAGAGACAAACAAAAACAGAGAGACAGACAAACAGAAGACTGGAGAGACAGACAGATTATAGCACTAAAAATAGAATTCTGGGGTCTTCCCTTGAGCTAGCTGGAAGTGAAGCTGAGTTTAACGAAGATTGCATTTTCATAACCAACAAATTAAGGAATATGTTGGTTATTTTTACATTCATTTTTAAAGTAAATTTTTGAGTTCCAAATTTTCTCTCTCCTTCCCTTCCTCCCTCCTTAAGACATTAAGCAATTTAATATAGGTTATATATGTACAGTTATGTAAAACATATTTCCATATTGAAGTGCGTGTGTTCATCCTTCATTGCTGAAGAAGACCATGCCATCAGAGAAATAATGACATGACTTGCACTTGACTTTGTTTTGAGCAGGTCACCAGCCTCACTTCTCCTCCAGAGCCATCTGAATCCAGGGACCAGATATTCATCAGAATGACTGGAGATGACCCAGCATGAGACAATTGGGGTTAAGTGACTTGCCCAAGGTCACACAGCTAGTGAGTGTCAAGTGTCTGAGGTGAGATTTGAACTCAGGTCCTCCTGATTCCTGCACTGGTGCTCTTTCTACTGCATCACCTAGCTGCTCTTATTTCCATATTAGTTATGTTGTAAAAGAAGAAACAGAACAAAAGGAAAAAAAAGAACAAATAAAGTGAAAATTGTATGCTTAAATCTGCACTCAGACTCCATCAGTTCTTTCTCTGGGTGTGGATCGATTTTTCCATCATGAGTCTTTTGGAGTTGTGTTAAACCATTGCACTGCTGAGAAAAGCTAACTCAATCATAAACCGATCACTTTACAATGTTACTGTACTGTGTACAATGTACTCTTGGTTCTACTCACTTCACTTTGCATCAGTTCATATAAGTCCAGATTTTTTTTTCTGAAATCTGCTTGCTTGTCATTTCTTATAGTATAGTATTCCATTACATTAAAATACCACAACTTTTTTAGTCACTCCCCAATTGATGGGCATCCCTCAGTTTCTAATTCTTTGCCACCACAAAAGAGCTGTTATAAATATTTTTGTACATGTGAGTCCTTTTCCCTTTTAATGATCTTTTTGGATACAGACCTAGTAGTGGAATTGCTGGATCAAAGAGTATTGTTGTATGAATTAAAAAACAAGTTATTAAAAGTTTAAATGACTAAAAATTACTGAACATTTTAAAGTAAAATTATAAAAAAACCAATAATTTTTAAATAGTGATGGTAGAATTTGATGGATGGAAAATAAAAAATAATTTAGTGACAGAGTGATCATATGCTAGGACATGAAAAACTCATAACCAATGCAGAAACTCAGAAACTTAAATGCACACTTAAGAAACCATAATGCAATAAATACCAAACAGCCAGGGATAACAGTTCACACACTTACATTGTCTGTCTTTCAGAGCTCAACATACTTTATTATGAGAAAAGATGGTTCTTGGATGCATCGAAGATTTTTCATTCTTTTATAATGGAGAGAATCACAGAATTGGAAAGGAGCCCACAGTCTTTGTAGCTTAACTCATACCTTAACAAGGATTCCCCCTACAACATACCTAAATGTCTTTGATTGAAGAGGTTTTAAGTTCTATATGTAACCACGTCTATTTCTGGGTACATTTCACCTTTTTTTTCTCTTCGTTGGCCATTTAATTTGTGTTATTAGATGGCATCTATCTCTCCTGAGCACATATAAATATTGAGCTATAAATAACTACATACTCTTTTGCTGGAAATCAACTTTCTCAAAACCTAGGATTTGTGTCCGGTTCTGCACAGCCTTCCTCTAGCAAAATACAAGGTGGTTCCTTCCTCCCCAGATTCCCATTATTTCTATCTTGTCAATCAGTCCTTTTTTTTAATCAATCAATATTGTCTATGACATCAGTTCTTCTAGTCACCTCCTCTACTCTTTGAAGAATGAAATTACCACCAAGACAAGCCAAGAATTCGTTGGCTGCTGTGCTCTTAGCAGAGAGAGCTCCACCAGATTTCCAGATAGGCATCATTCCCCACCACTGCAACAGTAAAGGAAATCTGAACAAAAGATGCAGTCCTAAATGAAAGCTAAAGAACAATCTCCTAAATAATGACTTGGTCTAACACTAAATCCAAGATACATTATAATTGTATTAAAGATAATAGACAACATGCCAAAATATATGGGATGCAGCTAAAGTAATCCTTAGAGGAAAATCTATTTCCTTGAATGCATACTTTAAAAAAAGAAAAGAGAGGACTAATGAAGTTAACATATGTACCAGTCTGTAACAACGATTTGGAGACTCAAATAAGGTTTTTACAAGTGAGTTAGCTCAGTAATGTTTCAAGCAATAGAGCTTTATTATGGCTCATTTTAACTCACACAAGGAGAGGCCAGGACCTAGCATGAGATACTCAGAGGCCAGGGCACTGGGGAACAGGGATAAAGAAAGAGCAAACCAGGGTAAAGTGTTCCCCTGTTTCTCAGTTGCTGTAAGAGGTTGAGGGGTTCTGGGCTTTAAATGCTATGGTCTTCAGGATAGGACAGGAGGAAGAGAAGAGGGGAGAGTCAGTGATAGTCCTACAAGAGGCTGCTTTTCAATTTGGCACATTCAAGTTCTTCTAATCTCTTGTCAATTTCTTTAGTCAATATGTGGGATGACAGAATCCTGGATCATTTCTGTACCATAGCAAGTAAACAATTCAGGTAACCTTATAAGAAGGTCAGGTTTTCATTCAATCATACCTGATTGGTTTCCTATAAAGCTCCCCTTTCTGTCATCAGAGACAGCCGTATAAGGCAATTGCTCCCAAGGGTTTATGCCTGTTCTTTCTCTTGTGTTTCCTTTTCTTCTGTCCTCTATAGTAAACATTCACTTAGTACTCAATAAAAGTCAACCTATCATTATTGAGATAAAAGAAATTATTATAAAAGTTCAGATAGCAAAGTAAAAAATAATCCAAGGATTTTTTTTAGAGTAAGAAATTTTTTTATTAATTAATTAATCTGTTTGGTTATCAACATTCACTTCCATAAGATTTTGAATTCTAAATTTTCTCCCCTTCTTTCCCTCCCCATTCCCCAAGACAGCATGTAATCTGATATAGGTTCTACATATATTCATATTAAACATATTTTCACATTAGTCATCTTGTTAAGAAAAATTGGAACCAATGGGAGGAACCATGAGAAAGAAGAAACCAAAAAGAGAGAGAGCAAATAGTATGCTTTGATCTGTATTCGGACTTTTTCTGGACGTGGATAGCATTTTCCATCACGAAACTTTTGGAACTGTCTGAGATCATTGCATTGCTGAGAAGAGATAAATCTATTGAAGTTAGACATTCAACAATGTTGCTATTACTTTGTACAATGTTTCCCTGGTTCTGCTTACTTTACTCAGCATCAGTTCAAGTAAATCTTTCTAAGTTTCTCTGAAGTCTGCCTAGAGCAAGATATTTTGAAAGAGTATTTAGTGCTGGTTTGTTTGGCAATGAATATTGCCAGGGGGAAGGGGGAGAAATAAGGAAGAAGTGGAAAGTGGATAAATTCATCAAGTCCCAAAACAGCATGGCAAGATGGATATGTTTAGGCACACAGAAAATTCTGTCCAGCCTGATCGCTTTTTAAACAGATCAGTGAGCCAGACAAGACTCCAATTGCTTGTTATTATGCTTAACTTGGTGTAGATGTGCTTTTCACTTGTAATTGGAAGTTCTCAACTCTCAAAAGTTACTAAACTTTCTGTACTCTTGCAGCTCTCATCTTTTCTCAAGCTTGCAGTCTCTTTCCATCTGGGAAACTATACTTCTCAGCAGCCCCCAGCCCCCTTAACAACAGGGAGCCATGCATATCTCTGATGTTGTAGTCAGGAGAATGTTGGACATTGGTCAGTGAGACCTGGCTGTGCAAGTATAGGATATAGAAGTGGCTAAAAAATGCCAGAGCAATGAGAATAGGAGGAGTGGGCAAATCTAGAGCATGAGCAGCCTCTTTCAAATCCCATGAAGCTCAGAATGGCACAAAAGCACAAAAGCTTTTTTGAGCTCTTGAAGCATATAATTTAAAAAAAACCTTGGAAAACCAACAAATTGAAGATGGCAAAAAATCACAAAGCAGACCTTAAAAATTCACACAGAAATGAAAATAAAGTAACAATTGAATTACAAGTAAACCTTGCCCTAGACAGTTACCAGCTTTGTGATCCTGGGGAAGTTACTTAAATCTCTATTAACCTTAGGTTCCTCTTCTTTAAAACAGGGAAAATGATAGGTCAAATCTTATAGGACTGTTGTGTGATAATACATGTAAAGTGCTTTATAATTCTTAAAGTATTATATAAATATGTTATTATTTTAAAAAAGAGCTTTAAAAAACTAACAGAATAATCCATTAGTTAACCTGTTCAAAAAAAGGAGGAAAACCAAAATTAAAAAATTACTAAATATTACTAAAAATTAAATAGTTGCTAAAATAAAAAGAATTCACAAAAAATGAAGAGGAAAGAAAAAAATTATCAGAAATGATTATACTGAATTATAAGGCAACATAACTAAAAGCATAAATGAAATAGATGAATTTTTACAAAAATATAAAACACCAAAGTTAACAATATGGGAAATAAATACTCTAAATAACCCAATTTCAGAAAAAAGAAATTGAAAAAGCCATAAATGAACTCCAATGGGGGAAAAATTTCAGGTCTAGATAAATTTACTAATGAATACTCTTAAATATTTAAAGAACCAACAATCTCAATATTATAATATCTGTTTTCAAAAATAAAGATGAAAGATACTTTTCCGAAGTTTTCCCACAAGATAAATGAAGTCCTCATTCCCCAACCAGGGAGAGATAGAATAGAGAAAGAGAACTACAGAAAAACAAAAATAACAGCAATTAAAAAGTTAAATAAAACAACAATAAAAAGGTTTAGCAAAATATTGAAAAAGACTCATTTTAACAAGGTTGAATTTATACTAGGCTTGTAATGGGATGGTTTGATAGTAGGAAAATAGATGGTTGTTGTTTTATCTCAAAGAGGGTGATATATTGACTTATGTATGAATTAGTTTTTAAGTGGGGCAGAGTTAAGCAAAATCATTAACCTCTCACTCTTTTCCCCAGAGTCATTGAAGTCCAGTGGCAAGACAAGAATCAAGACAACTGGTGATGGCCCCCAATGGTAACAAAACAACATATAAAATAATATTAATTACAAAAACTACAGAAATCATATGATTATATCAGTAGGGATCAAGAAAATCTTTGATAACATATAGCATATATTTATTTGCAATTTATGGATAATATAAAGTATTCATTTATTTAAAAATAATGAACAAGTACAAGAATGAAAGAAACTTTCCTTTATATGATAAAAAATAATTCTCACAAACTAAGAGCAGCTAGCATTAATTATAACAGAGAAACACTAGAAATTTTCTCAGTAAGATTCAGAATGTAGCCAGGATCCAGACTGTCAATATTATTATTTGATGAAGTCCTAAAAAAGCTTGTTATAACAACAGGTAGTATAATGAAATGGAAAACAGTACTGAATGTAATGAGACAGAACTTGGGTTTGAATCTTGGCTCCACCATTTACTAGTTGTGTAACATTTGGCCAACTTATCTTCCATTTCTGCACTTAAGTTTTCTCATCTGGAAAATGACATCTGAAGTTACTCCAACTTCTAAATTTGTGAACACAGGGCAAGAAAAAATTAAGAGAATATGCTTAGGCCAAGAGAAGGCAAAAGTAACTGTTTGCAGATATGAATATTTACTTAGAAAAGGAAAAATCAATCAAAAATAAGACAATAATTTAAATAAAAATAAATCCTCAAAAATAGCATTTCCAAGTACGCAAATGAATCTGTGATCTGATTCACCTGGATGTTTCTTCTAACCTTGAAACTTATAACCATCCATACATCCTATCCTGTGCTACTCTTATGCACAGTCTCCAATAATTTCCCACAGGTGTTTAGCCAATGTGCTGGAAGTCTCCCTTGCTTTCTCTTCACACTGTAAGGATATCTGTAGAGTATTTGGGCTGTTCACTTGTCATACTCTGTTCTTGCCATGTGACCAACTAATCCCAATTCCCAATTATGATACTTCCTCAATGACACCTTTTACTCTTCTTCTTTTTGGAAATTCCTCATTGGTTATGTATTGTAACCTGATCATATCCCCTTTTCTCTCTTTAGTATTCATTCTCAACATTTCAGAAACTGCTTTGTTCCAAGTCCCAGCCGAAGAAAATGACACCAGTAGAACATGAATATTTAAAAAGCAGGATAAACTTAAGGTCATTAAAAAAAGAGTGCTGCAATGTCATGAAGGCAATTCAACCCTCTCTTTTCCCCCTATTTACGTTTGAGCCCAACCCATTTTCCACTTGCACTATCTTTCTCAGACATGCGTACTGATGGAGAAACTCTATAGATTTGTCCATTCTACTGTATGTTATAAGATGAACGATAGATATTCTTTATCCACTAAGTCTTTCTTGTGTCAATAGTGAGGCCAAACTTCTGAGTAGTTATGGATCACTTCCATGAGTCTCAACCATCTTCCTGGTCTTGATTCATCTACAAAAATGTCATTTTCAAAGAAGAATATCTTGTGAACTTCACTAAGGAATCCTTCTTCAAAATGAACTTTGTGTTGGACATCTTTGATAAGCATATGTTTCCTTGTTTTGTGTTTCACCTGATATTTATGATCAGGGTCATTTGATCAAAATTGTTTCTGGCATTTATTTCAAGAAATTTTGAATGATTTTTATTTGTGGATGGGAGACCACTTTTTGGAAGCCTGCCCTAAAAGATAATCAACAAACAATAAATAAAATAACATCATGTATTCACTGCATCCTTCAGTCAAGTGTGTGATGGTAAAGATGAAATCCATTATATAATATTGCTTGTGAAAGCCTGCTTGTTTCCCAGTATTATCAATGAAGATGCCCTAATATAGATGAATCTCATGGAAATTTTTCCTATTTAGGGGAGTAGGCATATAGGTTGATAGTCTTTGATGCTTTCTTTTGCATTTTTTCAGTATTAATAAAGTCAAATATTCCTCCCCCCATATCTTTATCTTCCCTTCCTTGTACACTTTTTAAAAATTTATTAACTTTTAGTTTTCAACATTTATTTCCATAAGATTTTGAGTTCCAAAATTTCTCCCTATCTTTCCCCTCTGCCCACCCAAATATAGTATGCATTCTGATTACTGCTTCCCCCAGTCTGCTCTCCCTTCTATCACACCCCTCCCTTCTCTTATCCCCTTCTCCTCTATTTTCTTGTAGGGCAAGATAGATTTCTACACTCATTACCTGTATGTCTTATTTCCCAGTTGCATGAAAAAATAATTTTTAACATTCGTTTTTAAAGCTTTGAATTCCAACTTCTCTCCCTTCCTCCCTCCCCACCCACCCCCATTGAGAAGACAAGTAATTCAATATAGGTTATACATGTGTAGTCATGCAAAACACTTCCATAACAGTCATGTTGTGAAAGACTAACTATATTTTCCCTCCATTCTATGCTGCTACCCATTTATTCTGTTCTCTCTTTTGACCCTGTCCCTCCTCAAAAGTGTTTACTTCTAATTACCCCCTCCTCCCATTTGCCTTCCCTTCTATAATCTCCCCATACCTACCCTTGCTTATCCCCTTCCCCCTACTTTCCTGTAGTGTAAGACAGATTTTCATGCCAAATTGAGTATGCATGTTATTCCCCCCTTAAGCCAAATCCAATGAGAGTAAGGTTCACTCTTTCTCTTTCCCTCTCACCTCTCCCCTCTTCCTCTCCATTGAAAAAGTTTTTTCTTGCCTCTTTTATATGAGAGATAATTTATTCCATTCTGTTTCTACCTTTTTCCTTCTCCCAATATAGTCCTCTCTCACCCCTTAATTTTATTTTTTTCAATATCATCCCTTCATATTCAACTCACTTTATGCCCTCTGTGTGTGTGTGTGTATATATATAATATATATATATATTATATATATATATATATATATATATATATATATATATATATATATATATATATATACATTAGGATAGTTGGAGGAATTATATTATATAATATAATTCCTCCAACTATCCTAATACTGAAAAAGTCTCAAGAATTACAAATTACAAATATTATCTTTCCATGTAGGAATATAAACAGTCCAATTTAATAAGTCTCTTATGACTTCTCTTTCCTGTTTACCTTTTCATGCTTCTCTTGAATTTGAAAGTCAAATATTCTATTCAGCTCTGGCCTTTTCATCAAGAATGCTTGAAAGTCCTCTATTTCATTGAATGACCATTTTTGCCCCTGAAGTGTTATACTCATTTTTTCTGAGTAAGTGATTCTTGGTTTGAATCCTAACTCCTTTGGCCTCTGAAATATCATATTCCAAGTCCTTTAATCCTTTAATATAGAGACTGCTAGATCTTGTGTTATCCTGATTGTGTTTCCATAATGCTAGAATTGTTTCTTTTTGATTGCTTGCAATATTTTCTCCCTGATCTGGGATCTCTGGAATTTGGCTACAACATTCCTAGGAGCTTTCCTTTTGGGATCTCTTTTAGGAGGTGATCAGTAGACTCTTTCAAAATCTATTTTACCCTCTGGTTCTACAATATTAGCACAATTTTCCTTGATAATTTCTTGAAAGATGACATCTAGGCTCTTTTTTTATCATGGCTTTAAGGTGGTCTCACAATTTTAAAATTGTCTCTCTTGGATCTATTTTTCAGGTCAATTGCTTTTCCTGGGAGATATCTCACATTATCTGCTATTTTTTCATTCTTTTGGTTTTGTTTTGTAATTTCTTGATTTTTCATAAAGTCATTAGCTTCCATCTTCTCCATTCTAATTTTTAAGGAATTACTTTTTCATTGAGCTTGTGGACCTCATTTTTCATGTGGCCACTGCTGCTTTTTAAGATAGTCTTCTCCTCTTTGTCTTTTTGGATCTCTCTTGCCATTTAGCCTATTTTTTTGGTGTTGTTATTCCAAATATTTTAGTAAGAGTTCTTGGCTAGGCATTTAAAACATCAGTTTGTGAGGATAAACTCCATTGGAGAGAGAGAATACAGAACACAGATAGCCATAGAGCTGAGGAATTTTCTTGGGGCAGGATCTGTGAGTCCACTGTTTTTTGATCAGCCTTGTGCTGCTCTGTAAACTCATATTTCTCTTTTTCTGTATCAAAGATTTCTCCTTTTTGGTGTCTGGGTTTACAGAGTCTCTTCTTCTTGAAGTAAGCATCAATAAGATGATTGGAATTTTTACACCTAAAAGGTTAACCCTGGTAGATGTGGCAATGACAAATTTCTGATGGGTCCTTCTCAGAGGAACATGATTGATGGTCAGTGGTCCAGTCATCAGTAGCAAGCCACTAGCCAGCTGCTTCAGGAAACCACTCTCTTACCCCTCTGGTGACCAGTGAGCACTATCAGAATGCTGCCTGGGGTGATGCTAGCTCAAAGTCTCCTCACATGCTGGCTGAAGGGCTTTTTGCCATGACTTAGCAGTTTTCTAGGCACATCCTCAGTAGGGTAATACCTAGGCATTTTGCAAATCTTTACCATGCGGATTTTTCCATACTTATGGCCACCAACTGGCTTTGAGATAGTAGCAGTGACCTTCTCTTTCTTTTTCCTTTCAATTTGGATTCTTGTGGGCTCTCAGGGAATACATTGCAGACCTGGAGTACCTACCAATCCCTCAGGCCAGGCCTGGGTTCTGAAAGCAATGCTTTCGAGGCTTTTTCACCACTTTTTCAGCCACATCTTCCTTTTTGCTATCCTTCTTTTCATTTTTAACCTTCTTTTCCTTTGGCCCTTCCATGGGGCTTTTTGTCTGCCATCTTCAGAGATGGGAAAGAGCTAGCCTATTTTTTAAGGTGTTATTTTCTTCAGCATTTTTTGGGTCCCCTTTAGAAAGCATTGATTCATTTTTCATGATTTTCTTGCATCACTCTCATTTCTACTCCCAATTTTTCCTCTACTTTTCTTGCTTGATTTTCAAAATCCTTTTTGAGCTCTTCCATGGCCTGAGACCAATTCATATTCTTCTTAGAGACTTTGGATGGAGGAGTTTTGACTTTGTTGTCTCCTTCTGATTATATGTTTTGATCTTCCTTGTCACCAAAGTAAGATTCTATGGTCTGATTTGTTTTTTTGTTTGTGCTCATTTCCCCAGCCAATTCCTTGACTTTTGAGCTCTTTGTCAAGGTAGTTCTCTGCTTCCAGGAAAGATTGAGGGGGTGTACTGTCATCTGCTCAATTTGTAGGCCTAGAGCTCCAGAAACAGCCACTGCCACAGCCCATGATGTGGCTGTCCCAGGCTCTTCTGCCCCCTCCCTGGGGTGAGGGGGACAAGTCTACTCTCTCCCACAGGTCTGACAGGTTTTTTCCACTGACCTTCCAATTTGTCTTCAGCATTTTGGGATCGTGAAGTCTGGAAACCACCATAGGTGCCAACGATCAGCCCCTCAAGGCCTGTTCAGGTCCCATCTGTGCCACGGAGGACTATGCTGCTCCGCTCCCAGCCCTGTGCAAGAGAAGCTTCTTGTCGACCTTTCACGCTATCATGGGCTGGAGATTTGCAATACTCCATCATTCTGTGTGTTCTGCAGCTCCAGAACTTCTTTAGAGTCATTTATTTTTTAGCTATTTGGCTGGGTTTGGGGGGAGAACTCTAGCAAGTCCCTGCTTTTACTCCACCATCTTGGCTCTGCCCCTCCTTGTACATTTTTTTGAATTCATACCTAAACTCTTACAAATGTGTTATCTCCAGCACAGATTTTCCCACAGTCTAACTTTGCTTGCTCTTCCATATTTTTGTTCTTCATAGGGCCATTTCTGTCTTTGTACAAGCATAGTTGTGTGGCCAGATGTGGTGATTCTGTCATCCTCTGTCCTTGATGGAGGAAACAATTTGTCATAATGGTTTTTTGCATAACTTTTACATTTTTATTTTCTGTTTGCTCTATCCTTAATGTCCTTGGGATGATTTTGCTTGGTTGGATCTCTTACCAATTGGTTTAAATTTCTTCAAATTGATTTTATTCTCTACCACCTTATACTGCTTTATGAAGCAAGACTTCATAAGAAACATAATAATCCATTATCTCTCTTTGTAAGATTTTTCAAATAAGTTTATATTATAACTGAATATTGCCTTTCACTTCCGTCTTGCTGCATTTCACATTGTCAAGTGTTTGCTGACTAAGGTATTTTTAAGGTTTTTTAATCTCCTTGTTATGGTAATTAGTTTACGTCAGTTAAACTTCTACATAAAATTATTTTAATCATGATGTAATTTTGCATTACCTATTTTACATTATCAAATATTTGTTTAAATAACTCAGGATTGAGTTGTTTTAGTCATATGTAATATCTTTTTCTCATTATTATACATTCTTCTAACTTTTTACTGTGTGATTTTTTTCTCTCACAAGTCATTAGTATGACTCCACATAGAAAATTGATTCAGAGAAGACTCTTCCATGAATAAGGAGTCTTTTTCTGTTAAAATATAATCTAAATAATTTTTGAACATTGCTTGGCAATCACTATATTGCATGCCTACTGATTTTTTTTCCTTGAAGGAAATATCCGTTATGTAAAGGTATGGGGCTTTTCTAGGGTCTATGAAACTTTGACTTCTCTCATTCATTTTTCCTGACTTATGTTTTTTTATGTTTCTTATCATCCTTACCTACCTATTTCCATCTTTGCACTGAAGTCACCAAGCATCAAAGCGTATTCCAGTTTAACATGACGGGTCTTGTCAAATCCTCATAGAGTTTCCCTGACTTTTTGTCTTCTGTAACTGATGTCAGTGTATAAGGGGAAATTATTTTCATGATGGTCTTTATGTAAACACTTAACATGCGCCCTGCATGTATTACAAGCCAAATGTACCTTGAAATAACGTTTCTTATTTCCTTTGAATATAAAACCAACTCAGCCAATGCAAACTTGTTTGCTTCTCCAATGGATACCTGTGATCCATCTTTCCATTAAGCTTCTACATCCTTCTTTCTTTTAGTTTCATTTTGAGAATGCCTAGATTGACATATTTCAGCTTTTCTGCTAGTATTCCATCTGTCTTTTACCAAACAAAGATGTCATATTTAGAATTCCAACAACCGTATAGAACTTCATAGGTATTCTAAAAACTGTAATTTTTAGTACCCTTTCCTTCTTTCCCACCACTTTTCTGCCCTAACTATAGCAGTAGAAAGAGACTGTGTAAGCCTAAGGGTTTTTTGTATTTTCCTTTGTTTTATGGTTTTCTGTGGTCCAGAGATTCATTGCCAAGTGTCTAGCCAAGTGGTGATAAATCTTTTTATACTTACATAGCTACTTCTCAGAATTAAACTCAGTTAATTTCTAGGATCATACTTAGAGCCTTTCTAATATGGCAGAATTTGTCAGATCTTAAGCTTAACTGGCATAGTTTTTGAGAACTCAGAGTTGCTTGCATGCCACAATGAGGTATTGAATGTGTCTTTGCATATATGAATAGCAAAAATCAGGAAGACTTAAATACCAATAGTGATAACTATAAAATATAATAAATATCATATTGCTAACTTACCAAGATATTATGCACCTTGTATAAATTACACTTTAACATAACTTCATAGGAATGAAAGAAGATAGGGACAGTTAGGTGGTGCAGTGGATAGAGCACTGGCCCTGGAGTAAGGAGAACCTGATTTTAAAAACAACTTCAGACACTTACTAACTGTATGACCCTGGGCAAGTCACTTAATCCTGATTGCCTCACCAAAAAAAGAAAAGAAATAAAAAAGAAAGAAAAGAGAACCAAAATTGTTGGAGAGATGTTTAACATTAATGGCTAGACTGCACCAATTATGGTAAAAATGACAATACCTTCCAAATTAATCAAGAAATTTAACGTTACATACAATGAAATTGACATATAGAATTAGATATAACATTAACAAATCTTATATTGAGGAAATATCAAGAATACAAATGGAAATTATGGTAAAAGGGTTGGAAATCAGGTTTAGCATTGCCTAATCTCAAATTAGGTTAAAAAGCAATAATTTTCAAAATTATCTGTTGCTATATTCAGAAAAAACAATATCTAGCTTTTGGAAGAGATAGATCCACAAGACTTAGAATAAAACTTATATAACAGGATAGCATTCATTAAACCCAAGAACACATAGCCATATCAAACAAACTCTTCACAACAAGAATTATTAGGAAAACTGGATAGCAGTTTGGTGGAAAACAGGTTTAGGTCAGTATCTGACATTCCAAAATGAATTACAAAGGGATAAAAGTTCTTAATTTTAAAGTCATGTGCAAAAATCAGAAGAGAAATCATTTTATCTTACAACTAAAGGGTAGAGGATGAATTTAGAGATTATTTTTTTAGATGAATAAATGTTATCATGTCAATTGAACATTTGGAACCATATTGGATCCGAGGAACCAGAGGCTCTCTTTCTCCTTAAGCGGTAATTCTTCTCTATACCCATGCACATGATGTGGACCAGGATTAGCCCGGGAGAAAACCTGAACTCTGAGAGAGCGGTTTCCTTTTTCTTTTACCTTCCACTCATCAAACTCTCTTACGTTAGCATTCTGGAGGCAAATTGGTTAAAGCTTAGGTTTGGGCTCATCTTTATGTTTCCTCAAAAAGTGAGGAGATGAAAGGTATTTGTGCCATATGAATCAGTTATTTATTTCCTACGTGCAAAAGAAATGGTCAAACATACAAAAGACTCACATCACAAAATAACAGAATAACTTAAGATAGCTTTCAGTACTATAACTTAACATTACTGTTACAATTTCTTGAGAAGTTTATACTTAAATGTCATCTGAATATAATATATTTTTTTGGAACACTGAAAGTCATGGAGATATTTCACCTTACTTCTGCACTGTCTAAGCAATTCTCACTCACATCCTTCAATGAAGAAATTCTCCTGGACACCGGTCAGTTCCACTTCATGGACCTGATGACGCTCTGGATCCTTTAAACTCACAAAGTCAATTCCAAACCTAGACACATAAGTCTTGAGTTTAATATTGACTTACATACTCAATAAAAACAAATATAAAGTAGAAAAAGTAGCCAAGATCCCAAGGACAAACTTGCTTAGTTGATACCCCTCCTCTAGCTACCATAATTCTAGGAGTGGGGAGAGGGGGAAGAGGGCCAACCTTTTTTTTATCATCACTGCCTGCACATATGGTATAGAAATGCAATGTAATATTATTAGAAAAATGCAATGGAATATACATGGAATATTAAGAATTTAAAGAAATGTTGAAAGATTATATGAAGCAATACAAAAAAAAGCATAAAGTCAAATTTTTTTTACAGAATAAAGAGATTATCATGTAAAAACTATTTCAATTTTAGTCTGGTATTCCTTTGACTTCTACTGCTATTTAAGAGCCTATACATTTGTGTAATTGTAGTCATTGTAGAGAACATCTTTTGAATAGCTTGGAGGGTAGAGTGGTAGTAGCACTGTTTCTAGAGTCAGAAGATCTGGATTCAAATCTTCCCCACATGGCCTTGGACCTTGGATCAAGGACCTTGGTCTCCCAGGACCTTGTTTTCCTTATCTGAAAAATGAAAATGTTGAACTAGATGGCTGTTGAAGTACGTTTGGAATGAGAAGAATCCATATCTATGATATCAGATAACAAATTAATGTTTTGGGAAATATTCCACTCTGCTCAGTCTCAGAGCATGAAAAGATTTACCTAGTTATGTGGATAATGCTGATACGGAACACTGTTTGGTTTTCTGTAAGTTTTCTTTTGTCCAAACAGGTGTTTTCATTGGTTTGAGAAATTTTCTGACATGGGAACTCTTTTTTAACCAATTTAGAGTTGCAGATGGGTGACTTGTCTGTAATATACAGTCTTAGAGAGTTTCCTGGGGCACTGAGGGGATAAGCAACTTGATCATGGTAACACAGCCTAAGGTAGGATTTGAACCCATGCCATCCTTACTCTAAGTCTTCTTGACTTCACCATGTCGGGCTACTTACATGGTGAGTAGAATTATGGTCATTTTTCTTGCCTCTAAAAAAACTTTCCTCTTATTAGCCTAATTTACTTTACCTAAGAAAGGACCAAGAATTAGGCTGTTGGGAAGCAGAGTATTCTAGGCAGAGAGTTAGGGAACATGGTACCTGCTCTGCCTCTGCCACAAATTCTATAATTGTTCACCTACAGTGAACAGTCATCCCTGGTTTTTCAGCCAGAGGGGCTAGGTGTGGTATCATTCCTGAGCCACCTCATGCTTGTCTTGGGGCACAGAAAGGCGTGAACTCTTAGATTTGGGCATGCAGTACTTTTCAGAAGCAACACAACAGGTAAGGTGTGACCACTGAAGAACGTGACTTAGAGTGGGATTGGGTTATTGTGTAACAGATCAAGTTTCTCCTGACCAAAAAGAGAACGGGGTAGGATGTAAAAGTTCAATGGCCGAATCCCAGGTTCACTGCTTGGTGGATGCCACTTGCAAAGGAATGGTTTCTGACTTTCTCCCCCAGAAAACATGAAAGGAAGGGAACAAGATTTATTAAGCACTCACTAAGCACCAAGCACTGTGCTATGTGCTTTGTAATCATCTCCTGCCTTAGGCACAGCTTCCATCTCTGGGGCAATTCATCCTCCCTCAACCTTACATGTGGAGGGGCCACTCCGGTCTGGGCTCTCGGTACAGCAAAATAATACAATATTTGGAAAACAACAGACAACTGTCCCAGTCTCACTAAACCCTATACTTTTCTATTCCAGTGTTCTAGTGTTGTCTCAAGGGTTGGTATCAAGGGTCTCCTCTCCCTATCAGAGGTCCGCTCTCCCTAAGAGGTCTCCTCTCTGTATTCATTACCAGATCGAGAGAGAGGGCTTACTTTTGGTAGGGAGAAGGGGGCTCTTAATAATGGCTAAATAGCCTTTCATGAGCAAGCCCCCAGGCAATATCTCACCTCAGAATATATATACACTTTCCACTAATAAGCCCCGCGCTAAAAGGTACGAAACCTATGTGGCTCAGCACAGCTGTGGATTACCAGAGTTCAAAGGAGATTAAGCCTTCAGACGTCTAGCATGAGCCTGGGAAACTAAACACCAAGAAAAACAACAAAAAATCCCACCTGGCTTGTGCTTACAATCAGGGAGCATTCCTTACTTTCTCTTGACATCAAGAGGATACAGATTGTCCTTACAAAACTGCATTGTAAAATGAATGACATCAGAAAGGAATCATGAATCTGAACCTCTAATCTAAATATTAATGATTGGGTTTGGATATAAACTCATAGAACTAACACTCTACATGCATTTAAAGGTTAAAGAGAATGAAGCACAGAGCTAGCCACTCTGTATGCTTGTAAAGGTGAAGTAGGTATGTAATGTTGAGATTTCTAACAAGTCAGAGAATTTCCAAGTGAAGTCAGAACTTCATTTCCTCCCACTGAAGAGCTTCAGGGTGTATGCCCAGAAAAAATTCCCTAAAGGGCTTTGAAGAGACACAGAAAGATCCTTGATGAGAGTGGACAGTGCTCTCTGAATGGCAGCAGTAAGAAATGTGGGGCCAATTGAGTAAAGCAGAGAGGGCACTGACCATATAGTGAAGAGTACACTTGCTAGGCCAACGAATGTTGGAGCTGTGACAATCTGGCCATGACATGCAGAGAACCTCAGAGCTGAAGGACCATGGGCTACATGACCAGATGTTCCCTGGTCATACAGATATGGCATAGAGCAAGGGAGAGAAAGCTGTGGCCCAGAGGGAAGCAGGTTAATGAAGAGAAGCCAGCATTTTTCATCATTGAGGTCCTCAACTCCATCTGTGCTCCTTGGATGAAAGTCAGTGATGTGAGTGTTTTTTGTTTGCTTGTTTGAAAGCACTGTGACTCTCGTGGAAGAAAGGAAGAAGGAGAAAGGAATTTCATTCATCAGAAAGTGGGCCATATTTGTTGTCTAGGATTCTGGGATCTTCTCTATTCTTTGTATGTTTCTTTTTAAACATGAATATGTAGATAATGTTTTGATAGCCTTAGTTTCTTTCAAGAGGATGGGGTCTTGACAGACAATAATTAGATTCTGATATTCTCAGGGAGATTTTTGGGTACAAAACAAATTGTAAAGAAGATCACATAGTTGATATTGAGAAACCTTTGAGAGTGGTTCCATGTGGGACCAGAGATTTGGGAATTAGCCATGAGTAACATAGATAGAATTTTATTTTTTTTCAATTACATGTAAAGATAGTTTTCAATGTTCTTTTTTTTATAAGATTTTGAGTTCCACATTTTTCTCTTGCCCTCTCTTCCCTCACCTTTTCCCTAGATATCAAGTAATCTTATATAAGTTATAGTGTACAATCAAATAAACATATTTCCACACTGGTTGGCTGTTGTCCTTTGTTGTTGAAGAGGACCAAAATGACATCACTATGATAAAGTGATGTTTCAGTGTGTCCGACTGTGGCTGATCAGACCAATATGGACTCAGAATGCTCTACCACAGATTGGGCACAGATAGTCTGTGGAACATTTGAGGTGGTTACTCCAAATATGCACATCCTATGTTTCCTTTGTGCTGTTTCAATTCTGCTTTGCTCATAGAGCACAGCACCTTTTCTGATGTGGGCACACCATGTTGAGTGATCTTGTGCCAAGGTCTCCCATGTTGCACGATCAAATCCAAAGTTCTTGAGAGACACCTTGAGAGTGTCCTTGTATCGCTTCTTCTGACCACCATGTCATCGCCTGCCCCGTGTGAGTTCTCCATAAAATAGTCTTTTTGGCAAGCACACATTTTGCATTTAAACAATGTGGCCAGTCCATTGAAGTTGCACTCTCTATCTCTGGAAAGTACACTATCAAAGTAAATGAACTTATCTACAGCATTCAAAACTTCTCCATTTGTTGTAACTGATGGGCTGATGGAGCACCTGTGTTTTCCTGGTGTTAATTATTAGACCAAAATTAGGATAGGCAGCACAGAATCGAGCCATACTTTGTTGCATCTCAGCTTCAGAGGCTGCAATGAGTGCACAATTATCTGCAAATAGAAAATCATGCACCAACATTCCCTCCACCTTGGTCTTGACTTGTAGCCTTTTCAAATTGAAGAACTTACCATCAGTACAATAGTTGACCTTGATGCTGCGTTCATCCTCATTGAAAGTATTTGACAACATGGCTGAAACCATCATGTTAAAAAGTTTGGGAGCAAGTACACAGCCTTGTTTCACTCCGTTGGTGACTAGGAAGGCATGAGAGCATTGTCCACTATCCAGAACCTGACAAACATGCCGTTGTGAAATTGAAGACCAATGCTGATGAGCTTCTTTGGGTAACCAAATTTTGACATAATTTTCCATAAGCCCTCATGACTTACAGTGCCAAAGGCCTTGGTCAGATCTACAAACCTTGTGTACATACCTCTGTTCTGTTCCTGGCATTTCTCCTGGAATTGGTGGGCTGCAGGCACCATATAGACTGTTCTGTGGCCCTTTCTGAAGTCACACTGGCTCTCAGGTACATGACCATCTTCCAGGTGAAGGATCAGCCTAGCAAGAATCTTGCCAGCAATGACTAAGAGAGAGACCCCCTCCTCCTTTGGTTGTCACAGGACAATCTATTCTCTTTACCTTTATAGAGATGGACAATGGAGGCATTCTTGAACTCCTAGGGGATAACCTCTTCTTGCCATATAACCTGGAAAATTTCAGACAGTTTTTGTGTGAGCAATGGTCCCCCTACCTTGTAAATCTCAGGTCAAATAGAATCATTTTCTTTCCTTTTTTTTTAATCCCCTGTACCTAGTACAGAGTCTTATACATTGGAAATACTTAATAAACACTTGTTGACAAAGAATCAACAAATTTTTTTTGCCCATGGATGGTGGCCCTAGAACTTTGATCTAGAAATGGATAAGATAAAGAGGCTACCTCAATGAGCCTTTTGTGAAAGAAGAAACAGAACAAAAGAGGGAAAACCATGAAGAAAAAACAAACCCAAAAAGAAAACTTTGGTCTACATTCAGAGTCCATAGTTTTTTCTCTGGATGTGGATATCATTTTCCTTTATGAGTCTTTTGGAATTGTCTAGGCTCATTGTCGTGATGAGAAGAGCAAAGTTAATCATTGTTCATCATTACACAATATTTCTTTTACTGTGTACAATGTTCTTCTGGTTCTTCTTCCTTCACTCTGCATGCATCAGAGCATGTAAGTCTTTCCAGGTTTTTCTGAATGCCTGTTCATCATTCCTATGGCACAATAGTATTCCATTTTATTCACATATCACAACTTGTTCAGCAATTCCCTGATTGATGGGCATCTCCTCAATTTCCATATCTTTGCCACTTCAAAAAAAAGCTGCCATAAATAGTTTTGTACATGTAGGTCCTTTTCCCTTATTGATGATCCATGAGTAACATTGAGAAGAATACATTTCCCACCCTGAACAAAAGGTAGCCAAACCAATACCTGCCTGTAGGTTGGAGAGAAAATGTGTTTGAGGAGGTCATTAGCAGTCTTTATTTACTCGTAGACAATGGTAAATTAAAACTTTTTAGGGCATTACTATGTTAGATCCTTTCCTCATAGTTTGCCCATGACAAGCAAATTCTTTAAATTATGGTATCAAACAGGAAAACTTTAAAAATGTAACAATGTTGTCTAAAAATGGAAAATAGATATATTTTAAGATTTTAAAGTTTCTGGATATGACTCATAAGGGATAAGTGAATTAGATAGGCTCATCTGTATATCTGTCATTTTTTTCCAAGTCCTGGATTCCCTGGGAGTGTTACAATATGGTTCATATAACCTTCCCAATATCTGTGACCCTGTTATGGGTTTCAGAGGGTTCCAGAGGGGTGGAGGAGGAAATTACAACTTTTATGCTCTCACTTTTGCAGTGAAGACTGGGCATTGTAAAAAGGAAAAATCTCCAACCTGCTAAAGGGAAGAACCCAAACTAACTCCTTTACTTCTAATGATCTTGGTGACTCTGACACATTGGGACTAGCAGGTACATGTCTATTGGGTCATCTGACACTAAAAATGGATATTTTTGTCCTGGTTGAAAGGAGAAGAGATCAGAGGAATACGTACTGTGCCAAGTTGTTGGTGTTCTCTATGAATAAGTTCCGTTAAAATTTGTAGAACCCAGATTGCCGATTTTAGGTGCAATAATTTTTCATTTATCTATATTTCTTCAGCCTCCAGGAAAATAGGAATTTCTTTTCCCAATCATATTTTCCCTTATATCTTTAATAAAATGCAAGTACTTTTTTTCAACCTTTCATTAAAACCTGGGCAATAAACTCTCAGTGTAGGATTTTTTTTCCCCCTTCAGTAAGGTTTAATAAATTTTTAGGGCCATGCAGGCAAAGCTCAGTCACTTTTCTACTCTCCTATGCAGTCATCTCCAGTTCAATTTCTTCCTAGAACAGATTTCTCATACATTCCTCATTTTCATTTGCTATCTATTCACTTGGATACCTTTATGGGTTCTGTGCTGTCCACTCCATTATCTGATTATTTTCATTTATCCATGCATTTTTAATGACCAGGTATTCAAATTAATTCAGAGGCTTTTCTTAATAAAAGTTACTGAACTTGTCATTCTTTTATATTTTTATAAACTTGATAAGAATAATCATGGAAATCCAATGCAAAAAAATGAATATAAATCAAGGGTATGAGTCTATTATTATGTAATATGTGGATTTTAAAAGGCCCACAGCCAGTTGAAGGTAGATGGCACAGAGTTGGCTCAGGAAGACCCAAGTTTAAATCCAGCTTCAGATACTTACCAGCTATATGACTTTGGATAAGTCACTTAACCTCTCTCCATTTAGTTTTCCTCAACTGTAAAATAGGAATAGTAAACTACCTCCCAGGGTTGTTTTGAGTATCAAACAGAATAATATTTGTAAAGTGCTTAGTACAGTGCACTTACTAAGTGCTCAATAAATATGTATTTCTTTCCTTCCTTCCTTTCTTCTTCCCTTCTTTCCTTCCTACCTTCTATAAGCCCTACAACTGAAGATGACTTAAAAAGCTAAGAAGTAAGCATCTTCTGTGCCACTGCTATTCCCCAGATTCCCTTTGACTCAGTTGTGTGTCCCATGGTTTTCTGACTCTGGGTAGTCATCCTCCCCTGGTATATCCATTGCTCTGCAAACTAAATCTGAGGAAAAGTGAGAATTTAAACTTGGTAACAAGCCTGACACTGCTCCTACCCTGGTACCTTAAAATTTTTGTTCCCTGCCCCCCTTTTCTCTCTAGTCACACATCATAACTGGATCAGGACTCAGACTTGAGAAATCTACCTGTCCTCAAATCCACACCAGCTAGGAAGCTGAGTTCAGACATATTCTTTTAATATAGAGAAGCATTTAATTACCATAATTCTGATAACTCTTCAATTCTATAAGAAGGAAGATTTATGGCTTGTTTTATTTATTATATTTGTATTCCTTGAACCCAGAACAATGCCTGGCACATACTGGGCTTTTAATAAATGCTTTCTGATTAACCCACAAGCCTGAAGAACCATAAAAGTCCAGAAGTGTCAGGGCAGCTTTGCTTAGGTTTAGGTGCATAATAGAAAGTTTATAGTTTATCAGGTAGAAGAAAGGTTTGAATGATCTCTATGGCTTAATATGAGAGTTACAGAGCTGGATTTTTTCCTGCAGACTCTGTGCGATTTCCCTTTTTGCTCATATCTGAAACAATATATAAATATATATAGATACAAATATACATACGTGTGTGTGTGTGTGTGTGTGTGTGTGTGTGTGTGTGTGTACTAGGCTCTTAGAAAGTATCTTTTATATTTATATCATTTTACCCCAATTTTCTCTCTCCTTTCTCTTTCCCCATTAAGTTTTTTATCTGATTATAAGATAGAGGCAAAATACCTGCATTTATTCTTTGTTCTATGTTCTTACTTTAAAACGTGGTTGAAATAGTTCAACCATTCTGGAAAGAACTAAACCCCCAAATTATTCAATCAGAGACTAATACAGAATGGGGATTATAAGACATCATTTTTGAGACCACCTCCCCCCCACCCCCCCAATAGGTTCCAAAAATAATCCTAGAGAATGACTTTGAAGTTGAATCTCACCCTGGGCCTAGACAAATGGCCATGAATCCTGCTCCCTATCTCTTAATTAAACCATTTCTCAGAGGGAAATGTTCAAGGAAGCTAGGGCCTGTGATCAAGGGGAAAACAGGCTAGAGTTAAGAAGTAGTTAGTTGAATTTGGCCTGGGAAAAATCCATTTCTGGATGCTGCTCCATCATCTCTTTCAGGATCTCCTGCTTCTTTTGGTGCTTAAAGTTGGAAGTTTATGCATTTCTATTACTGGTCACATATCAGCTTTTCTACCATACTTTACCTCTCACAGTTCAGGTCTCAACTTGGAGTTCTCTGGGTCAATCTTTTTAGCCTTTATTTCAGGGCTACTGGTCACCATTTGGATGCAGCAAACTCTCCCACTCTACTGTTGTCCTTTTTAGAGATATATCCTCATCATTTTGTTGAATTCAGTAGCAATACTATGACCTCCATGATTGCTGGCTGCTCCTTAAACCTGCCCCCTGCCCATGCCAGAATTTCTAGCTGAATAGAACACTAGATTCTAGTTCAACCCTTTTATTTTACAGATGAAGAAACTGAGTCTTACAGAAGTAGAAGTGGCTTACCCAAGATCACATCTCTAATAAAATGGCAGAGCCAGATTTTCTTTCTTCAAGGCAATGGGGTTTGAGTGACTTGCCCAGGGTCACTTAGCTAGTAAGTGCCTGAGGCTAGATTTGAACTCAGATACTTCTGACTCCAGGCCTATGCTCTTTCCACTATGCCACCTAGCTTCCCCCAAGAGACAGGTTTTGAAATCAGATCTTCTGATTCCAAGTTAAGCTGTTTTTCCACTAATGCTAGAAATATAACTAAGGTGAAACCATCTAGGGCACCAAAATGTAGTGGGCACATTTATATTGTTACAGCACTTTCTTTCCTTCAGCAGAATAGGAATAACCCAGTTGAGCACTTAGTTTGCTTAATTGCTTAAATTAGGGTGCTATCAGATGCCATACTTTTTCCCTGTAGCAGCTGAACAAAGATGAACTCCTCTTTGGCTCACACTAATCATGTTACTGCCTTGGCAGTGGCATCTCCAGCAATGACTTCATGTTACTAGGACCTCCCCACAGGAGCCTGAAGGTCTCTGTCTCCTTCAGAGTGCAATTCTCTGCATAGTGAGAGTCTTCCTGGGCATCAAAACTGCAAATCATACATGTGACTATCATACCCTTCTTTCCATAGGCTACATAATTTTCTAGGGACATGGGATCCTGGAATATTCTAAAATGTCCCAGATTCATTCTTTAATATGGTTCTTATAGATGATTCCACATGTATAAATGTGACAGGACAGCCCAAATCCACAATTTGGCTCATTTATTTGAGAGGATGACCCTCAAGGCATAGTTATATTATTACAGGCTTCGCTGAATCACACTGAATATTGTACTCACTACTCTTTATTTTGATAGTGAAATGCAGCCTCTAGGATAATACCCGGGAGGAAACAAAGCTAAAATTGCTGTGGAAAATGTAGCTATGGATTTTCTGGCTTGAAGTAAATGCTTAAGGTCACATCAATGTCTTCTGGTATTTCTCTGCCTGTTTTCTCTAAAACTAATCAAGAGCTTAAATAATGAATGGGAAAGAAGTAGAATTTCCGCTTTTTCACTCCATCAATGAAAGGATTTTCTTTTGTTCAGTTAGGAACCTAAGTGCACTCAGTTAATGTAAAATAAGCCCCTACTAGCTTATTCTCTCCACAAACTTCAAGTAGACTTCTATAAATGGAAGCCCAAGAGGTCACTTATTTCAGATAAGCAAATGACTCATAGGACAGGGGGTCTAGTGTAATAGAGAGGTAGCCCTGAAATCAAGAAGAGCTGACTGGGTTTATATCCTGTCTTTGATATATGCTGGCTTGATCACCTTGGGCAAGTCACTTACCCAATCATTGTCTAAGACAGCTCTTAAAAATTATAAATTACAGATCAGAAATTGATCTGGATTGATAGAGGGACTTTCCTTATGGCAACTTCCCAATACCAATGAAATCATTGTAGCATTTTACCATTAGATGGGATCTTAAAGTTTATTCAGTAGTCTGAACACCTCATCTTATAAATGAGGAAACTGAGATCTGGGTCTTGGCAATGCATTCCCAAGGCACTACTTCCATCCCTTGGAACCTTTAAGTTCCAAAGGAAAGGAGGCAAATATAGACTCCTTACAGTAAAATAAAAGAAATATTCAGAACCTTCAAAGAGTGCTGACTTGAGGGTTATTTCTTCCGTACATGGTTTAGAAAGATCTTCTATCCCAAGCTCATGAAACTTATCTAATGGATGCTGAGCCTGATGAATCCATTTCATTGGTGTCACACATCAGGATGGGTTCTGCATCCAGGATTTAGGTGATAGAATACTCTTCCCCCTTCCAGAAAAGCACAATCATTTTTTTTAGCCACTAACCCAGCAATATATCTGAATTTCTATGTAGGTGTCCAGACTTCAGATTTTTTCCAACTGTCTACACAAATGTAATAAAGGACCACAAATCAATTTTATTTGAACAGTTTGAAATGCAATCTTCTCTATGGAGACAAACATTGATGGATGTTGCTGGATCCCTGCCACCGCATGACAAAATAGGGTTCTATTTTACACTAAGCCCAAATCTTGCAGTATCTGCCATTTAATCGCCCTGGCACAAATAATCCCAGTGAATAAATTTATAGCAAATTGACCTATAT
The DNA here is from genome assembly GCA_028658325.1 of Potorous gilbertii. NCBI lineage: Eukaryota > Metazoa > Chordata > Mammalia > Diprotodontia > Potoroidae > Potorous > Potorous gilbertii. The sequence goes on along the minus strand of CM053769.1, from coordinate 576,065,214 downwards.
TTCACATGAGATGAAAAACACTTTACTATTAAACATATTTCCCCTTATGCTTCATTAGTTCTCAGCATGTCTAGCTTTCCCCCTCTTTGTCATATAGATCATAGGAGCTAAACATGGAAAAGACCCATTAAATCACTGTGTCCATAGCTTGTTGAGTGAGAATAGAATCCTAACATAAGGGAAGTAAACTGGGCTGCACTTTTTTGAAGCTAAGGAGCATCAACATGTAGATAGACTCTGGGTGTCAGCTTTTGTGGCACTCTGCCAAGGCACTGAGCACATTAGCAATTAGTTTCCCATGTTCATATTTTACTCAGGAGTATTCTAAGGTTAGAAGCTGAGATTCAGCTTTAAAGGAGCCCTCCCAAATGGATCCAGTGACAATTCTGAAGGTAATTAAGGGGTCCTGGAATTTCTTTCCTTCTTTCCTTTTTTCCTCCTTGTACAGGAAACCCAGACATCTCCTTTCCTTTTTGGAGACAGGCAAAACACCAAAGAACTTACGGAGGGAAACATGTCCAAGCTTGCCCTAGAACAACACTCATCTTAGCTAGTAGGACTTCTGTTTAAGAGTGAGTTTGCTCAAGGTTGGGGAATTTTCATGAATTATTTGGCCTGAGTTGGGTGGTTCTGAGGAAAATATGTAGGCCTGCTTATACCAATTATATCTCTTTAAAAGTGCTGACTGTAACGAGATCTCCTAGTGAGGGCACCTGGGGAGACATAGTGGTAATGGGAAGTTGTTTGGATGTAGGGAAGAAGTAATTAAGTGGTATGACCCTGGGACTGGAGTTTGGAAAACCTGGGCTCACATCTAGCCCCTGATAACTTAGTAGGTGTGTGACCTTGAGCAAGTGACTTAAAACATTGTTTGTTTCAGTTTTCTCAACTGTAATGTGGGGATAATACCTCTGAGGATTGTTTGAGGAGCCACAGTACACCCGTAGTTTAACTTGGAAAACCCATACCACTCCTGTCTTGTGCTGCTGAAGCTGATTTGTTGACATTGACTTGGATGAAAGCCTAAAGATGTAGTCAATATCCTAGATGTTTGACATTGTAAGACCAAAGAAGCCTGGGTTCTTGACTCTATTTGTCAGTTGTCGTATTACTATTTCTAAGCCTATATATATTTATTTATCTATTATCTATATAAATTTGATATTTTCTATAGCGGTCAAGAATAGACTAGTGGTTTCATTAGTTAAAGGAAACTCTCAGGTGAGGAAAGTTCTCCCAGTGCCAGTTGGGTTGACACTTTCTGCTCCAGTCTATACTCAGAGTTCATCAGGCCTCTCTCTGGAGATGGAGAGCATTTTTCATCTTGAGTCCTTTGTTGTCTCCATCTCTGCCACACATCTCTGATCTATCCTTTCTCTCTATCCCTCTAGCTTCTGTTTTATGCGTTTGATTGAAAGGTGAACAATGGCCATCATAGTACAGAGAATGTGCTATTTTCACTACAGATTTGATAACCATAATATATATATATATATATATATATATATATATATATATATATATATATAGTGTGCGTGTGTGTTTGTGTGTATGTGTATATATATATATAGTATAAAATATATATTATTTTATCTACCTCAATCTTTTAGAGATCTATAATTTCACTGGTGCTCCCTTCACTGACACAGATCACAAGTTACTTGGAACATGATCTTTAATGATGTTTTGGCTAAAAAGTGCCCTCCCCTGTAGGCACTGGGTAATAAGCTTGGTGACACAGGTCCATAGAAGACACAAGCATAACCCATCACTGGTCTCATATTCAAGGTCTTCTAATCTTGCCAGAGATTCTGCTCCTTGGGCTCTACAGTCCAGGATTCTTTTTATGAAGCAACTTATTTGTAAATCTTTTCTCACTCTACAAAGCCTTTTTGTTGCTTAGCTTTCCCAAGGCCTAGGAATGGTAGTCTACTAAGTACTTGGTAGATGGAGAATTTACACCTTACATCTATTTTAGATGATAACTGGGGAAAAGGTTTGAGCTGAATTGTATTATCTTTGATCTAGATTTATCCTCAAATGTCAAAGAGTGATTCTCTGTGAAAGTTTTCCACAGATGTTGCATTTTAGCTTAGATGTGATTCTGGATGTCTCATGGGTTGTTTCAGCCGTAGTCTCTGAGTGAGAACAACTGCTGCTTTTTTGCCACATATAGAATAAAAATAATTTTTTAAAAAGCTTGTATTAATCAGCTACCCAGTTACCCAGCATATCAACATCCTAATTAGCCCAATGATTTCTCAATCCTCTTAATGTTTAAATTCTCCCTGTCTACAAATCACACTGATGGGCCTCTTGTCAGCAGCATCCTGTTGGATGGACATCCTGACAGTGTTTCCCTCATATAAAAAACTCCAGCTTAAAAAGAAAGTATCCACAGGGAGACTGTGCTGGAGGGATTTTTTGGTACCTTTGTACTTCCGTGATTCCTGTTTATTTACTAATCTATGAGTATATTGGCCTTCATCAAAACACAGATAAATACTAAATATATATTCTTGTCAGAAAATACATATATTTACTATTTGTCTTAGCAACCAAGGAAATAATAGTTCTTCCCCAAGGGTCTCCTTAGCTTTGGAGATGTGAGAAGAAAAGCTATCCCATGAGCAATCTGGCAAAAGAAGGAAAGGAGGGTAAAGTTCCACACACAAAGAATATGATTCATACCAATAAGATGCCAACATCACAAGCCTACAAAATTACACACCATGCTGAAACTCTTTACCATCAAAGTTAGCAACATGCCAATTATGTATTAACAGGCTAATTACTCATGAACATGTCACATGCCAATTATTCTAAACATTGAGGCTAAACTCAAAACACTAACAACATGCAAACCACATGCCAACAGCATGCTAACACTTTACAACAAAACCACAACATGATAACTTTAATATGAAAAACACATGATAATTATATGTAACAAAATATGCAACTTCAATATTATGCCAATGATACATCATTTTAATGAGAAAACTCAACACAAAAATTACACTCTAACTACACAATAATGTGAAAATCAACATGCCAATCGCAGACCAAACTACATAGGAAGGATGGAAACCACAACATGCCAATTACATATCAACAAACAGCATGCCAAGGAAAACAACACACCATTACATATCAACAACATGCTAAAGAAAAGACACAACACATCAATTGCACAAGTCAGTAAAGCTGCCTCACTTTATTTTCTTATTTTGAACCCCATGTTTGAACCTCATATACTGAATACTGATACCCGAAAACCTTCAGTCTATGCTGACAGGGAGACATGGACACCAACAGCTAGGGGAAATCAAGAAACATCTTGATCTAGGAGGCACCTGAGTCAATCCGTTAAGGAACTTAGGGGTTTCCATGAAGAATTAATTTAAAAATTCATGAATCTAACTTAAAAAGTTCTTGAAACAAAAATTTCTTTGTCCTAAACCATGAACATTAGAGCAATGGGAGTCTTGGGTGGGAAAATGTGGAATGCTTCGTTATTCCATCTTCCAGGTTCTCTTTCTGGGAGTGCAGACCAAAAGGTTTGAACTCGGTGGTTTCATGGAGTATTTAGAAACTCATTCATAGTGTAAAGACACACTGCAATTTGGTGGTGAAAAGGGAAGGAAACATTTTTGTGTAAAGGAAAAGATTTATGTTACTTATTAAATGGTATAAGATGTGACTGTTAAATATGATGATTAATAACTAAAGAGTAACAAAATAAGCTTCTTTTAAAATATGTTACTAACATATATATGTATATGTACCTGTGTATGTATTATACATACATACATATGAACATACAATACACACACATACAGCTTTCAAATAAGAAAATAAGATTTGGACAAAAATGCTTGTGGTATATGATATAAAGATTCAAATCCCTTTGTGAATGATATAAGAGGATATCAGTCTCACTTGTGTGGGAACAGTTTGATGTTTTAAGTAGACAGGGAAAGATCCTTCATTTGTTAAAAGCTAGATAAATGAATATAGAGGAAGACAGTTTCAAGGTGATGGATTCGTGATGAATGCTCAGGATAAAGCCTTCAGAGTTACAAGCATGATGTATATTTCAGTTAATTTGTAAGTAACTTCTTTTTGACTGAGGGTAAAACTTCCACAACAACAACAATGAAATCATATAAACATTTGGAGACTGAGATATGATATTTTTAAAAGATTACTGACGATAGGAAAAATTTGGAGAATTGTGAATTTGTAAGTGAAATGTGAATCTCCGAGAGTCAGGAGACTCCCATTTAATGTATGAGAACTAGGAGGAAGAACTGATAGGTAGAAAAACATGAGCTTAAGGAGGAGGATTGAAGACAGTGAATGAGAGCTTCAAAGTTTCTCAGGTTCTAGCAATTAGAAGTAGACAATTCACAGCAGGCTTCATCTGAGTGATGCTTGATTGATGGGAGAGAATTGATTTCTTTGACCAAGAATTTCAGTGACAACTATTACCACCTCCTCCCTTCTCATTCTAAAGATGAAGGAACTGATGTTCACAAAGGTGAGGTGACTCTCTCAAGATCACCCAGAGAATCAATGGACCAGTCTGGGAAAATCTTTCTGTCCATTAGAGATGAAACCTGGAAAAGTAGTAGGTTCCCCCTTCCTAGATATCTTTTCATTGGAGCATAGATAACCATTTATCAAGTATATGATATTGATGGAATTCATTCACTGGTGGGACTAAATGTTATGTTGAAGTCATTTAACACTATGTTTCTGAGACTTTTGTGATCAAAGACTTCTTCCAAAAGATGAACATTATCTTGGATCATTGCATTGATTAGAATAGCTAAGTCTTTCTCTTTCCCAGTTGATCATTGTACAATATTGCTGTTACTGTGTACAATATTCTGGTTCTGCATGCTGGACTTTATATCAGTTCATGTAAATTTTCCCAGGTTTTTCTGAAAACTTGCCCCTCGTCATTTCTTATGGTAGAATAGTATTCCATCAGCAATAGACATGACCCCATTTCAGCCCTGTGAGGTAGTTGCTAGAGGTGTTCCTATTCCCATATTATAGTTAAGACACTGAGGTTCAAAGGGATTAACTGCCACATTGAAGAATTAAATGCCACTCACTGAGGAAGCATCAGAGGCAGGATTTGAACCCAAAGCTTTCCTGGCTCTAGGACTAGTATGCTACCCACTACTCTTCTGTGCTGCTCCACACTAGCAGAGACAGCGTAGTGCAGTAAAAAGAGCTCTGAATTTGGAGTCTCAGGAACTTGACTTGATTCCCAGTCCCTCCCTCCTATTGCCACTTTTGTGACCATAAGCAAGGGACCTAATCTCTCTGTGTCTAACACATGCTTTGGCATTACTATCTTAACATATCCACTGATGAACCTGGTTCCTAAGACTTGACAATTAGATCCCTTCAGGGTTATGGATGCTCTTGAGTTGATTGGGGAGAATATTTTTGGTACTATTCTCCATGTTCTAAATTTATTTTCCAGTAGGGTGGGTCAACACATTTCCAGATCTACAGGAATATATCCAGGGGTGTGCTAGTTTTACCCTAGAAATTGGCAAACTCCATGCACACTTGTTTTTTTAAATTTGGAGAGTTAATTAAATATTTACTAGCATCCTATGATAACTATTATCTCATCAGACTAAAATGACCTCAGGCAACTGTGAAACCTTTCTGTAGGCTAGCCTTCTCAGTGGAAGGTCCCTAGTCCTGTTCCTTCTATTTACACTGTGATGATTAAATTATTTCATTTACTTCTTCCCTGCTTCACTGTCTAGGCAATATTCTCTTCTCTCTATCCCTTACTTTTATACATGTGGCCACACTCTACAGTCTTTTTAAGGTTAGAAAAAAAAACACCTCACACTCAGTTCAGTTTACTTTCCCAATTCTGACCCTTCCTCCATCAGCAGAAGACTATCCCTAAGTCCTGCTCGTCACTTTAAGACTTATAGAAACTTAGAGATGGCATTAGGAATCCAGGAAGGGGAGGGTAACAGCTGATAACAGTTGCCAGCAATCTTCTAACAATGGTCAAGGTTGCTGCATGAGTTGCCATAACAAAAATAAACTAAAGAAATAAGTCCCCTCATCTCTAACCTGCTAGGTGGCATAGTGGATAGAGTGCCTGGCCTGGAGTCAGGAGGAGTTCTCTTCCTGAGTATAAATATGGCCTTAGATACTATCTGTATGACCCTTGACAAGTCACTTAACCCTATTAGGCTCAGTTTCATCACCTGTAAAATGGGTTGAAGAAAGAAATGGCAAACCACTCCAGTATCTCTGTCAAAAACCCCAAATGGGGTCACAGAGTTGGACGTGACTGAAAGTGACTGAACAACAAATGTTACAGATATAGTACAGAGGAAATAAATACAAGCAAAAAGACAGTCCCTTAAGGAGCTTACATTATAATGGGGGAAAACAACATATGAAAGGGAGCTAAAAAATAGAGTTGGGAGGGGCCATATGCTGACATTGAGGTATAGTAGCAAAATCTACAGACTAGTCTTGGCCATTCTTCAAAATGGAAATTCTGGGAGCAACTCACCAATAGGGAGCTGAGGGGCAGAGGGAGAAGGCAGATGAACCATTTTCAGTTGGATGTCATGCCATTGATCTAGTCTCCAAATATGTGCTTTCCTCATAACAACTCTGTGTCATCAATTATAAAGTATCATGTCTCCTATTTTATAGAAGAGGCTTAGAGAAATTAAATGAATTGCCTAGAATCACACAGCTGTTAAAAGGCAAGGCCAGTAGTCAAACTCAGATTGGTAGATTCCAAGTTCAGAGTGTCCCTGACTACAATATACTTTTTTTTCTACAGATATTAAAGGATGGTTGATGGGAAAAGATTATTAAAAGTGACAGAAGTTGGAAAGTTTGTGAATAATGAGGAAAGTAGATTCAATATTCAACCTTGTCAAGATCAACGGAAAGAATCATATAGTCACAGATCACATTACTAGAATCAAGAGATTACCTGGAGAGGTGGAGCCAAGATGGCAGAGTAGAAAGATGCACATATTCTAGCTCTTCCCCCATAGTCCATAAAATATCTGTAAAAAATGACTCTAAACAAATTCTGGGGCAGCAGAAGCCATAAAAAGGCAGAGTGAAAGAGATTTCCAACCCAAGGTAGCTTGGAAGACTGACAGGAAAGGTCTATCGCATGGGGCACAGAGCACCACCCACCATGGAACCCAGCCCAGCCTTGGCCACTCAGCACCAGCAGGAAAAGGACTGGAATAGGCCTTGGGGGCAGAATCCCCAGCAGCCACTGCAGTTCTCAGATCCCTCAATGCACAAATGCCAAAGACAGATTCAAAGATCAGTGAAAAAGCTTTTTCACCTTTGTGAAAAGGGAACAGGGTCCTCCCCTAATCCTGGCCCCAGGTGGTGCAGCAGCAGTAGCATTCATTTTTTGAGCCCTTGGGCTAACACCCCTTGGGGGAATTGAACAGGTGATCTGCGTCTCAGCTCTGAGTGGTGGCCAGGGGGTGAGGAAGAGTGCTGGCTGGCATGGTGGAGCTGGTGGAGGCCCTGGAAAGGGAATTCTATTTGCAGATCCTGAGCAGAAAAGCTTTGGTAGCTCCTAGACCAGAGCGCAGGCCAGGAGAGGAGTTTATTCCTCTGCCTTGATTGTGCCACCTTAGAGAAACTGAAACCTCACAGGTCCCCCGAGTATACCCTCTTCTTGACAAAGGACTCAAAAGTCAAGTAACTGACTGGGAAAATGCCCAGAAAGGGGGAAAAAAATAAAACTATAGAAGGCTACTTTCTTGTGAACAGGTATTTTCTTCCATCCTTTCAGATGAAGAAGAACAATGCATGCCATCAGAGGAAGTCAAGGTTTCTGCATTCAAAATATCCAAAATAAATTATTCAGTGGTCTCAGGCCATGGAAGAGCTCCAAAAGGATTTTGAAAATCAGGTAAGAGAGGTGGAGGAAAAATTGGGAAGAGAAATGAGAGAGAGATGCAAGAAAATCATGAAAAACAAATCAACAACATGCTAAAAGAGACCCAAAAATGCTGAAGAAAATAACACTTTTAAAAAATAGGCTAACTCACATGGCAAAAGAGGTAAAAAGAAGCCAATGAGGAGAAGAATGCTTTAAAAAGCAGACTTAGACAAATGGAAAAGGAGGTTCAAAAGCTCACTGAAGAATATAGTTGTTTAAAAATTAGAATGGAACAGATGGAGGCTAATGACTTTATGAGAAACCAAGAAATCACAAAACAAAACCAAAGAATGAAAAAATGGAAGAGAATGTGAAATATCTCATTGGAAAAAACAACTGATCTGGAAAATAGATCCAGGAGAGACAATTTAAAAATTATTGGACTACCTGGAAACCATAATCAAAAAAAGAGCCTAGACATCATCTTTCATGAAATTATAAAGGAAAACTGCCCTGAAATTCTAAAACCAGAGGGCAAAATAAATACTGAAAGAATCCACCAATCACTTCCTGAAAGAAATCTGAAAGAGAGAAATTCCTAAGAATATTGTAGCCAAATTCCAGAGTTCCCAGGTCAAGGAGAAAATATTGCAATCAGCTAAAAAAAAACAATTGGAGTATTGTGGAAATATAATCCGGATAACACAAGATCTAGCAGCTTCTACATTAAGGGATCGAAGGGCATGGAATATGATATTCCAGAAGTTAAAGGAATTGGAACTAAAACTAAGAATCACCTATCCAGCAAAACTGAGTATAATACTTCAGGGGAAAAAATGGTCATTCAATGAAATAGAGGACTTTCAAGCATTCTTCTTGAAAAGACCAGAGATGAATAGGAAATTTTACTTTCAAACATAAAAAGGTAAACAGGAAAGAGAAATCGTAAGGGACTTACTAAAGTTGAACTGTTTACATGCCTTCATGAAAAGATAATATTTGTAACTCTTGAAACTTTTCAGTATCTGGGTAGTTGGTGGGATTACACACACGTACACGTGTGCGTGCGCACACATACACACATGCACGCACACACAGAGACAGAGAGCACAGAGTGAATTGAATAGGATGGGATCATATCTTAAAAGAAATCAAGGTAAATGGTCAGAGAGAAATGTAGTGGAAGGTGAGAAGGTGAAATGGAATGGGATAAATTATCTCTCATAGAAGAGGCAAGCAGGAGACTTTTTACTGGAAGGAAAAAGAGGAGAGCTGAGAAAAAAAAACAACATCAGGTTTACTCTCATCACATTTGACTAAAGGAAGGAATAAAATGCACACTCATTTTGGTATGAAAACCTATCTTATAATACAGGAAAGTGGAGGAGAAGGAGATAAGCAGGGTGGAGGGGGGATGATGGAAGGGAGGGCAATGGGAGGAGGGAGCAATTTGAAGTCAACACTCTTGGGGAGGGACAGGATCAAAAGAGAGAATAGAAACAATGGGGGGCAGGATAGGATGGAGGGAAAAATATAGTTAGTCTTACACAACACGACTATTATGGAAGTCATTTGCAAAACTACACAGATA
>CM053769.1:576040040-576055196 GCA_028658325.1 Potorous gilbertii | reverse complement strand
ATGGGGACAAGAGAAGGGAGGGATGATAGAAGAGAGGGCAGATTGGTGACAGGGGTAATTAGAATGGGAGAAAATTTGGAACCTGAAATTTTGTGAAAATGAATGTAAAAAGTTAAATAAATAAATTTATATTTTAAAAAAAAGAGAGACAAGAAAAAGCTTTTTCAATGGAGGAGAAAAGTGGGGAGGTGAGAGGCAAAAAGTGAAGCTTACTCTCATCACATTTGACTTAAGGAGGGAATAATATGCATACTCAGTTTGGTATGAAAATCTGTCTTACTCCTATACTCTACAGGAGTATAGGAGAGAAGAAGATAAGCAGGATGCGGGGGATGAAGGAAGGGAGGGCAAATGGGAGGAAGGAGCAATTAGAAGTAAACACTTTTGGGGAGGGACAATGTGAAAAGAGAGTAGAAGAAATGGGGGGGCAGGATAGGATGGAAGGAAATTTAGTTAGTCTTACACAACATGACTATTATGGAAGTCTTTGCAAAACTACACATGTATAGCCTTTATTGAATTGCTTGCTTTCTCAGTGGGGATGGGTGAGAAGGGAGGAAGGAAGAGAAGTTGGAGCTCAAATTTTTAGGAACAAATATTGAGAATTGTTTTTGTATACAAAATAAGAAATACACGTAATGGGGTATAGAAATTTATCCTGCCCTATAAGAAAAGAGAGAAGATGGAGATAAGGGAAGGGAGAGGTGTGAGTAAGGAGGGCAGATTGGGAGAAGGGGTAATCAGAATGCACGGCATTTTGGGGTGGGGGAGGGGAGAGATGGGGAGAAACTTGGAACTCAAAATTTTGTGGAAATGAATGTTGAAAATAAAAAATAAACAAACATTAAAAAAGTTAAAAAAAGAAGAGATTATCTGGTAAGAACATTGTCTTCATTTCTCCTACTTTTGTGGAACTTAAGTGTTATACTTTTAACATTTAAAACAATGTGCTGTCAATAATAAATGATCATATTTATAATAGCTATATATTGCCTGCTATGTGCTAAATGCTTCACAAGTGTTATTTCATTTGAAATTCACAACAACTCCGGAAGTTATTAGCCCCATTTTACAGTTGAGGAAACTGAGGCAAGTGGTGGTTATGTGACTTGCCTAAAATCAAACAGATGTTAAGTGAATGAGACAAAATTCCTCATCTTCCTGACTCCAGGTCTGAAATTCCTGCATCCTCACGTAGTTCTGTATACTTTAAGTTCAAAGGTCATTTTAGAACAAAAATTGAAGAACCTTTGTTCCACTGACGAGTAGTACCAGCTCTAATAGTGGTCTAGGGGCAAATGAGACAGGAGGGAGAACAGCGAATCAGAGGCACTAAGTAGGGCTTTCTGCATTGAGCAGGACACACAGAGGATAAGGACATCTGGAGAGTAAGAATGTCAGGACTGGGGAAAATCACACCAGAGACAAGATTAGGAAACTGAATCTTTCAGGGATTAGGGCTCCCATTGGATCTGGAAATGGTGCCAACACAAGTGTGTTCCCACTGGAGGATGTCAGTATCTTTAGACTATATGAAACAGGATACTTTGGGTGGGAGTGAACTGTAGGATAAAAAGAGAAGAAATGAAAGTAGAAAGGATAGTAAGATATATAAAATGAAGAGGCCAAGAGTCCAGAAAGTGCATAAACATATGGAGGATCTAAGGATCAGGTTAACAGTTAACCCAGTGAAACAAAAACTAGTGAACTGCATAAAACCTGATACCAGCTAATTTTCTGTGAAACTAGCCTACTCCTTGAAAGAATGTTGGTTCTGGGGGTCAAAGGATTTCAGTTTGAATCTCTTCTCTGCCACCATTCATTGGCATTTGCATGACCTTGGGCAAGTCAGTTCACTAGTGAACTTCAGATTCCTCATCTATAACAGGAGAGGGTGATTCATGGGTTCTTTCCAGCTCTTGATCTATGATCCCTGAACTTCACATTTCCCATCCCCATGCCTGGAATGCATCCCTTCCTCAATTCTGCTTCTTAGAATTTCTAGCTTCCTTCAAAGATCAAGTTAGATAGAGCCTTCTATAAATAGATATTTTCTGAAGCTCCCTATTATTAGTGTTTTTTCTCCTCTAATTATATCTATTTACTGAGTCACCCAAACAAAGTTTCAAAGTTTAAAAGAACTCTATGTCAACCAATATAAGCACTTACCACTATATCCCAACTAACATACAATTCTTGAAGGTTTACAAACCATTGTACAGATGTTTCACTTAATTTCTATATTCTGTGAAATATGTATTATTTTCAACCCTATCTTACAGATGATAAAACTAAGGCTGGCAGGGGATAAATGACTTCCCCAGGTTTGCAAAGTCAATAAAAATCTGTCAGGATTTGTACTCAAGTCTTTCTGATTTGAAGTCCAGCATTCTATGAATTGTACCACAGCATGACAATTCTTGCCCTCAGGGAGATTGTATTCTAATGAATTAAGATGTAGCCCATCTCCAATATTTTATGGAAGAGGATACTAAGGCCCAGAGAAATGTTACACATGTAACACACAGCAGTAGAAATAGAATTTAAATCAAAGTTTTCTTGCTCAAAAATCCAGTATTCTGAGTACATGCTGCCTTCACCTTGTGCAACTGAATTCTTTTGAAAACCATTCATTCATTTATTTTGACCATATATATGTTTTACATTTTGAGTCCCAAGTTCTCTTCCTTCTTTTTGCCTCTCCCCTAGCTATATGATCTCCATTACAATTCCTTGAAGAAGGGATTTTTATTTTGAACTTTTTATTCCCAGAGTCCAGGACAGTGTTTGGCACAAAATGCTTAGTTGATATTTCAATTGACTTATCAGCACATAGAGTGTGTTCAGCTCTGCCAGGTGTGCAACAGGTGGAGCAGCAGCAGCAGCAACAGTAGTAGCAGTAGTAGTAGTAGTAGTAGTAGTGGTAGTAGTAGTAGTAGTGGTAGTAATAGCAGTAGTAGTAGCAGCAGCAGCAGCAATATATATGCTAAACTGGACAACTCAGTTATTCTCAAATATTTCCCAGATTCTCTACATCTGCACATGTTTTTCCATGTACCCCTTCCCTATCACATACAGTATTTTCTTATCTCCTCTTTCTCTGCTACTGTTTCTCTCTTTTCAACTGTTCTTTCTCCTCTACATTTTTCCTTCTTCTTTTCCTAAACCAACAACAGCCACACCAACATTGCTTAGTGTTGGATGGTCTCAGAGCTAGAAAGGACTAGCCTTACACTAGGCTGCACTGAAAACCCCCAAAGATATAATGTATATGCTCTCTGAGACATCGCAGAAAAGGATTGCTTTGGGCCGAGAGTAGCATGGATGAATGGGTAATGATAACAAAGATAGCTAGCATTTATATAGTACCTACTATGTGTCAGGCACTGTGCTAAGTGCTTTACCACAACCTTGGGCGGTAGGTGCCATCGTTATCCCCCATTTTACAGTGAGACAAGCAGAAGTTCAGTGAATTGTCCAAGGTCACATAGCTAGTGTTTGAGCCTAGATTTAAGCTCAGGCTCTTTTGATTTTAGGCCCAATGCTCCATCCACTACAAGACCCAGCTGCCTTGGTGGGTTTGCCCAAATTTATTGGTGGAACAATGTATGTTGAGTCGTGCTAATCCTGACACAGTATGGTATTGTAAGAAAAACTGGGATGAGCTTGGTAAAGAGGGCTCATTCAATTTTTGGTCACATGGAATTGTAGCCAAATACTAATCAGCGCATAGAGGCCTTGAATAACAGATCTGAAAGTGATCCTTGAGATCCATCCCCTTCATATTATGGATAAAGAAATATACCTAGAGAGGTGAAGTAATTTTCCAAAGGTCACTGATGGTGGTTCTAGAATCCAGATCTCCAGACTGTAGATCCAGAATCTAGATGCTTTTTCCTTTGAACCATTTTAGTAAAGAAGGAAGTAAATTAAAAAGATCTGTGGGAGTTTTAGTAGAGGAAGGGGATTTTCAACTCAATAAATGTTAACTCTGATTCAGAGAGGAAAAAGTGGGAGTTTGCTAGCCACAGGATGGGGATGGGGGCAGAGTCCTTGATTCCTTGAGTATTGAGTCCTTCCACTCTTCGCCCCACCCAAATCTCTTGAGATAACAGAAATTGTTGTCAACTTGTTCTCTCCAAACTCCAGAGAGCGAAGTGAAGAGATGGGCTCTAGCATCTGGTTTAGTGAATTCTTGGTAATAGTGTCTTTGAGGCCCCAGGCAGAACTGACACTTGACTCTAGTTTCTTTACTTCATGCCAAGATGGTGCAAGATGTTATGCAGCCAAGAGATGCCCATATGTAGAATATGTAGCCAGTCAAGATTGCTGTTTTAGGGCCTGGACTTAGATGGAGTCCTGAAAGTGAAAGATGTAAATGCTGTACTGTCACAGAAGGCTGAACCTTCACTGTTTTCTAAGGCACTCAGTGATAACTGAGTGTAGCTGTTGGTGCCTTCACAAGAGGCAATATGAGGAGGCTTCCTAGCCAAGTGCCAGAGGGAGGTCCAGCTAGAGTCCCACCCTCCCTAGTCCAGGGATGCCAAAGGATGGAGATGGAGCTCATCCAGGGACCTATGTATCAATGGAGACCACAATGACTGGGGCACCCAGTGATAAGGGAAGACAAAGCCTATTGCACAGGGCTGTTGTGAGGAATGTATTTTATAAAGCTGAAAGTGTTATATAAATGTGTCATTATTAATATCACAGAGTGATGTAAACACTTGCTTAGGTGTGGACATCTAGAAATACCTGGAAGCAATGTAAAGAACATGATACTTCCAGTTGGAAGGTCTAGATATGAGTTTTACTTTAACCACTTAATCACTACCATCTGACATCTCCTAGTATAAAGTTTCTTGAACTGTAATATGGAGATAATAACCCTGCCTCGCTGTTATAGGGCCAGTTTTAACCAGGGTCTCCCTACATAGGTTAAGATAGATTTTCCCTAAAAGAAGACAAGCTGGACTTGATTAATCTGAAGGATGGAGCAAGGCTTATATTGTACCTCCTTTGATGGTGAAGCTTTCTGGTGAGCTCCAGCTACATTGACATGGCTTCCTATCACCTAATATCATAAAAAGTCCCAACCAAATAGGGTCTGTACTCTTCAGACTTGGTAGAAGTCCTGATACCTCATGAATTACCATACTTCATCCTCTTGAATACTGTCTTTCTGTGACTGTCTATGTGGATCTTAGGGGCAGACCTTGCTCAAGGTTAACATTGGGATGAAATGAAGCACTCATAGATCCTTGAACTATTTACTTAGCCATAATACAGCAAGAATATACAAGAAGGATAAAGTAGCATTTAGTTTCAATAGATAGAACCCTTTTTATCCACATATAAAACCCATGAGAACTGATAAACCCACAAAAGAAGACTATAGGGAAAGGAGAGAAAAAGTTTAGGAAAGTCTTGGGACCCACCAGCACTTATGAAACTAGAGCAGGATGATGAACCAGTAATAAGAATGAGAAGTAAGAGTCAATCAACCAATGGGCAAGCATTTACTACCTGCCTACTGTGTGCCAAGCACTGTGCCAAGAAGAATCATGACAAAGACCTTGAGCAAGGTCTGCCCCTAAGATCCACATATGAACAAAGGCCATGAGGTTCAATGATATAAGGTAATTGTAAATAAATGATAGATAGAAGAAGTTATTATAATATTCCCAGAAGAATGTATGGATTGATTCCATTGGGGTGTTTAGGTATTAAATAAATAATTTATGACATAGTTACCTTCAAGGGATTCACCAAAGAAGTTCACCAAAACCAACATCTAATCATTCAAAGTAATGCAGAGACTTTAATACCAAAAACAGTAAGAAATTTGGTAATGGGAGGACCCAGGATACGATAGAAGGACTAAACCAGAGAAACCCAGGTTTCAGTTTCCACTCTCCCACTAACTTCCTACGTGAGCTAGAGCAAACAACTTCCCTCTCTCTCACCTTTAGTCTCCTCATCTATAAAAAGGGTTGGATTAGCTTCAGGATGCATGACCTTTTCATATTGTGGACCCCTTTGGAGAGCTGATAAAATTCATGAACCCTGTCTCAGAATAATGTTCTTAAATGCAGAAAATAAAACACACAGGATTACAATGGAAACCAAAGGTCAGTGAAAATAAAGATATAATTTTTCACAGTCATGTTAATGGACTACCCTCCCCCCTAAAATGAATCCATGGAAACTTTGGGGTAGATAGAACATCAAGTTAAAAACTCATTGATTAGATGATCTTTAAGATTTCATCTAGTTCTTGAGATTCTATAGTCTATGAATTCGAGGAAGACATCGGTTGTAGAAGAAATTCAGTTAGCTTTGCTCTCCTTTCCACAAGCCTTTGGTAAAGGTGAGGAGACTGCTGCCTCAGTAATGACCTCCTCCTCATCTTTCATCTCTTATCTACTGGGTCCTTCTGTGCTATTTACAAATATGTCCACATTTTCCCCCATCCTTAAAAACAAAACAAAGCCAAAAAAATAGCTATTTCTCTTTCCTTTACCACACCTATGATACTACAAATCTAATACTCATTTCCTTTATTTCCTTACCTCTTACATACTTTTACTACCTTGGCAATCTGGATTCTATTCTCAGCACTTTAACTATTCACTGAGTTTACTAAGACCCTTTAAGTTATTAAATTAAGTGGCATCACCGAGCTCCACCTCTGCAACTTTTGATACCATTGAGGAATCTCTCCTGGACCCTCCCTTCTCCTTTGGTTTCTATAATGCCGCTTTCTCACAATTCTTCTTGGCACAGTGCTTGGTGCACAGTAGGCAGGTAGTAAATGCTTGCCCAATGGTTGATTGACTATTACTTCTCATTCTTATTACTGGTTCATCATCCTGCTCTAGTTTCATAAGTGCTGGTGGGTCCCAAGACTTTCCTAAACTTTTTCTCTCCTTTCCCTATAGTCTTCTTTTGTGGGTTTATCAGTTCTCATGGGTTTCATTACCATTTTTGTGCAGCTAACTATCATCTGTATGTGCAACACCTATTCCTGTCCTGAATTGTACTCCTATGTTACCAACTGCCTGCTGGACATCATCATCTGGATGTGCCATAGAAATCTCAAAATCAATTATGTCCAAAATATAACTCATTTAATTTCCTTCAAAACCCATCCCTCCTCAAAACTCTTCTGTTTTAGTTGAGGGAAACACCATCCTTTTAGTCACCCAGATTCATAACCTTGAATTACCAACTCTTCCCTTTTCTTTATGCCTTGTATTCTGACAAGTTAGTTGATTCTAATTCCATAGCATCTCTTGCATCTATTCACTTTTACCTGCTCATTTAGTATTTCTCCTAGGTTAACTGCTCATCATCCTTTATTTAGGCTATTTTTAGTAGCTTCCTAATGGGTCTCCTTGCTAGTCACTCAGTGGGCAGTGATTAAGTTCTTACTAGGTGCCAGGCACTCTACCAAGAACTGGAGATACAAAGAATCTAGTTCCATCTACATGGCTGCCAAACTGATATTTCTAAAGCATATAGATGACCATGATATTCCCATACTCAAAACCCTTCAGGTACTCCATACTATGTCTTAGATAAAAGGATAAAATACTCAGTCTACCATTTCAACCTTACAAAATACGGCTCCCATTATCTTCCTAGTCTTTTCCGTTCCAGCCAACCAGGCCTTCCCATTCTACGTGTCTTAGTACAGGTAAGGTTACTCATATCTGTAATACACTCTTTATATCCATCTCATAGACTCCATAATTTTTTTTCAAGGCCCAGTTGGGGAAGAAGAAGAGGAGAAGGAGGAGGAGGAAAATAAGTAGGTCAGTGAAATTAACCAACACATCAAGTAATGTGAACATATACACAGTGTTTCTTACCCGTAACTCTCCATCTCTGCAAAGAAGGGAAGGAGGTGCATTCTCACTTCTTTTCTTTAGGACCAAACAAGGTCATGATAATTATATATGCCAGTTGTGTTCTGTTTTCTTGTTCCTGTTCTCTTCCCATTTGTATTGTTGCAGTCACTATGTTTTGACTCTGCTTACTTTATTTTATAGGCTGTTTAAGTCTTCTGATTTTGTTTTTGTTTTGTGGCATGTCTCAAAAGTGCTAGTAAAGTTTTAAGAGGCTTTAAAAACTTTTCAATTTTTAAAAGAAACTGCACTAAGACTTTTCGGATGCCCTGGATTCTTCATAGTCATTTTTCCTCTCCTGGCACATTATATTCATGTGCCACAGTTTGTCTTCCCTGATGGTTACCTGGGGTGGTCGTGATATATAGTGGATATAATGAATCAAATTCTGGACTAGGAGTCTGGAAGGTCTAGAGTCTAACTCTTCATGAGATAATTACTAGCTGTATACCCCTAGGTAGGTCACTTAACCTCCCTCTGCCTCAGTTTTCTTGTCTATGAAATGAAGGAGTTGAATTTGTTGATGCCTTCTGTCCTTAAATCCATGACCTTACTTTGCTATGATTGCCATGGTGTAGATGAGACCTTTCTATCTCTGATTATGTAGATACCTGATACTGGGATATCTGCATCAAAACATGTGTTCCATCTGGTGTTAAGCTCAGCAAGTTTCTTGAGAACAGGGACCATTCTGATTTTGTCTGTGTATCCACAGCACCTAGCAGAACATTCTGCATTTAATAATAATCTGTTGAATTGAATTGTTTCCTAGACATTAGTATCTGGAGGAGATCTATTAGGAATCATCCCCACCTGGTGATCAGACTAGCTGGAGGGCCTGCCTTTAAGGAAGTGGAAGGCAGATGATCACCAAATGCAGATTCTGCAAATGAACATACCAGTGGGAGAGTTTGGTTTCTTTGACCTCTCTGCCAGGCTGCTCCTCCAGGGTCTACTCCACATATGTGCTCCTCCGTCTTCCACTGCTTGTAGAAGTCCGCCTTAAAAATGGCTCAATGCATTTGTGGCCAACATCTCTGAAGCAGGGAAGTTTTGTTAAAACAATGACACACTGCAGTTGGATCAAACTCATCAACATCTGAAAACCACATGTCTGAGGCAGTATAAAGTCGCCAGCTAGACAAATCAATATGAAATTTCATGCCAGGAGCAAAGGTGACATGGGCACTTCTCTTCCTGCTCCTACCACTGATGATGGTAGCCAAGGGCTAGTATAGTAACTACTGTTATCAGTGTCATAACTATGGTGATGAAGACTGGGTGAATTTGAACCAACAAGGCTTCAGTTTTCAGTGGCCCCACGAGTGGGAGGTGGTGGCTATGAGAAGCATCTTCAGTAAGAAGGAAGATTCCAGTAGGCAGTGGAACTATGCCAGCTTGCCCATCTTCCAGAATCTTGGGGAACTGACAGAATGCTTATGGGAGGAGATCAGCAGGGCTGGAATGGAATGATAAGATGTGGTCTTCTCTATTTGGGCTAGGGAAATTGCAACGCTTCCTGTCATCCTTGGGAGGGACAGGGCAGGTATCTGCCAAAGACATCATCAGGCATGCTGGAGGTGGAGTGGTGGATAACAACAGTCACCATGTGGCAAAGCTTATCTAACCAGAATAGGAAGGCTTCATCACCAGATTTACCCATCTGTACGCTGATGTCTTTAAGAAGTTACTGTGATTTAGAGCACATGAATGACAACAAAGAGAATTAGGCTGGACGTGCACTCTACTTTCCTTGTTTTCATGTTCTTTCTTCATTTCCAGTATATTCTTTCATTTCTTGTCATTTGGGATAAATTTTTTCTGCCCCAGCCCCCATATAATCATAGTGCTTTTAGAGACAGTTCCTTCATTATAGCTTTCACTTTTCTTTCCTACCCCACTCCCCCAGTGCACATGTTTCATAAGTCATTTTTGAAGAGTAAGTGAAAATACACAATATGTCTCACTTTGGGGCCAGAATGACAGTACTCACTGCAACATGGCAGGAGACACAGCTTTGTAATGAGCTTTATCAGAAGCCTCTATCATGAGCCAAAGTTTAGTTGCTGGGCACTCGTAGTGTGGATTTGTGTTTTGTGATGCTCATGACCATGCTCTGGCAATATGAACGGACAGAGAAAATAATATCTTTGGGTTATGCTTGCCTTTTCCTGGCCTCATCCCTATTGAACTCCCAGTGCCTGGTGACAAAGTTGACTTCATGATTTCTGCAACCACCCTTGACAGATGTCCACTCAGAGCCCTGGGCATCAGCCATGGCAGACTGTCATCCATAGCTTCTTTCTCAGCAATTTATTTCACTGCCTGTACCTTTCCAGACAGGTTTACTGTGAGTTGAACTGACCTATTTTAAGTCATTACCTCCCACTTTCTCATAGTGATGGATAATCACCACGACCTGCCACTCCCTTTTAAAATCCATTTGCCTGTAGAGGGCTGAGGCTTCCCCCTTTCCTCCCACCCATGCCATCTCTTGAGTAAAGCCAGCACTTAGTAGAGTGCATGGCTCATATTATATGCTTAATAAATGCTTCTTGATGATTTGACTCATAAGGACAATTTACTACCATGGCATATTGGTGTATCTCCTTATTTTGAAATAAAAAATGAATGAATGAATGAATGAATGAATCTGGCTGATTTTCTTCCTCTTGGATGAGAGCATCGATCCTGAATTCTTCTAGGAGCAGGGGTAGAGGTGTGGATTAGGTGGAACAACTAATACAAATAATTAAACTCCACGTTTATAGGAAACAGGAGACTGGCCAATGAGGGTGCAACCCAGGGAGCAGGGCACCCTAGCCTGCTTCTAGAATAGAATGGAGGGACTTGGCTCCCCACTGCAGAGCACCTGCATGTACCTAATTGTTTCTGGTCCATTTACTTTGAGGAGAAGAAAAGACTGGTTGAATGATGAGCCAGAACTAGGCTACAAAAGACATCAACCAGTCAAATCAGTTGTGTTTCAGTGATTACAAAAGAAAATGCTATAAGTGTCTGGGTGGGAAGAAGGGCCTGGGGCCTTTATCTTCTCATTGAGATTACCGCCATGTGCCTTGGAGCACACAGCCCTGTTACTGTTTCTGTCCCTGATTGGGGCTATTCTTCACCATTCTTAAGTAGAGTACTGGGGATAAACCAGATGAGGCTATTACTATGTGAACTTTGAAAGAATTTGAGAATGACTAGGTGACCAAGAACTAGTCCATATCAGAATATGCTAGCAACAAACTCTGGTAGAGTGCTAGTGAAGCCTTGAGGAGTGACCTGCTTGACCACTATAATAGAGAATCGATCTGGCAGCCAGGACACCATCCACATCCTGCAGGCAAGAGAGCAACTCATCCATTTGGTATGCTACATTCAACAGTGAATTCAGTAGGTGAATGCTTTGTAGCAACCACATTATGTTTGAACCACTCCATCCAAGGACTGAGATGGTTGAAGGAAGTGTGTCTCTGCTTCTTTGTTTTTCTTTTGTTTTTTGGCAAGGGGATGTTTTTGTACTTCTGTTCTTGTTATGTCCTTTCTGTAAATATTCTTTTATAAAAACTAATTGATATTAGCTTGTTAAATTGATAGTGTGATGCTAATCAATAATATTGAAATCATAATTGGCGATTTTATTGGAGAGAACATACTGGAAGGAGGACTTAAGCTTATGAGAGCATTCAAAGAATCCCATAACCACTCACTGGCATTCCTAAAACACTAAGGAAAAAGTTTATGCTTGTAGGTTGAGAAAGTAAGTAGCCATGAAAAACATAACTATTATATCTCTTGAAGTGTAGACTTAAATAGTTTAAATGTACTTATCCCTTCTAGGTAATCAATCTGTACTTGTGATTTTATTGGTTTGGGGAGCTCCTGGTGTGGAAACTTTTTCCATGGAAGCAAGTCCACAACTTGGAAATAGTTCCAAATTGTTCTCCAGAATGGTTGGATGTTTGTAACTCTATCAACAGTGTATTCATGTACCCATTTTCCCACAATCCCTATAGAATTCATTTTCCTTTTCTTTCATGTTAGCCAATCTGATAGGTGTGAAGTGGTACCTCAGAATTACTTTAATTTACATTTCTCTAATTATTAGTAATTTAGAGCATCTTTTCATATGACTATTGATAACTTTCATTTCTTCTTCTGAAAACCCCTTGCTCATATCCTTTGGAATGGCTTTTTTATAAATTTGACTCAGTTTCCCACATATTTGAGAAATGAGACTTTTATCAGACAAACTTGCTGTAATTTCCCTCCCCACCCCCATTTCCTGCTTTCCTTCTAATTTTGGCTGCATTAGTTTTGTTTGTGCAAAACCCTTTTAATTTCATGTACAATAATCAAAATTATCCTGTCTATCTCTTGTTTGGTCATAACTGATTCCCTAATCCATAACTTTGATGGGCAAATTTTTCATGCTACCCTAATTTGCTTATGATATCACCTTTTATGTCTAAATCATGTGCCCATTTTAGCCTTATCTTAGTATACAGTGTGAGATATTAGTCTATGCCTAGTTGCTGCCAAACTGCTTTCCAGTTTTTCCTGAAGTTTTTGTTGAATAGTGAGTTCCTGACTCCAAAGCTTAGATCTTTAGGTTTATCAAGCATTAGATTACTGTGGTCATCTACTACTGTGTATTGTATCACTAATCTGTTCCACTGATCCATCACTATGTCTTAGCTAGGACCAGGTTGTTTTGATAATTACTGCTTTGAAGTATAGTTTGAAATCTGATACTGCTAGACTGTCTTCTTTCACATTTTTTAATTGATTCTCTTCATATTCTTGGCCTTTTGTTCTTCCAGATGAATTTTATTATTTTTTCTACCTCTCTAAAATAATTCTTTGGTATCTCAATTGGTATAGCACTGAATAAGTGAATTAATTTAGGTAGTATTGTCATTTTTATTATACTGGCTTGGCTGACCCATGAGCAATTATTATTTTTCCAATTATTTGGATCTGTCTTTATTTGGCCAAAGGATAATTTTAGAGAATTGTGTGGTACACTGTGAGGTTAAGTTAGTTGTCCAGAATCACACCTCTACTGTTTGCCAGAGGAGAGACTTGAACTTATACCTTTCTGATTAAAGATCAAGTTTCTAACTCACAGTCTCTAACACAGTCTTTCTAAACAACTAAGTCCCATCTGGAATACAGTTAAAGGTATGTATTCATAATGTGCCTTTTGTATTTATTAGCAAATATTTCTGATTAATTTTCATCTTACTAGGTTCTCAAGATTATATCAAAATCTTACCATTTATTAAAAACAAACTAAGGAAGAATTTACTCCAGGATGATGGAAACACAGAGTCACTGAGTCTGTCCAAGAAAGTCATGAGTTATTTTAAAAAATTTGTGAAAGTACTGAATTCTAGAAAGAAAGAATACTTAATATACATCTTATTCACAGTGGAAATTTGGACAAGTGTTAGAATTTCAGAGAGTCCTTAGAAATCATCTATAGCCCAGTAATTTTCAAGGTTTTTGTTGGCAGGACCCTTTTACACTCTTAAAAAGTAATGAGGATCCCAAAGAGCTTTGGTTTATGTGGGTTATATCTACCATGGTAGAAATTAAAATGAATAAATTTTATAAAAACCTGTTTACTAATAAATTTAAAATAGCAATAAACCCATAAACATATATTATGAAAAATATCTATTCTAGCCCAGGCTTCTTGGCATGTCCAGTTCTAACATGGAGATGATCTATTGAGGGGCCTTTAAGCATGCCCAGTTTGCCTAGCATGGAGCCTGTATGTAGCCTGGGCAAAATAAGAATACACAAGGGCTCCTCAAGGCCATCTCTATGTTAGAAGTGGGGATACCCAGAAGCCTACCTGCAATGTGTTTTACCAAACAAATTAATGAAAAGTGGTATTATTTTACATATTTTTGCAGTTTTAATGTCTAAATTAGCAAAAGATGGCTGGATTCTTATATCTGCTTCTACAGTCAGTCTGTTGCAATATATTGTTTTGATTGAAATATAAGAAAAAAATCCAGCTTCACGCACATATGTAGTCAGAAAAAGGAGGAGTATTTTATTTTAATGTTTATTTATTTTTACTCTTCAACATTCATTTCCACAAAATTTTGAATTCCAAATTTTCTACCTATCTCTCCCCTCCCTCACCCCATAATACCTTGTATTCTGATTACCCCTTCCCCCAATATGTCCTCCCTTCTATCACACCTCTCTCTTCCCTTATCCTCATCTTCTCTTTATGATGGTAGGGCAAGGTAGATTTCTATACCCCATTACCTGTATTTCTTATTTCCCAGTTGCATATAAAAACAATTATCAGTATTCATTCCTAAAGCTTTGAGTTCCAACTTCTCTCCCCACCCATTCCCATTGAGAAGGCAGGCAATTCAATATAGGCTATATATGTGTAGTTTTGCAAAAACTTCCATAATAGTCATATTGTATAAGACTAACTATATTGCCCTCCATCCTACCCTGTCCCCTGCTTTTTTTCTATTCTCTCATGTGAACTTGTCCCTTCCCAAAAGTGTTTACTTCTAGTTACTCCCTTCTCACATTTGCCTTCCCTCCTATCATCCGCCTTACCTCACTTGTCTCTTTCTTCCCAACTTTCCTATAGTGTAAGATAGATTTACATAACAAATTTAGTCAGCATGTTATTCCCTCCTTAAGCCATATGTGAAGAGAGTAAGCTTAATTTCCCTCTCACCTCCTCTCTCTAACAAGATTTTTCTTGTTTCTTTTATGAGTGATAGTCTTCCTCATTCCATTTCTCCCTTTCTCCTCCCAGTATTTTCCTCCCTCACCCCTTAATTTTTATTTTATTATTTTTTTATGGATATCATCTCTTCTGATTCAATTCAACCTGGACTGTCTATGTGTGTGTGTGTGTGTGTGTGTGTGTGTGTGTGTGTGTGTGTATGTGTGTATAATCCCTCCACAGACCCAAATACTGAGAAAAGAGTTACAAATGTCTTTCCATGTAGGAATGTAAACAGTTAAGCTTTAGAAAGTCTTTTATGATTTTTCTTTCCTGTTTACGTTTTCATGCTTCTCTTGATTCTTGTGTTTGAAAGTCAAATTTTCTATTCAGTTCTGGTCTTTTCATTATGAATGCCTGAAAGTCTATATCATTGAATGATCATTTATTCCCTTGAAGTATTATACTCAGTTTTGCTGGGTAGGTGATTCTTAGTTTTAATCCCAGTTCCTTTGACTTCTGGAATAT
>CM053769.1:575967666-576039540 GCA_028658325.1 Potorous gilbertii | reverse complement strand
CCACATCCTCTCCAGCATTTATCATTTTCTTGTTCTGACACATTTGCCAATCTTATAGGTGTGATGTGGTACCTCAGAGTTGTTTTGATTTGCATCTCTCTAATAAGTAGTGATTTAGAGCACTTTTTCATATGATTATAGATGACCAAGTCTGGTATTTTCAACTATACTTCACAGTTTGTAAAACACCATAAAGATATTTGTTGTTGTTATGGGTGGTGGTGGTGGTAGTAGCAGTAGCAATAGTAGTGCTGGTAGCAGTAAATGTCATCACCATTCATGCTAGTAATCCTCTGCCTCCTCCATTAAAGTCCTACTCAGATATCCAAATATTTTATCAAGATTCGAAGGTGACCTGGGGTTTCAAGAGGTATGTCAGCAAAGTATAAAAATCTAGCATGTACTACCAAATTCAAAAGTTTTAGAATATGGATCTATATATTTTTTTTAATCTGGTACATAAAGGATCATCCAGTTAAGGCAAGAGAGACTCATTACCAGAAGCCTGGTTACCAGATAATAAATTCTTTAACGTTAGGAATTTATGTAGACTTATATAGGAAATCATGTAGGGGTTATAGTCTGTGTTGACAGAGGTAACATCTTCAGTAGTAAAACTGAGACTCCCTCAATGTACCTAGTGTGATGGTAATAGTAGTAGTAGTAGATGGTTATCTTTTTTGAGTATGTGAAGGAACCCAACACTCTCCATTGGCAGAATTACCTTTATAGGTGTGTGGAACTCAGGGCCAATCACATTGTTTAAAGATCCATATTCCAGTCAATGTTTTTATATTGATGTAGAATGATTTTTTTTGTTTATCTTTTTAAATGTTTATAGTTAGTGCCATGTCTCCCAGACACAAGGGACCAAGAAGACACCAATAGGTATAACCCTATTTAGCTAAGTATGGTACAAGTGTAGAAAATGGGAAGCTGAGTCAGGAATAGGCTCGGAGGTCCTACTCATGACAACGTGAGTATATCAGTAGGGAGAAAGGGTTTTCACAATAAAAAGAAGGAGTTTGGGGTTGACAAAATGAAAAAAAAAGCTTCAGTTTCCTTGCAAGGATATCAAATATGGAATAGGTTTTATTTAAAAATAAACCAAATCCTGAAAGGTCTTGCCCCTGAGCCCATAAACAGAAAGATGACTGTCCTTTGCTCTCTGGCCATCCTCACATCCCAAGAGACATATACTGTTTTCAAATTTATAGTATTACCTTTGGTGACCTTCCCAACAAAGGAAAGTCACTGCATGTTACTAAAGTGTCAAGCAATCCATCTGGTGAACCCCATTTCCTAGGAGCCTACAGGCCACCCAGTTTCCAATTCCAATCCTTGCCCTAGAGTGGCAGACAAAGAGAGATCCGAAACTTCTGAAACTGTATCCAGTTCTTATAAATGGAGGACTTTTTGTTGTGGGCCTCAGGTAACGAAAATATTCCAGCAAGTTCCTCAAATGTAGCCTATAGCCCACAACCAAAGCTCTGGGCTTCCATAAATCAGGTTCAGTCTTAGAACCATCTCTCTAAAATTTCTCAATATATTATTAAAGACCAAACCCCAGAATGTCTGTAGCTTGGGTTTATGAATTAGTTATGAGCCATCAATAATCAGTTCCAAAATGACATTCTCATTGGTAGGAGCAATGAGAACTTCTGTACCTCATAAGAGGGAGAAAATGAGAAAGAGAGACTAAGGGTCTCATTGGTAGACAACAAGAACCTGGGATAGTACCTGCCTATGAATATAATCAAGTTAAATCCAATAAAGGATCAATTTCCTGACCCACCTGCATCTTCCTCTTCCCCCCTAGTCCCTACTCTGGCAATTAGTATTCCTACTTTCTCAGCTCCTAAGATCTTCTTCTTTAGACAGTCTTATCAATCTGACCTAGATTTTTGTTTTATGTTTACTCTCCTCCCAATCTAGACCCTGGATTTCTTTTTATCCTAAATTTGTCTGTATTGATTGCCTAATACTGGGGTTATGTTGCTCCTGCCAAAAATAGCACATATATACATCCATTACATTAAGCATATCCTTGATGAAAACATGAGAAAGGAACAGGCAATTATTACTAACTAGGGAGGAAAATCCTTTCCCACAAGGGGCCCTGCCTCTGGACCTAAGCAGAGCACAGATTCAATCTTGGGGGACTCTGGGGCCTAAAATAGAGCTTCAGTATTTTTTTTCTCACACTCTCAGGCTTTTTTTCCCCTCTACCTGATAGTTCTGAGGAAAATTTCTAAAAGCACAGTTTGGCACATGGAGTCCCTCCAAAAAGAATGAACAGAGTGTATTCTAACAGCTGATATCTCTTAGCAATAGATAGCCGGTATAGGACAGCTATTTATTTCCATTTCCACCAAAGAAATGCTTACAACACAAAAGATTCATAGGTATGCATTGGCATACTTAAAATATAAAATACCTTGTGGGGGTGCTGAAGGGATATTTTTACTTTGGAACTGCATGGTTTGAGCATCTCACAATTTCACAGATCTTCTGGCCAAATGGACAAGGCTTTGACTTTAACCTTTATTCTGGTGAATTCTCCTAGAAGCATTTTTTTCTTCAAACAACTGCTTTATCCTGCTTGGCCACCATCACCCAGTTCAAGAAACTTGTGACTTTCTGAACTCACAAAGTTACTGATAGAGCTAGAAACCTCTATATCTCAGAGAAGGAAATATGCATTTATATAGCACCTACTTTATGCCAGGTATTATGTTAAGTGCTTTATAAATATTATCACATTTGGTCCTCACAACAATCTTGAGAAGTAGGTACTGTTATTTTTCTCATCTTACAGTTGAGCAAACTGAGGCAAACAGAGGTAAAATGACTTGCCCAAGCTGTTAAGTATCTGAGGCCACATTTGAACTCAATCTAACTGCCTCTTTTTAGTTCATGAAACAGGAGGCAGCTAGGCTCAGGGAAAGATACATTAAATAGAAGAGGCAGCCTGATTTCCTAGGTAAACACATAGTCTTGTGGTTGAATATATGCAGTTACCATTCTTGTGGGGAGAAAAGGAGGTGGAGAAATCCTTTTTCCCCTCTCACTGGAAGTCCAAGCAGGAACTAGTGTTGTCAGTGTTCCAGCCCTTTTTGCAAGGGTTCAAAGCAAGTATCTCTTCCCATGGAGAAAAGATCACAAGCTCAGCTCCTTATGAGGTGCACCAGTCTAGGAGATTAGCTATCCAAACTCTCTGGACTTCTCCTAATAACAAAGGCTTTTACATGTTATTTTCTACAGTAGACTGTATTTTAACTGTCCCATATCCAATTAAGAGAGCAGAGAATATACAATTATTTTGTCTTTACTGTTTATTCAGTGGGTCACTCCATGAGTATCTGTTAAGTACTTCCTGTGTGGTGGCACAAATATAAACATTGAATTTTTACAAATTGAAACTTCATAGAAATTTGAATTTTATAGCATTTATGGATAATGGTTTCTATATACAATACCTGAGGGTTTTGAGTATCTAGCTTAGACCTACTTCTTATTCCACCTGAAAAGCAAAGAATGGCACTTTTCAACCTTCCCTAGAATTAATCATGAGGAGCTAATGCTCTATAGAACCACCTGCTACTTGATACGTTTTATTAAGAAAATGGTGCTTTGTAGTACAGCTGGAGCATGGCTAGAAGAGCTCTTCAAAAACCTGCTCCTGAGACCCTTGCTGAGTGATTGTATTTCTAGTGGTCTCTTAGCTCCTTTCTCAGAAGCCTGCTCTATCCCTGACTACCTCTGTAGGCAACAAAATGTAAACACTCCTCTCTTTTTTAAGGAAATTACTCCTTGATCCCACTAGATTTGATGACAAAAGTCCTGGGTTCAAGTACAGCTCTACTTAATAGCTGTGTGATCTTGGACAAATCTCTATAAGGAGCCTTAATTTCCTCATCTGTAAAATGTGGATCATACTTACATTTCCCTGATAATGATGACTGAGATGACCCCAACAGTTTGTATGCAGTCTCCTTCATTAGACTGTGAACTTCTGGAAATCATGGAGTATCCTTTGCCTTTTGTTGTATCCCTAGTGCTTAGGCACTTAGTGAATGCTTGATTTGATTATTGATTTGACTTGTTTATGCAACATTCAGCATCAGTGGTCTCTCACTTCTCTACCTAGAAGAGAGAGGGATATCCACCTTTAATGATCAGGTCTAGTAAAGACACAGGGTGCTTAGTTCATTCCACTAATTATCAGGGTTGATTTATCTTATTTCAATTTCTGGGTGAGTATGTCCCTTCCTTCTGTACCCCTCAACATGGGCAGCTAGGTGGTGCAGTGGATAGAGCACCAGTACAGGAGTCAAGGGGACTTGAGTTCAAATCTCACCTCAGCACTCACTAGGACCTTGGGCAAGTCACTTAACCCCAAATGCCTCATCCTGGGTCATTTTCAATCACCCTGATGAATTTCTGGTCACTGGATTCAGATGGCTCTGGAGGAGAAGTAAGGCTGGTGACCTGAACAGCCCTCCCTCACTCAAAACAAAGTCAAGTGTAAGTCATGTCATTATTTCTCTGATGGCATGGTCTTCTTCAGCAATGAAGGAGGAACACACACCCCCTCAACATAAGTTTGTCTTGCAACTTTATCTTCTAGGAGGCAGCTTGGTGTGGTCGTGAGAGTGCTGTTTTAAGAGTCAAGCACTTGGATCCAAATTCCTTTTCTGACCTTGACTGCTTTTCTGGCAAATCATCTAAACCTTTTAGTAACTCAGTTTCCTCAACAGTAAAATGAGAGGAGTGGCCTCTGAGATCCTTTTCAATTCCAAATCTCTGATTTTGTGATGCACTGACCATCCTGACTGCCTTCCTCTGGGTATCAACAACTGAGAACTCATTTTCCTGAATAGAGAGTGGGCCAGTCATAAGGCAACCAGGCAATACAACAAACAGAAACCCTGAGACAGGAAAAGAACATGAATTAACAATGGAACTCTCAAGATATGAAAAGGTTCAGGGAACCTGCATGTCTCTAATGCACTAGATATATTTTCTTTGAAAGATTTATGGAAAGACATGGATGAGATTCACACAGGCTGAAATGTCATAGTGGGGTGGTGATAGTTCCCAGTGGAAGGATTACCCGCACCAATGAGACCACAGTTCCATCGAAGAACCAAAGTCGTAAATATGGTGATAATAAATTTCAATGACAGCTTTGATCAAGGAACTCAATCCTAAATACTTCCTGGCTGTCTAAAGGAATGCTAACACTGCTCCAACCATCACTTTTACTCCCTTCCCTTTGGAGGAGTCCTGGAGCCTCCTGGGCTTTGCTGGGTACACTTTTGGTCTCACTTTGTTTTGTTCAAGGCTTTTATGGCACTTCCAGGATATCTCCAGCTATTCCCACGTCATTCCTGTCCAGTTCCCCTTTAGATGTTGTCTTTCTCCTTTGGAATGTAATCTCTCCTAAAGCAGAGTTTGTCCTGCTTGGTTTTTTATGTATCCACAGTGATTAGTACAGTGCCTGGCACACAAAGATTGCTTAATAAATGTCCTGTCTGTCTATCTCTGACTGTATATCTACCTACCTATCCAAGAGAAAGAACAAACTATAGACTTATACAGATTTATGTAATAGAATAAGGATGGATTTATGGCAGCTACATTGCCCAGTAGATAGAGTACTGGGTCTAGAGTCAGGAAGACCTGAGTTCAATGTGGCCTCAGGCACTTACTAGCTATGTGATTTTGTGCAAGTCCCTTAGTGTCTGTTTGCCTTAGATCCCTTAACTCTAAACTCTTAATAGCACCTATCCTACAAGGTTGTTGTAGGAATCAAATGAGATAAGATTTATAAAGGGCTTAGCACAGTGCCTAGCTCAGAATGGGAACCACACAAATATGTATTCCCTAGAGTTAGAGCTTTATAGAACCTTCCATTATCTAGTTCAAACTCTTCATTTTACAGATGAGGAAACTGAGGCACAGAGTAGGAAAATTTGTTGCCTGGGGTTACGTAGCTAGTGTCTCAGATGGGATTTGAAAACAGCTCATTGTGACTCCAAGTCTAGCATCCTATCTGTTATGCCACACTGGGAATAGATATCTGTATAGAGACAAGCAACCTTAAAGAGTATAGTGTACGTCTGTGAATTTGCTTACTGATGTTTCAGTGTATTTTACACATTGACATTAGTTTCATTCTATCCCCTCAGCTTCTTTGAGAGTTATGTCCACTCCTTAACTTGGACCAGGACAAATCTGCTTTATCCTAAAAGATGACTGTCTGTAGACAAAAGAAAGAAAAGAATGGAAATCGATAAGTCTAAGGCTGGGGTCTGCAGTATAGTTATGTTGAAAAGTTGTTCTGTTTCTTATCTGAAGCCTTGTGGTGTGTGTGTGTGTGTGTGTGTGTGTGTGTGTGTGTGTGTTAGATGGGTGGTGATTATGGGTAGAATTAACAGCAAGCTCATGGTTGAAGGTTGAAGTTTGGTGATTTAATAGTTCCATGGTAATAGGTTGAGGACCCCTGTTCTAGATGATTTGGGTTAAAAAAAAACCCTACCTTATTAAAAAAACAAAAATGAATTGTTGTTGTCTATCTGTTCTGACTGGATGATATCAGCACTCAGCTGTTAACTTTGCCTGTGGATAAGATTAGGAAAACCTATTTTGGTTCTATATTCTACATTCAATTCTACATCTGTGATCCTGCATTGGACTTAGAATCCAGCAGATGTAGGTTCAAACTCTATTTCAGATAATTGCTACCTGCATGATCTTAGGAAGTCACTTAGCCTTTCTGAGCCTCAGTTTCTCCATCTGTAAAGTAAGGAAGCTGGACTTGATGACCTCCAAGATTCCTTCTGTCTCTAAGTATATGATCCTAGGATATATTTCTCAAATGTATAGATAAAGTATGACTTATCTACTTAATGCTATCAAAATACAGCCTACCAATCTGTTTGGTGGGCTAAAGCTTAGATTTTTAATCAGACTTTTATATTCCCCCCCCTTAAAATTGGTTTCTTTCATTTCTTGCATCACAATCTATAAAATTATAGAGCTAGAAGGGACCTTAGGAATCATCTTCATCTAATCCTCATTTTGCAGAAGGAGAAAATGAGTATGGAAGTTGAAATATTTTTCCCAAGGTCACACAATCTTACCTAGTCAGCACATAGGCAAAGTATAGACTAGAACTCAGGTCTTCTCATCTTGATTTCATTTTTCTTTTGCTTTTATTTGCATAACTGAGTCAAACCTGTCTCTGGTTTTCTGATTTGTTGGCAAATTTGATTTATTTCTCACTGAGATCTTTAACATAAAGTTTTCCCTTCATTGTCTGCCTATTAAGAAGCCATAGAAGGCTTAGCATGGTTGGAATGCCATTTATTTCATGGTGAAAGTTAAAACACTTAGAGAGATAGTCTGAAGCATGACTACAAGGTCTGATATTTACAGCTGACATTTGTCAGGGACTCAGTAGTGAAAGAAGCAAGGAAGGAAGATGAAAAAGAACATGTGGTATTGCTTGGTATTGTACAAAATATGTGGGGATTACTATATATCCTGATGGTTTTTTATTTCTTGCCTTGAAATTTGAATGCAAAAATACATTTTTTGGTGATTTTTTTTTTGTGGTACTCAAAAACCATCTCCTATCAGGAGGCTGTCATTACATTACAGCAAACTTTTTGAGTATTAAAAAATGCTTTCTACCATTTCTGTGTTTTAATTTTAGGGGTAGGCACTAGGGAATTGTGGGAAGATGGTGGAATAAGGAAGGAAACTATATGGTTATTCCAAATCTCCCCCCCCCCCAAATAACTTAAAATAATGCCTTAAAACTTCATTTAGAGCACCAGAAATAGTTAAAAATCAGGGTAAAGCATTCATCTAACCTCAGACAACTTAAGAGGACATTAGGAAAGATCTGAACTTTTGGAATGGTGGTCTGTTCTGATTGAAGTGTAGATTTCACTGAGAAGATACCCCCAAGTCAACAAACAGTAAGCCCCAAAGGCAGCAGTGGGCAGCAGGCTTAGCAACCACATGCACTGGTGTGTGTTCGCTCCTGCTCACCTGCAACCACAGCCTGGTACCACGTCCTGGGACCACATCTGGTCAAGTGCCAGGGCTCCATGTCCAGAGCCAAGGAAGGCCCCCACAACCATCCAGCCACTCAATCTCCACCCTGTCCTATTCTAATACTGTTTGTGGAGAGGAAGTTCAAAGCTAAGCCAGCTGCTGACACAATTAACCTTAGAATATAGAACATTAGAAGGGCCAAGAGATCAAAGGCCCCCAGAGAGAGCTCAAAAAATAAGAGCACAAAAAAACCTGAAGCTTGAGACATCATCCCCCATACCACAGAGCAGAGACCAAACCCAATATAAAGTTAACAGCCAAGAAATACGCTGTTAAAAATAATTTAAGGTAGAAAGATTCATATATGCTAGCGCCGAAACCACAGCCCATGGATTTCCTCTAAAAAGAACTCCCAACAAATTCTGGAGCAGTGAGTGAAGGAGATTTCTGTTCCAGAGAGCCCTGAAAAACCGACCCCAAGGGTCCATCGTGCACTGGATGGAAGCAGAGCCCAGCCCTTCCCTGGCCGCGTGGCACAGAGAGGAGCAGATCAAAGCAGGCTTCAGAGATGGAATCTCCGGCGGCCATGAAGGTCCCTCCACCCACAGATGCACAGGTTAGTGAGAGAGACTTCTGGGCTGGCCGAGAGGGGAGCAGGGTGTCTCCATAACTCAGGTCCCCTCGGGAGGCAGTGGCAGAGGCAGCAGGTGGCCAGAGGCTTCCAGAGCAAGCAGGAGGCAGGACCTCAGGTGCATTACTGAACATCTCTGCATAAACCCCCTGAGGGAACTGAACCTGAGAGGTGACCCTGCCCCAACCTGAGCACCAGAACTTAAGCTCACATTGAATAGCAACTGGGCCCACCACTGAAAGCCCTGAGGCTGGTGCATTTGAATCTCAGACCCCAAGCACTAGCTGCGTGGATCTGAGTGGGGGTGGAGAGGAATCTCAGAAGTCAAGTAACTGGCTGGGAAAATGCCCAGAAAAGGGAAAAAAAGTAAGACCATAGAAGGTTACTTTCTTGGTGAACAGATGTTTCCCCGCTTCCTTTCTGATGAGGAAGAACAATGCTTACCATCAGGTAAAGACATAGGAGTCAAGGCCTCTGTATCCCAAACATCTTAAATAGATATCCAGTGGGCTTAGGCCATGGAAGAGCTCAAAAAAGATTTTGAAAAATAATTTAAAAAAAAACCAGATAAAGATCCTGACCATAGATAGCTACCATAGTGATAGAGTAGATCAGGGTTCAGACTCAGAAAAAGACAAAATGGTTTATTGTAAAACTTCAAAAGAGCTCTTGAAAGAGCTTAGAAGGAACTTTTATTGGGGGGGATTGGGTTAAGTGACTTGTCCAGGGTCACATACAGCCAGTAAATGTCAAGTGGGCAGATTTGAACTTAGGTCTTCCTGACTCCAGGGTTGCTGGACCACCTAGCTGTCCCTAAAAAGAACTTTAAAAATTAAATAAAAGAGCTTGAGGAAAAATTGGGAAAATAAATAAGAGTAATATATGAAAAGGAAGAAAATTATGGAAAGAATGTTAACCAATTGGAAAAAGAGATCCAAAAACTTACTGAAGAAAATAACTCCTTAAAAATTAGAATTGGGCAAGGTGAAACTAACAATTTCATAAGACATCAAGAAATAATTTAAAAACTCCAAAAGAATGAAAAACATGGAAGAGAATGTGAAATATCTCATTTGAAAACCAATTACCTGAAAAATAGATTTAGGAGATATAAGAATTGTTGTGTTACTTGAAAGTTATGATTATAAAAAAGAGTGTAGACACTATACTCCAATAAATTATTAAGGAAAATTGCCCTGAAGTTCTAAGACTAGAGGGCAAAATGGAAATTGAAAAAAAATCCCCTATCATCACCTGAAAGAGATCCCAAAATGAAAACTCACAGAAACATAATAGCTAAAAGTTTCAAAGCTCCTAGGTGAAGGAATGAATTCAAAATGTGGAGGTCAGCCTGTACAAAGGTACTGGGGCTGGAAATGATGGAGTTCAGGGAGCAGGAAGTAGATCAGGTTCAGTGGAATGTTGAGTACATAAAGAATGGGGTTTCATGAGCCTCAAAAGGTAGGCTGGAGTGGGGTGCCCATCAATTGGAGAATGACAAAACAAATAATACATGATCATGAAATGGAATATTATCACACCATTAGAAATGACAGAAGGGATGGATTCAGAGAAATGTAGGACAACTTGTATGAATTGCTTGAGAGCAGAGTCAAGAAAAAATTTGCAACGATACTGTCAAAGAAGAAGGAGAAGGAGAAGGAGAAGGAGAAGGAGGAGGAAAGGGAGAAGGAGAAGAGAAGGAGAAGAAGGAGAAGGAGAAGGAGAAGGAGAAGAAGAAGAAGAAGGAGAAGAAGAAGGAGGAGAAGGAGAAAGAAACAACTTTGAAAGAATTAAGAACTCCGGGCAATGCAATGACAAAGCATGACTCTAGAGGACCCTTAATAGGCTTATTAATTGTGATGAACACACTCTGCTATAAGAGATGATGAGCTAGCTGATTTTAGAAAAACATGGAAAGACTTGCATAAAATAACGAAGAGTGAAATGAGCAGAATGAAGATAACGTTGTATATAGTAACAGCAATATTGTTCAAAGAGTAAAGGTGACTAAGCTGTTCCAAATTACATAAATATTCCAATTCACTGCAAAGGACTGATGAAGGAAGATGATATCCCCACCAGAGAAAGAATTGATACATGGAACTATATATTGCATGGTTTCACACACACATATGTATATACACATATATGTATACACACATATATCTATTTCAAATGTTGGCCTTCTCTAGTGCGGGTATGGGAGGGAGATGGAAGCAGCTTAGAACGTAAATGTAACACACACAAAAAAATAAACATGAAAAAAAATTAGGGGTAAAGAATCCTTGGAGGAAAACGCCTGCTAAATGAAGTAAATTCTATATAGTGTTCATTGTTTGAGACATTTCTCCCTTATTTTAAAATATGGCAAATACTCATTGAGGTGCTGAGGAGGTAATGTGGTGTAGTTTAAAAAGCCCTGGAGAGAGACCAAGGTTTGAATTTTGCCTCAAACAACTGACCATGGGCAAATCACCTAGTTACTCAAAGCCTTAGTTTCCTCAACTATAAAATGGGGATGCCAATACCTGTAGTAGCTATTTTACAAGATTATGATTCTTAAAGAACGTAACATATGCTACACTGCAAACCCCAAATGCTCTAAAGAAGGCCAGCTATTGTCATTAATTTCATTCAGTTCCATTCAACAAACATTTATAGTCCTCCTTCTCTGGTATGTTCAAGGTACTGGTCTAGGCTCTGGGAAGACAGACAAAAAGGAAGACAGTTCCTATTCATAAGAAGTTTATATTCTATACATTTTTAAAAAGCTGTTATAAATTTATAAATATGTATGTGTTTGTATGTTTATATATGTTTACATAGGGTTTTTATTTTATATCTACAGATAAACATATATGTAGATATATTTATAAAATGTGTTTAATTGATATCTTTTAATTTTATGTCAACCTCTTCTCTGTCTGTCTGTCTGTCTGTCTCTCTCTCTCTCTCTCTCTCTCTCTCTCTACATATATATATATATATATATATATATATATATATATATATGTATGTATGTATGTATGTATATATACTTCCCCTGTTCAGAATTGAACCATCTCTTGTAATAAAGGAACAGGTAAGAAAAACCAACTGATAACACTGTAACCATATCTTACAGAGAATGCAATATTCTGCTCCAATACTCCCCAGCCTTTCTGCCAAGAGGAGGGAAGTATGTTTCATTACCATTTCCCTGAAGTTACAATTGGTTCTTTTTTTTATAAAAAATTCATATATATACATATATATATATATATACATGTATGTATAACATTTTATTTTCCCTAATTACATATGTAAACAATTTTTAACAATTTAAAATAAGGTTTGAGTTCTAAATTCTATCCCTCTGCTCCCTTCCCCCCTCCCTGAGATGGAAAGCAATCAGACACAGGTTATACATGTGCAATCATGTAAAACATCTCCACATTAGTCATTATGTACAAGGAGACTCAAAAGAAAAATGAAAGAAAATTGAAAAATAGCACATTTGAGTCTGTATTCAAACAATGTCAGTGTTTTCGTTGGAGACAGACAGGATACTTCATCATTAGACGCTTGGAATTGTCTTCAGTCATTGTATTGCTGAGAATAGCTAAGTCATTCACAGTTCATCGTACAATATTGCTGTTACCGTGTACAACCATAATTGGTTCTTCTATTCACTCAAAGTTTGCCTTCTGTTTTACACACATTTTCCTTTACATGATTGAAGACACTGGATTATTCTGGTTCTGCTTATTTCACTCTGTTATCAGCTCAAATCAGTCCTACCATGTTTCTCTGAATTTTGCTGCGTATTTTTAGAAACTATTAAGTCATTTCTTTTCTCCTTTCCTCCTCTCCTCCTCTTCTCTTTCCTCCCCTTATTTCTCCTTGTTTCATCCCTAAATTGGTTAAACTGTTACAACCGTCACATGCTGTCAAGATTCTTTAACATATTTCCATTTGTACTTCTATAATAGGTATTTATTAGTTGCCTTCAAAGCAGTAGGTCCTGGATGATTCAGAAGTGGAACGAACCTGAGAGGTTATCTAGTCCAAGATCAAGATTTTACAGATGAGGAAACTGAGGACCCAAAAAGTCCAAGGCCTTACTTTTCTCTCTCCTTGGTGCTAAAGTAGGATAGAACAGTACAGTATAGTGAAAAGACCATTGGATTTGGAGTTGGAGAGTCTAGGTTCAGTCTTGCTTCTGTCACTTATGATCTGTAAATCTCTCTGGGCTTCACTTTTCTCATTTATAAAATAAGAGACCTCTGTGGTCTCTTCTGGCTCAGTTCTGTAGCTTCCATATTCTTATAGTCTTTTCTTCATATTTTCTGTGGCTTATTTCCCCCAGTTCCTGTCATTCCTAGTTTTGTGGCTAAAAGTAGGTTAAGAGGTTGGGTAAATACTTCCCCATGCATTGTCTTATATATGTTCAGTACACATCAAGCTTGACTTCCCAATGTATGTACTGTAAACATTTCCTTGTACAGTATAAATAGAGTGTATATTGTCTATTAGTCACCCACTATCACTACAATGAGATCTGTATTTTCTAGATCAGTAACTTGCTTGCCTGAACAAATCTACTCTGTGATTACAATACAAAGCCAGGTAGGCACAGAGAAGTCTAATGCTTTTCACATTTCTGATTAAGTTCAACAGTCATCTTGAGGTGATAAGTGAAAATAATGGAAGAAAAGTGCTGCCTAATATCTTCTTGCCTGGAGCTGTATAGTCTAATCACTTGAGCAGTCTAACACCCTATATACCAAGTAACCTCTTGGGTATTAAGAATAACTGAACCAATTTCAATTCAGATCTCTTAGAGAATCCTATATTCTTCGTAAGCTGAGGCACAGCTCACATGAAGCAGTCACACAGAAGATCGTTTTATCCCCTTATGTTTTCCTCAAGCACTCAAGTGAATCTATCCATGTCAGCTCACCTTTTTTATCATATATTTTCCTGATGTCATCCTGGATTCTTGATCCTATTTGGAGTTCTTCATTGATTATATGTTGCACCATGCTCACACTTAACATGTATCTTTCCATTGCTCCTCTGTGGAATATTTATTTTCAATTTTTTAGAAACTGTTCTGGTCCGTGTATCACATCCATGGAACCAGATTTAAAGACTAGGTTGAGAAAAAATATTTTAAAAACTATGGGTGGATCTGAGAATAAACTTCAGTTTACCTCTTCTTCTGCACAGAGACACATTATAACTTAGAATTTCTTAGAATGTCTACTGATACATTACCTACATTTCCCTCCCCACAGAGATCCATCTCTTATAATAAAAAAGAGGAAGAAAAAGTTCAACAAAACTAATATATTGAAAAAGTCTTATTTTAAATACAGTGATCTATACTGATGATCTGCTACTTAGGCAATAGCAAGGTTTAGGTATCTTTGCAAATGTCTCCTCCAGGGTCAAGTTCAGTCAGAATTCCACAGCATTTGATTTGAATATTTTGTTGTTATTGTTTCCATTTATATTGTTGTGGTCATTATATATATATATGTATATATATATATATATATACATATATATATATAGTTTTTCTGGTTTTATTTAACTTTGCATCAGATAAGTCCTTGGTTTTCTCCATTTATCATATTCACTATGTTTTACAGCATAATTATATTCTATGACATTCACGTACTATAATTTGCCTATTTCCCAATCGATGGGCATCTACTTTGTTTTTAGTGGTTCAATACTATGAAAAGTGCTGCCACAAATATCTTGGTGCATATAGGGACCATTCTTTTTATGCTTGAGATCCTTTAGTCATATACCAGTGGTAGAATCTCTGAGTCCATGAGTATGGACCTTTCAGTTACTTTCTTTTGTTTAATTCCAAATTGTTCTCCAATATGGCAGGACTAATTCAGAACTCCACCAACAATGCATTACTGTTGCTCATTTTCCATGACTCCTTTGACATTGATGATTTCTATTTTTTGAATTCTTTGTCAATTTTCTGGGTGTGAGGTGAAACCTCCAGATAGTTTTGATTTGCATTTCTTATCTGATTGGTGTTTTGGAGCATTCTCTCATATGATTTGTAATAATTTGTGATTCTTCTTTTGAAAAGTGTATCGTTTGATCACATCTACTGAGTAATAATTCTGGTTACACATACAGAGAGATGCTCACACACACATTACCATTGACTGTCCATGTATATTAAACATGAGACCTTGATCAGAAATATTTTATATAAATATTTTCCAGTTAACTGCTTCCCTTCTTATCGTTAATGCATTAATTTTGCTCATGCCAAGAATTTAATCTTAACAGTCCCTGATAGGGCACACAATTCAGCCAAATAAAGTCAAACTGATTTTTCAAGGTAGGCCAGCATTTCCTGTTTGAGGTCATGAGAAAGGACTTAAGTAAAGCATAGTTGGTAGCAGCCCTTTCTCCCCCCTCCCATTCCTCCTTCTTAATGTGCTTTTGAAAAGACCAAGGCCCAACAGCTGTTAAAGACCTAGAGGAGAAGCAGAGTGCAGTAGCAGGTGGTACCACCTGTGTTTGCAGGATGTCAGCCCAAACAATTTATCCCCTGTTGTTAAGGAGAATGGGATGGCTGGGGAGTGGGGGAAAGGTTGGGGAAAGTAAAAATGATAGGCAATTAGAGTTAGAAAAGCAAGGAAAGGAGTAGTGGTCAAAAGTCTGGAAAGTTGTTTTGATTTAAAGAATTAGATGATTTCCTATGGATGTTGTTTAGTGCCATTGAATTAGGAGAGTTCACTCAGAGGAAAATTAATGTGGGCCCTTCCAATCACCTAATAAAATATTGCCACCTAGCTAGTTTTCCTAATTCTTGTCTATCCTGCTATACCAAATAAGGTTAAAAACTTGAGAATCCTTACCAGCTGCATTTGCAAAGCCTATCCCCTGCAGCTGTTTTTCATGGTGCTGAGGATGGAGTGGACTCAGAGACAAAATCAGAGTATGCTTCCTTAGCACAAAGGATCATAGATTTAGAGCTGTAAAGGACTAGTTTCTTATTTTTTAAATCTCTCTGTTTTAGCCCAGCAGCCACATTTTTTCTTTAGTTTTCAAATCCTCGTGCTTTCTCAATCATCAAATTTACTGACTGCATCAAGTGAATGTTGAGAATAGGAGGAAACCGTTTTGGAGGAAGGAACCAGAAAATCCAGTGGTAGAATAAAAGATGCGGTAGGAAAGTGGAAGGTATAATGTGTGGGAGAATATTACCAGAATATTTAAGCTATGAAACACTGCTCAAATTGAAGTTATTTTTGTTTGGCATGGGATGGGAGTGATGATAATGAAGTATTGAAGTACTCAGATACTCAAGCACTCAAATACAAATACTTCAATCATGTCAATTCCAGAATTTCCTTGATTGATGCCATTTTTGACCCATCCATGCCCATTCTTCCTGGGTTGTTCTTGTCCATATCCTCCCATAAGTTTGCCATACAAGTTCCCTTCACATGCTGGAGTTCTTCCTCCCTTTCTCCTGAGATTACCAGGGTAGCAGAGGAGCATTGCGCCTGCTCACTGGTTATCTTTCATCACTTTCCTTGTGATGAGTCCACCTTCCCTTTCCACCATACACTTCTTTGATGACATCTTTCACTTGCAGTGTTCTTGGAAGTTCCTCACTGGTTGCAGCCTGCTTATGTGCTCCTCTCTATTATCTTCTGTGTAATACTTATTTTTAATGCTTTGAAAATTGTTGTATTTCATGTCTTCTGTTACACAGGAACAACTATAGAATGTTAGTATTAAATAGAGGAAGATTTGCTTTCATGGGAAACTTGGGGTCATTAAAAGAGCTTCACTGTTTTCCAAAGGCAATCCAGTCCACTCTCTTCCTCCTTTTCAACTCTGGCACCAATTTACCCTCTTGTCTATCCTAGATAGACATACTCTGTTGCCTAGTCTAGATTTACATACTGATGGACAAGTTATTTAGGCCGTCCATTCAAATTCATGTTGTAATCTGGGCAATAGACATTATCTGCTTATTCTTTCTTGTGTGAATGGGCACGCCAGACTCCTT
The DNA here is from genome assembly GCA_028658325.1 of Potorous gilbertii. Lineage (NCBI taxonomy): Eukaryota > Metazoa > Chordata > Mammalia > Diprotodontia > Potoroidae > Potorous > Potorous gilbertii. Next base: position 576,022,792 of record CM053769.1, on the reverse strand, counting down.
TGAATGACTACAGATCTCTCTTGTTATTCATGCTTGTTATTAATTAATAATAGTATATTTATACAATTATAATTATGATAATGAAATAATATCTTTAATAATAGTTGACATTCACATAGTGTTTTGAAGTTTGAAAAGTGCTTTATATACTTACTTCATTTGAACCTCATAATAGCTCTGTGAGGGAAGTGCTGTTTTTATTATTTCTGCTTTATAGACAAGGACATCGAAATGTTCTAATCAGTTTGTCATCCATAAATAGGAGCTTCTGGAAGAATTCGTCATCCTTCGGGAATTCCTCTTCAGCTTGGACTCTACTGGTTCTCTTTCATTACAGTGGCAAACATCTTTGTTGAACATGTCTCTGTTATATGCCTTGGCTGATTTAGATGATCGTAGGGTCATCGTCATCTCTTTCAAGGAATCTTGAATGATCTTGACGTGTGGATTGAAGAATCCTCATTGAGAAAGATCTGCTATATATATGCATATATACAGATATAATCATATTAAACATATTTCCACATTAGTCATGTTGTAAAGAAGAATTAGAATCAAAGGGAAAAACTATGAGAAAGCAGAAACAAAAAAAAAGAGAGGAAAAAATAGTATACTTCTATCTGCATTCATATTCCATGCTTCTCTTGAATTGGATAGCATTTTCCATCATGAGTCTTTTAGAATTGTCTTAGATCCTTGTATTGCTGAGAAGAGTTAAGTCTATCAGAATTGGTCATCACACAATGTTGTTGTTAATGTGTGTAATGTTCTCCTGTTTCTGCTCACTTCACTCAGCATCAGTTCATGTAAGTCCAAGTTTTTCTGAAGTCTACCTGCTCATCATTTCTTATGGAATGGTAGTATTCCATTACATTCGTATATCATGACAATAGAATCAAAGCTTTATGTAATCAACAAAAAATAAGCATGGTCAAATTTTCTCAATGCCTTTCCTTCCGTTGTGAAATGTTAAAGTGAAAGCCTACTTATTGAGGACACCTTCCATTTATGTATAGATGGCTCATAAAGATTTTGTCTTCATGGAAGAACTGAGGTTTAGGTCAGAAATTATTGATGTTATTATATTTGTCTTTTTTTCAGCAGTATTAAGGTCTGAGTTTGTGTTGACTCTTTCAATATTTCCCCCTCCTTGTGACACCTTGCTTATTGATCCTTGAAAGCTCTCACAATTGTGTCACTTATGAATCTCCTCTGTCTATACTTGGTTTAGTCTGGCTGCTTTTCTCATCTTTGTTTTCTTTAGTGCTATTTTTATCTTTGCTGTAAGCCATCTAGACTATGATATTAGGGTCTAAATGTGATGCTTCCACAGTCTTAAATGGAAAAAACAGTTTGTTTTAATGATTTTTGCAAATCTTTTCCAGTTTTCTTTTGTTGTCCTTTCACACTCATCCTTCAATGCCCTTGGGATGACTTTGCTTAGTTCAGTCTCATGACAAGATTTCTTTAAAATGATTTTAACCTCTACTGCTTCTTTCTGTTTTATGACAATATTGCTTATAATTGTACATTATCCTTTTTTTAAAAACAAGATTTTACAAATTCATTTATATTCTAACCTATCATTGCCTTCTTTAGCCATAGCTTTCTTTTTGGCAAGCAAGGTATTTTCTAAGCTCTTTAGGTCTCCTTGTTGTAGCACGCTGAATATCGCATTAGACGTGGAATCAGGAAGACCCGAGTTTAATCTGCCCTCAGACATTTACACTGTGAACCTATGCAAGTCATATAACCTCTGTTTGCCTCAATTTCTTCATCTGTAAAACAGGGATAATGATGACACCTATTATCAAATGAGATAATATTTGTAAAGCATTTGTAAACCTAAAGTACTATATGAATGCTTGTTATTAATTAATAATAGCATATTTACACAATTATAATTATGACAATGAAATATCTTTAATAATAGTTGACATTCACATAGTGTTTTGAAGTTTGAAAAGTGCTTTATATACTTACCTCATTTGAACCTCATAATAGCTCTGTGAGATAAGTGCTGTTTTTCTTATTTCTGCTTTACAGACAAGGAAATTGAAGCTTAGGTTGAATAACTGGCCTGGGGTTCACACAAGCTAGTAAATTTTTAAGGCAGGATTTGAACATTGGTCTCCCTGAGAATGGTACTCTTATCTATTCTATTTACCAATCCATAACACCTTCTTTAGTTTATAGGGCTAACTTTCTATGGAGATGGAGCAAGTAGCTGCCTGTGGAGTACGATTTATTTTAATCAATCCTAGGAAAGTCTTTTCCTGTCCAAATATATCTCTCCCTCTGCCCTTGCCACAGTGCCAGAAGTTCCCATGTGATTTTCTCCTTTGGGTTAAGCTATCCAAGAACAACTATTAAAATGTAAATATTACCTGGCTGGGATAACATAGTAAAACATTATGAGGTGTTCATTCTTTAGTATTTTTTTAAACTATCATATTAGCTCTAGTGGAGAAGAGGGTAGCCCAAGTAATAGACTATAGAAGCAGAGAGAAAATCTGGTGCTTTCTGGGAGGACAGATGAGGTGGAGGGAGAGGACAGGTTCCTGAAGTGGGGTCCCTGTCTTAGAGGCAAAGTACTGTAAAGAAGGGGATAAATAGAATCCCAGTGGAAAACTCTCTAGGTCTGACCCCTTCCAATTATATTGAATAAATTTTCAGTCCTGGCAGTACTTGCTAATAACCTGAATAGGCAGGATTTTTGTTTCAGGGTAAAAGGGGAACCAACCTCACTATAACCTTTAGCAATTTTCTCAATCTGTGTGAATATTTAAATTTAGAGAAGTTTTAAAACTTCACTACTTTAAGATTTTACAGCTGTTTTCACTATCTTAAAAATATCATCCTAAAGTATCCATGGGGAGAAAATACTTTTCATAAATGACTTGAAGTTATGAAATATTGATTTTCTCTAGGAATACAGATGCTATATGTTCTTTACATGTAAATGCTTCATTATAAAAAAGCAAATGAAAACAGGTATCAATGGTGAACAAAAAATAGCTGAAAACTGGATTTGAACATCATAGGAAATGTAAGCAATTCATACCTTTGGAATGGAGTCAGAAACTTATGGCAGAAAAGGAAACATTTGGAAGAGTGGAATCCTTTCAATGTTGGGTAATATACATTCACATTATTAATGTATCCCCGTAACCAAAGTACAAATAATGCGTTATTAATGTAGCCAAGTTAAGTGCTTAAAGCTGGTATTAGAGTATGTGTTTTTCAAAGCTTGAACAGAGGTAACATTTTCAATTAATATTAAATCCTGGACCTTGGTCCAGAAAAATCATTTCAAAGACTGTCTTTCCAAATAGCATCATTTAACCAACAAACATTTATTAAGCTCCTACTCTGTGCAGAATATGGCAGTATGTACTGTTCACACACAGATAAAACCAGAAAGTCAGCATCTTCAAGGAACTTACATTTAAATTGGGAAAAGAGATTCCCTATAGATGATGACGTTTTCTTTTATGCTCCTTTATGTCTGTTTTTTGCACTTTGTGCTGAAATATTATAGGCTTTCCTCAGTGAGATCCATGGTCACTAAATAGACTTGGTCTAGAAACCCATATAGGAAAAATCAAATGTAAGATAACTATTGCTCAGATTATTACAGACATTTGTGTGGACAGCTTGATGAGTTAGTCTATCAATTTATATACCTTGCACAGACACTGCAGACAGAAAATAAGTTGAGCTCAGAGGATATCAAGTTCTTTTATATTTGAAAAATTATGTAGTACTTTCAACGATCCCAAGCTATATCCTACATCAAAACTTCATCTTTTAACTCCAGTGTTTTCCTAGTGATGCTACATGACTGTGAATAATGACCTAAGAAACAATGAAAAGAGATGTGGTGGTTCTAAGTAGACTTCATCATATTATCAACAATATTCCCATGAGAATGGAGTAAGAGATATCAATCCAGATGTTTTTGACTAGAGAAAGAAATGGTTTGCTCAACTAACAAGAGTGAGAAACAACTAAAGGACAGTGTTCCATCTATGAAATATTAGAAGAATCAGAGAAGCCTCTAGTGCTGTGGTAGTACCTTAAATAGATCCTCAATGGGGTAATCTATAGGAGGAGAAAGATAAGAATTGCACTGGATGAGAATTTATAAGTGGGGTGAGATCTGTAGCAGTAGAAGGAGTATTTGTATTTTTAAGTTCATGGACTTACTGCTTTCATTATTGCATTGCATGTAATGAAGTATCCAACGATCTGACTTACAAAAGGCTGAGAAAAAGAATACTTGATGGTACCAATTTGAACTTTGGCTTAAAGTCCTGAACATTTTGTATTGTACTGTATGGGTCATTAACGTCACTATTTTTGATGGGGATACCACCATCCTTACCAGTCACCCTGGTTGTTAGCCATAGAGTCAGTCAATCAGTCAATGAACAAACATTTATTAAGTGCTTACTGTGTGTTCTTGCGGCCTCATTCTCTCTCACCTCACCTACCTACTCAGTTGCCATGTTTTGCTGAATAAATTTCTACAACATCTTTCAAATTCTTCTCCTTCGTTCTCTTATCACAGCTACTGTGCTAGCTCAGGCCTTCATTACCTTTTACTTTTTTAAAAATCATTGTAGATTTATAATTGATCTTCCTTCCTAAAGTCTCTGCTCCTTCTAGCCCACCCTTCACACTGCCAAAGTAATCTCACTCAAGTGCAGGTCTGACCATGTACATCACTCTTCCCTCCTTAATAAACTCCAGTTGCTCTCTATTCTCTCTAGGATTAAATGCAAACTCCATTTGGCATTTAAAGCCCTTCACAACGGGGCTTTAACTTATCTTTATTCTTTATAACTCCACTTCATGACCTCTATGACTCAGATAAAGCGGTCTTCTTGCTATTTATTGTATACAATACTTATCTTCTGTCTCATTGCTTTTATTTAGGTTGTCTACCATACCTAGAAGGCACTCTCATTTCCCCCCCCCCCAACTTCTAAGCACCCTTAATTTCCTTTAAAACTCCAATCAAGCTCCCTCTTCTACATGAAGTCTTTCCTGTTCCTCCTCCTCCACTCAACCACCTGCTCCTTCTTCATTCCCACAATTTGTTTATTGAGGGAAGGGAGGAAGAAACCAGACTTAATTGATAAAGCTAAAAAGTAATGAGTTGGGTGCATGAAGGTACCACAGAACTCACCGTAGTTGGAAGTGTACAAATCTGAGTGCAAGACAGAGCGATCAGGTCAGGAAGAGGAGGTTTAGATGTGAAAGGAAGAAAAAAGCTAATGGGGATATTAGTCCACTTTTCCAGTTCTCCCTTTCCTATTTCTTTTTTGATGCCGAAGGTCCTTCTGAGCTCATGAAAGAGTGTCCTTCTTCCTTCTCATTCCATGTGGACTCTATTTCCAGAAGTCAGGAAGCAGTTGTTTTTCAGGAACTTCATATTTTTTTTTAGCAGAGTATTTGTTAGTTACTTTTAAGGATTGTGTGTGGATGTGAAAATATTAAAGAAGGAAGCCTGGGTCTCTGGAATATTGTGCTTGTTAACATCTGTACTGTTGACTTTACCTTCGGCTCTGATGAATTAATTCTCTCTAATTATGAGCAGCAGGAACAATTCAATGACTTTCTGGTCTTGATTGCACTGTTCCTGGAGTAACTGTTTTGCAGGTGTTTTAATTTTTCATAGCGGGAGAAAAAAAGGATAGTGGCTTTTAAGGCTAGAGAAGGGATTTTTGTCATTGAGTTCAAGGGGCAGACACCAGCTGTGTTGTGGGTGGGGGAGAAATGTTAAGGAGTTCCTAAGTGTTCTTCAAATTCCTGTAGCTGCCAACATGCAGAAGGTCTGTCTATAAAAATTTAAGTATCCATAGCTACTGGAGAGAGTCTATTTACTTGAAAAAAAAGTCTGTTTTCTACCATCTTCTCTCTGTGGCCTGTTTGATTCAACGTTTGTACAAGTTGTGTTTCTTTCTGGGCCAATTTTAGTCAAAATTGTGAGATAGGTGAAGTTTGTCTTAGGATGTTCCTCAACTGTCCCTCTTCTCTCTATTGGCCTTCCTTTGCCCACCAAATAAAACTCCCTTCAAATTATTTGCCTAATCTCAGTCATGTTCCATTAGGTTCTTATTCTCAGGTATTTTTCACATAGGAAATCAATCTAGGTCGTTGTGGATCACATAGCCTGTTATTGTCACTGACAGATAGCTCTTGTCTGCCCAAACATGTAGATAGGCAACAAACATTTATTATGCACTTACTTTATGCCAGGCACTATGCTAAGTATTGAGGGTACAAATACAAGCAAAAAGAGGACTCTCCTTACTCTTACGAAGCTTACATTCTAATTGGAGGAATACAATCCATAAAAAGGAGCTAAAAATTAGGTGGGGGAGAACATTCAATTTGGAGCATGGTGACAAATGGTATAGAGTTAGAAGCACAGCTTGAAAAGGAATGAAGCTTGGGCAGTTTGAAGGCATCCCCCAATTGAGGCCTCCCTCCCCAGGGAGGAACTCACCAATGAGAAAAAGGGGCCACCATGGAAGAGGAATATTTCAAAATGAGAAGACCCTAGATGCTAAGGGAATTTCCCAGGGGAGGAAGCAGCTTAGTCATATTAGCAAAATTCAGAGAATCAGAAGCATTGGGAGGGGAATATTTCCCCCCTCCCCCCATTCAACCTGTCAATCTCTTCCCTAATAATACTAGATGGAATTCAGAACACTACCATTGTGTTATGCTCTTTAAGTTGGAATCTGATATCATAGCTTCTTTTAAAAAAATCACTGCTCTCTTCTTGCTGATGTCATCTCTGTGTTTCTGAATGGGGGTATCAAGACCTACTTCACACCATAAATACCCCACCCCATCCCACTATTTCTCTACAATGCATAACAGGGGCTTTCTACCTCCCTCTGGCTTTCAGCCATGCTACTCTCACCCATAGGCACTCACTCCATCTTTCCCAGGTAATGACTAAATCAAACACTCTCACACTTTCCCAGTCCCATTAAACACAACTTCCACATAATTGTCAAATTAACCAGAAGCCAATTCTCTATTGCTCTGACCCTTGGTTCACTCCAAGGATATTCTATAGACCCTCCTGCATAGTTGTTCTTCCTCTACCCTTTGGTTTCATCTTCTCAAAACTGGGGTTTAAAATATTAGCCTTCCAGTGACATTTGGATTTTAATGATTTTTCAATTTCTCTCTATACCCTCTCTGAGTGATCTCATCAGCTTCCATAGGAAATGTATATATTCAGGCTTAATCTCCTTTCTAATCTCTAGTTTCACATTATTAGGTGTCTGCTGAACATCTCTCCTTGGCATTTCAAATTCAACACATCCAAAACAGGTCTCAGGTCATTATCCCTTAAGTGATCCTTCTCCTCGATTTCCTGTTTCTGCTATGGGAACTACCATCCTGCCAGTAACCCGGATTTACAGCTTGGGTATCACCCTTTACTCTTCTGTCTATCTACCCCTCTCCCCCATAGGCAATCTATTGCCAAGTCTTTTGAATCACACTTGCCTTGAATCTCTTAGCTTCTCCCTACTCATACAACAATCATCGTAGTTCCGGTGCCAATTACCTCTTGCCTGGACTTATACAGTTATCTTTAAATTGGTTTCCCTGCTTCCACTCTCTCCTCCTCCATTCCTCCTCACTCACTGTACAAAAATAAGCTTCCCAGAGAATAGACATGACCATGTCATTTTTTTCTGCTCAAGAATCTTTACTGGATTCTAGAATAAAATGTAAATTCCTCATGTTAGCATCTACCTCCCTTCACCATCCAGCCATAACTTTCTTTTCTAGGCATTTCACATTATTCTCCTTCACGCACACAATATTCCAGTCAAACAGATCTATTTCTTCTTACAATATGTGCCCACCTCCTTGTCTTTGGCCAGACTGTCCCCCATGTTTAGGAGGTATCCTGACTCAGCTCTGCTTCTTAGACTCCGTAACTATATTTAGGGTTCAATACAAGTGCTACTTCCTACATTAAATCTTTCCTGATCTTTCCATTTGTTAGTGTTTTTTCCCCTTGTCAAATTATCACTATCTTATCTATATATATTGTATGCATATTGTATCCTACTCCTGCTCCTTATAAGTTCCGGGAGTGCAGAAATTATGTTTTCTCGTCTTTGTAGTCTCAGTGCTTTTGTTTCATGGATTGCTTCATAGCAATCCATGTAATAAAAAATGGACAATACACAGAGGAAAATGGAGAGGCATGTGGTTGGTGTGAACAGACTGCTATTTATAACAAATTAAAATTTTCAAAGAGTGAGAGTAAAAAACGTCATCAAAGAATTGTATGATAGAGGAATATGGGTTAGTCATGTGGCAGAGGCGAGAAATGATAGGTAGAGAGCCAGCGTGCCCTGCTGGTACTCTCACAATTCCAGGAGAAAGTAAGGGAAGCTTCTAGTGCATTGGATGGACCCTCTATGATGAACTTCTGGGAGGAAATGGACAACAGTGACCAGGATGGGCAGACACGGATGGGTCAAAATTTGCTTTGCTGGCAAAGCTTCCAAATTAATGTGACCATAAATCTATTTGTGGCTATAACACAGGCATAGAAATTGGTCCTGTGATTTCATTGGTGTAAGCAATTCCCAGGTGAGGGAACCTTCTACCATTGACGGTTAGCATCTTCTCTATAATCTTAGAGAGTTATCTAAGGCATTGAGAAGTTAAGTGACCTATGTAGGGTCACATCTAGTATGTATCAGAGACAGTACTTGACCCAGGTCTTACTGCTTTGTGATTAGCTCTCAGTCCATTATACCACACTGCCACTGCTTCTTGCCTGGCCCATGATAAACATTTAAGTTCTTATTATATCATTAAACTGAAAAAGGCGCCCCTTGAAGGCCAATGACAAATAAAAGCACCACTAATGGTGGAATTTTAGACCCAGGAGAATTTTGTAGCTCTGACATGACCATCTTCTCTCATGAGGGACAAGTTTTGTGGTCCTCAGTCATCACAAGTAATTTACGCTTACTGTCTACAAGATTACTCTGCCCACATAGTGAGGTCAGGACAATAACCATTTTCTGGTTTGATGTTGTAGAAATAAGAAGGTATTTCTAAAGGCTTGTTACACATTCTAGAATCAACCTCACTGAATTAAAGCATGTGTCTTGTTCACACCTCCTGTCCCTCTTCAAGATCTATTTCTTTTTCCAGTCCTTTACTCTCTCTCTCTCTCTCATTGCGACTGCTCAAGGCAGACAGTTACAGTTCCCTGCTATAATTCTACTTCCCAGTGAAGGGTCCTATTCATTTTGTCTAGTTCGGCACCCTTTGGTCAGTGACATAGGGCAATTAATAATGTAGGAAATGGCTCATTCTGTGTATGGACTCTTGTCAGGCATACCTTGAGAATTTATAGCCAGAGTAGCAGAGTGGACATGGTAGGTTCTATTATTTTCAGGGTCAAGAGTCAAATCTTGCTGCACCAGTGCCTCTGGTGGCACAAAGAACCTGCCTTCCAAATGCTGCCTTGGTAACCTGAGTGACTGAATTTAGCCTGAGGAAGGCTGGACACAGCTGTTTCTGCAATGACCTAGAACTACTTTGGATCTATAGGTTGACCAGGGCTGAACATCGTTTTTCCCCCCTACAAGTATGATTGGTCTGAAAAAGCTACTTGAAAGAAATGAATGAATTAAATTAATTTCAATTGCCTCAGGGCACTCCCAGAAGACTTGGGGGTGAAACCCCATTAGGATTATTGATTTGAGTCACTTAGCAGGGTTCTCAACCCCTCTCTGGGTGAGTACTGAGTGTGAAGGAAATTACCCTTGAATTTCAGAAAGGATAAGTAGGATAGCATCCAAGGTCATGGGGATCAATCACAGATCTGACAGCATATGGCCATTCATTCGTTTATTCAACAAACATCTATTGAGTATCTACTATGGGCAAACCACTGTCTTTAGTACTGTGAGGGAATTAAAAAATGGACAAGATGCAAAAACATCTGCTCGAACCTCCTAAGAGAGACAGTATAACATAGCAGAAATAATGGCCACATTTCTCTTCCTTCTCAAATATCTCTGTCCTTTAGCAGTTGATAACCTAATGGGGGCAAGATAAAACATATACCCAAATAATTATAATACAAGAAAGTATGTTTGTTTTTCATTTTAATCTTGAATCCTCCTTCACTTCTATTCTGAGAATGTCCCAAAATTTTTATTTTTTGATATACATATATCAGCATTATTGTCTCTTCCAGTAAGCTCCCTTCAGTCTAGGATTGTTTTATTTTTGTTTCTGTTTTCCCCAGTACCTAGAAGACATCTGATATATAGAAGGCATTTAATAAATGCTTATTTATGGATAGGTCTATGATATTTAATTGGCTACAAGTCTTATCTTGCCCTCATAGATTATAAATTTCTTGAGGGTAGGTATTCTGTTATATTTATCCTGAATCTTTCTAATTTATAATATTCATTGCACATAGTAATTCTCCAGTACAAGCAGGAATGAATGTACCATATAAGTGGTACTGACAAAAATTACTAAAGGAATCTGCCGAGAAGATCATAAGACTCTATGGAAACAATGAGATTTGAACTGAGTCTTAGATGAGAGATTGGAGTTCTTTTCTTTTTTTAAAGAATAAACTTTATTGGGTCAACTAGGGGGTATAGGAGATAGAACACTGACCCTGGAATCAGGAGGACCTGAGTTCAAATGTAACCTCAGACACCTACTAGCTATGTGCCCCTGGGCAAGTCACTTAACCCAAAAAAGAGTCAACTTTATTGATGTGTTTTGTTTTTGCCTCAGTTCCTATCTCCTAAGAGAGCCTGCAGCATTGAACAAATACAAGCACCACTTTCCTTCTCCTTCTCAGATTGCCTTTGAAAACCAGGGAAATCTAGGTTCAAGTACTGCCCTTGCCACATGCTGGCTCTGTGAGTCTGGGCAAGTCTGAATACTCCTTTATAAAAAGAAAAAGACTAAATTAAGCAGCACAGTGCTTGAGTCTGACTGCCTTTGCCATTCTGAAAGTCTCCTGCCTCTCTGCAGAGAGGAAGAAGAAATGCTTCCTTATTTGTCCTTTAGAATGGAGTTTCCTTTCAACATCTCTCTTACTTTGGCAGAGTGGATAAAGCACTGAGTCCAGAGTCAGAAAGACCTGAGTTCAAATGTGGCCTTGGACACTTACCAGCTGTGTGACTTAGAACAAGTCATTTCACCTCTCTTTGCCTCAGTTTCCTCGCTGGTAAAATAAGAATAAAAAATAGCACCTACCTCCCGGGGTTGTTGTGAGCCACAAATGAGATAAGAATTGTAAAGTGCTTAACTCAGTGCCTACCTCACAGTAAGTACTATATGAATGTTAGCCATGACTATGATCATAATGCTATTATATCATCTAACATAAATGTTAGATATTGCTATTGGTATTATTGCAGCCCTGACATATATATATATATATATATATATATATATATATATATATATATATATGTATATATATGTGTATGTGTGTGTGTGCATATATATGTATACACACGTATGTATGTATACACACACACACATACTTCTGATTCTGCTTCCTTCCTCTGCCACAGTTCATAGAAGTCTTCCTTAAATCCTCATAACCGTCTGAGTAGGATTTCTACAGAGATGAAGAAGAAGGCATTACAAGTACAGGGAACATGCTGAACCAAAGCCCAGGAGTGGCACAGGGCAGGGTAGGTTCTACAGACTAAAGCAGACCCATTTTGGGAGTGGTTTGGGACCAGCTGTTTAAGAGAGGAAAGGGAAATAAAGCTATAGGAAAGGCCATGACTGCAGAGGTCTTTGGATGCTAGGCAAAATGGGAAAAGAGCATGAGAAACGCAAGTTGAGACTGAGTAGGTGCCTATCACTTTTATTGTGAAGAAAATCCTCTTCCTCAGCTCTTCCAGGCAAGATCAAAATTCCTGCTGTCCACTGAACGGGAGATCCATATATGAAGTCATGATTTTATTGGCAGAGCAGATTATGATGTTTCCAAAGGCTGCAGTCTATTCCAAAATTCTTTTGTCAAAATTCTAAATGCATACAATATATGATTCCTGCAGAAGCCATTACTTCTTTCCTGGCCCTTATACAATCTTAAAGCTGGAAGAAATTTTGGAGATCCAAGCTAATTCCCTTATTTTATAGAGTATGAGATGGTCACCTAGAGGGGATAAGTGACTTGCCTGGTGAGACAATGATAGAGCCATTGCTAGAGCTCAGGGCTCTTAATTTTCTGACTATTGCGTTTTCTATGATATCACAGCTGCTTTCCTTTGCTGTGGACTCAGTATCTAGGCTGCCTTGAGATTTTCTTAACTTAAAAATATACTAAGATAAATTTTATTATACTTAATTGGTATTAAAGATTAAGCAGGAGTACTTAGGCATTTCTTAGGGAAAAATATTTTTATGAATGCCTTTTGCTTTTAAAACACATTCATTTCTTAATATATTTTTTTCCTTTTCTCTACCCAGCAATTCATCACTTCTAACAAAATTTGAGGGGAAAAAGAGGGAAAAAATAGTTTAGCAAAACTAACCAACACATCTACTATGCTTGATGGTATGGTCAATATTTTACATCCACAGGCCCCTACTTCTTAAGCAGGGGTGAGGGGGATATGTTTTCTCAGCTGTTGATTGAGGCTTGAGCTGTTAAGGTTGCTTATTATAATTACACAGTGTTTAGTTTTAGAGGTTTTTGCTTCTCAAAATAGTTTCCTGTACCTTCTCCAGTGTCATTTTTGTTTTTTGAAATTTTTCCATTGGCTCTGCCACCCCCAGATTCTATGTGTTTTCCAAGACTCCTAGTGTCTTTCCAAGCCATAGTCATCAAACATAGGCCTTTTGAAAATTATCTGTTATAGCTTTGATTCACAGGAAGGTGATAATGTGTGCCATCTGCCACATGGGATAAGATGTAAGTGCAGAGGAAACCTATTGGAGCATGTACTCCTATAGCTATTAATAATGAAGTGGAATAAATGGTCTCCAGGTTACATTTTCATCTTACATCTGTTGTTAGTCTAACTGTGCCATTCTGCTTTTCCTCCTGCCCACTTTACTCCCTTTGCCTTTTAGAAAGGATTTAAATTCACTTTGACATTTACAATGACAAAAAGACACTAGACCAACAAAGATGAACTAAGACTCAGATCCTGACTTCAACAAGATTAGCATGTATTTGGAGAGGGAGGAAATAAGACATACTTTGTACCTGGGCCTATAGCTTCTTGACCCCAGCTAAATGAGGGTTGGACGTTGCTCCGTGTTCTTACAAGAATGCAGTTTATGCCAGAGTCCTTCCATAAGTCAAATTCAGACACCAATGTTTTATGCTTCCCTCTTCTGTGGTAGTTTCCTGATCTTTCTCTCTAAAGGTTTCCCTGCACCAAGATTCAGTTAAAAACTTCCTGCTGAATGAGAAAAAATAGTTTTCAGAGGAAAAATGTAAACTATCAATATTCATATGAAGGTATGCTCCAAGCATGGAAATCGACTAAATTGTCCATATCTTTTGATCTCACAATCATACTACTGGGCATGTATTCTGAAATGTCACATATAAAAACAAAGCCCTAATAAACATCACAATATTCGTAACAGCAGTTTTCTTATGGTAGCAAAGAACTGGAAACAAGTCCATGCCCATTGATTGCAGAATGGCTGCATAAACTCTGGTGTATGATATGGTAGAACATTATTTCTTTTTGAAAATTTTATTTATTTTTAGTTTTCAACAATTGCTTTTATAAGATTTTGAGTTCTAAATTTCCCCCCAATCCATCGACTCCCCCTTCTTACCAAGGTGGCATGCAATCTGATATAGGTTATACATGTATGATCATTAGTCATGTTGTAAAGAAGAATCAGAACCAATGGGGAAAACCTTGAGAAAGAAAACACAAAAAACAGCAACAACAAAAAAGGAGAAAATTTTATTCTTTGATCTGCATTTAGATTTCATGGCTCTTTCCCTGGATGTGCATAGCATTTCCCATCATGGGTCTTTCGGAATTGTTTTAGATCATTGAGTTGCTCAGAAGAGTTAAATCTAACACTCAGTTATCACACAATATTGCTATGACTGGAATGGTTGGATCAGTTCACAACTCCACCAACAATGCATTAGTGTTCCAATTTTTCCATATCTTCTCTACCATTTATCATTTTTCTGTTTTGTCATGTTAGTCAATGTGATAGGTGTGATGTGGTACCTCAGAGTTATTTTGATTTTCCTTTCTCTAATCAATAGTGATTTGGAGCATTTTTTATATGATTATACACACTTTTAATTTCTTTCTCTGAAAACTGCCTGTTCATATTCTTTGACCATTTATCAATTGGGAGATGACTTGTATTCTTATAGATTTGACTGTGTTCTCTATATATTTTAGAAATGAGGCCTTTATCACAGACACTGGCTGTAAAAATTTTTCCCCAGTTTTATATTTCCCTTCTAATCTTAGTTGTATTGACTTGCTTGTACAAAAACTTTTCAATTTAATGCAATCAAAATTATCCATTTTGTGTTTCATAATGTTCTCTATCATTTGTTTGGTTATAAGTTCTTCCATTCTCCATAGATCTAAACTATTCCTTGGTCTCCTAAGTTGCTTATGCTTTCACCTTTTATATCTAAGTCATGTACCCATTTTGATCTTATCTTGGTATGTGCAGTAAGATGTTGGTCTATGCTTAGTTTCTGCCATAATGTTTTCCAGTTTTCCCAGCAGTTTTTGTCAAATAGTGAGTTCTTATCCCAGAAACTGGAGTCTTTCGGCTTATCAAACAGTAGATTACTATATTCATTGACTACTGTGTCTTGTGTACCTCTTCTCTACCACTGATTCACCACTCTGTTTCTTAACCAGTAGCAAGCAGTTTTGATGATTACTGCTTTAGAATACAGTTTTAGATTTGGTATAGCTAGGTCACTTTCCTTTGCATTTCTTTTCATTAATTTCCTTGATATTCTAGACCTTTTTCTCTTCCAGATAAATTTTGCTATCATTTTTTCTAGCTCTATAAAATAATTTTTGGTAGTTTGGTTGGTATGGCACTGAATCAGTAAATACATTTAGGTAGAATTGTCATTTTTATTTTATTAGCTCTGCCTACCCATGAGCAACTGATATTTTCCCAATTATTTAGATCTGACTTTATTTGTGTGAAAATATTTTGCAATTGTGTTCATATAATTCCTGGATTTGTCTTGGCAGGAAGATTCCCGAATATTTTATATTGTCTACCATTAAGTTAAATAGAATTTCTCTTTCTCTCTCTCTCTTGCTGCTGGGTTTTCTTAGTAATATATAGAAATGAGAATGATTTATTTGAATTTATTTTCTATCTTACAACAGCTAAAATTTTTAATTATTTCAAGTAGTTTTTAGTTGATTCTCTAGCATACAAATATACCATCATATCCTCTGCAAATAGTGACAGTTTTGTTTCTTCATTGTCCATTCTAATTCCTTCATTTTCTTTTTCTTATAGTTAAAGCTAACATTTCTAGCACAATATTGAATAACAGTGGTGATAATGGACATCCTTGGTTCACTCCCAATCTTACTGGAAATGCTTCTTATCCCCATTACGTGTAATGATTGTTGATGGTTTTAGATAGATGCTTCTTATTATTTTAAAGAAAATTCCATTGATTTCTATGCTCCATAGTGTTTTTAATAGGAATGGGTGTTGTATTTTGTTAAAAGTTTTTCTGCATCTGTTTAAATAATCATATGATTTCTGTTAATTTGATATGGTCAGTTATGCTGACCATATTTTTCCTAGTATTGAACCAGCCCTGCATTCCTGGTATAAATCCTATCTGGTCATAATGTATTATTTTCATGATAACTTGTTGTAATCTCTTTGCTAATATTTTATTTAAAATTTTTGAATCTGATTAGGGAAACTGATCTATAATTTTCTTTCTTTATTTTGACTCTTCCCAGTTTAGTATCAGCACCATATTTGTATCATGAAAAGAATTTGGTAGGACTTCTTTGCCTATTTTTTCAAATAGCTTACATAGTATTGAAATTAATTATTCTTTAAATATTTGGTGGAATTCACTTATATATCCAAATGATGGAATATTATTTAAATGCAGCAAAAATTGTGAATATGAGGGTTTCAGAGAAATGTGGAAAGATTTGTATAAACAGATACAGAGCAAAACAACTAGAACTGGAAAAAGAGTATATACAAGGACAACCGATTAAATGCAAAGATTATGGAGGAAGCTGAGCTCTGCAGTATATGAAAAACTCATCACGTTCCCAGAGAACATGCTTCCCTTCTTCCAGCAGAGAAGTGTGGGACTCTGAAAGAAGAACGTGACATACATCATCATTGTATTTTTTGGATTTGTTCATTTGTTTTTCTTTATTACAAGGGTCAGTTTGATTTTGGAGGTGAAGGGGATATCTAGAAATGAATACGATATAAATAAAAACAAATGGCATCAATAGAACTTATTTAAATTTATAATACTAGTAACAAAGATAACAGCTGATTTCTTTCTTCATTGAAAGCCTAATGAAAGTATTCTATGTGCCATTTAATTTAATAATTATATAAGAATTAATTATATAGGGTGGAATTTAGTTTTGCCAACTCAGGGATCTTCCCAACTGTTTTTTAAAAACATTACTAACAATACCTCTAATTTTTATACATTACATTCATTTCCCTTTAACCCTTCTTTCACACCAAACTGACTCTTGCAACAAAAAATAATTAAGCCACCAGATGCCCCGTCTGGCAGCATATTCCATAGTCCACATCTGTAATTGCCTACCTTTCTACCGGTCTTGCTTTTCTGCATTTCTCCTCTTCTTGCCATCAAAGTGCCCCCCTAGTGAATGCTAAGTATATCTGGTTAATAACTGGCTAAACATCAAGAACCTTCTTTTCCTGGTCTGTGGTTCAGTGACTGTTATGGAGGAAGGAGTTTCCATACCAGATCACATTTCCGCAAGGGCTGATTCCTTGGATAGTGGCTTCATGGAGTGGATTAGAAGGGCTAATGATCTTGCGGGTGGGGTGGGGACACTAGCATGCCTGTTGTTCTTGGGACGAGGGTCTTAGGGCTATCTCCATCAAAGTCTGAGAGCCAGAGATGATTACAGTGATCGTAGTGGTTTGATTTGCTTGGGATGTTTCTCTTCCTCAATGTACCTTGCTGGTTCAGGTAGGTCCCTTTTCCATAGAGGTTATGCCCTTTGGTGATGTCTGTGGGGATTGGTCTACTAGCAGGGCCAGTGGTCCATGCAGTCCTGTTAATCTTAAAGCTCTTGGGCTTACCTGCTTGTTGATGGCTATTGGTCAGTGGTGGTTGTTTGTAATGGCAAAGATGGCAGGTTTGAACTTCAAAGAGGCTGCATCCTTCTGTTGCAATTGTATTTCAATGATGGCACAGAAGATAGAGAAGTAGAGTCAGGAAGGCCTGATCAAATGTAGCCTCAGATATTTACTAGCCATGTGACCCGGGGAAGGTCACCTAATCCCTGTCTGCTTGAATTGTATAAACTGCAGAATTTGGATAAGGATAGCACCTACCTCCCAAGCATTTGTCAAATGTTCAGCACAGTGCCTAGAACCCATTCCATTTCCCTATTGGGGAGTCAGGATGGAAGCAGAGCTGCTAATTTGGGGGACCATCCAGAATGAAACTGGAGGGCAAGGATAATTTTGTTTGTCATGTCATTGTAGCCACAGTGCCTGGCACATAATAAGAGCTTAAAAATTGATTATTGAATTGAATTAATCTTGAGCATAATGGGAAGTCATGGAAAAATAAGAAATCTTTCTATAAAGTCTCTAAATCAATCTTAAGGATCCAAAGAAAATTCCAAAGGGTTTTTTCCCCTCAGGTTAATTAAACGCCTTGTCATTTTTGGCAGCTGCTTACTGATATAAGTACTCTGGGCTTGATTGCTTTCTAGACCTTTATACACCTAAGTTATGACACCTCAAGCATATTTAATATACACCTGTGATTTTTTAAATCATTTAGGTTGTGGACTTCTTACTGCTACATATAGAATTCACAAATACATTTTTTATAAAGATTTCATGAAATCTTGTAGAAAATAAATTTGCCTGATGAAAAGTTGAGCAGGGCCATGAAGGAGGACCTCTATTGTATAGTCATTCTCATCTTATAAAGAAGATGCTTTGAAATATGAGAGGCCCCACACTGCTGTTCATTTTTTCCTTCCTCTGTTATACTTGCTTTCCATGAACTGTGTCTCTGCAAATGACAGCTCATTGATCATAAAGAAGTTTTACTGTCTTCTGAGTTTAAACCCTGAGCCCAGGGACAGGAGGGCAGAGGTGGTATCAGTTGATGCTATCGCAGACCCAAGACATATACGAGTATACATGTATGTTATTAATTCCTAGCCTGAGAAGGTGCCTAAAAAGACCGTCCCTCTTCCACGCAATTCTTCAACTCTAGAACAAGATGTAACACTGGAGGCCAGCTGGTACAAATGCTTCTCTTTCCCCCAGATGAGAAAACTGGACTCAAGGTTAAATGACTTGTCCTAGGTGACAAAACTAGTAAGCCTCAGAGGGGCGACTTGAACCCATGACCTCTGACTCTAGAGCCTGGGCTCTTATCTCTCTACTCCCCTACCCTCAGCACTGCATGCTTTGTGCTTTCTCTAACCTAAGTTGATGTTAATATTGACATTAGTTAGATTTCTATATAAAACTGTTTTGTAGGACTGGGAGCCCACGAAAGAGCCCACAATGGAATTTGCCCTGGCCATTCTCTCTTGCTCTAACCCCAGGACCCATGCTCTCCTCTTAGTAACCTGCATCTACTTGAGTTGTCAGTTTCCTTGTTCCAGAGATTTATTTCATAGAATTAACTTTGCCGCAGTCCCTGTTTTACATTACCAGTTTAAAAAAATCAAAGAAAAGTCTTGAATGATTTGTCTTAAATTTTATTTCTTTCTTACGATTCCTAGACCTGAGGAAAATTAATAATCTATTTCCAGCTCTTTTTTTTTTAACCCTGTGTGTCTATGAATAGTGGAGAGACCACAATTAGTTGTTACCAATTCTTGTACCTCAAGTATCCTGGTAAACCTGAGGCAGAAATGTGTTCCTTACTGCCTTTCCTTCTCCCCAGCCCCAGCCCCCGCTTCCCTTCCCATGTCACAGTTAACATCTGGGACTAGGCTAGGGATCGCTGTTGATGCAACACTTTGATCTCACTCATGTAGATGCTCACACAAATAGAAAAACCTGTCTATGTAGCACATTTTGTTCAGCAGGGCCATGAGGGAGAGGCCAAGGGAAATCTCAGTGTGGCCTGCCTCCTAGGCCTCACCCTGTTTATATGGGTGAAAGCTGCTTAGACGAGCTGTGTTCTCCACATATGGTATGACACCATGACTGGTGTCATACCAGTTTCAAGAGAATTAGAGTGAGATTTCTAGTACTCAGTGTCGAGTGGGCACAGCTGTGGAGTGTGTTTGAGAAAACATGGAAAGAATCACACAGAATGGGCACAAGGCATGGATGTCTTGTGGTTTGCATCACTGGTGGGAACGCTGAAAGCCAATTAAAACAAGCAGAATTTAGAGCACTGAAGCAACTTCCAAGGTCATTTGGTCCAACCTACTCACTTTTATAGAGAAGGAAAATAAGATCCAAACAGCTGCAGTGAATGGTCCTAAGTCGTGTTTTTAATAAATAGAAAATAAATTTATCTGATGAAAAGTTGAGCAGTGCCACGGAGGAGCATGCCCATTGTGTAGTCATCTTCATCCTAGAATATAGAAAAGTAAACTGTGCTTTAAAATATGGGAAGACCAATACATCTGTTCATTTTTTTCTTTTTCTTTCTTATAAATAGCAGTTTTCTACAAACTGTGTCCCTGGAAAACACAACTCATTGATCATATAGAAGATGTTCTCCCTTAATAGTATTTTATTTTTTTCCAATGACGTGTAATGATAGTTTTCAATATTTATTTTTATAAAATTTTGAGTTTCAAATTTTTTCCTCTCCCTATTCTCTCCCCTCTCCATGCAGCAAGCAATCTGACATAGGTTACACACATACCATCACATTAAACATATTTCCACACTAGTCATGTTGTGAAAAAAGAATCAGAACAAAAAAGAAAATGAACACAAAAAAGAAGTGGAAATGGTATACTTCAATCTGCATTCAGACTCCATAGTTCCTTCTCTGGATGTGGTTAACATTTTCCATCTCGAGTCGTTTGGAATTGTCTTGGATTCTTGCATTGCTGAGAAGACCTGTGTGTGTTCATCTTTTGTTGATGAAGAAGACCAAGCCATCAGAGAGATGATGACATGACTTGCACCCGACTTTGTTTTGAGTGAGGGAGGGCTGTGCAGGTCACCAGCTTCACTTCTCCTCCAGAGTCATCTGAATCCAGTGACCAGATATTCATCAGGATGACTGGAGATGACCCAGGATGAGGCAATTGGGGTTAAGTGACTTGCCCAAGGTCACACAATTAGTGAGTGTCAAGTGTCTGGGGTGAGATTTGAACTCAGGTCCTCCTGACTCCTGCAGTGGTGCTCTATTCCCTGCCCCACCTAGCCTCCCCAACAATAACAAGAACAGCAGCCGGAATCCATATTGATATAATGCTTTAAATTTTACCAAACTGTTTTCCTGAAAATCAAGTCTGTCCTAGCCAACGATTGCACCATATGGCCATTACTGTGTAAGATGTTGTCCTGGTTCTGCTCAGTGCACTCGGCATCAGTTAGAATCATGTAGAAGCTTTACTATCCTCTGAGTTTGAACCCTGAACCCAGTCAGGGAGAGAAGAGGGACAGAGGCAGTTCTAGCCGGGATTAGGATGGAAGTCCTCTGGTTTTTAAATCTTTAAAACCCAGTGACTTTCATTAAGGACAGCGTTGGTGTAAATCAGAAAGACAGACCTGCCATCAGGAAGACCTGAGACCAGATCTGGCCTTGAGCCTTTACTATCTCTGTGACCTTGGACAAGTCTCTTAACCTCTCTGAGTCTCAGTTTCCTCTCCTCTAAAATGGGAATAAACACTTTCCTCATAGTGTCATTGTAAGGAACAAGTGATAAAATGTTGGCCAAATGCTTTACACAAATGTCAAAGTCTATATAAATGTGAGTTTGTTTTATTATTGAAAGGAAAGAAAAGAGGAATAGAAACACAAAAAAAGAACCATAAAAGCAACTGAAGGGTTGTGTAGTAGGGGAAGGAAGAGAGCTGCTGTTTGTAGCCCCAGCTTGTCCATGTTGCCTTGGTAGAAATAGTGGTGGCAACATGATACGTTTTAGGGTTTTTGCTGTGGTGTGAAAGGAGCACTGCACTCACAGCCAGAGGCAAGGTAGTAGAGCGGGAAAACCAAACAAACCAGGATCTATGTCCTGGGTTCAAAACCCAGCTCTTCTATTCACTACTTATTCAACTGCGATTAAGTCATGACCTTCCTGGCCATCAGGTGCCTCCTTGTAAAATCAGAAGAGTAGACTGCTAGACCCAGCACAAAGCCTGGTACACAGTAATCACTTAATACATGCCTGTTGACTGACTCTGAAATGCCTTCGAGCTTCAAATCAGTGGCATTCTGATTGGAGTTGAGATGCTCTTTCTGCCACTCAGTAGGAGCACAGTAGAAAATCCATTCAATGCTGCAGAGCTCCAGTTTCTTCCTCAGTAAGATCTGCTTGCACTGCCCATTTCAGAGGGTTGGGCTTTTCAATAACCCTATCCTTATCACTGGAGTACCAGCTAGGGGTGCTCTCCAATCCCCCTGCCTGCTGATTGGTTGCATTGTAGCAAGACCCTTTGAAGCTTGGAGCCTTCCAATTGCCCTTGTCTGGCATACTCTAGGGACAGCCCCACAGCTCAGTCATCATTGAGTGAATTGAAATGAACCTCCACTTGTGGACTTGGCACATGGCCAAGCCCTTTGCCACTTTGGCTCCCAGTGTGAAGAAGGAATGAGCCTCATAGTAAGTCACCTGGTCTTGTGGTTGTTGTAATATCCAATGCCACTTCCACAAACATTACTAAAAAACAATTAGTACACAATTACACAGCAGGGGGCCTTAGAAGTACCATATAGAGAAATTATTATTCATGGTCCCTTAGCTCCTGTACTTGCAGAAGCAGCCCTTTGGAACAACTACACTCCACAATGAGGTAATGGGTTAGGGGCATCCATGGTGCCCCTGTGATCTGAAAAATCTGTGTAAAATTTCTTAGCCCTCGCTTTATACCAGAGTAGAAGTCTGAATTATTATGATGTTAAAAGATAAAATATATTGATGTTATACAACACTATACATATATTTTATGAATTTGTGAATTTCTAAACATTTTCTTTGTCATCTGCTGGCCTTCGCGTGTCAGCCTTCATATGCCATCTATAGGTTCTGTAAAACTCTCAAAATTTCCATTTAATTTCTTAAGCCCAAGCTGTGATATATAAAAACTTATAACAATTATTTATGCCCTACTACATTCCTACTTCAGTGCTAGACCCTCTCACTCCTTAGTTTATTCCCTTGAGTTATATTAGAATGAATGAATGAATTAGTGAAAAAAATACTTATTAAATGCTTCTTGTGACCAGCTACCAGGGAGGCTAAGGCTGGCAAATCTCTAAAAACCAGGAGTTCTAAACTGAGTGGGCTATGCCACTTGGATATCTGCACTAAGTTCAGCATTAATATGGTAAGCCACTGAGAACAGGGGGCCACTGGATTACCTAGCAGGGACAAACTGTCCAAGGTCAGAAAATACAGCAAGTCAAAGCAGCCATGCTGATTAGAGTGGGTGGGGGTGGGGTAGGAAGTGGGAGCGAGAGGGAGTGGTGGGGGGGGAGGGGAAGGGGGAGGGCAGGGGTGAATATGCCTGAATATGCCCTGTACTTCCAGAGAAGTTGAGATAGGGAGACCCTGTGAAGGCATTGGGCTAAGTGTTGGGTACATAAATACAAAAGTGAGACAGTCTCTACCTTCAAGGAACTTGCATTCTAATGGGAAACAACACATGCAAAGGAATAGTGGTCAGGAAAGTGTGTTTTGCCCTGGAAACTAAAACATAAGCATAGTATTTGGCACATAGTAGATATGGAATAATGACTGTTGACGGACTGATTAGATTGAATGAACTGATAGAGCATGTCAGCCAGGGTAGTCAATGGATTGGATCTTTCTAGAAGCCATGGTAATCTTGATTTAATTACTGTTCTCAAAGCAAAGGGTGAAAATCTGAAAGTAGGAAGGTGTACTGGCTTTGGGGCAGGTGAGTATCAAAAACGTGGTCAGGAGGAAGCATGGTGAGGACTGGGGTTGGCTAGATAGAGTGACCTTGCACTAATCGGGGGAGCATAGTTACAGGTCGAGTCCTCCTCTGAGGCTGGTCTCTGGAGGCCTAGTTTGGAGATGGCAGGAAAGATGGCAAGGAGTTGTCTAGGTTGACTGTGGGGCTGGTTAGTTATGGTGGAGTCTCTGAAAATCAAGAATGTTCACAAGAAACAAAGAGCCACCAACAACCTCCATAGGAACATAGGATCACAGACCTACAGCTGGAAGGGAACTTAGAGGTCTTCTGGTCCTTCCTCCCAACTTTACAGAGGAAGAAATTGAGGTTCATGATCTGCCCAAGGCCTTGAGATAATAAGTAGCAACCCAGGGTCCAAACCCAAGTTCTCTGATTCTAAATTAAATATTCTTTTCACTACAGTAAAGATGAACAGTACTGATATCAACAGTGGTGAAATCACTTCTTCAACCCAGATGCATTAGACATCAAAACAGACAAGTATTTGTCCTTCATTGGAAAGGAAAATGGCCATATCCTTCCTTCTAGCTATAGATACAAGTATTTTTGTTCTTTTACATATCTTTATAGATATTTAATACACATATAGATATGTATATATTATATATATTTGTGGAAGGGGGGAGTGAGAGAGAGAAAGAGAGAGAAAAAGCGAGAGAGAGAGAGAGAATGAATATAGGCTTTGAGCTCATTTTCCCAACCTGCATTTGGACTAGCAAGTCAATCACCCACAGCAAAACTACTGTTTCTCCTCTGGGTCCTAGAGGTAACCATGGGGATCTAAGGAGTTTAATGTTATTGCTCAGGAGCCTCCACCTAGTGTATTTTCTCCAACAATAATTGCCATTTTACATCTCCCCAGAATTATTTTAACCCATTGATTTTCCTCAGTATCAATTAACCAGTGAACGCTCATCAATTCTGCAAAGCACAACAACCTCTGAAACCAGGAGCCCGCTGTCCACAACTAAGTTAGTCTTGTGCAAAGTGGAGTTAAAGTTTAAAGTGGTTGTTACAAACATTCCTCCCACCAAGGTCATTTCTGTGTATAGTACAGCTAAAAGATGAGTCATTTCCTTGCTTGTAGGAAATGTTTCAGTTTCTGGTTTGATTCTCCACTGGGCTGGGTCACGCAGGTTGCCATTCAGAGCTGGCTCAGCCATCGCTGCTACTGCTGCTACTTACTGGCAGACTCTTCTATGGTCTCTAGCGGCTGGACCTTTGCCCAGTTCTTTTGTCTGCTCTCAGAGATCACAAAGTGTTAAGCTGGTCTGTTCCATCTCTTATTGTCATTCACCTATGATTAGGAAAGAGTAAAGATGAAGAGACAAAAAGCCAGAAGACTGTGTGTTCATGACCACACGGAAGCTGGAGGAGGTAGAAGGCCTTAGGCTCCCCTTCCACCTGGAGGCCCACAGTGGTTCTTGCTTCACTGGTTACCAGTTTAGAGAAAGAGATTTTTTTTCCCTTCATGCCTTTTTTATGGATATAAAGTTCAATAGCCAATTAAAATGCTTTTAAAAAAATCAATTTGCAGTAAGTCAACAAGAAATAATTGGGATACCTGTGCATGCTCTGAAATAGGAAGAAAAGTTAGGGGACACAAATGAGGCTCACCAGACCTCTAGGAGGATTAGAAGCTGGCAGAGCCTATCACATGTCCTCTAAGAACTGGGCTCTCATTGGGTGGTCTGTTAAACTACACTGATAGGGGCATATGTGTATGTGTATCCATGTATATGTATGTATAAACATGTATATATGTGTGTATGTAATAATGCATAGACTGCTAACCCTTGAAACCAGAAATGATGGTGATGGTTTTTATAATACTTTAAGGTTTGGCAAAAGACTTTATGTATCTTATTTCATTCCATTCTCGCAACTACGCTGGGAGATTGTATGTCTGATTATGCCGTTTCACAAATAAGGAAAATTAGATATTGAAGGTCAAAGGACTTGCCCAGGGTCACAGAGTTAGTACATACCTAGATTAGAGCTCAGTTCTTAAAGTTAGGAACTTTAAGCCTAGCACTCTATACACTGCATGAACTACATGATGGAAAGACCTGAGTTTCAATCTCACCTTTGACACACATTAACTCTGGTACCTGGTCAAGTCATTTAACCTTTCAGCATTTATCTAGATATTTATCTCAGCATCTCAGCATTTATCAGCATTTATATATATACATATATATATCAAATATATATAATATGTACAGTGTTACTACTCAAATAAAAGTGAGGCCACCAAATTATTCATAATAATTCATTTTCTTGCTGTTGTTGAGTTAATTCAGTTGTGTCCAACTCTTTGTGACTTCGTTTGGGGTTTTGTTGGCAAAGGTACTGGAAAGCTTTGCCATTTCCTTCTCCAGATCATTTTACAGATGAGGTAACTGAGGCAAATAGGGTTAAGTGACTTGCCCAGGGTCACACAGCTAGTAAATGTCTGAGGTCAGATTTGAACTCACAAAGATGAGTCTTTTTGATTTCAGGTCAAATGCTCTAACCACTGTATCCTCTAGCTGCCATCAAAGGGCAACTAGAGGGATACATATTGACTTAGTTTTAAAATATAATGTTTAAATTTTTTAAAGTTTAAAATGTCATGCTTCATTTTTATTTATTTTGTTAAATATTTCCCAGTTACATTTTCATCTGGTTTTGCAGCTGCATGTTTGATACCTCTGGTTTAGACAACTCTCTGGATCTGTAAGTATAGAGAAGGTGTTCATTTGATTTGGTAGATGGAGTTTCCACACTGAGAGTTCCTCATTCCAATGGAACTACGGCTCTAATATCTATCCCTGTTCTTACAGAGCTAGATATGATATATGAAAAGATGAAAATCTATAGTTCAATAGACAGTTCCAATCTTGGTTTAAGGATGAGAGTGATGATTGAAAAAGTATAAGTATATCACTACAGCTGTAAACGCTGGATTACCAACTGGGGAAGTATCTGAGGGCTGTCAGTTCTTCTTTGATTGATCCAGGGAGACTCTTAGTGAAGGAGGTAATATTTCAGGAATTACTTTAATGATGAGAGTGAGATTACTTACTCAGGGATAGAAATGTAAGGGCAGGAAAAATATATCCGTCTGCAGATATTCATTAAGCAGCTTCTGTATGAAGGATATTATACAATATGATGTGGGGATACAATAAAGTAAAAAAAACAAAACAGAGCCCCTGGTGCAAGGGAGCTTCTAAATTAGTTGGAAAGATAAGATATATTTCAATGATCTGTGATTTCATTGCTATGAGTTTTACCCCCACTAAGGTAGAAGATCACCTTCATTGTAATAACAACTGACATTTTTATGGTACTCTAAGGGTTGGAAAACATTTGGAAGTAATTATCTCACTTGAGTCTCTCAAGGAACTTGTAAGGTAGGTAGGTATTAGAAGTGGAATCATTCCCCCTCTCATACCATAAGCCTCATTTATGCTTCAGGACATCATCTTGAGCTGTTGTTTTCTGAAAAATATATCACTGCAGCAAACCTGGCGCTGAACATCTCTGGACTCACTTGGGTTCCTCAGAAATCTGTTGGTCTGGATATGAAGCCTTTCTGTCTGGATAGGATCTGTCAGAACTTATTCTCCACTGCCACAGCTTTTAAGGTCCCAGGATCACAATGAGACATTGAGGAAGGACGTTGAGGAGTGAAATAAAACATAAATACAAGTGTGTACATGCATGCATACAGACATACACAAAGCTGCACAACAGCAGGCATTTTATAGTATAATGGCCAGCAGAAAGCTAAGAAAACACATGCTATGATAGTCCAAAGAAGGAAAAGATCACCTTGGACTGATGCGGTTAAGGAGGTTTCTGGGTACTGAGACTATAGCACAAAGAATTCAAAGAAAGAAGAAAAGGCTCTCTAGGTACAAAAATATTTGCAGCAGCTCTTTTCACAGTAGTAAAAAATTGGAAACCAAGGTGGTGTTCTCCTATTGGGGAATGGCTAAATAAAATGTGGTATATGATCATAAGAAATGAACAATTTCCAAGGAAACTGAGGAGACTTCTCTGAACTCATATAGAGCAGAGTGAGCAGAATCTTAACAATTTATATAATATAGCAACATTATAGAGAAGAGCAACTTTGAAATACTTTAGAACTCTGATCAACGCAGTGATAACTGCAAGTCCAAAAGAATGAAGATGAAACACTCCATTCAATTCCTATCAAAGAGATGATGACCTTAAAATGTAGAAAAGGGACATACATTTTTGGATGTGGGAATTTGTTTTGTTGAATTATAAACAGATGTGCACATATGTATCCATCCATACATGTGGATTTGTTTGTTTTTAAATTTTAATTGGGAGGTAGTGTGAGAGACAGATCAATAAAAATATCTTATTACTTGAAAATGTTTTTTTAAAAACAATTAAAAAGAAAAACAAGCTTTCTGGATTAAGTGGCATCAGACTCAGATCTTAAAGCAGATCCATTTAAGGGCAAGGCATTGGCATGGGCACACATGAAGTTGACTTTGGACAGGTAGGTCTTTGCTGAGTTGGAGATGAGAGGTTGGATGGTTGGAAGAGAGAAGAGAGGAGAAATATTCTAGAGAGGCCCAAGGACAAGTGAAAAGATTCTTTACAATTTCACCCAGTCCAAATAAGGAAGCTGGCTGGTTATTAAATAATTTTGATTGGGACAATGTATTACAAGAGAAAAGACAATCCACCTGATGTTGCTCCAACCAATGACTGTTTTCATGAATACAGCAAATCCCTCATTAATGTCAAGAATACATCTGTAAAAACATTGGGAAGATTTTTGGAGAGGTAAATCCCTTCTGCCAGCCCTCTGATCGGTGGAGAGTAAACTGGATCAGTGAGTCGCATATCAGTACCACCAAGCGCTGAGTAGAAGCACAGTCTACCTCAAGGGCTAGTCATGAGGAGGTGGGGCTATGGAGACCTAGTGTAACAGAGATGGAGCTGCAGGGCTTACCTTAGTCAGAGAAGAACAGGTTTAGGGGGGCTGCTCCTTGCCCTTGATCCCTCAACCAAGTAAGAAACTGTTGGGTCTCTGGTACAGAGAGAGCCAAAATAAGCATAGTAAAGATCAGATGGTCTCAGGGCACGGCAAGGACTAATTTTCAGATTTTTTACCTGCATTTTGGCTGTCCTGGACATATACTCTTAAATCTTTGTTGTGATGGAAATAAGTGCTCCTTGTCATGTCATGCCTCACATCATAGTTTCATGGAACCAGTTAACTCCATAATATTTATGCTTGCATGGTGTTCCATTTGGCTGTATGCCTCAAGCTGCTTTTTTTTTTCTCCTCATCTAGAGACAAATTCATTTAATTGACACACCTACTATTTATTTAGCACCTACCCTATTCCAGGTGTGGTATTAGGGTTGTAAAGACCAGAAAAAGTCCCTATCCTTTGTCTATTCTGTTTGTGAAGCAACAGGTACACAGATAAATAAGTACAAAATATATACAGAGGGGGAAAATGTCTTTTGAACTTATCCAGTTCCTTCTGAGGGAGTTTCCAACTTTGTTATTTGCTTATTTTGAGAGGTGTCATCACAAGTAGAAGTACAAGAGAGGTACAGATGTCTGGTAAAATTTTAGCAACTGTTTAGCATCTCTGGCAGCGACTTTAAGGTCCACAATCTAAGCTGCTCCTTGACATTATCTGATGTTTTATCTCTTTCCAAGGATGATCAGGCTCCTCTTTCTCAGATCATGCCAAGGTCTCTGATTAGGTCACTCAGGGAAACAAGGGGTACAAGAATCTGACCTCTGCCTGCTTGGGACCCAGGGAAGTCTTTCTTCCTTCCCAAACATCCTACCCAAACTTTTCTCTATTTTATAAATCAGGCATTCTTGCTTCTTCCTGGAACCCACCCCTCTAACATTCCCTAAAAGGGAAAATAGAAACAAAAAACACACTTTTCTCAATGAGAATCAATGAAACATTTTAAAAACACTCAAAAGAACAGAAGGAAGTTCAGAAGGTGACGCTGTTTGGTTCAGTAGTATTAAATTTAATATGCACTTTAAAGCAAATGAACTATATTTAATAGAGATTCATGACCTTACCTATAACCAGTTGAAATAATTTGTGCTTGTGGATATCTTTCAAGTACATAATTTTTAAAAAAGAGAGATAAAGAGAAAGGGGGAGGTATTGCCTTTATTAGCCTCAAAGTTCTTGGTTGTATCTAGGCAGAATCAACTCTTTTGGTTGAATTTACTAATATAGAAACTGGAGGATGCAGTGTCAGGGATGAGAGTAGACCTTCCCCCTCAAGGCTGGGAGAAATCAGTGAGTTCATCAGAAGCACTTGCCATTGTCCTTTGGGAGTGAAATGATAAAAAGGTTGGGGGTGTTGTAGGAGTGTACAGTAACTGGAGCAGCACCGACTTTGGAGTCAGAATCTCTTGGTTCACATCCCAGTTCTTCTACTTACTATCTGTATAACCTTGGAAAAACCACTTGGTGTCCTCCTCTGTAAAAGAAGAGGGCTCATTAAACAATCATAGATTTAGAACTGGAAGGCAATCATGTAATCATCATCCAATGAAAGTTCCTTTTTCTTTCCTACTCCAAACCTCCAAATCTTTCTTCATTATCCCCCATTTTTTTCTTTCTTCTTTCTTCCTATGCTCCAGCCTCTGAGAAAGAGGTGACCTTTCTTCGTCTTGTCAAGGTCGATTTTTTAATTTGTGCTTTTGATCCAAATTCTCTTGTGTCTCTGGGAACTTGCTCATCTGTCTCTTATCTTTAATCTCTCTCTACCCACTGACACTGACAAACATGCCCAGTTTCCTCCATCTTTAAAAAATAAAACAAAGTCTTCCCTTAGCCCAGAAAATTCCTCAAGCTATCATCCTTTATCTCCTTTCCAGCATAATTCCTATAGTCTCTAGGGGGTCTTTCTCAGTCAAAATGTTGAGTTAGTCTCCTAACTTCTCATTCACTTTTTCACTTTAGATAATTTGACCCTACTCTACCATTTAATAAAAACTGGTCTTTTCAAGGTTACCAAGTCTCGTAAATGCTGACTCCAATGATTAATTTTAATTGGTTTTCCTTGCACCTGATTTCTTCCTTCAACTTTTGATTCTGTGGACCATCCCCTTCTCCTAGATACTTTAATTTCTATTGGTTTCTATGGCATTTTCTTTTCTTGGTTCTATTACTTCATCACAACGTACTTGGATGGATCACAACCTTTTTTTCTATCTACAATGTGAGCATTCTCCAAGGCTTTCTTGGGCTTTCTAGGTGATCTCATTCATGGGTTTAATGGTCATGTCTACAGAGATAACCCCCAAGTCAGTTGGCCCAACAGGGAGCTGACTATGGGATTGGCATTAGAGATTAGAATTGAATCCCTCTACCTGAGTGCATTACAGGCATCTCAGACTCAATATATTTGAAACAGAGCTCAATACACTTCTCCCCCAAACTCATGCATCCTCAAAGCATCCCTATTTCTTTTTAGGTCACCATATAAGGTGTATGTTCTTGTCCCAAGGATTATAATCTTGGTATCATCCTTGACTTTTCTCTTTCCCTCATCTATCCTTTAGTAATCAATTACTAATGCTGTCAACTTTATTTGCCCAACATCTCTCACATCCTATTATTCCCCTTCACACATTTTTTGTTCCAGTCAAGCTGGCCTGAGGGCTATTGACTGATGACATTCCCCCTTTCTCCTCTGGGTCTCATCTTCCACAGCTGGTCCCTTATGCCTGGAAGTCACTTCTTCCTCTCATCTGTGCCTCTTAGAAGCCCTAGCTTCCTTCAAAGCTCAGCTCTGGTTCCACATCATATAGAGGCCTTTTCTGAGTGCTCCAATTGATAGTGCACTCTGCCTCCTAAAAGCCCTCTACTTATCTGTTTGCTTGCTGTATCACTCCAGACAGAGCAGTTGTTAAGCATTCACTATGTTCCCAGCACTCTGCCAAGGGCTAAGGATACACAGATGAGAACATAAAACAAGTTTTACCCTCAAGGACCTTATATTTTAATGGGAGAAGACTCTATATGAAAGGGAACTAAAAAAGACAGTGAGGAGATAAAATGATGTGGAGATGGCTAGGGGGCTTTGTAGAAACCTGCTTCCAGGCAAGGTAAGGAGAAAACTCTCCTGTCAGAGCCCAACATCCCAGAGGCAGAATTAGAGGTACAAAAAGGGGGTAAGATGGAGATGATGGTGGGAATGGAGTCGGCACAATGGAAAGGAGGCATTGAATCAGCTCCCCAAGGACAGGGCAGGTTTCATTTTTGTCTTTGTATCTTCTGTAACCATTGTGGCACCTTGTACCCAGTAGATGCTTCATAGATGTTTGTTGATTGAACTGGAGGCCATTTAGTCCAATCCCCCATTTTACAGATGAGAAGACCAAGGATTGGGGAAGTCAACCATCACCCAAGGTAATAAAGATAGATTTGAAGATCCTAATATTGTTTACTGCATTAAAACAAAACAAAACAAAATTGATGTACTGTAATCATGACCTAAGAGGAAAAGGTGGAATAAGTTAAATAAAACTTCCTACATGAACTCCTTACTCAGGGAAGAGAGCCTACGTGTGTACAGTTAAAAAAAAATTATTAAACACCTACTAGGTGCTAGGCACTGTGCTATGCACTGGATATATCAAGGTTTTGGAAGGCCCATCAAGTGTAAGACAGCTAACACTTCTGCTTAGCTTAAGGAGCGAAACAAGGAGCAATGGGTAGAAGATGAAAGGAAGCAGATTTAGTTTTTGGAAAAAGAAACAAAAACAACTTAACATGTAGAAATGTGCCAAGGTCACTGCAGGTTTCCACAGAGAGGTTTTATGATCTTCTGTCTAGGATGTTGTAGAAAGGATTGCTCCACAGAGACATCTCACACTAGATGGTCCTTATTTTTCCTTCCCACTCTAAGAGTCTGTCATTCTATGAGTTGGAGCAAGGTCTTGAAGGGCTCCTGAGAGTCCCAAGTCTTCTACTGGTCCCAATTTCATGGCAATTTCATTTAGAAGATCTCTTGTGAAAAGTAAGTTCTCTTTCAGAATTGGTCGTATCTTGAGGCCGTGTAGGTGCTCTCCTATGAAATAAGAGTTTGGGGGGGAATGGTTGTAATAGTTTTCTTTACCCCTAAATATCACCTTGATCACTATGACTGCCTGGAACTTTTCCTCGTTAAAATCACTTCTCGTGCCTTCCAGACACATGTATTTTAACCCATTTAAGATAATCATGTTATCCTAGACGAGAAACAGGTTTCTTAGCTCAAGATTAATTTATCTCATTAACCTATTAGCAATCCTTATCACCTGGGAGTGAACAGGGTCCTGAAGCTAAGGTATCCTTGAACTCAATCACATGGGGACAGATATATTTTCAGGAGAGAGATCAGAATGAAGTGGCAGGTAAAAGTCTGGAGCTTAGAGACACAGCTGTCATCTGTAGGAGATTTTGGCAGCAGTGGGGATGGAATGGAAGGGGGAAATAGGAAGGGATTTGGAGAATTTGACCTTATGTAGATTTAGGAGAAAGTAAGGGACTGGAGCTTGCCTTGATTTTATCTGCATCAAAAGCAGAGAAACTTTTAACCTATCATGAAATTTTTCTCAAGGGCTTTTAAAATCCTTTTCTTAAGACTCATTGTAACATGAAGGTGACTCGGGTTTTTGAAGGTTATTTCAGTACCAAGCAAATTCTGGCAAGCTGAAAAGGCTTTAGGTAAAGACTTGATAATGAACTGCATCTCTGTCCTCCAAGGGCCAGCCTAAGTTTGGGGAGGCCCATCATTAATGATCCTCTCTAACAGGGAACAGAACATTCACACGGAAGAAAATCACTTGGGTTCTTGAAGTACAGAGGGAGCAAGTACATAACATTTGCCTTCAGGAAAAATCAGTTAAAAATCAAGTCAATCAAAAATCAAACAAATAGCAGTGTATTTTGTTTTAAACAGAGAAATTAGCAAACTTTAAAGTGCAACATAAATTCTGGCTGTTAAATGTTACCAAAAATATTATTAAATGGTTTTAATTTGTATCCAGTTTTTCTGGAACAGTTTTTCTCTGTTAACAAATCCAAGAGGAAAAATAAATTGAAAGCTATAGCAAGGAAAAGAGAGGGAGCTCGTGACCTTTTGAAATGGTCTGGTCTGTGTGACTTTGGGATTATGAGTTGTTTCTACTTGTAAAGCTGTATCCAATATCCTGTGATGACTCCTCTAGAGCAAGGGCCAGCCTGGTAACCTAAGCCAGTTGTTCAGTAGCAAGGCTGCAGTTTCCTTCTAGTGGGTTGAATGACTAGGAGGAATGCTTTGAATCTCCAGCATCCCCACTGAAGTGAAAAGTGGAATGATCAGCACTTTATTGATGTCTTGGGCTTCTGAGTCTGAGAGGGAGAGCTAGAAAGGGAGGCTACACAGCACCTCCCTAGAGCCATATGGGATGTGGGGAAATCCTCTACCTACTGGGTAGATTTTAAAAACAAGAAATAAGGATGAAAATCATTCTCATTTTATGCCAAAGCAGAGTTAGATGAAAGTGGAGAAGGAATTAGAGACCTGTAGTTGATGACTTGGAGAGATTTTTTATTTTAGCTAGATAGGATAGATTGGTTGACTTGGGGATCACCCAGTCTATGTTAAGAAGATATACACATATACATATCTATCTATCTGTCTGTCTGTCTGTCTATCCGTCTATCCATCTATCCATCTATCTATACATATGTCTTTGTGTTCATTTAGACTTATACACTCTTCTTGTGAATGAACCCTAGAAAAAACAAATTTGTGGTTTAGACTCTGTGACACAGGGACTAAAAATCAACCATTCAACATTTATTAAGCACTTGTTTTGTGCTACACTTTGTGCTAAGTCCTAGGGATACAAGAAGAAGCAATACAACACTGCAATAAGCTGGGGGACACAGAAAGAGGATAGAAGGGAAAGAAGGAATGAATGCTAGAAATAGGGCATAACGGCAGTGGTAAAAGAAAGGAGATAGGGTAGTAACGAAATGGGGTACTGCAGATTCCAGCTTCCTCAAAATCAGTGGTAGCAGATAGAATCTGCCTAGACCAGGGGTGGGGAACCTTGTGGCTTTGAAGTGACACAGCCTTCTAGATCCTTAAATTTGACCTTTTGACTGAATCCAAGAACAAATTTATAGAACAAATTTTATAAAACAAATTACAGAATAAAAATTACAAAATATTATTATTTTGTAAGATTATATTATAAAACAAAGGATTTGTTCTGGAAAATCTGGATTCAGTCAAAAGGCTGCACTTAAGGATCTAGAAGGCCTCATGCAGGCTCAAGGCTACAGGTTTCCCACTCTTGGTCTAGACTAGTTGCTATAGAAATGACAGTCTATAAGCACTGATAAACCCCTGAGGGCAAAGAGATAGACGCATGACTAGAGTAAGGCAATTGGAGTTTTTCCACTGGGTACTCACATAAAGGGGTTGACTTACTCCTCTGGTGTTCTTCTGGATTACGTTCTACCCATGTCATACTTCTCCTGGAGTTTGTGTAACAGTTCCCTACATCCACAAAAATCTTTCCTGTCTTTCTTGGTTCAGGCAATTGACTTTCACTCCTAATGATGGTGTGTGTGTTGGTCTTTCATTGCCCGAAGAAGACCATGCCATCAGAGAAATAATGACATGACTTCTACTTGACTTCTTTTTTGAGTGAGGTAGGGCTGTGCAGGTCATCAACCTCACTTCTCCAGAGCCATCTGAATCCAGTGATCAGATATTCATCAGGATGACTGGAGATGACCCAGGATGAGGCAAATGGGGTTAAGTGACTTGCCCAAGGTCACACAGTTAGTGAGTATCAAGTGTCTGAGGTGAGATTTGAACTCAGGTCCCCCTGATTCCTGCACTGCTGCTCTATCCCCTGCACCACCTAGCTGCCCCCTAATGGTGGTATGCCCTTCTCCAGGACTCAGTTGCTTGCTCCTACTGGGCTACAGATAAGTCACACTATGTTTTCCTTCACTGCTGTGTCTCTTTGTCTAACCCTAACTCTAATCCTAACTCTAAAACCCTAACCCTAACTGGTTTTCTAGAAAGCAGAGCTCCTAGGCAAACCTAAAGTCATGAAAATAAGCTAGTATTCTTTGAAATTCTTTTCTCATTTCAATGAAGGAAAAAAATCCCACTCTACAAATGACTAGTATAGCTTCTTCTCTTGAAAAAAAAAAAAGACAAAAGCTTCTCTTTTTATGAAGTAGCACCCCCATCTTGTGGTCTTTGAGTATATTACTACTAAGAAATTTTAAAACTGTGTTGTGTTTTTGCATCTATAGGCACAACTGCTTTCTTGGTGTGGGCCAAATCAAATTAAGTCAAAGGTCTTTGCACTATGCAGGGTCTCTTGCAATCATCCCCAAACTTAATGGCTCACAGGAGAGCACATTTTTATGTATGGTAGCCAATGATTTTGAAGCAAATGAAAAAATGATTAAATTGAAATTGTGATGTGCATTCATCTAACTTAGTATACCATGCAAGTCACACTTCTCAGAAGCTGGAAGGTTGGTTGCGGTATGAAAAAAAGATCATATTTTATACCCCTTTCTCCTGTAAGTTTCAGTCAGTTTTAATGAATCCTTAGCAGCTTGTGAAAAGGAAAATATTTTGTAAATTTTCATCTAAATGTTAATTTA
Organism: Potorous gilbertii; assembly: GCA_028658325.1. NCBI lineage: Eukaryota > Metazoa > Chordata > Mammalia > Diprotodontia > Potoroidae > Potorous > Potorous gilbertii. The sequence goes on along the minus strand of CM053769.1, from coordinate 575,986,706 downwards.
AGAAAGATTTTGCTATGAATGCAAAACAGAAAAACTGTGTATCTGGTGAAGAAGGAAGGAAAGAAGATAGATATCTATACCATCATAATAATAGCACAGGTACAACCAGGGGAGGGTACCTGGGGCTGTACCTGAAGATATCTGAGATCTGGAGGTTTTGTTTCCTCTCCTGATTTTCCCTGTTCCCCACCAGTACTAGTCTCTCTAACAGTAATCTCTCAGTATGATGGAGACTCTGTTTTATCACAATGAACTGCTTTCTTGGGGTCCTTCCTACCCCTACCGTCCACCCTGTTAAGAAAGGGACTTTTTATCCCCAAAAGTTCTTTCCATGAGGTTTTAAGCCTCCTGGCTTGTCCTGGGTTCCACAATTGCATGTTCCAGCTTGCTAGGGCCATAATTGTTGAATTGCAGCACATTAGGTCATCAGGTGGAATAGAATGGCTCTGTACTCCCTCATTCTCTTTGACTCCCCACTTCCTTTTTGCTTTTTGGATATTGTTTGACTTTCTCTCACAGCTTTAACTACTCTGATTCCATCCCTGGGCACTAATCAATATTCTCAGTTAGGCTCTTTACCTCTCCTCCTCTCCTCTCCAGAACACACATGGTTACCTCCAGTCTAAGTAATACTGTAGACCAGCACTTCTTAAATGGTTTTAAGAAGCACTGAAGGAATTGTGAGCGGAAAAAGTTTAAGAAGCTCTGCCCTAGATGATAGCCAGCTTCTTACCCTTGGTTAGGGAAAGGTCAAACAGAACTATGAAAATCAACACAGTTTGCTATTCTGAGAAATACAAAAATGAATACTTTTCTTTCCCCTCCTGTACCCCACACAAAATTGGGGGGTCTGAGAAAAGAATTAAGTTAAGCCTTTGGTTCTAACCTAGTTTGTGCTTTCTCAAATTATGAAAATCCTGATTGGAATGTACATTGGTTGCATTTTAATTAGTGACAAAGACAAATATGAATATTCAAGAGAGGAACCATGGATAAATTAGTCAGAGGAAAAATTACATAAAATTAAATTAGAGTATAATAAGTACTTTCCCTGTCCTCCTGACTTATCTTCCCCATCTTTTTCACTGCCCCTCCTCCCCACATGCCTCACCAAGGTCACTGAATATTTATTTTCGGAATTAGTAGCAACCAGTCATCTTATGATAATACATGGGGCATATCTGTCAATGGAGTGTTGTAGAATATTGGTGACTTTTGCTGGTAATTACATTCATCATGTGATTAGAACTAGATTAATGGTTACACATAATTCTTTATTTAGATTTATTTAGATTGGTGTTTCAATAGATATAGGATCTGTTTCACATTTATCGGATACAATGGGCATTGGCAACCTTTGGCATCAAAATGACATATTAGGGTGGGAGAAAGCCAGGGGTTGCTTTGGAAAGAGCATTAAACTTGAAATGTGGATGTGGGTTTGAGTGACACTGAGCATCTTTTAAGTTATGATACTAAGAAGCCAATTATTAGCAAATAACTTTCTTATTCCAGAAAACAAGAGACACTTATTTTTCAAACTGGTATCATCTATGCCTCATTTATGAGTTTGACGAGAAAATAAACATTAAAATTTTTACATGAACTAACTGATCAAGAAAGCTATTCAAAGTCAGAAAGAGAGTGTGGAGAAGCAAACTTTCTCACAACCTCTATCAGTGACACATTTGAATGTTAAAAATGGTGAATTCATCAAAAAAAGCTCAGTTCTTAGATTATATGCAATATAATCTGATTGATATCATCCCACATTAAGTCTTGCTTCAAGAAATGCTTGGTGATGTGCAACAAGAGGGTCCATTCCTTGCCTCAGAGCATGCTCAAGTGAGTAGCTCTTGCTGTTTCCTGTTAGCTTACTGAGTGGTGATGAAAGATCTTTTAATTGCCTGCTGAGCTGGAACAGAATGTAGATAGAAAAAGCACAAATAGGGAAATTTCTTTCTTCCATGGTGGCCAGTGATGCAAGAACTACTGTTGGCCTCCAGGTGGGGAGGGGACTTAGCCCTCTCATTCAGTTACCCTGTGGTCATGAACACATGACAACTTTACTTCTTTGTGTTTATTCTTTCCTGATCATAAGTGAACGAGTATCAGAAATGGAACAGACCAGGTTATGACCTTGTGAGCTTTGAAAGGTCAGAATAGCAAACAGAGGTCCCACATCTAGAGATCTACCAGTAGCAATAACTTCTAAGCCTGGTGAGAATCCAGGCTTGGGTAGCAACATATGTGAACTAGCCCAGCAATAGATTGAATGGCCAACTGAGATCATGTCATGCAAGCAGAGAAGTGACTCATCCATTGGCTATGCTACATCCATAAATACGTTATGTTTGTAGCAACCACTTTAAGTTTGAACTCACTCTCCCCAGGTATTGATGTGGTAGAGGAGAATGTGCTCCTTGTTTTAGAAGTTTTTTGTTTTAATTACTCATCTCAGTAAATATCCTTTTGTAAAAGCTCATTGATGTTAATTGGTTAATTGATATTGAGCAGAAATCAGTTGGTTACATGATTTTTGGAAGATATTAGCCAGTGAATGAATGATACTGGGGTGAAACACATCAGATGGCGTCACATGAGGGACAATAGGAGAGAAGACACTCTACAACCCTTTAGCTATGTCCCTAGATTTTTGAGGGGAGCATAATCTATAAATAGCCGTGCTGTGGGGACCCAACCGTCTAGTGCAATTGGAAGTTGGATGGGTAGCACCAGAACCTGTATGTGCTCTTTTTACTATGAACACCACTAATTCATCATCTCTAATAATTTGGACGGAAGGGTTTAAAACTTACCTTACTATTTTAAGAGGAGAGGGTATATGAAACAAACAAGAAATGTAAGCAAGATTGCACTTTGAAAATGGTCATTCATGTGCCATTGATATGTTAATTTATAATCATTCTGATCTAAGTACACCCAGAACCTGTGCAAAGATGGACTTGGAGGTCTTCCAGCTAGTTCCTTATCTCCTGTAACTTCTAAATATTAAAAAACTGATCATTTTTAAAACAGCTTTTGATTTGGATTTCATAAAATCAGTCTGGCTAAATAAGGCACTGCTTCAACCTTTCTGGGTATAGAGACACTAGGAAGAGGGAGTCTTTTCACATGAAACAAGTTTTCTTGAAAAGAATAACTTCAGAATACAAAACAAATGATGATGTAATGAATGGGGGAGTTGTTGAAACTTGGACATGACACAGAGATTGTACAAAGGCTATGGAGCTAACAATTTTCCCTCTTATTCTTATGATCCTGGATTCTCCTCTCTGGTGGAAATATTACTCATGTTCCAGTCTTCTTCTTCTCCCCAGAGTAGCCCCACCTTTTACTACCCCCTTGAAGACTTCTTTCAGTGTTATCTTTAGCAGCTTGGAAAGCACTGGCCACAGTTGATAATCACAACAGATTTTGCCAGCAGACTCTTTGAAGGAGCTATAGTTTAGAGGAATATGCAATCTGGATGGAAAATCTGGCATTTTAAGAAAAACACTGACTCCTCTTCTTGGAGCCAAGCTTTATTTTTAATAGTCTATAAATCAAGGAAGGGAAACCCAACAACATGTCCAGGAGCCAGTGAAGCAGAGCTGAGAGAATGCAGAAGACCCAGGCTAACTGCTTTTAGTTCTATGTGACCATGGGCAAAGCACCTGACATTTCTGTGCCTCACTTTCTTGATCTGTAAAGTGGAAAATAGCAATAATAGATCAGGGTTGTTGTGTGGGACAAACAAGGGACCAAAGATGTGTATTAAAAAACTTGGTTAACTATAAAATGATCAATAAATATAACCTAATACATATTGTCTCCTCTGTTGGAATGTAAGCTCTTTGAGGACAGGGGCTGTTTTTACTTTTTCTTCATATTCCAACCACCAGCACTTTGTCTGGAACATACTAAACACTTAAAAAGAAAGTTTGTAGATTGATTGGTTAAACTATTGTTTTTCCTTGTATCCATAGCATCTGACACACAGAAGGAACTTAATAATTGTTTGGTGAATTGAAATGAATTATTTCTCTCTCAACCTTGACATTTTTGTAGCAAACTCTTTATTTTCAATAAGCTCCTTGACCTTTCAGTGGTCATAATATTGTGAAGTTACTCAACCTGCAGTCTCAGGCCTTTAAAATCAAAAGATCATAAATACTTTAGAGCTCTCTCAGCTCTAGAAGACTGTGGGCTATCCAAGACTTAGGTTTTACTCTTTTATATTTGCTGGTTGTGGGGACACTGAAGTGCTTGCCCATTGGAGCTTGGTAGCAGAAGAACACAGGCTATTAAGAATCAGGAAAATTGTGCCAGGAATTGTGGGTATGTATGTGTTTGTGAGTGTATGGAAGGGGGTAGTTAGAGGTAGCTATGACTGCTCCTTAGGCACTCTATCCTGCCACCCCACCCTCCAAAGTGGGAGGGAGGTGATATTGCTATTAGATGGCTAGGTGGCTGAGTAGATAGAGAACTGAATTGGAGTAAGAAACACTTAAGTTCAAATCTAGCCTCAGACACTTACTAGTTGTGTGACCCTGGTTTCGCAGACTGAACTAACTTTCTATAGACAGCTATCCTCCTCTGTAGGGTGCTGGGTTGTGTGGTGAAAAGAATGCTGGGCCTGAAGTCAGGAACACCTGAATTCAGACCTAGCCCAGTTTCAGAAACTTACTAGCTGGACAAGGGCAGCTAGGTGGCACAGTGCATAGAGCACTGGGCTTGGAGTTGGAAACCTCATCTTCATGAGTTCAAATCTGGCCTCAGATACTTACTAGCTGTGTGATCTTGGACAAGTCACTTAACGCTGTTTGCCTTAGTTCCTTCTCTGTCAAGTGAACCGGAGAAGGAAATGGCAAAACACTCTAGTATCTCTGCCAAGAAAACTTCAAATGGGATCATGAAAAATTAGACAGGACTGAAAAATGACTGAACTGACCTGACCCTGGGCAAGTCACTTAACTGCTGTTTGCCTCAGTTTCCTTGTGATAACAAATAGCACCTGCCTCACAGAGTTGTGGTGAGGCTCAAATAATATAATATCTATAAAGCATTTAGCGCAGTACCTGGCACGTAGTATGTGCTTATTATAAATGCTTATTCTCTTCCCTTCCTCTTCCTTGGGAATGAAAAAATAATATTGGTCCTTTTGAACAATTTCTGAGAAATTATGACTTCCCTATGGCCCTTTAATTAGTCAACGATCAAGCCAGGAATAGAATGTTGTTTTCCAAGCCCCTAGTTCACTAATCTAAGCACCACCAACTCTGAAGGCTGCTTTGATGTTTGATGGCTACTGAAGCTGAGCATCAAGTGAGCGAATCAGGACTGGACAGTTCTAATTCCAACTGAGCCAAAAGACAAATGGCTCTACAGAGAGGGGTGGGTGTAAAGCATTAAGGGAAACAATTCAGGAGATTGATTTGGCTAAAGGGCCAGTAGGTGGCAATTCTTGCACAAACTTAGGCTGCTGCTATATGGAAGTGTGGACTTAAACATGTGATGAAAAATAATGTGTAAAAATGCAAAGTGACACAGGAAAATCCTGTAACTGTTTTTTTCATGTTGATTTTGAATAAAATTTAGTAATCCAGAGTACACAGATGGGTGGAGGCGGGGGTATACTTGTAAATGTTTAACAACTGTCTCTTAGGGGGGAAAATGTAGCCATGACACCCTTGGGAGTTTAATCTTCATTATTAACATTTTCTTCATTATTTTCTTAAGTCTAGACAATTAACAAAAAGATAAATCAAGCCCTGGCTCCAGCACAACCCTGGTCATAGGAATGTTATGTGTTAAATGAATTTAATTTATAGATGATTCCATCCAGGTTTAAATAGTTTATGTTTCTATCTTGATTAACAATTTATCTGGTATTCAGATTTAACCAAATAGTCAATCAAGTATTTAATTGTCCTATATGGCCCTATGTGCCATGTGCTAGGAATTTGATTACAAAAGAAGAAAAAGAAGAGAAAACTGCCTCTTCTCAAGGAGCTACTATGTGCGTGTGTAAGTATATTCAGAATAAATACACAATGAATAGAAGTTATTTTATTGAAAAGTAGTTAGGGAGCGAGGGAATCGGGGAGGCTTCAGATAGAAGATGGCATTGAGTTGAATCTTGAAGGAAGAGAGAGATTCTGAGACCGATGAACAGAGACTAAGTTTGAAGCATAACAGAGGGCCAGTGCTAAGGCACATAGGAGGTAGGATTCTGGGAGCGAAGAACAGTGAGGAGGCCAGTGTGTCCAGATCTTAGAGTCTGGGAAGGGGGAGAAAGGAATAACAAGACTGGAAAGATGGGATGGGGCCAAGTAGTGAAAGGACTTAAAAACCGAGCAGAGGGACTGATGTTTTTTTCTTAAGGGCAACAGGGAACTCCTAGGATTTATTGAGAAGTGGACTGACATTGGATTGAGTACCAGCCCTGGGGTCACAAGGACCTGAGTTCAAATCCAGCATCAGACCCTTACTAGCTATGTGATCTTGGGCAAGTCACTTAACTGTGATTGTCTGAAAGGGGAGGGGAGGGAGGGAGAGAGAGAAAGTGAGGGAGGGGAGGGGGGAGAGAGAGAAAGTGAGGGAGGGAGGGAGAGAGAGAGAGAAGGAGGAAGGGAAAGACTGACATAGTTAGACCTGCACTTAAGGAAAGTTACTTTTGGCAGCTATGTGGAGTGTGAATTTAAAAGCAGAGAGATTTGAGCCAAGAACATCATTTAGGAGGCCGTTGTAATAGTCAAGTAAGAAGTGATAAGAACCTGAGCTAAGGGGATAGTTGAGTGCGCAGAAAAAATGATTGGATGTGAGAGATAATGTAGAATAGAAATAGCAGGACTTGGCAATCTGTGGTGAGAAAGAGTGAGGATAACAGTAAAGCTACATACTTGGGAGGCTGGGAGGATTGTGGTGCCTTCTATAGAAATAATAAAATTTGGAAGGGAGATGGGTTTGGAGAGAAGGAAAATGAGTTCTGTTTTAGACATATTGCATTTGAGATATCACTGGGGCATCCAGTTTGGAATGCTCAATAAAGAACGGTATAGGGCAATTATTTTTTTTTTCTATCCTACGTTATGGAAATGCTTTTTAAAAATTTCTTAAATTCAGAATAAAATAAATAATTTTTTAAAATGATATAGGGCAAGAAAACAGGAAAGACTGGGACTATAGCTTTGTGAGTCCACATCAATATGAATTAAAGTCCATCTTCTTCTAAGAAATGGAAGTCATCAAATCAATTCAAAGTCCCAAAGTAAGTCTTGTAAGCAGATTTTTGCATAAATAGCAAAGGAAAAACACCATTAGCTGTCAATTAGCTAGCTTTCCAGATTTACCAATAGGTGGCAGACTTTGTCAATTTATGGCAATGCTGTCCAGTGCATGAACCAAAGAGAGATAACCAAGAAAATTAAAAATAGTGACTGTGGCTTTTTAAAAAGTTATTCAGCATATCAAGATAGGATTCAGTAAAGAAATGATGTTCACTGTTAGTTAAAGGCATATAATTTTGGTATTCAGAAAACATGATTCTCTTTTAAACTGTTCACCAACCTAGTCGTTGTAGTATAATTGATTTATGTTATAAATATGATTCGAAAGGTCAGTTTGGAAAGCCATTAAATATGGATTTAAGATTTGAAAAATAGGAAAATACTTAAGGAGTCTTGTTAGAATTCTAACCCTAACCTTAATCCTGACTATACAAAGTTATTTGTTTTATTTTAAAGAAAATGTTACATTACTGAGAAGAGGAGAAATTAGATGTAGAAACTGGAAGATCTATGAACAGTGTCCCCAAGGAAGAGATATAAAAACAAATTTGTTCTCCTGTTACAGTCTTTATAGACTATGCAGCAGGGGAGGTGGAGGCTGAGAGCTAATGCCATTCAGGACCGTGTTTTAGAAACAGAACAGAATAAATGGGAAACCAGAGAAAACACAAGTTGGGTTGTTGTTCACAGAGACACCAAAATAAATCAGTGACCAATAAGGGTCAAGCAGAAGGTCAGAGCCCACGACTAATACTATTTGTTTTCTAAGATAGCTATGTGATAATGGTACAAGTCATTATCTTGCTAGCCACCAGCATCCATCAAACTAAACAAAAATCACATCAATTACTTGTTTTAAGATAAAAACACTGTAATAAATCATTTGCACAAGATAAATGTGCCTACGTGCTGAAATTTTTAAAGAACATTTCTTTAGCTAGAGGAAGTTCTAGCGACATTGTCTTCAAAGTATGTGATTTGGGTTGAATGGGGCAGGCACTGAGGCTTCTGATAAGACATGCCCAGCAGGAGATACCATATTAACTTTCTCAGAGATAGAATGAAAATTGAACTCCAACACTTTTCATCTTTTTGTTCCTCAAGGGTGAAATTGCATGGGTAATAATGGTTAAGGAAGGCATCCCAAGATGAAGGAAGATTCATCTGACAAATATTGAGTGAGTACCTACTATACGCATTGCATTCTTACAAGACAGATTGTGGGATGCAAAAGACACATAACACATACTCCCTTCATTAAGCAGCTTACAACATAATTGGTAAGACGGACACATGAGACAGAGAAATAGCAATGTAAGACAAGCCTTGATTAAAGTGCCTAAAATGAACATGGCAGATAACATGCAAGTGCACTCCATGATGTGTGTGTGTGTATTTGTCCTTCATTACTGAAGAAGACCCTGCCATCAGAGAAATGATGACATGACTTGCACTTGACTTTGTTTTGAGTGAGGGAGGGCTGTGCAGGTCACCAGCCTCACTTCTCCTCCAGAGCCATCTGAATCCAGTGACCAATATTCATCAGGATGACTGGAGATGACCCAGGATGAGGCAACTGGGGTTAAGTGACTTGCCCAAGTTCACAGGGCTCATGAGTGTCAAGTGTCTGAGGTGAGATTTGAACTCAGGTCCTCCTGACTCCTGCACTGGTGCTCTATTCACTGCACCACTTAGCTGCCCTGGTCCATGGTATTCAGAAAAGGGAAAGATCAATGGACAAATGGGAGGGGAGAAGATGGGACTTTAGTAAGACCATGAACATAATTAAATAATTAAAGGAAAATATTCTGATACTTCAAAGTCAGTGTTTCAAGCACTAAATGAAATACTTAGCTAAAATTTCTTTTGGGCATATTATAGTGGTGTTCATTGTCTTCCAATGGTATTAACAAAGCATTTATGTTCTTCAGCCTTCTGAGTGTCTAGCCATGATACTTTTCCCAGGCTGGATTCCAGTATAGATGGGATTAGAAAGTGGGACCCACTTTTGGGGAGGGGCGAGATAGGGGTTTGAGTAGAAAGTTGACCATCTAGTAACCTCATGAATTTTTTCCTCCAGGAAAGTACAAACTACAACAAGTAGTAGTAGAAGACCTGAAGCCTACATGGGTCTACACAGGGAAGAAGGATAAATGAGACACTCACTAAAATGCTAGGGAGTTGTCTTCCAAGCAACCTCAGGTTCAGTTCACTTCTGAAGGGAGTCCAAACCACATGGTGGTGCTATGAGTATGAGAGATTTTAGGACCATGAAGGAAGACTTACTAGAAAGAGAAGAGTGTTGATTGTTTATGGGCTATTGTGAATCCTTTATGTGTCTTCCACATTTTTTCTCTGGGGTAGAATAAAAGCTGTTTTATACCTTTTAGATATATTTGTTACTTTGAATTCTTGTGCTAACTCTGAGAATCTTGCAGTTCACATCTGAGGTGATTTAAATGCACAAAATATTTGAATTATATTTTGGTATTTCCCAAAGGCTTCTGAGAGAAGGGGCAATACAAGTGTGAGAGAAAATGATTTGGGGATGCCAAATAGTTTATGTAGAATAAATGTTTGAAGCTCTTGTCCTTGGATCACACTAATGTGGTGAAATAACTAAAACACAGAGAAAACTTAAGTAAACTTATTTGCATTTCATGTAGCCAAGTATGGGATGCTAAAAATATTATGCCTTTTCCAGAAGGAGAAATAGTAGATGTTATTAAGCAGCATAGAAAGAATTCTAAAAGCACAACTTTAGAAACTAAACTTGGTATCATCCCCCAAATTTAGAATATGTAAGTTTCATCAAAATAATGGATGTCTCATGTCAAAGAAAGCAAGTAGCTGAAACAGTTTATCATGAATGAAGAAAGAGAGTTGTCATGGATAGCAAAATGGGGAAGTGAAGGAAATGTATGATGGTAGAAGTAACTATATATGGCAGTATAGCCAGGAGATAGCAGAGTGAATTCTCACAAGAACAATTTATGCTATTTTGTGTAAAAAGATATCTTTCAAATTATTTTTTTAAATTAACAAGCCAAGTGATAGTTAACAATCCCTCATAGGATCTAAGAAGACAGAGAAATTGAAATACATTGAAGTCTGGATTTTATATTAGACCAGACAGTTATTTGGAAATGTAAATTTACTGAATAATAGAAAGTCTCTCAGCTCAGACCCTCTTGTCTGGTTTTAATTGGATAAACATGTATGTGGAATTAAGTAGACTATAGTTTTTTAATGATCTCTGAGTATGGGCCAGGACTTAGTTTATTTTCAAAAACTTAAGTCATAAATATTTTTTGAATATTATACTTTGCAAAAGTAAATGTAGATAACATATTTTGGCAAACTTCAAACACTTTTCAATTTTTTTGTGATGAACATAGTTCTAAAAGTGATCATTTATCTATCCTTATTATTTAGAGAAGCCACAACTTCTGCAATTCCCCCAGTTCTCAGGATATATAAATATCCAACAAGAAGCTGACTGGTAGAAAAATTATTTATTTGGTTTCTACTAGATTGGTTCCTGCAACTTCTGAGAACCTCATCTTCCCCTTTACAAGAGCATCCAGGATGTTCTCTTTTCCATCATCTCTCTTCTTCTAAGGCAAACTTATCGGATCGTCCCTTTGTCTAAGTATCTGTTCCTTTACCCAAGTTACATTATAGCCCTAGGATACGGTCCCTCCCTACAAATATCAGACAAGCTAAGCTTGTCCTTTGTTTCTGCTGCTTCTGTAGTTCCATCTTTAAAATGGGTATTGTCTTGTGAACTTGGAGGGTGGACTTTACCTTGGCTTGAATTGATTCGATGTGATGGGAATATTACCTGTTTTATGATTTCTCTGTTTTCTCTTGGTGGGCAGGGGTAAGGGAAATTTTTTAATTATTAGGCAAGAATATAAGTAGACTTTAACACCTACTATGCTATTGGATTGGGCTGAGATTGAGCCTGAGGTTACAAATAGCCAGTGAGCTTGATTCAGCTTATTTAAGTTGTTAAATCCAAAAATTAATGACAAACTACTGTGGGATGGAAGTCATCATTCTTTGCATGGGGGTAGACTGGAAAAAGTCAGGAGCCTAGGTCACTGTATCTAAATAGATGCATTGGAACTTTAGAGACCTTACTTGGCTATGTGATTTCCATATTTGTATGGTTCCTTTCTCCTTTTACACAAATTCCACATAAAGGACTCAATATAGTATAGAATGTGTTGCTTAAAGGGTACAGAATGATAGAGGAAGCATATGACAGACCAGAACATCCATTTGTAGTGGAATCAACTGAAGAAAGGTAAAGAGATATTAGCAATCAAATGTGGCTCTGAGCTCTGAGACTAAGGAAGGAACAGTGTTCAAGAGGGAATCAGGAAAGGCTAGTGTAGCAAAAGGAGTGGTAGCGGGCCCTACACCATATGTAGTCCACATATGGTGAGAGACTATCCTTGTAGGTTGTGTGCCTAGAAAGGAGGCAGATTAGACATAGATAGCCTTTTCTCCCTCTGTCCTTCTCCAAGGGAGCCTTTCATTCTCACCAAGAGGAAAGGCAAAAGGTTGAGACCAGGGGTCACTGCTCTCCTCAGAGGAAGAGGGAGTTCTATCTATCTGCTTCCTTAAATATTGTTTGTTTAGGGGATATTATCAGGTTCTAACTTTTTGTTACTTTCTCATTTTGTGGGGAAGGAGGACACCAAGCTCTGTATCCAAGGCTTGATGTCTTCTCCATCTAATACCAGTTCCACAATAAACTCACATAAAGAATAATAAAAAGGCCCATTTATCCAAATGTTAGCAAAACAGAAATCAGAAAAGATATACAAAGGTGAGTATATACTAGGTAATCCAGAATGAGAGAGCTCTCCCATTGGGAATGAGATAACTTAACTTAACCAAGAGAGTGTCCTTGATCTCACCCAAGGGGAAATTTCCTGAAGTCACAAGAATAGGGACAGGATGGAGACTTCCAGTCCTTTTCATGTCTTTAGAGTCTTTCCCTTCAGCAACATGAAGTGGAGTTGGCCTCTTCTGTCTTCTCTCTTGAAAGTGGAAACCAGGAATACCCAACGTGATTGGTTGCTCAAAGAAGACTTGAAGTCTCCAAAGGTGAGCTGGCTGAGAATGGAAGCTCTTCTGCTCGCAATAATTCTGCCTCCCCACTCACACAGGGCAGGGTCTTCATCTCCACCCAAGGGAATCCAATACCAATGAGATTTAAGATGGAGGTTACACCAAAAAATAGTGAGAGTGTCCTGGGATTCCATAGATCAACTCCAACCAGTGGACTTGTGTTGGAAGCCAACCTGCATCAACAAAGTTTTAAGACTTTGGAGCTGACTCCTCTATCCCTCTACTTCTTGCAGGTAACTTATAGGTTGATAGATTTAGAGCTAGAAGCTTCTAGTCCCAAAATATTCCCTTTCCTCAGTTTTACATACGAGGAAACTGACTCTGAGACTAGCAGAGAATCTTAGTTATGATTTCTCATCATACTACCTTCTTCAAACATGAGTCCCTCAGATAGCCTTTCTTGAATTTATTTTTATTTATATTTGTACATTCTGTTGTTGTTCAGTTGTTCAGTCACATACCATTCTTTGTTGGGGCAGCTAGGTGGTGCAGTGGATGGAGCACCGGTGCAGCAGTCAGGAGGACCTGAGTTCAAATCTCACCTCAGACACTTGACACTCATTAGCTGTGTGACCTTGGGAAAGTCACTTAACCCCAGTTGCCTCATCCTGGGTCATCTCCAGTCATCCTGAATCACTGGATTCAGATGGCTCTGGAGGAGAAGTGAGACTGGTGACCTTCACAGGCCTCCCTCACTCAAAATGAAGTCAAGTACAAGTCATGTCATCATCTCTCTGATTACATGGTCTTCAGCAATGAAGGACAAACACCATTCTTTGTGATCTCATGGATCATAGGACACTAGGCCCTTCTATCCTCAAAGTCTGTGTCTCAAAGTCTGTCCAAATTCATGTTTGCTGTTACCATGGCCCTATATATCCATCTCATCCTCTGCCATCCCATTTTCCTTTTGCTTTCAATCTTTCCCAACATTAGGGTCCTTTCCAATGACTCCTGTCTTCTTATTGTGTGGCCAAAAGTATTTAAGCTTTAGTTTTAGTATTTCACCTTCTAGTGAATAGCCTGAATTAATTTCTTCAAGTATTATTACCTATTTATGTATTTGTTTCATGTTTATTCTTTATTACTCCATGTATATCCTCTTCATTTCCAACCTTGTCAAATCTGGATAATACATCCCCAGAGGTCAGGGATCATGTCCACATGTGCCTAGCAAAGTATCATGTGCCAAATAAGTGCTTTCTTAATAATAACAACTATTATTACAACTTGCATTTATGTAGTCCTTTAAGTTTGCAAAGCTCTTTAGGACAATATCTCATTTTATGTTCAGAACAACCCTATGAGTTAATTGTCATTGTTAGCATTTCACAGATAAAGAAACTGAACTTATCCAGGATTACACAGTTAAGGCCAGTCAAGATTTGGCCTTAAGTCTTCTTGAGATCAAGTCTGGCACTCTATTCGAAATGTCCTGATGTTCTGTTAACATATCTAAGCAAATCATTAAGCCGGTAACGATTGTGATCCTATAACTCTTTGTAGGTTCCTTAAGAGCAGGAGCCTATTTTTCATTTTAGAGTTAGATCCCTACATAGTAACTGGTGCATAGCAGGTAAATCATAAGTTCCCGTTGGATTGAATTGAGAGCATATCTAGCCACCCAGAGAGAGCTCAGGACAGTTTAGAGGAAATGTCCTTGAGTAGCTTGTTTGAAATGCAATATTGTGAAACTGTGAATAGCACAGAAGAGGTTAAAGGACACCAGAAAATTCGGCAATAGCGTTTGTGAAATAACCAAGTCCCGAATAATCTTTCTCTTCTAGTAAAACCACAGATATTATTTATGTTCCTATCTTGCTTCCAGTGTGATTTAAGAATAGAAGAAGTAAAACCTTTAAATTCTCCTCTAGTTATGGATTTGCCTGTGACAGTTAGGTTTGTCCCAACTGTAAATAATTTCAGTTCCCTTTGCCATATTTTTCTCTTTTGTGGACTAAAAATAATATGACTTAAGATGCATGACAAGTTAATGTTTTTTTGACAATTTATTAAAGTTCAAAAAATACTATAAATAATGTGTATTAATTCAAAGTTAGGCAGGGTGGAGGGGAAGCACACTTAGAAAGAGTTTCCATGATAAACGTGGTTCAATTTCTTAGGCTTGCAGTGGCACATTAGTGGACTAGAAGAAGAAATAGCCACACATTTACTATAAGGCATGGGCATCTAGGTGGCTCAGTGGATAGAGTGCCAGGTCTGGAGTTGGAGGAGCTGGGTTCAAATGTAGCCTTAAACACTTACTAGCTATGTGACCTTGGGCGAGTCCCAATCCTGTTTGCCTTAGTTTCCTCATCTGTAAAATAAGTTGGAGAAGGAAACGGCAAATCACTCCAATATTGTTGCCAAGAAAACCCCAAATGGGGTCACCAAAAGTTGGATGCAATTAAAATGATTGAACAACCATATGGCATAAGTTAGTGGTCATATGTCAGGCATTAAAGGGAACTAGTGACTTGTGCAGACTGAGGTTAATGTGACAGGATCTAAAACTGGTTAATGACAGGAGATTATCTCTAGTTTCTGTACTCACAAATTATGCTTTCATATAGCTGATGAAAATCTCCACAATACAAAGGCATAACTACATCACTCCCCTTCTCAAAAGACTTTAGTAGCTCCCTATTGCCTGATAAAATCTTTCATTTAGAGCCAGAAGGGTTCTTAGAAGACACTGAGTCCAGTCTTCTCCTTTTAAAGATGAAGAAACTGAGACCTGGAGAGATTAAAAGACTTACCCAAAGTCACACAGGTAGAAAAGGCTAAGATTTGAACTTTGGTGCTTTGAAATTGACTGCTCTTTCTTTTAAACTAAGGTATTTTCTCACAAGTGCCTTACTCTGGCATTTAGGGCCCTCTACAATCTATCTCTGCCCTATTTTTGGCCTTATTTCCCTCTTCTCCCCTTCACATCTTCCTCTATGTATCAGCTAAACTAGATTGCTGGTTCACTAACTCCTTGCATTTCATGTTGTTCCCATGCCTCAAATGCACTCTTTCCACATCTCTACCCGCTAAAATCTTTCTTTTCCTTTCATGGTCTAGTTTAGGGGTCACTCCTGGAATAAAGTCTCTGAATCCCAGTAGATGAACATGATCTCTCCCTCCTCATAAGCCTTATAAGACTATTGTACTTTAAGATGCTCCTTTTCTTCACTCATTTGTAGATGCTTTAACCTGCCTCCTCTCTACAGTAGTTAATAATCCTAAAAGTGGAAATGTTAATCTTCATCATTTTATCCTCAGGGCTTGGGCAGCTAAGTGGTGCAGTGGATAGAGCACCAGTGCAGGAGTCAGGAGGACCTGAGTTCAAATCTCACCTCAGACACTTGACACTCACTAGTTGCGTGACATTGGGCAAGTCACTTAACCCCAATTGCTGATGAATATCTGGTCATTTGATTCGGATGGCTCTGGAGGAGAAGTGAGGTTGGTAACCTGCACAGCCCTCCCTCACTCAAAACAAAATCAAATGCAAGTCATGTCATTAGTTCCTGATGGCATGGTCTTCTTTGGCAATGAAGTATGAACCCACACACACATCCTCAGGGCTTACTTAACACAGTGAAGGTGGTGGATCCTCAGGACACAATGACTTCTCTTTTACTAAAGGTCTTCAAACCAAAGGTTGCATAACCATTTCTTGGGGATATTGTTGAAGGGAGCATAATTTAATGCATTATACTAGATGTTCTCTGAGGTTCTTTCAAATTTTGTGTACCCATGCAACTGGTAGCCACATGAAAAAATGCTCTAAATCACTAATAGAGAAATGAAAAATAAGGCAACTCTAAGATTCTATCACAGACCCAACAAATTAGCAAAGTTGGACAACAAAAAATAAAATGCTTGTTTGAGAAGCTGTGGGAAAACAGGCACATTGATGCATTGTTGGTAGAACTGTGAATGAGTCCAACAATTATGGAAGCAATTTGGAATTAGACCAAAAGATCATTAAGTTATGTTTGTCCTCTTTTAGCCTTAAAAGATCAAAGAAAGAGGAAAAGGTCCATATAGACAAAAATATTTGTAGTAGCTCTTTTTGTAGTGGCAAAGAGCTGGAAACTAAGATGGTAGACATTAATTGTAAGAAGACTGTATAAATGACTATATTAATGTAATGGAATACTGTCGTTGTATAAAAAATGATAAAGGGAGTGGTTTCAGAGAAGCCTGGGAAGACTTAGATGTACTGATGCAAAGTGAGCAGAACAAGGAGAACGATTTGTACCAAGGGTGGGGAACCTGTGGTCTTGAGGCCACATGCAGTCCTCTAGGTCCTCAAGTGCAGCCCTTTGATTGAATCCAAACTTCACACAACAAATCCCCTTAATAAAAGGACTTGTTCTGTAAAACTTGGACTCAGTCAAAAGGTCACACTCAGGGACTTAGAAGACCACATGTGGCCTGTCTGCAGCTTCCCCATCACAGAATTATACTGTAATAATATTGTAAAGAGGACAATTCTGAGAGACTCAAGAACTGATCAAAGAGATGATCAACCATGATTCCAGCGATCCAGGGAAGAATCCTGCCCACCATCATGAAAATGAGACGTTGCATGCGTGTTTGTCTTTCTTTCTCAAAGAGGACCATGACATCAAGATGATGACACGACTTGCAGTTGACTTTGATTTGAGTGAGGGAGGGCTGTGCAAGGTCACCAACCTCATTTTCTTCTTCTGAGCCATCTGGGTCAGGAGATATTCATCAGGACAATTGGAGATGACTCAGGATTCATTGTGAGACTTGTTGTACCAATATGCAGAATAAGGAGCCACATGAGAATTTCTTTTGCTTGATTATCTCATGGATATAAGGGTTCCTTCCTGATTGCCTTTGTTTTTTTTTCAGTGTTTAAGGGGGAATGAGAAGGGAAAATGCTTTTGATAACTGAAAAAAAATTTTTAAGTTATTTTAAAAATTTTGAGGTTGCTGATTCTGCTTAATGGATGTTTGCATTAGGCAGAGTGGAGGGAAGCTGGCTTTGACAGTTGCTGGAATAAAGTGTAGTCAATTTCTGGGTCTCAGATGTTGCACTGTAGCACAATTGGGCATGTAATTTTATCTGAAGCGTAAGAGAACTCAGCTCACTTCCTATTTCCTTGCTCTGCCTCACTCTCTCCATATGCTAGGAAATTTGCCAAGGTGTGTCTCCTTTCCAAGAATGGTGGGGAATTCAGCAACTATTAATAATTCCTAATCTGTGACTGGAAAACCTATTCTTTTAAAACAACTTTGAAAGTTGTCTCTTCCCGGATTCAGGTACAACTCCTTTTCCCAAAGCAGTCAACTGTGAAAAATTTGAACTTCAGCGACCTGGAGAGCATTACCCCTCAGCTAGCCTCTCTGGTGAGGTAAGAGGCGGAGTTGGCCAGCTTTTTTCCTGCTTTATTGGCTCATCCAAGTTCTCCATTGGGTGATCCCTTTGGGGCCAGGATATAAGAGAAAGGATCAGTCGTCCCTCACTCCAGTGCTGAAGGAAAAACCCCAAGTCGCAGCTTCTTAAAACGGACCAGTGAGTAACAGTTCAGCAGTCAAAGTCACGGGTGATTGAAGGAAAGGGAGGAAACACTTGAATATTAAAAGGTAACCGATCGCACTATTGAGAAAGTATTTATCTGATTACACATGGATACATTTGTTTCTGAGTGTGTCTGCTCAGGACACTAGGTTCAGGAGTTTGTTGGTCGATTGGGACAGTGGGGGAAGGGGACCCGATGGTCTGTCCCTGGAGAAGGAAGCTTACACCAAGTCTCTTTCTTCAGTAGGAGAATTTCTAAGCTCCCCACCCCTGCCTCAGAGCCGTGGAAATGAGACTTTTAGAGAAACTCCTCGACTCCACCGGGGTGAGCACGGTCCTGGAGCCCAGGAAGGCACCGGTGGATGACGCGTCCAAGAGTCCGTCAGTCTCTCCGTTCTGCAACGTGCTCACTCCGGACCGCATCCCGACTTTCTGCATCCCACCCCGGCTACCTTCCCACACCGTTCCTGCTTTCCAGCCTCTTGGTGCCTCTACCTCCACTCCTCGACGTTGCGCTGCGGAACCTGACATGTGGCCGCACGATCGGAACTCCAGCAGCAGCACAGGGGAGCAGCAACCGCGGCCAGCGCCCGCGGCGGCCAGGGAGGACCCGGACCTCACCGACTGGGACCCGCGCTCGCAGGCCGCCCTGTCGCTGCAGCACCTGCCCCGCCGGCCCACCTCCTACGGCTTCTGCGTCCTGCTGGAGAGCCCCAACATCCGCCGCAAGGAGTCCCTCTTCCTCGGGGGCTCCGCGGCCGCCGCCGCCCTGCTCCTGCCGGCCCCGGCCGCCCCACGGCCTCGGGCTCACACCTACTGCGGCGGCGGCGGTCCGTGCCACCCCCGAGGGCAGAGGGGAGCCCCGGACGGCCCGGGCCCCGCCTCGTGCCCCTCCTCCTCGGCCAGCTCGTCCCCCTGCGCTTCCCCGCCGCCCCGGGACGCCCCCGCCCCGCGCTCCGGGAGCCGCCCGCGCTGCCGCCGCCGCCGCCTCCTCCGGGCCCCGGCCGCGCTGCGGGGCCGGGCGCTGCGAGCCGGGGGGAGCCGCGTTCCGGCCCGGG
>CM053769.1:575919617-575967166 GCA_028658325.1 Potorous gilbertii | reverse complement strand
TAACGAGGACTTCTTCTTCGACGGCCTGTCCGAGGAGGACCTGCGCCGCACGGCCGTGAGGGTCAAGGCGGAGAACAAGGGCCGGGGCCTGGAGCGGGCCCGTCTGCTGGGCCGGGGAGAGCTGGAGCTGAGCTCCGTGCTGCTCTGACGGCGGCGGTGCCCGTCCTGCCCTCCTGGTGCTTGCGTGAGCCCGGGGAGCCCGGGCCTGGCGGCTATTTGGGAGAAAGAAATAAAGTTTTATTTATTTTTACTCAAATACTTGTTTTTTTTTTTCTAATTTAGAAACGTCGAAAAATAGGCTTTCTTATTAAAGGAAACAAAAGTAATTAAACTGATTTCTACGTACGTAACCAAGTCATAGGATTCTGATCCATTTTCAACATCCAAACAAAAAAGAATTGGTTTTAAGTGGAGTACTGGGCCATGGGGGTGGGGGAAAATAGTGTTCCCTATCAGTCTAGTTAATGACCTCCGTGGAGGGCCTTCGCTGATCCCTTCTTCCCACTTTCTAATAGGAATGCACTGGCTCTCATAAAGAAACACAGCAAAAGATACTCCTTCTGAAACAAATTCAGCAAACATTACAACTTACAATCTACTAGAGGAGATAGATGTATGTAGAACGTGATGAGGAAAATGGGAGATCCAAGCCCAATAGTTCAGAACCATTTGAGGAGATTACTTGCAGCTGTTCAAGCCTCCATGAATTTGGTAGAAACTGAACTTAACCTCAAGGGAAGAGATGAAAAATATGATCCCATATCTTGGGCTTACTCCCTGTGTGACCTTGGGCAAGTCACTTGACCTCACTGGGTCTTAGTTTCCTCAGCTGTAAAATAACAAGGTTTGACTAGATGCTCTCTGGTTTTTTTTTTTCTTCCAGCCCTAGATCTATGCCTTTCAGGATATAGGATACAAAAACATTTGTCAATGCAGGAAGGCAGGAAATTGCAGGTTGAAATGAACAGCTCTGCTGGAATGTAGAGTGAATGAAGGATAATGTGAAATGAGATTGGGAGTGTAGGTTGGGACAAGATTTTGGAAAACTATTAAAACCCCACAGAACAATGCCCTATAAGAAATAGGGTGCCCTTGAAGCCTTTAGGTAGGGATATGATCAGAACTGGAAATTAAAATTATTTGGGAAGCTGGGTGAGGATTGAATCCTAGAGTGGAAGCTATTACAGTTTTCTTGGGGGAACTGTGAAAGCTGGAACCAAAGTGGTTGCAAGCATGAGCCAAGACAAGGAAAGGCAAGATATTCTAGAGGTAGCATGGATGAGATTTGGTAATAGAATGTAAGCTCCTTGAGGGAAAGAACTTCTTTTTACTTTTTATTTATAGTCAAAGACTTACAGCACATAGTAAATACTTAATAAGTGCTTTTTGGTTGATTGATTGTCTGTAAGGAGTCAGGTAAAAGGAAGAGCCAAAGTGGATCACCAAGGAGGAATACCATGTCATTAATGGAAATAGGGAGATGATTTAGCTGTAGGGGGAGTGTAGCTGACTCACTTTAGGATTTGGTGATTTTGAGGAGTGTGGAGACATTCAGGTGAAGATGGAGACAGAACTAAAGGAAGAAGAAGAAATCTGTAGAGATTCTGTGGTTCGCCGCCACATTGGTATTTCTCCCCATTTCCATGCTCTGTTACTCTACCACCAGGTCATATCTTTATTAGGTGACAGCTGTTCCTCCCTGGGGTCCCCTTAGATGTAATGATACAATGCCCTACCTTACAGGCTTCTATCTAGATTCCCATGGGTTTGGTCCATTCCCTCCAGAGACGTGTGTGTGCAGTGGCTCTTAGCACAGATTTCTTTTGAGGTGTGTATGCTTCTCAGTAACCCTGCCCCTCCCATGGATGCCCATCTGTATTTGCCACTATCCACAGATCCAAGTGGTGCTGCTCTGTGAGGCCTGAATCTTCTCTCTAATACCTGAAAGTAGCCACTCTCTTGTATCCTCTTTGCATGAAGAAGGTGGAGAAGCCTATCAGGGCTTCATGACCGAGGACAAATTTAGGCTTCTTCATCCATCATCGTTATCATTATGTTCACTAGTTCTTCAAACATTGAATAAGAATCTAATATGTGCAATATCCCAGGTTAGAGTGTGTTTATGGATAGAGGGTAGATATTGGTAAAGGACACTAAGGTGAGTAATATTAGCTCATAATCATACAGTACTTTAAGGTTTACAAAACACTTTAATGTATTATCTCATTCAATCCTTATAGGAACCTAGTAAGGTAGATGATATCCCCATTTTATAGATAAAAAAATTAAGGCTCTGAGAAATTACATGACTGAGGCAATGAGGTAGCACAATGAAAAGACCTCTGGGTCTGGGGTCAGGGAGACCCAAGTTCCAATTCAGCTTCAGTCATTTTCTAGTTTTGTAATCCTGGGTACATGTCACATAGTTTCTGTCTGCTTTGGTTTCCTCAACTATAAAATGGGAATCATGATAATACCTACCTTTCTGAGTTGTGAGGAACAAATGAAAAAATATTTGTGAAGAGCTTAGCACAGTATTTGGCACATTGTAGGTGACTAATAAATTCTTGTTTTCTTCTGCTTTCCTGGGATCACACAGCTAAGCAAGTCTCCGTGGAGGAATTTGAGCCCAGGTCTTCCTGACTCTAAGATTAGGGTTCAATCTTCTATCTACTATGCCATATTTGTATGTGCCATGAGATTATAATTTTACATACACTTACATAACACACTAGTAGAAATATAGAAAATTGGAATATAATGGAAATTGGAATATGGTAGGTGCATAAAAGGAGTACAGAGTGCTTTCTTCCCATTAATTGAATGACTAATTCCAGCTGACACATGACTTTTTATTTGTCCTGACAATGAGACAGATTAGGGACACTAGAATTTTACTATAAGCATTAAGATAAACTTCTATCAAAATTATCTGACTGGAGAAGAGGATTCAGGATTTGAATTTTGGGCTCCTTCCAATGTAAGAGAGTGCCATATGTGCTAAAAGAAGAATTTCCTCTCCCCCATTCTGCACCCCCAGTTCTAGTGTTAATTCAAAGTGCTTTGTGTGGCCACAGGTTCTAAGATGTCTTCTCAGGAATGTTTAAGAATATGAAAAAAAATCAAATGTGACCACTTAATACTTCTCTGCCTACTTCAATCCCAGGCATTTACACAGATAAGTCAATGAATGTTCAAGAGATTCTAGTTCAATCTTGTCTTAATATAGTTGAGTCCAAGGAATTAAAATGACTTACCCAAGCTAACCTAGTTAACTATTTAAAGAGCCAGGATTAGGACCAATGTAGATCAATATCCAGCTCTGTACTAAACCACACGAACTCTCACTTAAGACAGTCATTTACGTACTTAGGTTTTGAACTATTGTTTTCATCATGGCAAGTGGGTAGGGAGTGGGGCTTCGTTTGCCACAGTGATCTGATTGCCTCAATATTTGGGGTTGATCTATGTTATCCTTTTCTTTCTGGGAAGGCAGGTGCTGTCCCCAGTCTGCTGCTAAATGTCTTTGATAAACTCACCTAACGAAAAGAAGAAAAAAGGTTAGCTAATCTTTTGGACCCACCTTCTAAGGTTGGACTTGTAAGTTTATATGATGAAAATCCTAATGTGACTGATCCTAATTCAGACTAATTAGGTAGTGGTGAGGGAGAGAGGGAAGGCTAACCTAAATTAATGAAAAGCCACAATCATATAATACTTTGGAGAAAATACATTTTTTACTTACATTAATACATTAACAATACAAATAATAAATACATTAATTACTTACAAGAACATACAGTAATTTGAACCAAACGAACAAAGAATTGACTAGTAGAGATACTGGGGGATCAACTTTAATGAACAGATAAGACTAACTTATAAATAGGACATAACGTCATGCACATGGATATTTCTAAACAGTTTTCTTAAGAAGCAATCTTTATAGTATTAAATTCTTTAGCAAATCCTTTCTTCAGAAGTTGAGTCCTCACCTCCTAAGAGGATAAAGGATCATGGATTTTATATTTTCTTTCTCTAGCTGCCTCGTGGATTCTCCTGGGAAGCTCTTGGGAATATAGATTAAAGCAGGAAGGGATCTCATGGCTCATCCAGTCTAACCCTTCATTTTAAAGATGAAGAAGCTGAAAACTAAAAAAAGGTTAAATGGCTTTTCCAAAGTCACATGGGAAATAAGTTGGAAAGCCCAGGCTTGAATTCAAGTCCTTTGGTTCTAAGGGGAAACTAGATTGATACAGTGGATACAATGCCAGGGCCTGGAATCAAGAAGACCTGAGTTCAAGTCTAGCCTCAGACACATACTAGCTGGGTGACCCTAAGCAAATTATTTAGTCTCTGCTTCCTCAGTTTCCTCATCTGAAAAATGAACTGGAGAAAGAAATGGCAAACCATTCCAGTATTTTTGCCAATAAAAACCTAAGTGGGGTCACAAAGAAACAGTCAGCAAACAACCTCTGACTCCAAATGCATCCAGCATGCTTTCCATTATACTAGACAATCTTAGAAAAATTCACTTTCATTCAAGACATAATTATGGAACAACTCCTTTATGTAAAACATTGTGCTAATGTGGGGATAAAAAAGAGCTATAGACTTATAACCGAGTAGGAGGAATTAGACAAGTAAGAAATTGCACCATAAAGCAGAATACCAGTGCCACGAGAACAGTACAAAAGATCATAAAGATTCAAATGAGGGAGAGATCTCATTGGAGGGGATGGGTGTAAGTGCAAGCAAGGTGGGATTTTTATTGTTTTCTTTTTCCCAGGCTCAGGCTAAATTGTAAACATCTGAAGGATTAATCTCCTTTGAACCCTGATAATTCATAGCTGTGTTGAGCCATGTAGGTTTCATGGCTTCTGGTTCTGAGCTAATTAAGGGCTGAGTCTTCGTTGTATATTCTGGGAGGTTGGTGTTTTGCTTTGGCAGCTCGCTGATAAAAAGGACCTTTTGATTCTCTGGACTGAATTGTTCATAACTGTTTGTTAAGAGTCCCTTCCTGGTCTGCTGGTGTACATAGGTGTATATTATTCTGTTTAGACAGTTGGAGTCCTGTGTGTTGAATTTTTCCTTGGATACTCACTTCTTTCTACTTATCTGTCTGCATTGTTTAATTAAAGTAAGATTGTGAACCCCTTTGAAGCTGTCTTTCCTTTAGAAAGGCAGATTCAAGAACCTGTGCTAGCAGCCCACCCTATGTGCTGCTGTGGTTGCTACTACAACAGGGGAGTAGGGGTGGGGGTGGGGTAGGAAAGTCAGGAAAAGCTTCATAGAGAAAACGATTGTGAGCTGCATCTTCAAGGAGTGGTACAGTTTTAAAAGATGGACATGCAGGGAGCAAAGCATTCTGGGGAAGGGCTAGTTTATAACTTTTCTAAAAGAACTATAAATAAAAGAAATTGTCTTGTGAACTTTGGGATGAACTGGATATTGGGATTAATTCTTCTGTTTATTCTCTAAAAAATTGCAGCCTCTCTGTGGTATGAGGATCAAATGAGATAGTCTTTGTAAAGCACTTAGCACAGTGTCTGGCATTTAGTAAGTGCTATAGGAAGCTTAGTTGTTGCTACAGAAGAAAATGAGATACAGAGATGTGATTTGTCCAAGATCCCTACCGCTGGAGTACTAGTACTCCAAATCCAGTGCTCTGCTCACTGCACCACAATTTCTCATTAATCAAATGCCTTTGTTTATATGTGGGATAGAATAATAGAGGAATTGAGAGATTTGCATAAATTATTAGATGCAAAATGGCTGTTTGACTCAGGCCCTCTGATTCCAAACCTGACTGGACTATAGGTGAATTTAGGATTGAAGATCAACCGGGTTGGCAAATCCTAAATTGCCTAGATTGTTTTCTGGGACATTTTCTTTGAACCATTGTAACTGTTGTATGACGATGTGTGAGCAGCAAACTAAGAGGAACATGCACCAGGCTAGACCAGGGAAGCTCTTACTAGCAAGTTAGGACCAACCACTTTGTGCTACATAGTAACTTTGCATCATACATATTCTCAATTACCTTCAGCGCTGCTTATGATTTCTGTATACTATTTTATCTTGTAACAAACCCTAGAAAATGATTTATATAATGGTAGGGGTAACTCATTTCAGCAAGTGTTCCTTATGTCTACTATGTGCCAGGCACTACATTAGTCACTGGGGATAGAAATGCAAAAATTAAATAGTTCTTACCCTCAAAGAGGTTACATTCTATCAAGAGAGATAACAGATACACAAAAAAATAAATACAGAAGTCAACATGAATTTTCAGTACAGAAGAGCTAACAACTGAGAATTAGGACGAGGTTTCTTGTAAGAAGTGGCACACAAACTGAGGCATGAGGGAAATTAAGGGTTCTGAGAGACACAGAGTAAAGAGGAAGAGCAATCTAGGCATGCATAGTGAACCATAAGGAGGCCTGTTTGCTCAGAGTCCATGAAAATGGGTTGGAGGTAGAACCTGAATGCTTATAAAGACAAGTTCGTATTTTATCCTGGAGTCAGTAGAGAGCCACTGAAGCTTCTTGAGAATGGGAGTGACAATATATTAAAAGATTATACATTTGAAATGAGTAGAACCAGGAGAACATTGTTCACAGTCAATGCAATATTGCTTCAAGAATAACTTTGAATGATTAATTTATTTTGAGTATTATTAGTATTCAGATCAACCGCAAAGGACCTATGAAGGAAGAGGCTGTCCATATCCAAAGAACTGATAAAGAGAAGTATGTATAGTAGCGTTTTATTACCCACGTACTATAATGGTAGCCTTCTCTAGGGCTGGTTGGGAAGAGAGGAAGAAAATAATTAGAACAACAGAGAACGAAAGAAAGCTTTGAAGGAAGCATGGAAAAGCAGGGCATAGTAGTTATTGCATAATTTTAAAAAAGTACAAAGTGTGAAATGGAAACTCATGTGAGTTTATATTGAATCCTCTTTATGTTGTGCTGTGTACATGGAAATGTTCTTTTTATCTTTAAGTTCTAAATGAATGACAAAATTTTTAAATGGGAGTAGCGTATTCAGATTTGTGTTTTAAGACTTTTACTTCTGGCAGCAATGTGGGAGATGGATCAGAGAAAGAAGAGACAAATTACAGGCATGGGTAACAATATAGAAAGCTATTATAATGGTCCAGGTGAGAGGTTATGAAAGTCTGAATTATGCTTGTTGTTTTATAAGGGGAGGGAAATGGACAGGTGGAAGAAGTGTTGGGGAGATTGGATTTTCAATATTTGGCAACTGATTAGATATAAGGAAGATATGCATGGAGAAGAGGTTTATGGACCTGGGTGATTAGAAAAGTGGTGGTAAGAAATGAGAGAGTGAATATTCAAATTAGTTGCCAAGATAGAGCAGCAGTGAGAAAGGAAGAAGGGAGGCATGTCATTGGGGTTGAGTAGGGTGTATCTCTAATCCAAGGAGCCAAGCAGTTTCAGGGACAAGAATGTGCCTTGATTTGAGGGTCTGAGATTACTGAAACTTAGAAAACTACTGAATTAGAGAGCTCTGCTGCCAAAGGCAGGGATCCTCTAAACTGGTTCCAAAAAGGAGTATCTATGTAAACCAGCAAGGTTCAAGGAACTTCTCCATGAGCAAAGGGAGTGAAGTGAGAGGTGTTCATGCAACAGTAAGTAGCCTGTTTTGACTACATCTTAGAGGTAGGTACAAATAGGAGAGTAGTGGAGGGGAAATATTTATTGAATAAGGTTGGAAAAATAAGTTGGGACCATATTGTAAAAGCCTATGAATGGCAGGCTGAGGAATCTGGACCTCATTATGTAGGAAGTGTGGAACAAATGGGAACTTTTGAGTGAGGGAGTGACAGAATTGGAACTCTGCTTTAGGAAAATTAGTCTATTAGGTAGATCAGAGGGGCAAGAGACTGGATGGAAGTAGGGAGATAAGTTGGGAAAGTCTATAGTGATTCAGATAAGCAGTAATGAGGGCTTCCATTTCCTCATCTGTAAGATTAGGATAATGATATTTGTGATGCCCACTTCACGAAGCTGCTATGGGGAAAAATGATTTATAATCTGGAAAGTGCTATATAAATGTGAATGATTATTATGTTTTAGAGAGGGTCTCAGCACATTGGTCTGAAATTAGCCAGGCAGAGCGAGAGTATGTTGACTCCTCTAGGCCCCATGAGTCTGGGTGAGAAGACAACATGGCTTCCATTGGAGAAGATTGTAAAAGATGCGTTCTTTTCAGGGGAGTGCCAGATTGAGTTTTGCATAAGGATAGTTTGAGGGAAGAGTTCAAAGATATAGTGGTCTTTGTTCACAATAAAGCATGGTTTCCAAAGAATTATAATGCACTGACATTTATGTAGCGCTTTACAGATTACAAATCATTTTTTCCTACAGCAGTTCTGATGATGGGAAATCATCATATATTATTATGGTTTTACAGATGAGGAAACTGATGCCCTTATCATTGCCTATCTAGTTTACTATAGAAGCTTCTAACTTGTCCAAGAAACATGAATGAGAATTCTACCAGCTTCCAGAAGAAGGCATTGCAGAGACAGGGGAATGGGAATGGAAGTGGAGAGGTGTAGATAACTGTGTCTAACAGCATGTAACGCAGGAGCTCAGCTCCAGGCAGAGTGACACTAGATTCGGCCAGATGAAAGAAAGACAGTAGAATTTTAGATAAGGATTGTAGATATTCTTGCCATGGCTGATGGAGAGAAGGAGTAGGAGCATCTACACCTACTAGTATGCTAGTAGCTAGTGCTGGTAGTAGTGTGCTAGTGTGTTAGTACTAGTGAGCGCATGTTTAATACATAGAGAAACAGATAAAAAAGGCAACCTGCCAACAAAAATCACAAGTTTACATTATCTTTAGTTACATAAAGTTATGTCAACATGGAGCAAGTGCAGAATTGGTGTTTATGGACCATAGATCCTGGCTGCATGTAACGAACGGGATCCATGCCACAGCACATAGCAGAAGCACGTGTGTGTGAGTGTGTGTGTGTGTGTGTGTGTGTGTGTGATGGATGATGAGAACTTTTACCTACTATAGTAATTCATTTTAATAGAGATCAGAGAATCAGGAAGTTGGGAAGTTGTTTTGATGAGGAAGAAGGTTGTAGAGAGAAGGAGCAATTTAATTAAAGGATTATCTTAGAGAATTAAGCAATCCTAAATTCCAACAAGACTTTTCATTTGCCCAATGCCTCCAAAAAGATACCTTCCAAAATGGGAATTCTGACCAGCTAGTAGATTCACAGCTTTCTGAGGAAAGAGAAGCAGTAAAGATGGGAAGGGGAAAAGGAAGACTGGTGTCCTCTCTCAACAGATTGTCTCCTCAGGTGGTACTTTGCTTAATGAAAGACAATAAAATTATTTAAGACATGTGATATATGAAAAGCAAGAATACAAGAGGTAGTTTATTTATTGATCTGACAAGTTTCAGGGATAGAAGTCATGTTTATGTTGGTCTCAAATTATGCTGAAAGAATATATTTGTTTTTAGGACGTGTGAATATTCACAGGTTTCTTTAGTGAATGACCTTTGACTGCCCTTCATGGGATCGGGACAATGTTTGTCCACTTGACTTTGTGTAGCTATAAGGCAGATTAGGGACTTCACATATTGCTAAAAGAAAGGACCTTAGAAAGGAAATGAATGGAACCAGAGTTTATTTTGTCTCCATTTCTTGGAAAGGGCATTGTGTTGTTCTCCTTGGGTTCTTCTTAGAAAATTATATAGGTTGCATTCTGGTTTGATCTGGTTTAATGCATTTTTGTAAACATATTTTATTAATACCTTTTGTCTTTACAACATAGTATTCTCTCCCTTATTATTGAACCCCACCTTGGCTCCTCAAACAATTGTCATTTTTTTCCTTTTTTTGTTATCTTTGGTAGTCAGGACTATGAAGTAGAATTCAGATTGTTGTGATTTCTTATTCAATTAATCATTTAGAGAATTCTTTCATGTGGTTATTGACAGATGAACTGTTTTTCTTTTCAGAACTACCTGTTTATATTCTTTTACTGTTTAATAATTGCGGAACGACTTTTGCTCTTATGTATTTGTATCAGTCTCCTACATAGCTTAGATAACAGACTTTCATCAAAGAAATTTGTCATAAAAATTTTTTTCCCAGATAAGTGATTTTCTTATAATTCTGCTTGCATTGATTTTGTTTGTACAAAAATCTCAATTTTATGTCCTCAAAAGTATTCAGTTATTTCTCCTATGATCTTTATATTTATGAGGTATTCCTCACCCATAGATGTGAATATTTCCCTTCTGCACTACTTTGCTTATGATATAACCTTTTATATTTAGGTCATGTGTCATGCTTTATGGTGTGAGATGTTGGTTAGCCCTAATTTCTGCAGGTCTATTTTTCATTTCTTAGAGTATAGTGAGTTTATACCTCAATACTTGGTGTACTTGTGTATACAGAGGCAGTGAGAAGGCTAAGTGGACAGAGTGCTGGACCTGGAGTCAGGATGACCTTTATTCAGATCTCGCCTCATATTTAAGACTTGTATGACCCTGGGCAAGTTAATTGACTTCTATCTCATTCTCCTATAAAATCAAAATAATAATTAATAATAACAGCAAAAAACAACACAGCAGTCAGGATTGTTGTGAGGATAAAGTGAGATTTGTAAAGCTCTTTGCAATCCTTAGAGTACTATGTAAATGCTATCATCATCATTATTAAAAACTATCTTATATATGTTTGATGACTTCTGGGTCTTCTGTTCTTAGTTTGTTCCATTGACCAACTTTTCTATTTTAAAATATGAATAGCAGATGATTTTGATAACTGCCTTGTAATATACTTTGAGATTTGCTATGAGACCTTCTTCCTTCTTTTTATCTTTCTCCTCCCCCTGCTCCCATGATTTCCCTTCAGATTCTTGATCTTTTGCTCCTACATCTTAATTTTTGAGTTTATTTCTAGTTCTATAAAATAGTGCTTTGGTAGTTTGATTGGGATGGCACGGAATGGTAAATTAATTTAGATAATATTGTTATTATTTTAACTGTCATGGTTGGGTAATGTCAATAATATCTCTAAGTATTTCTATAAAGAGGGCATTAAATAGTTATATAGTTCCTGTGTGTGCCATGGTAGGTGAACTCCCAGATATTTTACATATTTTGTAATTATTTTGAATGGAATTTGTTTTATCACTTTCTGTTGAGTTTTATTGGTAACATATAAGAAACTTGTTGATTTACACAGGATTATTGCATCCTACTACTTCATTGAAGTTTTAGTTGAATCTTTAGGATTCCCTAAGTAAGCCACTGCATCATCTGCAGAAAATGCTAATTGTCTCTTCGCTAGCATGTGTCGAACTATGTCAGACAATAATGATGACCCTGGTTATTTTCCCTTTACTTTTGGAAAGGACTTTACCATTTCTCCAAAACAAATAACACTAGCTCTTGATATTTAGTTCGATACTATTTGCCATATTAAAAAATATCTACTTATTCCTAAGCTTTTTAATATATTTTTCTTAAGCACAAATAGGTGTTGTCTTTTGTCTAAAGCCTTTCTTAAACCTACTGGTAAAAACATATGATTTTTATTGTTTTTTTATACTAATACTGCCTATAGTTTTCCTAGCATGAACCAGCTCTGAATTCGTGACGTAAATGCAATGTGTTAGTTCCATTTTATAGTATATATATATATATATGTATGTATATATATATATATATACATACATATATATATATATATATATATATATATATATATATACACGTTTTTCATATGTCATGTGTACTAATTAGTACTGGCTGCTTGGATAATATTTTGCTAATGTTTTTAAAAATAATTGACTCACTAAAATTTTACTATTTGAATTCTTTTCTGGATTCAGGAAAATGATATCATTTAGTCCAACTCCTATCTGAAGTATTGCTTGCTTTGTGTTTCAATCTGGTTAAATATTTTATTCTATCCTTTCTTTCTGAAGATTCATCTCCTTAAAGGAGAGACGTAAAACAGAAGTTGAATAGTTTTTCCTTCTCTTCATCATTTATCATTGTTATAAACATCATTTTCTCCAAACATCAGGAATCAATCAATAAGCCTTTGTAAAGTGCCTACTATGTGCTAATTACTCTACTAGGCATGGAGAATACAAATACAAGCCATCAGCCCCTCACCCCAAGGAAATTCCTTGTTTCTGTTTTTGTCTCAATATAACTACCCCTCTCGTACTCACCCACTCTTGCCTTTTTTTTTTTAATAGTCTCAGAGACACATTCTGGACTTTAGCCCTTCAGACACTATTTTTTTTCTTAGTAGTATTTTTCCCCCACTTACAGGTAAAGGTAGTTTTCAACATTCATTTTTGTAAAATTTTGTGTTCCAAATTCTTCTCCTTCCCTCCCTTTCTTTCCTCCTTCCCAAGAGAACAAGCAATCTGACAAAGGTTTTACATGTACAACCACATTAAATATATTTCCACATTAATCTTGACACTATTTTTACTGGATCACACCATAAGTTCATACTTGTTCTTGTTTACTTGTCTTTGGTGCCATCTTTTGTGTATGCCTTTTAAAACTGAGCTTGTTGATGAGTGACATGCAGAGCCACATGGATTCCTTTGTACACCTTTCCTCTTTTCTTGCCATTAGAATAATTTATATTATAGAATATTCTGGTTTTGAGTTCCTGGTTCACTATCATTCAAATTCCCACTACACACATATCTTTTATTGGAGAATATGGGAGTTAATACAATAGAATTCTATCCTAACATGGAATCAATCCATCGTCATTATAACTATGCATTGGAGACTAGCTTTTATACCCTAA
This sequence comes from Potorous gilbertii, assembly GCA_028658325.1. Classification (NCBI taxonomy): domain Eukaryota; kingdom Metazoa; phylum Chordata; class Mammalia; order Diprotodontia; family Potoroidae; genus Potorous; species Potorous gilbertii. The sequence goes on along the minus strand of CM053769.1, from coordinate 575,954,322 downwards.
AACATAAAATTATATTCACTGTGTATGTAAATCTATATGTGCACATGTGTATAGACATGTATAGTAATGTATGTGTATATAAGATATATCTATGATGTGTCTAGGCATAAATATGTAAGATGGAATACCCATAAATTACTTATTTTTAGTCCTCTCAATCAATATTATAAAGTGGTTTTATTGTATACATTAGTACTTTAGAGATGTTTTTTTCATTCGTTTTCTTACTGTTTTAAACTAAATGAAGTTTCCTAATTAATGCTGAGAAATTGCTTTAAGACAGATGTGATGATTAGTGAGAGTCTAAGTTATATAAAAGTTGAAGTGTTGATTTCTTTATCGATCCTGCAAACTTTAATGCAGCATAGAAATGTGAATTATCTATATATGAACTATTATTATTTTATTAGGGAATGCCTTTCTTGGCTATGGTAAACTCACTTTAATTGAAATATTCAGTTCTTTGTGGTTTTCACCCTATAATCTGAACAGGTCAAAATGAGCTCAGGCCAGCCACATTTCATTTTGTAGATTCCCTTTTATAAACATCTGTGGGCTCCAACCTAAAGTCTGTACAAAGGGCACTCTGGTAGAAACATGTCTAGTTAACAGGATGCTAAATGACACAAACATGAAGAGTCTGATCCTTCCATTCCATTGATTGCACATTTCAAAAAGCCATATGCCATATTGCAGAGAAGCGTGCAGCAGTCCATCTGACATGAGTTACTAAAATACAGCTAGAAATAGAACAGCTCAAGCACTTCTCATAACCATGAAAAATCAGTCCCTTGGCATAGTGGCATATAGCAAAAAGCAAAGGAAAGGGTAATTTTCCTATAAATACCTTCTTTTTTAGTTTTATCAGAGTTGCAAAGTTTTTACTTGGTATTTATTGCTAGTTATAAATCTATTTTTTTTTTGGTTTGGCATATTTTTATTCTTGCAAATAAATAAGAAGGCAGCTACTTCACTAAAGACTCATTAGCTCTCCTGGTCTGTTGGATAATTGTGCCTTATATCCAATTGCTCCATATGGGTACATGTTAATATTTTTCCATTTTCTCAGTCTCTCTGACTTGAAAGCTCAGATCACATCATATCAAAGATTTAGGGGGTGAAAGAAGCTTTTGTGGTCATCTAGTCCAACCCTTTATTATATGGATGAGAAAACTGAAAACTGACTTGTCTAAGGAACACAAATGGTAAGCGATTTTAATCTGACTCCTCTGACTCTAAATTCAGTATATTTTTCGTTGAACTATCACCTCTAATCAGACACTAAGTCCTATTGATTTTTTCTTCAAAATTCTTTCCCTTTCCTTGAGTTTTCACTGCTGCCATTCATTTTCTTTGTCTTTTTCACCTCACGCCTAGACTGGTTAGAGCAGCCTATTACTTGTGAGCCCTGAAAATTACCCCCAGATCAGCCTTCCTGAAACATCGTCTTCATTATGTCACGCCAGTGACAAAACTTTCAATAACTCTTCATTAAGTATAGTAGGACAGAACTTTTCACTAAGCTTTAAGTTCATCCACAAACTTGCCCCAAAAGACCTTTACAAATTTATCTACCACTGCTCTCCCAGACGAATTTCTGCTTCACTAAGACTCATCTTTTTATTGTCTGCCAAGCACACAACTCAATTCCCATTGCTGTTCCATTTCTTGGAAGGCCTGCCCCTACCTCTGTAAACATGCTCCCCCTTCCTTAAGAAATTTTAAGTTGACCATGCTACCTGCTCATGCTTTTGCACCATATTTCTCCTCTAGTTCACCAAAAAACTCCTGGAAAAAACTGCCAACATTCATTGTCTCTACTTCTCTTCTTCCCACTTACCTCTCAGCTCCTCAATTTCTGGTTTTCTACCTTGATACTGAACTGAAATTGCCTTCCTCAACATTACAATAATCTTGGCAACTCTTTCATAGCCCTCCTCTTTTTAAGGTCATCCTTCAAGGTCAATTTTGTCAACGATGGATGTGACAGCCAAAAATTTAAATTATTGTTATTAATTTAAAATTAATAAAAAATAAAAATTAAAGGATTCATTTAGAGGTGCATAGAGTACAGGGTTATTAGGGTGGGGAGAGTCCCACTGTGCTCTGCCATGACTAGCCTTCATGTGGAATATTATATAACTCATCTGAGTGGCATATTTTTTCTCATATATATATATATATTTTGTATATATATCTATATATATAAAATTTATTTTCAGTTTTCAACATTCACTTCCACAAGATTTTGAATTCTAAATTTTCTCCCCATCTTTCCCGTTCCCCTACACCTGGAAGTATACACCTCAATCACCCCTTTTCCCAATCTTCCCTCCCTTCTATCATGCCCCTTTTTCCCATTCCTTTCCCTTCTATTTTCCTGTAGGGCAAGATAGATTTCACTCTGTTTTGAGTAGCATATTTTAAGAAGAATATTGGTAAACTGGAAAGTATCCAGAGGGGGACAACTAGAATAATGAACTTTGAGTTTGTTTCCAAATTAGGATTAATTGAAGGAACTGAAGCTACTTAATGCAAGCATGATACCTATCTTGCAGTAGAGGTGTCAAACACACTGTCCATGGGTGACACTGAAGCCTGCAGCATTTCAAAGTGCTGCAAGAACTAGATTAAAATGTAATTTGGAAATAGATAAAATAAATAAATAAAAGTATGATAGAACACAGATAATATTAATATGTGGTTTTCCAAGTCAGCATAGCCTGTAGGGATCCTTATGCTCTGTTTAGAGGTCCTACTTCTCTACTGTGTTTGAAGGGCTGTCACATGAAAAAATTTTATTTGCTCTTCTAAGCCAGCCAATTTGGAACTAGAAACAATTGATGGCATTTTCTAGAAAGGCAGATTAAGGTTTATAAAGATTTTTTTTGAACAATTATAGATACTAAAAAACATACAAGGTTGTCTAGACATCTAGGATGTACACTTCATCTAGACGTGTTCAAGGAAAGACTGAATAGTCACTAATTTATTAATTATGCTGTTATTAAATTTTTATAGAACAGAAATCTATTTTCTTTTATTTCTACCTTCCCCTACCCCTAACTGAAAAGAGGAGGCAAACCAAACCCTTGTTAATTGAATATTTCGTAAATAGATTTCCTGTTCAAGTACAAGTGGGACTAACTGTCCCCTGAGATCATGTTTAACTCTGACACCAAGGAATCGTTTTTTGTTTATGTCAAATAGACATTTTACAGATTGCAAAAATAGATTTTTTTAACTCGTTTGCTCTCTTCTACACCCAACCAAATGATTGTTGTCATATTTTTTGTTGTTGTTGTTTATTTTTGTCTCTTGCTTTGGTTCCTGGATCTTTACTTGTGGGTTACTGGATCTTGAATTGGTTTGCATCATATAGCTTGCTTAACATTTGCTTTCCAAGCTGCCATTTTTTTTCTGTATGAAGCCATATTGATCAAGATTTTACATGAAGGAAAGAGTCTAAGAAACAGAGTTTGATTAATATCAGTCTTTGGGACATTATAACATTTAAATTCATGTAATTTATTTTGTTTGTTGATGGATTCATGTTCAATGAAGAACTTAACTGACCAAGTCAGTGACATACTTTGATAAGGAATGAAATCAGTGTGAATTTGTGCAAGATAATGATAGAAAAAATATGATGGAAAATATGCTTGCAGATTAAGAAATGAAGGAGGCCAAGGCTTAGAGGTTACTCAAAAACCCCACGTATCTATGTTGTCAATACTTTATTCAAGAAAAGAGAAAGAAAACATTAGATAGGAACAAATAACATAACATACAACAAAGAAATTAACCGTACCCTAATTCACAAGAAATAACTTCTTACTAATGGGGAGCCATTTATGAATTTCTGCATAGTTGGAGATGAAACTTAACCAGTTAGAGATGAAAATCAACTGCCAATTAAGAGTAAAAATGATAAAACACTACCAATATGACCCATTCAAGAAGCCTGCTGATGCTGGAAAATGAGAACTACAGGGAGTACAGCCAAGATGGGGGAGTAAAGGTAGGGACTCACTCTGCGCCAAACTCCTTCAAATACCTTTAAAAATGACTCTAAACAAATTCTAGGGCAATTAAACCCACAAAAGACAGAGTGGAACAAATTTCCAACCAAAGATAAGCTGCAAGGTCAACAAGAAAGGTCTGTTGCACCAGGTTGAGAGCACAATCTGAATCACTGGCAATAGTGGCAGTTTTCAGACTTCTCAGCCCGTAGATGCTAAAGGTAACTTAAAAGGACAGCTATTGGATCTGGGTGAGAAAGAAGCACAGTCTAGCACAGTTGGCCTCAGCACAGCACCAGCACAAACAAACCAGGATCAGACTTTGGGAGTGCTGGAATCAGCAGTGGCAATGGCTGCAACAGTGACTTCTTTTGGAGCTCTCAGTCCATCGATCACAAAGGGATCAAACAGCTGGTCAGAAGGAGAATACAGAGGTCTCTTTGCTAGCAATGAGGCAGAACTCTGTTCCTTTGCCCCTACTTAAATTTGGATTGCAGTCCTGTATGAGAGTCCCAAGGTGAGGAGGAGAACTAGCATTGCAGAGCTTATGGCACCAGTGGAGAAGGGAATCCTTCTCATAGTTCTAGGCCAGGAGAGGAGTAAATGCCTCTCCTTAGATCATACCACGTTGAAAGAACTGAAAACTTATAGATCCCTAGAAGTATCTCTGAAGATAGCTCCAACTGGAAGAATGAGCAAACAATGGAAAAAAAAACTCTATCTATAGAAACTTACTTTGGTGACAAGGAAGATCAAAGCACATTCAGAAGAAGACAAGTCAAAGTTCCTACATTCAAAGCCTCCAAGAAAAATATGAATTGGTCTTAGGTCATGGAAGAGCACAAAAAAGAGTTTGAAAATTAAGTAAGAAGTAGTGGAAAAATCAGGAAGAGAAATGCAAGAAAGTCATGAAAAACAAGTCAATAACTTGTTAAAGGAGACCCTAAAAAGTACTGAAGAAAATTACACTTTAAAAAATAGACTAGTCAAAAGAAGTCCAAAAAGCCAATGAGGAAAAGAATGCCTTAAAAAAGCAAAATTGGGGCGTGCCAGATATCAGCGCAGCAGCTCCTGAGACTTTCAGCCCGAAGATTAAACATCGGTAAGTCACTTACTTGAACTTCCAGGAGCCAGGATGGTGGAGTGATCAGTAAATGCTCTCTCCTCCCTCCTTGATGACTGTGAAAGAACCATAAAATATTTCCCCAGAAAAATCCTGGATCAATGGTAACAGCAGAGGAGGCAAATAGTCTCATAACACCTGAGCCTAGGAAAATACTAAAGAGGATATCTCCTACTGTGGCAGAGGCAAACCGGAATGACAGAGGACCCAGGGCAGAGAAAACTCTCACTAGGACCCAGGCAAGCCTCAGTGCCAGAAGAGGAGTCCCAGAAGGGGTGGGAACCTATACTACCATCGAGGTATCCCTCAGCACTCCCAGAGGAAATGGGAAGACAATAGGGCAGCTCGGGTCACCATCTCCTCAGCTTGCCTTTGCCCCAGTTCAGCTGAGGAGATCTCCCAGGACCACACCACTCCTCCCTCACACTTCACAAGCTAACCCCGGGGCTGATCGGGGAAACACAAAACAAAAACCTGCTCTTAGCTTTTTCACACATCAGCTCAACACAAAGTTCTGTAGCTTCTAACTGAAAGAACCAGAAGTCACAACACACAATCAATATCACGAATTTAAAAAAAGCAAAGTAAGCATGAAAAAAGCAAAATTGGTCAAATAGCAAAGGAGTTCCAAAAGCTCACTGAAGAAGACAATTCCTTAAAAATTAGAATGGAGCAAATGAAAGCCAATGACTGTGAAAAAAAATCAAAAAACCATAAAAACAAAACCAAAAGAATGTAAAAAATAGAGGACATTGGGAAATATCTCATTGGAAAAGCAACTGATCTGGAAAAGATTAAATTGTTGGACTCCCTGAAAGTCATGATTGAAAAAAAAGTCTAGACATCATCTTCCAAGAAATTATTAAAGAAAACTACCCTGATATTCTAGAATCAGAGGGTATAATAGAAATTGAAAGAATTCACTGATCACTTCCTGAGAGATCCCAAAATGAAAACTCCCAAGAATATTATAGCTGAATTCCAGAGTTCCCAGGTCAAGGAGAAAATATTGTAAGCAGCCAGAAAGAAGCAATTCAAATATTGTGGATCCTCAATTAGAATAACACAAGATTTAGCAGCTTCTACATTAAAATTTCAGAGGACTTAGAATATGATATTCTGGAGGGCAAAGGAGCTAGGATTAAAACCAAGGATCACCTACCCAGTAAAACTGAGTACAATCCATGAGGGGGGAAATGGATATTCAATGAGATAGAGAAATTTCATGCATTCTTGAGAAAAGAGCTAAATAGAAAATTTGACTTTCAAATGTAAGACTCAAGCATGAAAAGGTAAACAGGAAAGAGAAATTATAAGAGACTTATTAAAGTTAAACTGTTTATATTCCTACATGGAAAGATATCTGTAACTCATAAAAGAGGCAATAAAAAGCTTTTACAGTGGCAGGGAAGAGGGAGGAGATGAGAGGGAATGAGTGAACCTTACTCATCAGAATTGACTCAAAAAGTGAATAAAATACACTCTCAGTTGGGTACAGAAATCTATCTTACCCTACAGGAAAATAGTGGGGAAGGGATAGAGAGAAGGGGGAGTGATAGAAGGGAGGGCAGATTGGGAGGGGGGTAAGTCAGAAGCAAAACACTTTTGAGGAGGGACAGAGTGAAAGGAGAGAGAAAATAGAATAAATGGGGGTCAAGATTAGATGGAGGGAAGTATAGTTAGTCTTTTGCAACATGACTGTTATAGAACTGTTTTGCATGACTACACATTTAAAACTGATATTGAATTGCTTGCCATCTCAGTGGGGGTGGGGAGGGAGAAAGAGAGAGAATTTGGAACTCAAAATTTTAAAAATGAATGTTAAAATGGCTTTCATATATAATTGGGGAAAAGTAAAATACTAAATAAAAAATTTATAAAGAAAATGAGAACTAGATAAAGAGATTTATTTTTGTTGTCACCATTTCTTACAGAATTTTCACCTACGTTATGTAGTCATCACAAAAAGGAGCCCAAAAGGATCCAGAAACTACCTTAGCTAGCAAACATTTCACTTCTTCACATACAGAGATACAGAAGGTCACCAAAGTTTGTCCTTCTTGACACATGGAAATCAATGGTAACACCAGTTTAGAATACAAAATCATCTAGAATACATGGAGGAAGATGGAAAATTATGGACAATATTGCCAGACAAAATAGCAAGAAGGAAGTCAGGGAAAGAATCTACATAAATTTTGGCATGAAGACTAAATGAATCTTGAAAATGTCTAAAGGCAACTGGAAAGAGAAAAACAAATAAGAAAAAAAGTGGAATAGTTTGGTCAATATTTCTATAGTGATTTGTTCTTAACATTAATGATGGAAGAAATACTACATTTTAATAATCATTGTCAATGTGCTATATTAGAGATGGAAATTGAATTTAATATGAGAAATCTCATCCAGACACATAGAAGAAATCCATACATCAAAAATTTGAAAGAAGTGCAGACTCCATTTTAAAGGTATCCTAGAAAGAAGGGAAGAATCCCAGTGAATGTAAAGAAAAAAAAACAAACCTCATGATAATATTACCAAAATTGAGGAAAATAACTACTGGCCCATTGCCATACTTTTACAACTCTTTAGAATCTTTTAAAGACTGATCTATACATTGATATGAGGTGTCAGTGATGAAAATATGAAGAGAAAACAAGCAACTAATGATTTTTCATAGCAGGTCATATCTTCATAGACTCACTAATGCCTGAACATATATACAGAATACGTGATCTTACTGTGTATATTGTTTGTTTGCAACAAAAAGTATTTGACTCAGCAAAATGGAGCCTACAATCTCTCTCTTTAAGTTTTGATTGAAGCAACACAAAGATTCAATAAGCCTCTTACTATCAATATTATGTGAGGCATAAACATATAATTGGTGATGGTGGTTTTGGGAATGTCCCATGCCTTCTCCATAGCAATTGTTTCCCTTGATGATTGGTGACTGCTGGAACTAAGCTGGAGTGAGGCTCACCAAGGTATTTGTCACGGTCATGAAGAATGCTCTACATGGAGTCCAAGTAGAAGTCATATTGTGTAGGTTTTGAGGCTCTCTAGAAGCTCCTCAAGTGATATTATTTGTGCTAATTTTTTGCAATCTTAGTGTTTACCTGTCTACTTGAGAGATGAATGAAAAAGCATATATTAAGCAAATATATGTGTATATGTATATATGCATACATATATGTATGTATATATTGTGTGTATGTATGTATGTATATATATATATATATATATATATATATATACATACATACATACATACACAAAGCACCCTGCTAAACATTGAAGATAAAAATGTAAGAAAATACTGTCGTCACTTTCAGGAAGCTCACTTTCTAATGGGGGTGGAGGTTTCAACTTCACGTCAGATGGAATGGCCCCAAGATTCTTAGGGTATAGCACCAAAGGAGATGGCAATGTGTCTTCTTTATGTCATTTCCAGGAATAAAACTATATCACTTTGGGGTATTGTAACATTTGACAACATTGAGAGTTTTGGTAATTAGGATTTTCTTTTCCTCTACACACTCTGCAATCTAGAAACATGGGCCTCCTTGCTGTTCCTCACATATGACACTTTATCACCCAACTGTGAGCATTTCCACTGCTATCCCATGTACCTGGAACACTCCGTTTCCTATTTCTGACTCATAGCTTCCTTATCTTCAAGTGCAACAAAAGTATTGCTTTCTGAAAAAAATCTTTCCCAGTTATTAATCTTAATGACTTTCCTGTGAGAATACTCCCAATTTACTGTCCACATATCCTGTTACGGTTATTAGCATGTTGCCTTTCCCTTTAGACAGTGAGATCATTGAGAGTAGAGACTTTTTTTTCCTTTCTTTTGTATTCTTTGAGCTTAGCACAGTGCTTGACACACAGCAGGGATGTAATACATTTTGTTGACTGCTCTTAAATATTGCGGCTGCTAAGGGGGTGGGGGTTACAACCTTTGCAGAGGTGCTTGCTAGGCCTAGTTCTATGCAGAATACTGCTGTGTTCCAGGTTCTTGGCTTTAACTTTTCATCTATGTCAATTGTTTCAGGTTTGGTGTTTGTGATGTTAGGAATGGTGGACCCCTTCTCCACAAGGGTTGCTTCCCCAAATGACTACAAAGACTGAGCTGGAAGCAGGGTAGGTTATATGTAGGGTACTGCTGTTCCCAGGATTCTTGGCCTCAGAGTTCTAGGCTATCTCTACGTCTAAGGGGAGATTATAGTCAAAGTAACTTGACAGACCTGGACTATGTCACTTCTTATTTCTCCATTAGGGTACCATGCTGCTTCACTTAGGCTAGTTTGTCTGCCCTGTGGATGGCAGTTTATTGGCAATTGGTGGTGGTGGAGGTTTTGGGGATGTCAGGATCCTTTTCCACTAATGTTGCTCCCCTTTAGTGATGATTGCTGGGACTGGGCTGGAAGTAAGGTTTGTTGTCAGTTAGAAGGATAGGGGACACCAATGAGATATCAGCCTAACAATCCCTACAGGAAAAACAAAATGGATGAAAATGCTTATTGTCTAGATTGTGATGAGAGCATCATAATGAGTTAATTTATTGGAACACACAACTTAAATAGACATTTTTAAGTTGCTGTGTCAAAAGGAGAAAAGAAGAAGACTTAATTTCATTTGGCAAATGGCTCAACTTGTTAAACTATTCCAAGCGACCCCTTGACGCAAAAGAATATCTTTTATATTTTAGTGTTCTCCTAGTGATAAGGTAAGCAAATCAGGGAATAACATCATATTGGAAAAATTAAAATTGCAGATAAGTAAAAAGAATATTGAGAGATTTATGCTGGTTGTAATGTATTACCAATGGTGACAAGAAAGTGACATTAGAAAGTGATAAGAAGTTATTTGAGAGATATCATTTGGGAAATTTATGATCAGAAAAAGAGTTCAGTCATATCACAACAACAAGATATAAGAGACAGAATGCCCAAGTGTTATGCTGGTACACATGGAATGTTAGTGAGTACATCCTCTCTGGAAGATTTATGGAGAAACATGACCAGGAATAATGCAAAGACAGATAGTGTTTTGAGGGGTAAGTGATATGAAGCATAATTTGCTCAACTGGGAGGCAATTAAAATATATTACATATGTATTTTAAAGATACATTAAAAAAAATCAGGAGATGGTGCAATTTAAAAAAATAAAAAAAAAGAAAAGAAAAAGAAAGATACATTAAAATACTAAAATATGATGAAATAATACTTGACAAATGAGAAAAAGGACATTGGCTACAGCTGTAGTTGGAAAAACTTACTCATATGGTTGTATCAGGAGTTCCCTGGAAGTCACATGACTTAACTATAAACTACTTGATTAGATCTGTTCTTTGTCTTTCCACTCAGAGTAACTGGGTTGTGGTAATAATCCCAGTATTTCATTTTAAATGACCACATCCCACAATGCGTGGGAAAAGGAGGAAGAGATTTGGGAGCAGAGGCCATCTGATCTTAAACAAGCAAGGTTATCAGCAGGCTTATAATATATTTTATAGCTTTAAGTATATTATGTTTTTTACAAGTTTATTTAAGCCCAATATCTTTTCTCTTTACAAATGCCATTACTTGCTTCTATCTGAAGTGGTGATCAAGTAATATCAGGAATATGACTAACAATGCTTTTTCTTGATAATTTAAAGGTATCAAGTGGAATAAACAGCTAAAGAGATCACCAAGCATCTTCTGTCACCTTTACGGTTTTTGCAAATGGAAAAAAATGAAACATTTTAATGTCCTATGTCTCCTTATCTTTATAATGAGCAGTAGGGCTAGGTAATTTCTAAGGTCTTACCTCCAAAATTTATTCACTCTGTGCCAGGTGTACCTTGATTGATGCAACAGAGATATGATTTAATTATTTTTCTTTTTTATTGTAAACGAAATCACCAATAAACACGGACATTTCAACATACAAAGAATATCAAAAGCATTGTATATGAACTGAACTTTTCTTATAAAGTTTTAAGGAATATGTTAAACTTAGCAGGATAGTACCCAAGCTGTTCAGCTTGTCTAGATCCCCTTCTGAATTTCCTTTGCTCTCCTGTGTGTTCATCCTTCATTGCCAATGAAGACCATGCCATCAGAGAAATGATGACATGACTTACACTTGACTTTGTTTTGAGTGGGGGAGGGCTGTGTAGGTCACCAGCCTCACTTCTTCTCCAGAGTTATCTGAATCCAGTGACCAGATATTCATCAGGATGACTGGAGATGACCCAGGATGAGGCAATTGGGGTTAAGTGACTTGCCCAAGGTCACATAGCTAGTGAGTGTCAAATGTCTGAGATGAGATTTGAACTCAGGTCCTCCTGACTCCTGCACTGGTGCTCAATCCACTGTACCACCTAGCTGCCCTTTTGTGTTTCAATAGCTTCTAAATAGAGTTGTCCATAAAGAGGATGTAGGGCCTGGGAAAAATCATACTATTTACTCCTTCTTTTCCCTCCTTCACCTTCCCCTCTAACTCCCATCCCCAAAGGCCAAAGGGGAAAAAAAATCACACAGTATAACATGCAAACTCATGGATCTCTAATATCCACCCACAGTATATACCATTGCAGGAACAAGTGATAGCAACATCTCGAAGGTCAGATCTAGCCTAGTAAGATTTGTTTGAGTCCTATAATTTGAGCTAACTTATGGCTCCTATCCTCAAAGAAAGGCATCTAGGTGCAGAGGTTGTCATGCGACCTAACACATTCTATCCATTCTATGTGTACATTTCTGGAGGCAGCTTTTCTTGTTGAAGTCTTCACTAGTGACTGAAAAGCTCCCACCTGGATTGTGGACTGGGAGTGCTAGGTGTGTGCATGACCCTAACTTTCTGCTCTAGCACATAAACATAGTTCATGCAGTAGACTCTTAATCACTGGCAGATGAATTGCATTTTACTTAAAAAAAAACCCAACATAATTCTGATCAATTTTACCTCTTATGCATAAGACTTAACTCAGAACTTGCAGAACAATGGTTTTGTTTTAGTAGATGTCCTGTTTGGGAAAAGTGTAGTGTTTTGTAGATCATTTACATGGAATTTTCAAAACAAGCTTAAACTGAACTGTGAAATGAGATCCTGCTGGGCAGTAAATCCAAAACTCAATAGCATTTATTCTTTCTCCCTCTTCAGCACTGCAGCTGAATCAACCAACAGAATCAAAATGAATGTGGTGGGCTTCTAAAGCATTTTCACAACTGCAGTCACAGAATCTTCTTCAGGCACACTCTCTTGGTTTGACTCTGTGGGTAGGGCCAGTGAGAGACAGTGTTGTTTGAAGTGAACATGTGCCCTTGTAAAAAAAAAATGCTTCAGCATTTATTCTTGTCTGTTGTTATTGTTGCTTGGTTGGGGAAGGAAAAAAGCCTTTATTAAGCACCCACTATGTATGTTCTAGGCACTGTGTCAAGTTTTATACAAATACTATCTCATTTGGTCCTCAAAACAACCCTGGGAAGAAGGTGCCATTGTTATTCCATTTTACATTTGAGGAAATGGAGGCAGATGTTAAGTGATTTGTCTAGAGCTTCACCACTAACAAAATGTCTGAGGCTGGATTTGAATGTGAGTCTTCAAGATGCATCTCCAGAGCTCTGTCTGGTGCTCCACCTAGCTATTTTAGGTGAAGGGTAACAATTCAGAAGCTTTAACATGGACCTTGTGAGTTTTGATAGGTCAGGAAAGTGAGTCTCTGGGCACCTGAGGCTATGCTGGGCTTTATAGCCAGTTGACTGCCAATGCCCAGAACAGCAAGGAGTAATCTTTGAAAATGATCTTAGGGATCCAGCCCAGTAGGAACTGAGGTGAAGACCTGTAAAACATTAATATCACCATTGTATGTGAACTTGGTGGGACAAACGTTTATATAGAAACTGTACAGAATGGTCCAAGACCATTTTCCCCAGAGACTGACATGAGCTCCCATGGTGCTGAGGAAAAATATTTACGTTTTTGTTCTTGTTGTCTTGAGAGTAAATATCTCTTTGTAAGAGTTTTGAAAAACTATATCAATACCTTCGACCCACACACCCCACTTCTCCCTCTACCCTCCCAAATCTCAATCCAGCAATATCAATACAAATTTTCTATCTCAAAGAGATAAAAAATGAAGGAAAATTACTTATACGTACAAAATATTTATAACAACTCTCCTTGTGATGGCAAAAACTGAAAATTGAGGCTATGCTCACTAATTAAGGAATGGCTGAACAAGCTGTGATACATGATTGTGATGGAATACTTTTGTGCTATAAGAAATGACGAGCAGGCTGCTCTCAGAAAAACCTAGAGAGACTTACATGAACTGATGCAAAGTAAAATGAGCAGAACCCGAAGAACATTCTGTATAGTAATAGTGATATTTTATGATGAACAACTGTGAATCACTTAGCTATTCCCAGCATTACAGTGATTCAAGACAATTCCAAAGAACTTATGGCTACCCAAATAGAGCAAAAACTCTGGCAACCCCTACTAACTTAGAAGGGCTGATGATGGATGGTATGTTTGTTATCTCAGGACCAGCCTAACCAGGTCTGGAGAGGATTGCAATTGTTAGATTGGCCACATAGTGAAGAATTTGTTGGCCATAACAACCCCTGAGGACAGCCCTCTATTAGACCATGGAGAGGTAGCAAACTGATTGGTGGAGGAAGCTGCTACACTAGTAGAACTAGAATTTGAAATATTAAGTCCTGGTACTTAAAGGTGTAATCATAACTTATCTGGAAAATGACTTTATGTTGAATATCTCATTCACCATTCCATCTCCTTTTCTTAGTACCACACAAATTTAGAGACTTTTTTTTTACACTGATATTAGTGTTTTAAGCCCATTTTGAAAGCCCAACCTCTTTATGCCTTGGTATTAAAAAGTACCTAAGACTTTATGGCAGCAAATACTCATGGCCAGAGTTAAAAGTGGAAAAATCAGTCTTTTGATTTATATTATATAAAAATAATTTTAGCCCCCATACAGCACATGGGTAAAGTTTGCCCCATGTCTGTAGATATCTTAGATCTCAAAACAACCACAAAAACAACCACCCAACATTTCACTGCATTCAGGAACAAAGCCATAGTGATAAGAAAAAACTCCCAATAACCAAAGTCAAGTGTTTAAATAATTTATTTTTTAAATCATGTGGATCAAAGAATACAGTCTTAAAAAACGTTTTCCAGAAACAAGGGTGGATTAACTGGCTTTGTTGGACTGATGACGAAGTCACAGTTAACTTGATATCTAATTTTTTTTACTAGATAGACAACTACATGTTAGAATTACGTCCAAGTTGAACTTTTGTCTGAGTTGGAAATATGTTTAGAAGCAGATGGATAAAGTGAAAACTCAGGGTTTGGTTGCAAAGGTCAATTCACAATTGCCACTTCCAGGTTCTCTCCCTACTTCCATCACTCAGTAACCTCTTTCCTCCTTTAAATTTCATGTTATTCGAATCTACCATTTAATCAAAATCCTGGTAGCTGTCTACAGACTACCAGGTCACTCCCATTCCTTCCTCTGTGAGTTTGGTTCATGGCTCATGATTTTTCTCTCCTCCCCAACTCCTATCCTCATGCTAGGGGACTTTAACATATATTTTGACTCTCCCTCAAATACCCTAAAAACTTAATTCTTCAATCTACTCATTTCCCATGACCTCTAATCCTCCACCCTGCCTCAGTCATATGTAAAAAGACCATATCTGATCTTTTATCATCATCTAATATAACCCCTCCACATTCAAGAATTCTGAAATCCCTTTACCCCCCATAATCTGTTGACTTTTCACCTCAGGGACAAGCAAACAACAACGATGCCTTTCCTTACAAAACTCTAGTCTTTATCTGTACTGTGATGGTTAATCCCTTGACCTCTCAATTCTCTCCCAGGCCATCTCCCTTGTACTAGTCACTCTCTCTTCTTTTCTCTGTCTTAACTTCTTGATGAACCAACTCAACTCTACACTGTCCTCCTCTCTTGAATTCTTAGCCTTCTTATGATTTCACCTGTTTTACCCGTCCAAACCTAAACCTCGAATCACTCCTCCCATTTGTAGCCTCTGCTCCTACACATGGTCTGCTGAGCAAAGCTGGAGAAAACCATGCAATCATTCTGACTGAGTCTACTACAAATTTATCTTACACAATTGGGCACTCACTACCTCTAGGCAATCCTTCTACTCACCACAGCAGCTCTTTGAAATGTTTCCATCTCTCCTTTGACCTCTCATAGCTTCTCCTCACCCTCTCAGCTGAGAACCTTGTATTTTCCAGAAAAAAATTCTATTAGCTCTGAACTCCCTCTTTTCTCCTTCCCTCTTTCTCATCTCATATCATTCATATGCCTTCTGCTGCTATCTCTTCCTTTCCCCTTATCCCACATGATGACATGGCCTTACTACTTACCAAGGATTGTTGAGGCCCTCTGCCTTTTCAAGTAACCTTATTTCTTCTCTCTTCCAATAGAATGAACCATCTGTCATCATCCTCTTTCTTTCATATTTTCAATATTTCTCCATCTAATGCTTTATTCCCTTCCACCTGTAAACACCCCCATGTCTCCCCAATTGTCAAAAACCATTCACTTGATTGTTCTGTCATCCTACATCTCTTTTGCCCTTTGTGGCTAAACTCCTTGAAGACCATCTATGATGGGCGCCTCCATGTTCTCTCTTCTCATTCTCTTCTTGAGTCTTTTCAAATTGGCTTCTGATTTTAAATATAAGATATTTAGAAATTTATACTTAATTATTACCTCTAAGGGGAGAAAAGATGGTTATAGGCTAGACTCATTCACAAATTGGCATTTGAATGTAATTTCAGTGGAAATAATTGTTTGGCTCATGTGTCACCGATAACATTGACATGAATATGTGTTCTCAGGACTCCATGGGGCCACACTGCAAAGAAGCAAGGTCATTTTGGGAAAGTTCAACAGAATTGCTACCAGACCCTTAGGTCTCCTGATATAAGGTATTTATATTTCCACTTACTGTTGACACCATGGACAAATATTATTTTAAGACTAAATGGCAATGAGCGTACATATGTTCTTGCCAAACAATGGGTTTCCTCAGTTTTGATAATGGGATATTTGAACCAAACTTGTTTGTTTCTTGCATTTCTGCCTGCCCAGAGAAATAGTCTTTGTTGCTATGGTTGCTATTGATTCTTCGTCCATATCTTGATTTTTCTATTAAAATTTACCTCTTTTAGTGTTTTCTAAATAGTGCCTTTATGTGTATGGTAACTCAGCTGCAATGTTTCAAGGAATTCTGATGACATTACAGTGTAACAACGTTAACAGATCGAAATGGTTAGTGTTAAAGTCAGGGGACCATCAAGTGCTGACTTTCTCCTTCTGGGAGAGACTGCCTGGTTAGAGTGCTTGATGTGAGGCAAGATTATCAAGTGGACAAGAGATGAGGGAAATTGACTAAAATGGAAAAAATCATAATTAATGTCATTTCTTAAGCGTACTATAGTATAAGGAGGTCAGGACAAGAAGACAAGACCTGGGTTCTAGTCTTGGCCCTGCCATTAAGCAGTTGTGTCACCTTAGACCTTAGACCGGCGGCTTAATCTCTTTGAATCTTATCTACAAGGCTCTAGAGCATTAGAATAGATCAGTGGTTCCTACCTGTGACTCATGGACCCCCGGGAGGCAACAGAGATAGTGGAAAAGGTCCAGAAATCCGTAGTTGGAGCACATGCTGTCACTTTTCTCAGTGGGTATTAACGGGATAACTACTAACTCATGTGGGCATCTTCTAAATTTTAAGCCTCAGACTTGAAAACAGTGGGAAGTACCAGACTAGATAATTTCTAAGTTCTTTTCTAACTCTGCAAATGTTTCTTCTTGGACTGAAAGCAGCATTTATATAACATTTATATTTATACAGTATTTATATTAATCTAACAATTGAGGAAAAGAATGTGAAATACTTTGAATACTTTGAATCCAAACCAATATAATTTAATGCTAAACAGGCTGTGGTGCAAATGGTGTCAGGGAGAATTGGCAAGCAAGATTCAGAGAATTCGAGGGATTCTTAATTAGTTTTTGTATACATACCTATCTAAAAAAATCATTTAACACTTGACTATTATCAACTATAAGTCTATGATCTTGTCAATCTGGGATTCTCCCCAACAATGCATATCACAACTAATCCTTGTCTGCTCATTCTGTGTGACTTCTACCAACACCCACTCAGAAGTTCTCCATGGGGAGCAGCCTCCACAGGCTTTCCTCACTTTCCCAAGACGTCACAAGGAGTTCTATTCTTTGCTCCACTTGACCAGTCTATCTTCTCTTTCTGTTCTTTAGTGACATTTCTACTTCCTTGGTAAACACTTTAGGGGTTATGATGAACCAAATGTGAGGGTCCCACAATTCATGATGGAGAAACTTTTGTTGTAGTCATTTTTGCAAATCCTTTTTCTTTTGGGCATAGTCATTTTTTGCATTTTCATGCTTGAATGATTTGGGATGACTTTGCTAGATATCTTGCCATGCTTTCTTTAGACTAGTCTTCTGCTTCATTTTATTCTATGAGATGATACTGCTTGTAATTAGCTATCATCCTTTTCATAAGAGTTTACCAATGAGTTTATATTATGACTTTAGAAGCCAAATCTCTCTAACAAACAAGTCAAAGATGTGCTAAGGTGCTTTCTGGGTTCTTTTGGTTTCTTTGTTGTGACCATTAAATTTGTATTGGTTTAAATTCTGGATAAAATTATTATAGTTGCTGTTGATATAATTGACGTTGCCAAGTTCCCAATTTTAAACTTTTAATTGGTTAAATAATTCAGAGTTAAATCTTCATTGTAGGCAGAATCATTTTCCCCCTCATGGTCACAAAAGGTCACAGTTGGTATGTGTCAGAGGCAGGACTGGAATCTTTCTGCCACTATGCCACCTCCTTAACTTCTATACCACATTGCTTCTTGTACAAATAAAAGGATGTTAGAGAAAATATTTGATAAAGAGATACAAACGTATGATCCTGGGCACCTGCAATTGTTGGAGGAGATTGGTGGTAATAGAGAGGAAGAGGAAGAGGAAAACCAAAAAACAATGGCTGGGAGTGTTTCAGTCAACTGAGTTCTCACTTCTGCATGGTGAAGGGAGTCATTCCTAGCTGCCCTTCCTTTACTACTTGTTTCTATCTCTGCTTGCACCTGGTCCCAGCATCTGCGCCTGGATGTCCCTTCAGTTGCCCTTTTTGCTTTTGGGAAATTCTCTCTTTTCATCCTCATGGATTAAAATGGAGAAGTAAAACTTTATGAGAAAGCTCTATCCAAAAAGAGACTTGCTTCAACAGGGCACAGAAGCCATCTATATACATTTTTAAGGAACTGTAAATAAGTACACAGTCTTGATGAAGACAGATTAGAAAAGTTAAGACTTTTTCAAAATCACTTAAGAATTATTGTCAAATGGAGTTCATCATATAGTCTGAGTGGTTCAAGAATTGAGTTCCATCACATTAATGCTTTCTGTATGACAAATCCGTATGATTTTATTTCTAGGATGAATAAACAATTTACTTAAGACTCCTTCCCTTACATGGGAATAACAGTATGTTGATAGGGAAGGGTTGTGACCTGATTACAAGTACTATCCTCTGCCATGCCGTTGCATGTTCACCTTTTACCACAGCATCTCTAGCAACTGCCTCTACTGTTTGCCTTTCCTGTTTGCTGTGATGTAGTTACCATGGTATTGCTCAGGTTGTTTGCTCATGAGGGACCAAAACAGCTTTTTAAACTGCATGTCAGTCATCAATGACATATCTGTATTTCTTCTGGGAAAGAGATAGTTTCCTGCCTCTCCCTTTATTGTACCTCATATACCATCCTCCAGAACTTCAACAGTTTAATGGATTTGTGGTTTCATCAATGTGAGAACTCCCTCCAGTGGTACAGATCAAAACACATCTACACACATTTCATCCCATATGCATCTTACCAATGTCCTCCTGTCAATTGTCAAAAGGGGATCCATCCAATGTACTAAGGACTTTCTACATCTCCTGACATTACATGGACACCAATGCAGCACTTAGGCTATCCATTTATATTTTGCTCTTGCTACAAAGTCAGTCTACCTCCCTATTTTTAGTTATGCTTTTCATTGAATACAAACATATATATATATATATATATATATATATATATATATATATATATATATATATATATATATATGCACATACATACCAGGAGAGCAATTTAGACAATAACATATATTTGCATATATATGCAAATATATGTATATGTGGGTGTGTGTATAAAATGAGGGAGGAGAGTGAAATGGGGGCAGAGGGGAGGGAAGAGAGAGGGGATATTTCTTAACACATTGTTATTGTATAAGTTGCTCTCTTGGTTGTTCTCACCTTACTCTACCTTAGTTTGTAGTTCCCAGGTTCCTTTGAAGCTATTTCCTTTTATAATTTCTTATGGCACAATAATATTCCATTTCATTCATATAGTATCATTTGTTCAGCTGCTCCTCAATTGATAGGCACTGCTTTAGTTTTCAGAGCTAATTTTTTTATATGACTTTATTTGTACAATCCATTGTTAGTAATATGCCGCAGCTTGCTCCCACCATTCATTTCTCCACTGAATTTTGGCTGATCCAAACACACTGATTACTCATAGAATATGATATTTCATGATCAGTAGTCATATAGCATCACTGAAAGAATATTACTGCTAAAAAGATTGGAATTTTTTTTCAAGAAAAAGCTTGAGGTCATTGAAAGTACTGAGAAATTTTCAAAACATAACCCAATGTACTCTTTTCCTCTTATTTAATTCTGGACCCGAGGTAGTGTCCTTCTTCATTGTCTGTCTGAACCATGTATACTAATGAACGTACTCTACGGGCAGACCATATCATAAAAAAAATTTTTTCTTAAATCTAATCCAATTAACATTTATTAAGTATCTACTATGTGCTTGGCACTGTGCTAAGGATACAATTAATAAAAAAGACAATCCCTTCTCTTAATTAGATTACAGTCTAAAGGAAGAGATTCGCACAAAAGGAGGGGCAAAAGTCAAGGAGTGAGGGAGAATACCAGAGGATACTAATGCAGGGACATCTTGTTCTATGGAGATGAAACTACACAGGGTATCAGGTGGAAAATGGAGTAAGCTGAGAAACTAGCTCCTGTCCTCTATAAAGGAAGGTATTGGAAAGAATTTGGCACTCTGCTCTCCAACCCTTCAGAGGACAGAGGAGGTTGAAGGAGGCAGTATCAGTCAAGGCTTGAGTCAGCAGCATGGTGATGAGATTAGAGGTGATGAGTCTATCCTGGGAGGGACATCTTGTTCAGGGAAGTTGAAACCAGGCAGAAAAGCAGAAACAAAATGGAGTCTTCAAGTCATGTCTGGGTTAAATTCTGGTCACTTAATATCTGTTCTTTTCTGAGTGTCTCTGAAGTCCTTCAACCTAGAGCAAATAATTTTACCTTCCCTGGTTTCTCAGTTTCTTAGCTTTTCTTCTCCTTCATTTTTCTCATTAAAAGTGATATTCACTTCCCCCTGGCATGTTTAATTGTCTTCCAGTCTGCCAAACAATCATTGTGGTAATATTTCTAAAGTCTACTTTTACATTTGATAATTTTCCTCTTCAGTTCCAGCAACAGGTTATGGTACCACTCACAAAATACATTTGAAGAGGAGGATTTTCATCACCTGCTACCTCATGACCTTGAAGCTATATAACCAGAAAACAGGGACACATACATATATAGATAGATATCTGTATGTGTAGATATCTATTTATATAAACACATATACATATGTAAACTCCCTTCCATTTACTTTTTGATCAGTAAATTTCTTGTCAAACACTTGCTTTTGGTATAGACCCTATTCACTAAAAGGATCCTAATCTGAACTTTTCTTATGACATAATTACACATAAATTAAAGTAGTTATGTGGAAATGAAATATGATTTTGGATCATCATTTTAGCATATGCTAATATAGTGTTTCCCTGATTGAATCATTCTTTGAAACTTCACTTAGAATTCTACTTGCTCGTTGATTCTAAATAGAAGCCTTCATCAAATGAAATGAATTCTCCTAATTGCATGTGTGCATTGGAATTTTCAAATAATTTATAGGCCTATTTATTCCCCAGCACTGCTAGAAGAGGCAATGAGCAATTTCAGCTCTTAGAAATGAGACTTTGCCGAAGGGTGATGTCACCCAACCTTTTTAGAATGCCCTTTGTTTGGAGAGGAGCAACTATCTAAAGTAATTTAATATTTTTCATTGACAGAGAAGCAATTTTTTTTAAAGGTTGCAAGGACCTTTAAAATCATCCAGTTCAACTACTTCCTGTGTATAGATGAAGAAATGGAATGTTTTGAACATCAGCAAAACTGAAATTAAAGGCTAGGTGTCATGGCTCCCTGGTCCAATTATTTCTCTACCATACGATGCTTCCTAACATTCATGAACATTTTGCTTATTAATACATATAATATTAATAGTAATAATTAAGCCCAGCATTTACACAGGACTTTGACAAATATCTCATTTTATCCTCCCCACCTGGGGAGAGATGGGTGATATGATTGACCCCAATGTAACTCTTTACAGATAAAGTAAGTGAGGCAGAGATCAAGTGACTTGCCCAGGGTCACATAGTTATTAAGGGTCTGAGGCTAGATACGAATTCAGGTCTAACTTGACTCCAAGTCCAAGAATCTATCCACTGTACCACCTAGCTACCAAATATCTGAATATAGCACAGTGGCGGCATATCAGTTAAAAAAAGGGTCATCCCTATATATGTAGCATCTCATCTGGTTCTACTTTCCCAACTCATGCTCACACTGGCAACATATGTGAATATGTTACATTTCTTTCTGAGCTATGAACTTAGCAATATAAGTGAGTGAGTAGAGAAGAACAATAAATCTCAGGGCACAGTAGCCAATAAAAGAGTTGAAAATAAAGCTTATGGTCCCAGCTGTCTGTACATCAGTATACAAATATGGTAACAAAGTGAGTTTGAGATCCTAATGCAAGAAAGTAGATTTGGCCTCATTGATTTAGAGACTTTGTGAGATACTACTCATGGCTGGAATGTGGCTTTCGAAGTGGGAATATCTAACGCAAAAAGAACAGAAAAACAAGAGGTGATGGAGTACCAGTGAGTATTAAGAGACTTATGTGGAAAAAAAATCCAGGAATGGGGGAGAGAGAATAAAAGAGTATTTTGGTGATGATCAATGACTCATGGCCCCAAAATCTTCAGTAATCAATGAATGAGTCCAATCTGTGGCATACTAGAGATAAAAGTCTTTAAACATGTCATTGATTTGCCTTGTAGCAGAACTGAAGGTGAGCCAAATGACTTCAAAATTATTGCCGTTAAAACACATGGATCCTTTTGGGAAAAGTTTAATATGATCTGGCTGGGGTGCTGGAATTAGAACACACTCCAGTCAAGAGCTGTGAAATGGGACTTTTCAAAGAGGAGCATGAAAAGAATACAGATGTTTAATTACAGTGCCCTTCTAAGCCATAATGCCCTTTAGTTTCAGTCTGATGAGAGCTTTGAAGCATCCACACAATTAGTAATGTCCTTTTTTTTCTATGGGTCAGCTTTTATTATTTAAGATCAAGAACAAGACGATGGGGGCCTAGGAAAGAGGGAAGAAGGGAGGAGACAGGAAGACAAGAGCCTCTCATCTGTGTGTGCTCTAGACAGGATTGATTCTGATTTCTGAGACTTGGTCCAGGGCACACAACGAAGCACATGATAAGAAGGGATTCCAGGGGGTACAAGTTTAGGAAAACATCAGGGGAGGGCAGAGTTACACATCCAGCTAGAGGTGAGGGCTGGGATTCTCTCAGGCTCTATTTGTTTCAGTTTCCTCCTCTATAAAATGGGGGTAACAATAGTGCCTTACTCCCGGAGTTGTTGTGAGGGTAAAATGAGTAAATATTTGTAAAGAGATTTACAAACCTTAAAGTGCTATATAAATGCTAGCTATTACTAGTATTAATTCTTCATATCATTGTTTCTCACAGCATAGTAATATTCATTGCATTCATGTACCACAACTTGTTTAACCAGACTCCCAATTGATAATGCAAATTTTTAACATAAATGTTCTCCCAGTGATTGTATTTGACTGTAAGTTTTAGACTGTGATGATATCAGAAGAATTAAATTACAGAGGACCCAAAGGGCAACAGAAAGATGCATAGACGGTGTCCGCATATTGCCAATAATGAGTTTGAAGCCAGAAGTGAAGTAGAAGACTTCATCAAAGATATATATGACCAGGAAAGGAGATGAGATGGTCATGAAACAAGAATGAGGGACTGTTATCATATAGATTGTTACCCATATTGTATAGATTGTTATCCACAACTTGGTTATAGACCAAGTATATTGTGTTACTATTACAAAATAGTAAAAAAAATTCAAAGGAAGACCTTTAGCATAATGGACAGCTCCTCTATGATGTGTGTGTGTGTGTGTGTGTGTGTGTGTGTGTGTGTGTACATGTGTATGTGAATTTATAGCAAAAAGCTAAGGAAATGCAAACAAGAAGGCAAGGTCATCTTCTCCTGGTAGAGGGAGCACTCACATAGAAAAGACCATAGATTGAGTCAAGTATTGAGATATCTAGCACCAATAACTAATTAATAAGTATGTATTAAGTATCTACAATGGAAAAAACACTGGTTGTAGAGTCAGAGGACTTGGCCTTACCACCTACCTTATTTGTATACTACTTATTTGACTTTGGGTAAGTGATTTAACCTTCTTGTCCTTCAGTTTCCTCATATGTAAAATAAGAGAGATAGCTCTAGAGTCATTTCTAACCCAAGAGCTATGATCCTATACTATGTTCCAGGCATTGTGCTAGAAGCTAGTGATACAAAAGTGAAAAAAAGGGAGACAGATTTTGTCATCAATGAGATATTTCTGCTGTTTCTTTAAAATAAAATAAATTTTAAGGTAAAGATTTCAGCTAAGTCCTTTATATCTCTAAGTCAAATTAAAGTTGGTAATCTCAAAATGGGTAGGAAAGGGATAAGCCTTTGGCAACGTGTGAAATTTTATGTATCAATTTTTTTTTTTTTTTGCTGGGGGCAGGGTGGCGACAACTTACACCAGTTTTCAAGAATGAATAGTGGCATTTCAATAAACCCAAGGTAACCTAGTGAGAGAGAATTGGGGGGATAGAAAGGGAGCCTTTCTGGTGTCCCTCAAATGTATGTGTTCTTTCAATCAACAAGTATTTATTGATCATCTGTAGTTAATATGTTGCCCAAGCTCATGAGGCCCAACCAATATATACCCCTGGTCCTGCTTAAGTGGTGGCACACCTCTGTCTGCCTCTTACCTGTACTACCTTTCAGACCAAAGAAATCATGACCAGATTTTCCAAGCAGTGCACCTTGGCTGGCAGGAGCTTTTGACTGCTGCCAGGAAACAGAGTAGAGGCAATAAGGAAAAAATGGTGCTGCAGGCCTGGAAAAATAGGAAGTTGGTTCATTTTGAAGGGTAGGGGATTTTTTTTTCTTTTTATGAGTGATAAGAGTGTTTTTGTTAGTTTAAAGGGGGCATGGCCTTCAGTGGTATTATCTAACTAAACCTTGTTTGTGAATGGATGCAAACTCTGAGGCCTGGGAAAGTGCTGGCACTAAGTGAAACTGAAGTGTTTTTAACTCTGAGGAAAATCCCTTAAGTCTCTTGATTCCTGCTACAGCGCTGATGACTGAGGAAGGAACAAACATTAAGGCTCATTGTACTTTGTCTGTGAAGATCAGAATGAGACTATGTAGGTCAGAAAAATGTGGCTGTGTTCTTAAAGGTGCTGCCAGTGCTGGCTTCCTCTCCTTTCCTCCCCTCTCCTGTCCTACCCTGTCCTTCTCACCTCCCTTCCTTTCTTTTTCCTAGGGGAAATAAACAAGAGATGGAAATTACAGGGAATTGTTGGTCTACTTAGCTCTTAAAACAATCTATTTAGGATGAATGTCTTTAGGGTGCCAAATGCTTTGGGACAAAAGCCCAGACTTGGGATTCTGGACACAAGGAAGTGCTTGAGTGGTATTTTCTGTATACTTGACTAAGGATTTCTTGTAAAATGGCAATAAAAAGAGGCCAAAATAAACAAGTCTAGTTTATACCAAGTGAATAAGGCCCAGGTCAAATTATGAAGATGGCAAAGTTTTCCCCTTTTTATGTCAAGTGCTTGATGTCTTCTTAATGATTCCTACTTGATCCCCTACTTTTCTGTCACTACTTTCTTGTGGTAGCTTTCCCTGACAAGTACCATCAGGCTCTAAACTTATCCTTGCCTGGATACCTCATTACCCTAAGAACTTCCTGATACTGATAACAACTGATATACACTCATTATCTGTCATCTTGGTCTGTCTGCCTATCTATCTAATCATAGCTAGATGATAGAGTAGAAAGAGTGCCAGGAGTCAAGAAGATGAGTCTTCCTGCATTCAAATCTAAATTCAGACACTTACAAGCAGTGTGACCCTAGGCAAGTCACTTAACCCTGTTTACCCTGCTTGCCTCAGTTTCTCCATGTGTAAAATGAGCTGGAGAAGGAAGTGGCAAGGCATTCCAGTACTTTCATCAAGAAAACTTCCAATGGGATCATAAAGAGTTGAATGTTATTGAAAATGACTGACCAATAGCAACAAGGACATACACGCAAATACTTGTATATACAAACATAAGTACATACACATATACATGTGTGTATGTATATGTTATATGTATTGTGTGTGTATAATCTTAAAGCACTTAACACCAAGTCAAGGAAGTCAGGAGGTGAAGATGAGAGAGACAGAATTCCAGGCTTGTGGGATAGCCAGTGAAGATGTCCAGAGTTGGGAGTGATGTGTTCAAGGAAAGCAAGGGGGCCAGTATCACTAGATTGCAGGGTACATGGAACAGGGGGGAGTGGAGTAAGATGTAAGAAGACTAGAAAGGTAGGAAAAAATGAACAAAATTTTAGGTTTTATCCCAGAGGCTATAGGGAGTCTTTGGAATTTGTTGAATAGAAGGGTTGATATGGTCAGAAATTAGGAAGATCATTTCAAAAGTCAAGTAGATAAACTAGAGTGGGGAGACTTGAAGTGGGTAGACCAATCAAAAAGCTATTGCTGTACTCCAGGAAGTGATGAGGGTCTGGAACGGGTTGGTGGCAGTGTCAGAGGAAAGTATTAGAACACATAGGAGAGATGTTACAAGTAGACTCAGTAGGACTTGGGAACAGATTAGATATGTAGGGTGAGAGTAAGCAAAGGGTCAAGGACAACATCTAGATTGAGAGCTGGAGTGACCGGGAGGATGATCACTCTTTCAACAGTAGTAGAAAAGTTAAAGAGGAGGGGAAGAGAAAATGATAATGAGCTCAGTTTTAGACCTGTTGAGTTTAAGATGTCTATGGGACATTTAGTTCAAGATATTTAATAGACAATGGGGAAGGTGAGACTAGAGGGTCAGGACAGAGGATAGGGCTGGATAAGTAGATCTGAAAATTGGCATGGAGATGACCATTGAATTCATGGGAGCAGATGATTTAACTCAAGGAAATAGTGTAGAAGGAGAAGAAAAGATGGTGGACAGAGAATTGAGAAACATACATGGTTAATGTGTATAACTTAGATGAAGATGCAGCAACGGATACTGAGAGTGTTGAAACTCATAGGAAGAAAACAAGGAGAGCGCGTTATTACAGAGCATATCACAATTAACACTATGGTAACTGTGATCATTGAAAAGAGTAAGTCCCCATTGGCAGAAATTGAAGTACTTCAACATGGAAGGTGGGAAAGGATTAGAGAGGGGAGTGATTTTAGGGGGATTGTTTTTCTAGTACCCTTCCATTCACCTGGTTCACCTGCAAATAAGGGCCAGCCCTGTCTATTAATAACATTTTTGAGAGTAGGGTCATTATATTCTATCATAGATCACTAACACTGAACACATTGGGAGAAACTTATGGAGTGCTAGACCTAATGCCAATGTCTTCCTCTACCAAGGTATTTCCATCCGCGGCTGTAATTCAGGCAAACAAAAGACTCCACAAAACCTGCTCTATCACATTTGTTATTTGGGATACATCAGAATCTGGCACTGGCAAATACATTATGTGCATGCAAGTGAGTGGGGGCAAACTAGGACACTGATGTAAGTTATACCTCTGCGCAGAAGTTGTTTAAATATTTAGAAAAGGGTCACATTGCTTTCTCCTTCTAGACCTCAGTACTAACTATGTACATCAGAAATCTCAAATCTAAAAGCTGTCAGTCACATAGAACTGTGTGCATTCCTCCAAGGATATATTAGATAGTATATTATACCAGGAAGTAGGGGAGTTCAGAATATAGTGGGGTTTGCAGTTTGTCCAGCTTTAGGCTCTTAGAACTGGGGAGTTCCCTCTGGGTCTCAGTCTAGCTGTAGCTTATATGACAGTTCATCAGGTAGCAGTGCCATAATTGGAAGTGAACTTGGTGGGATCAATACTATGAAAACTTCCACTGAGTCTCACTCTTCTCCCCAGACTAAGGTATTATGGAGGAGGATGTGTGTCCCTGGAGAAGTCTTTGTATTTCTCTTCTTGATCTATCTTTGTAGTAAAAATCCCTTTTAATAGCTAATTAATTGTTAATTGATTATATGGAACTGGAGTTCTAGTCACCGGCGCCTAATAGTGGGGTATAGGGGTGGGAGGAGGGGAAACATACTCAACATAGAGACTTGAGAAAGCATTAGAGAAAAATACCTTAACCTTTCAGGTTCTATTTCTGGAACTCTGAGGGGATAACACAGCTGGCCTCTGGGAGAGTGAGAGTGGAATAGTTGCTACATCAACCTTAAATAATAAAAACAGATTTGGTTAGTGCCATAGCATGCTTGCACAGTTATGTTGGGTGATGGGAATTTGGAAGTACTGATTCTATTGCTTCTGCAGCCGTCCTAGAACCAAGAAATTTTTGAGCTGGAAGTGACTTGGAATTAAAATGTAAGCTCTCTGAGGATAAGAAAATGTACTCCTTCCATGTACTCTGTAATACATTGATGCTGGTCTCCTTGCAATTTCTCCCAAAAGACTCCAGACTGTTTGTATTTTCACTGTTTGCCCCCCACTCCCATCTGAAATACTCTCCCTCCTCATCTCTGTATCCTTACTTCCCTGACTGACTTCAAGTTCCAGATAAAACCCCATTTTTTACCAGAAGCCTTTCCTGATCCCCCTTAATGCCAGTACTTTCACTCTATTGATTATATCATTTATCCTGTATGTAACTTGCTTGCAAACAGTTGCTTTCACATCTCCTCCATTAGAATATGAGCTTTCTGAGAACAGGTACGGTCTTTTGCATAGACCCACTCCCTTTTTAGTATCTGCATCAATTCCCACAATGCCTGGAATGTAGTAAATGCTTACTAAATGCTTGCTAACTGTCTAATATGGGAACATGGACAAGAACTGCATAAGATGAGATGTTGATCAGAGAATCACAGTATTTGAGAGCTGGCAGGGACCTTAGCCATACAGTCCAACTCATTTAAAAATGGAATCTCCACTGTGAAATGAGATAATATTTGTTAAAGCACTTAGCTCCAGGCTTGACACAGAGTAGGTGCTCAATAAATGCTTGTTTTTACCACCACCACACACTATGATGTGCCTAACAAGTGGTTATCTAGCCTTTGCTTTAAGACCGCCAATGGAAATTGCAATCAGTCCAACAAGCAATAAACAAACACTTATTAAAGTCATGCTACACTCCAGGTATTGTCCGGGGGCTAGAGATACAGACATCAAAAGTAAGGTGGTCTCTGCTCTTGAACCTACTGAAGTATATAACAAGATGTAACCAATTGGATGAGCATTAAACACCAAATTCAGACTCATTATGAAGGCAATTCTATGCTACATTCTTTAAAATAACTACATGGAAAAACAATTTTTAACATCATTTTGTTTTGAGTTCCAAATTCTATCCTTTCCTTATTCACCTCCCACCTTCCCTGAGGTGATAAGCAGTCCAGTATAGATTGTATATGTGCAATCATATAAAACATATCCATATTAGTCATTTTATGGAAGACAACTCAAACAGAAAAATGAAAGAAGGAAAGAAAGTGAAAAATAGCATGCTTCAGCCTGTTTCAGACAACATCAGGTCTTTCTCTGGAATTAGATGGCATTTTTCATCATGAGTCCTGTGGGATTGTCTTAGATCATCATATTGCTAAGAATAGTGAAGCCACAATTCTTCATTATAGTATATTGCTGTTAGTATATACAATGTTCTCCTGGTTTTGCTTGTTTCACTCAGCATCAGTTTATATGTCTTTCTGTGTTTTTCTGAAATCATCCTGCTTGTCTTTTCTTATAGTACAATAATATCCTATTGCAATCATATACTTCAACTTGTTTAGCCATTTCACAATGGATAGACATCCCCTCAATTTCCAATTCTTGTCCAACACAAACAGAGCTGATATAAAAACTTTTAAAATCTCTTTGGGATATAGACCACGTAGTGGTGTTTCTGGATCAAAGGGTGTACGCAGTTTTATAGCCCTTTGGGTACTATATTCACTTTTAAGAGTTCTGTCCCAGCTAGGTAACATAGGAAGAAAGGAGAATAGCCAACAGATTTCAGGGAGCAAACGACTATTCTGACCCTGATTTCTCTGCTTAGTTCTTGTTCCCACATTTTTAACTACCTCAGATCAAACATCAGCATGACTTTCTTCCTGGCTGGCTTTTGCTTTTTGTTAGCCATTTTCATTGATCTCCCACCCCACTTCCTTATTTCCTGATATGTGGGTATTATATCACTTTTTCAGACTGTGTGTTATTGAACTCTATCTTGACCCTCACTATCTGGTTCCCTCCTTCTATCTCAGGAGCTCTTTATCTGGGATGCACAGGCCCTCAAGGGGTTTGTTGCTAGCTTTCAGTGAATCTAGGATCTTAGATGGGAAATCTTTATTTTTACTAACCTCTAACTGAAATTTAGGATTTCCTTCAATTATTTAAAACTTTTCACTGAAAAGGAGTTCATTGGGCTCACTGAATTACCAAAGACATGACAAAGAAAGGTTAAGATCAACTCTAACTTCATCCATAATCAGATCATCTTTAGTGGACTGCCAGTCCCACTCCTAAACTTCAGTTAACCCAGCCCAGTCCACTGCCAATTTCTCTGAATGCCCTGGGCTTCTGGTATACCTCAATTTGGATAGTAGTGTCAAGAACTGAGGAGAGCATTTAATAAATCTGGAGAAGGAAATAGTGAACTACTCCAGCCTCTTTGCCAAGAAAACCCCAAAAGGGCCATGAAGAGTTGGACGTGACTGAAAACTAGGTAAGCAACAAAAACTAATAAATATACCATTTAGGACATTTTTACAATGATCAGTCTAGTTACTCACTTATTTTAACTACCATGTAGCTTAGCTGCTTTTCTTTATTAATTAATTGCCTTAAAAAAACCTGTCTGAATTTCCACGAATGTGTTCAAATTTTGCATCATTTATATTTCACTAAATATTTCACATATATTTATATTTCACTAAAGGATCAGGCATTACTTTCTATTGACACATATTCAAGGTGTGCTTCTACTGTAGGCATATCAACCACAATATAAGTATAAATAGAGTCCTGATCCAGGAGTCTTTTTTTCTTATGATTTTATTAGTGTTGGAAATTCCCAATGAAGAAATTACTTCTACTGATGTATATTTACAACAGTGTCATGACTTACTGTCTTAGAAATTGGCAAGATAATGCAATAAGTGTTTAAGACACTTTATCAGAACACTGATAGATTAATTCACTTGGTAAGGTCCAGTGTGTATGTGTTCAGGTCTAGAACATTCATGATTCCTAGGCAAATGATTCTATTTTGTTGTTCAGTTGTTTTTTCAATTGTGTCTAACTCTTTGTGACTCCATTTGGGTTTATTTTTTGGCAAAGATATTAGAGTGGTTTGCCATTTCCATCTCTAGCTCCTTTTACAGATGAGGAAACAGAGGCAAGGAGGGTTAAGTGACTTGCCCAGAGTCACACAGCTAGTAAGTGCCTGAGGCCAGATTTGAATTCAGGAAGATCAGTCTTCTTGACTCCAGGCCTGGCATTCTATCCACTGCGCCACTCAGCTGCCAAAATGGTGCCATACCCACTCATGAAATTTTTTTTTAGTGAATTTGCTAATTGCTATTTTTAAAACATATTTATTAATGACATTTATATCACTGTCACTTCTCAGAATCCCCCTTGACCCAATAGAATTCTCCTTGTGCAAAGAAGTACAAGTTAAGTAAAGCATACAAATTCACCACACCTGACAGTGTATATCTCAGTTTCTGTAATCTACACCTCTCTATTGGTAAGAGACAAGTCTAAATTTTTTCATGTTATTTACATTAACTTAACATTCAGCCATAATGTAATATAACATCCAGACACAATAAAAGTTGATTAAAAAGACATCTTATAAAGTGCATTATAGGAACACATTCAATGTTGGTAGAACTGTGAACTTGGGCAACTAGATGGCACAGTGGATAGAGCACCAATGCAGGAGTCAGGAGGACCTGAGTTCAAATCTTACCTCAGACACTTGACACTCACTAGCTGTTTGACCTTGGGAAAGTCACTTAACTCCAATTGCCTCATCCTGGGTCATCTCCAGTCATCCTGATGAATATCTGGTCACTGGATTCAGATGGCTCTGGAGGAGAAGTGAGGCTGGTGACCTGCACAGCCCTCCCTCACTCAAAAGGAAGTCAAGTGCAAGTCATGTCATCATTTCTCTGATGATATGGTCTTCTCCAATGAAGGATGAACACACAGAACTGTGAACCAATCCAACAAATTTGGAGAGCATTCTAGAATTATTAAATTGCCTATATCCTTTGACTCAGCAATGCTGCTACTAGACCAGTTTCCCAAGATGATTGGGGGAAAAAGGAAAAGAAACTGTGTGTTTTAAAATATTTATAGCAGCTCTTTTTGTGGTGGCAAAGAACTGGAAATTACAGGGATGCCCATCCATTGGGGAATATCTGAACAAGTTGTGATATATAAAAGAAAAAATTAGCTTGATGATCTCAGAAGTACATGGATAGATTTGCACTAAATGATGAAGGGTGAAATGAGCAGAACCGAGAGAACACTGTATAGAGTAACAACAATGTTGCTTTAAGAACAACTTTGAGGGACTAAGTCATTTTGACTATTATAAATATGCAAATTAATTACAAAAGACATATGAAAGAAGATGCTATCTTCAGAGAAAGAATTGACAAATAGAAATATATATAGAATAATTTTACACATATGCACACACACAGACACATAGACACACATACACACACACATACACGCACACACATATATAGTATATATTTGTGTCTAATGGTAGCCATCTCTAGGGCAGGGAGATGGGAGAAGAAAAAACAGAATTAAAAGAAAGTTACATAACTTTTTAATATATTTTAAAGGAATAACAAATTGTACATAACAGATTTGCAGTTTCATGTGCAATCATCTTTTTTTTCCTTTTAAGAAATGCTTATTCTATTTCTTAAGTTCAGAATAAAATAAATAAAATTTTTTAAAAGAATGCATTATCACAATGCAATATTTAAAATGGACCTGGACTGATCAGACAGCTCCCAGAAGGAATGTTGTAGGCAGAAAAGCTATTTGCAAAAAATAGTCATGGACAAAGCTTGACCCCAAAGAAGGCATGAGAAAATGTGACTTTCCGCCTTCTACTTCTTGTCATTGCAAAGTTAGGGGACTATGGATGTGAAATGCAATATATGCTGTCAGATGTGTTAGTCTGTTGAAACTGCTTCTCCCTCCCCTCAATATGCTCTTCTCTTTTATTCTTTATTATGAGGGATGGTTCACTGGGAGGGAAAACGGATCAGGAAAGGGATGTGCTGGTAAAAAATTGATGACCTGTTCTTCAAGAAACAAAATTGTATGCAGGACAAATTTTTGTTTAACATACATTATAAAATTTTTCTCCAATCACTTTCTTAACTCTGAACAACTAGCAAAGTATTAAATCGAACCCTGATCTATAGCATCTGACAATTTTAAGATGACTATGCTCATACTGGAAATTTAACAATTTGCTCTCTTGAGCTGGTACAAGCCAGTTGCAACATATCCCTGGGTGAGGCTTAAATTCAGAAATGATGGTGCTGATTACTGCTACTGTTTTGCAAAAGTGGTGATGGGGAAGCCTTGGATGGTGGACTATTACATATATTGTCATTTTCAATCTGATCAGTTTTGCTCATTTTTTTCTTCCTCTTTTTCCTTTAAAATTTATTAAGGGATGGTTCTTTGGGAGGAAATAAGATACAAGGGAGAAACTGGACTGATGTAAAAACCCAAGATTGCAATAAAATTATTTTTTTTAAATGGAGATGCAAAAATAAGACAAATTAAGATGCCAGAATTATAAAACTGTTTTAAAGAGCTTATGAGCTGAGGGTGAGGCTGAGTTGCTCATCTCTATGTTTTAGCCCACCACAGCAGTTTCACCCTTAAAGTGGTTGGCTGATGGCAATCGTGTCCTAAGCCAACCTTAAAAATAATGTTCTATGCAACACTTTGAGAAAGGAAACAAGAAATTCTGGGAAATGATCCTGCCTGTCTCTGGCAAGTTGGTACAAATTGGATTTCTGGATAGTGAAATAATTACTGCTTTTAATGTACTTCATTAATAAATGAAACTCAATGGACCATATGGTGTTTTCCCTTCATTTTCTTATCTTGCTTTGGACAGGCAACGATATATGTCACTGCATATTAAAAGCCTAATGACACACAGCACAGTTTGCCACAAATATACAGAAAATATGAAAGGCTTACTTTCCAAACCATCCAGACCCACTCAGGCAAACATTTTTCCTAGAATAAGAACAAAAGCCCTTGTGTCTGTTCATAGCACTAATCTCTAAGAGCTCCAAATGCTTGATTACCTCCAGGAGCTGGACATAAACAAGCCTGCGTAATATCCATAGTAAGGCCTTATTTAAAATTTAAATTTGATGTTTTTATGGTCTTTAGATCAATTTTCTCTTCACAGTAACTTTGTCATTAAGTATGTACTGTGTATTGTTTTTCTTCCTTTCTGCAAAGAAGAGAGGCAAAGAGTCTCTATCCTGAAAGCCCTAGGTTATAAATAACCCCCTACAGACTACAGACCATCCAGAAAACCTTTGATGACCTATAACTGAGAGCAGATAGGTGTCAAGTAGGTCACCAGACCTGTTAAGACTGATGCTGCAGGAATGCAGGGCAGGTTCAATATTAGGAAAACTATTAGTATTATTGATTATATCAACAACAAAACTAACAAAAACCACATGATTATCTCAATAGATGCAGAAAAAGCTTTTGACAAAATACAACATCCATTCCTATTAAAAACACTGGAGAACATAGGAATAAAGGGAACTTTCCATAA
>CM053769.1:575895986-575919117 GCA_028658325.1 Potorous gilbertii | reverse complement strand
TTCTTTTCCCTTTTCTGGGCATTTTCCCAGCCAGTTACTTGACTTCTGAGAGTCTTCTCACCCCCACCTAGGTCTGCCCAGCTAGTGCTTGGGTTCTGAGATTCAAATGCTGCTCCCCAGCCTCAGGGCTTTTGGCAGCAGGCCTGGCTGCTATTCAATGGAAGCTTAAGTTCTGATGCTCAGGTGGCGGCAGGGCCACCTCCCAGGCTCAGTTCTCTCAGGGGGTTTATGCAGAGACCTTTTGTAATGGAGCTCCTGCCTGCTCTGGGAGCCTCTGGCCTCCTGCTGCCTCTGCTGTTGCCTCCAGAGGGGGCCTGAGTCCCGGAGACACCCCACTTCCCTCTCAGCCCGTCTCTCTCACTGACCTGTGTGTCTGTGGGTGGAGGGATCTTTGCAGCAACTGGTGATTCCATCTCTGAAGCCTGCTTGGATCTGCTCACTCCTCTCAGTGCCACACGGCCAGGGCAGGGCAGGGCTCTGTTCCCGTCCAGTGGGCGATGGTCCTTTGGGATTGGCTTTTCAGGGCTCTCTGGAACGGAAATCTCCTTCACTGTGTTGCTGTGCAGCTTCCACTATTCCAGAATTTGTTGGGAGTTCTTTTTAGAGGAAATCCATGGGCTGTGGGTTTGGAGCTAGTATATGTGAGTCTTTCTACTCTGCCATCTTGACTCTGCCCCTCTACCCATCTATTTTAAAATGCCAGGTAATATGCCCTAGTAAGTGGTGATTACTGGAAAATATGCTATGATTATTGTTTGGGGGTTTCCTATATCATTTTTTAAGATCTCAAATAATTCTATAAATTTATGACTTCTGGAAAAGACATGGAACTTACAAATTTGACTGTTACATAAAGATATTTCTCTAGCAAAACTTTAATAAAATTATGATGTCACCAATGTTGGTACTCCTTCCAATGGTGCTAATCACAACATATTCACACTATTTCATGTTATGAGACTCTTGTCTATGTTCACTCATAAATTCTTCATGGGAGGAACTCTTCAATATGGTGATGAGTCTTCTCTTAGTCTCTTGACATGACAATGCAGCACTTGGGTTTTCCATCTGCTCATTCTCTCTAACTAGTTTACCTTCATTTCTAGTCACATATCTTATTAATTTTATCTCTTCCAGAGCTTTGCACATGTAATTCAGGATTAGGCTTATATTGACGTTTATTTACCTCCCACAGTGCATCTTTCAGTTCCATGATGTGTAGCCATAACACCACTGGGAGAATATTGATTTTAAAAGAAAGAATTTTATTTCATTGGGGAATGGTCATTGAAAAGCACTGTACAGTTTCCTAAATGTCATTCCACTTGTTCTCTTTCCCTCTATTCAGTTCTGCGTGCAGTTCATCATCCATCCATATTGCCAGTCCAAGATATATATTGACAGACCAGGTCTATTGTTGGCTGATTCAACTGCATATCATAAAATAATCCTCAACTATTTAGTTTTTCCTATGTAGACAAAATCAGGAGTGGGGAGAGGGGAGGAAGGAAGGAAGGAAGACGAGACAGAGAGAGAGAGAGAGAGAGAGAGAGAACTTTACAATCTTCTTCATTTTGCATGAACCAAAGGCTCTTTGCAGTATAACATGGAGAACAGTCATTACTCCTAATGGAACCCTCCCCCCTCAAGAAGACCTTTAATCTGGTAGAACTTCTTGAATATCAGGACCCCCTTTTGCCCTAGAGTAGGACTTTAGACACATCTGTCCCCAAGCCCTAAATCCAAGTCTTCCAGCTTCAGTGCCTGGTGCTGGGTTTAAGAGGATGAGGAAAGAGAGATCTGGGCTCAAACCCCAGTGATGACAGAATAACTAGCTTGTGTCATCCTTGGCAAGTCACATAGTCTCTCAGAGCCTCAGACTGCCCATCTATAAAACTGGAATACTAGTACCTGCCCGGGATATTTACAGAAAGGGCTTTGTTAGACTGAGATTTATAGATGGGAGTTTTGGTTGTGCTTATTAATCCTCCAGAAATTCATTTGAAACTCGTATGTCAGGCTTTTTGAACTGTACCTGCTCTCCTTCCTATAACTGACAACCTATCAGTTACTCTCACATACCATTCCGAACCATTGACTAAGTGAGACTCCTTTGGGATTAGCCCTCACTAGTAAAATAAAGGCAATTGAAGAGGTTGGGTGAACAAGTTGTTGCAGATATTTTCTAAATGCTATCAGGCAAGCCCTCTGTAATACTTTCCCCACTTGCACTTACATTCAGTTTGGGTCCCCAGAGAAGCATCTTCTACCTTAGCTTCTAGATGTAACTCTGTGGGTAGCTACTCCTACTATTGTAGCATGATGCTCCCACCTGTGTGTTTCCCATTAATAATCAGTCAGTAGCCTAATTAGCTTTTACCAAGGCCATTTACTAAAATGATATAGGAAGAATAATTGTTACAAAATCTTCCCCACAAAAACTTGGGGTTCATTCTCCCACAAAAACAGTGCCCATGGGAAGAGCAAACGGAAATTTACAATAGCATGGAAATATGGTAGAAGTATAAGATACACATCTGGCAAAGGTTAACTCACAATTCCTATTACTGCCAGATTTGGAAGTATTTTTTTCCTTCTAGAGCAGTCATGTCAAACTATTGGTTTCAAATCAGATTAAAATGCAGTTGGGAAATATTTAACAAAAGAAATAAAAAATGTAATAAAATATAGACAACATTAAATTTTAAAACTGAGTCAATATGGCTACCACAGAGATCCTTTTGTTTGGATAAGTGGCCCTCTTTCTATTTGAGTTTGATTCCAGAGTTCTCATAAAATTTGCATTTGTGAGAGATGCCTGTGTCTTTGTTAAAAATGATTACTTATGTAAGTACTGGAGTTTGTTATTGACTCCTTAGTGAAATTTCATCTTCCTGATGGGGAAATGTAAAATGTAAAAACTGGGTTCTAATGTGAATTTTTTAGACATGACAATTGGCCAAAGTTCTAATTCTGATTTCGTAAGAGTGATAAGTATACAAAGTTTAGGAATGGTCATCTAAAATGATATTAAGGTCAGTAGGAGAGTGGACATCTGGATTTCTACAAGAAGATATAGGAAAGAAGATGCAGAGATGCTGTACTGAAGACAGCCTGAAGGAGCAACCAGACCAGAAAACTGCATTAGATGATGTTCCTCCCCAGATTGCTATATGAGATGGAACCTCTGAAAGGATAATTCAGTGATCTACCTTTGGACCTTGAATCTCTGTATCTGTACTTACAACAAGGGGACTGCTCCTTTGTAATTTGTCAATGCTTCAACTTTACCCCCTCCCTATATTCACGTGAACGAAGAAGGATAGATGAAGGGAGGAAGTCATGGGGGAAAGAATGTGAGGAGGTATTATTGATTGGATTTAGGTGTGGAAACAGAAATTCTAAAGCTTGCTCATGTCCCCATCCAAACTTGGTCTTCTCCTTTCAATACATTCTGGTGGTCATGGTTTGGGGGTAGCTAGTGGAAGCAAATACTGTGGTGTGTGCTCATTGCATTAAGTGGCATTGTTCTTTTGCCTGTCTGCCTGCTTTGCATGACATTATGATTCTGAATGAGCAAGAGTGGATCCCCTTGAATGTGGAGATAGGGGGTGAACTGGTCGACAAAGACAATTCCCTGGTTGAGCAAATGTATTGGGAATGGTGTGAGAAGTCTTCAAAGGAATGAAAAATAAGAGGGGGGACTGAGTGGGATAAAGTGAACACTTCTCATCTAGAGTAGATCAGACCCTAGGCCTGAGTTTCTGAACTTAAAGGTATAAAACCACTTGCAACCCCTCTCCCCTTGTGTGCTTAGCCCATTTCCTTAGGACATTGTACAATCGAAACCCCTTGCAGAACAAAGGAAATGTTTGTTCAGTTTCTTTTTCAATTCTTTGCATCAGGGGAATTCCTGAGAATATTCCACTTGCTCAAAACATTACCCAATAGAGTTAAAGGTTAAGTTAGGGGGGAGTTTTGTGGTTTTTAGCTTTATAATCCTGCATCTGCTCTTGTAAGATGCTTCCCTGCTCCAGGAAACTGAGACCACCTGCTTCTTGCAAGAAACAAATAAAGGACTTTCTGTTTATACTTTGAGATGCCTCTGAGTAGTCAATTTGAGTAGGGGTCTTGCCACCCCACACAGTGCTGAAGTGGGTTGGCCATAGGATTGGCTGATTCTTTGCACCCTTGGGCTTCCTACTCATTAATGAAAGTCTCCATCATCTCCAATATGAAGCTCATCTGGAATTCTCATCTGGAGTGCTGCTGTGCTCTTTTAGAGAGAGCTTAGATCCTTATGCTAGATCAGACAGAAGTCTCTCATTCTATTCCCTTAGGGACTCAGGGTGGTTGCTGTTGTTGAGTCATTTTTCAGTATTCAACTCTTTGTGACTCCATGTGGGGTTTCCTTGGCAAAGATGTTAGAGAGGTCTGCCATTTCCTTCTGTGACTCATTTTATATGTGAGGAAACTGAAGCAAACAAGATTAAATGACTTGCCCAGGGACACACAGCTAGTATGTGGGGTCAGATCTGAACTCAGGTCTTCCTGATTCCAGGCCTGCCACTCTATGCACTGCCCACTTAGCTATCTTCTCCCAGGCAGGAGGTAAGAGAGCAAAAGTCTCACCTTTCTTTCCTTTTTGTCTGGTTCAGAGCTGGATCCCTCATCCACTCTAACCTAGGGTAACCATTTCCCAAATCTCTATCTCTGCAGGCTAGCTCATAACTAGACAATGACCACTGGCCTAATAATTACCAAGGAACGCTGGGGTACAGGAGCTCCTAGTGCTTTTTTTTTTTAATTTAAGATTATTCTATTGGTTTATACAAACTAGTTGCTGGAGGAAAAAGAATCTGGGTAGCCTATGCCTTAGGGACAAATTCATTGCATTTCTTGGTTACTCAGCTATTTTCCAGACTTTTTCAAATGCAAATAAGCAACTCTAACCTTCTGGTCCTTAACCAGGTACAGGATGATTCATTCACTTCTCAAAGGACCACAACCTAATTAGAAACAAATGAGATCTGAGCACATGGTAGAAGACTGGGGTTGTAGAAAAATAGATAAAGAACTTAAAGAACTTAAGTCTTATATCTCAGTGTCACTGTCCTTACCCCTTATTACCTGAAAATTTGACAAAGTGTCAAAGGAAGCCATCTTTGTCATCACTTTTATTTCACTGACTTCTGTCTACCTTATTGTTAGAAGTGAACCTAACAAGCCCCCAACAGTGAGAAACATGCTCACCTTAAAGACTAATACCTGTTGTGAAATCTGGAAGGCCTTTATTTATTAATCTTTATGGCCATTTCCCCTGAATGGACAAGTAGGCTCCCCAGTAAGGTTACAGGACTACTGCAACACATGCAGAAAGATTTCTACACTGTTTTCTGAACTTTGGATTTCCTGCAACACCATCCCTTGGCCATATGGCTCCATGTTCTCCTCTCTGATAGGCCCTTCATCACACAGGTCCTTGGGTTTGCCTGTTGATTTCTAGCCTCTAACCTGTCAATGCTAGATCACAACCCTTATCGCCTAGGAATGTGGACAACAGAACTTTCTTACTCCCCACACATTTCTGTTCTCTCAGTGGCTTTCTTGTTTGCTGGCTAGTTTACCTGCCACTGATGTTCTCCTATCTCTCAGTTCCCTTCAGTTCCTGCAGAGTTCAGTTCCTGGAGAGTTCCCTCTCCAGAGGGAGCCATTTGGTCTCCTAAACCTGGTACCTCTTGCATTGGTCTGATGTCTGACATCTGAATGAACTCTCTGGCATTCTGTTTACACACCTGTTCTCTATTTGCTGACTTAAACCTAGAACTTCATATTTGCTCTGATCTGTAATTATTTTTTTCAAAAAGTTTTATTGATGTATTTTATTTTTACATTACAAACATTTAGGAATCACTCCCACTTCACAAGAAATCTTCTGTAACAAAATAAAACTGATAATATAAAAAGATAAAACTGATAGTATAGCAATACCCGCTGAAATTTCATGCAGTATTTTTATATCTGTGGCATCCCCACCAATACAAACAAACAAACAGATATCTGTTTTCTCCTCTTCTCTTCACCTCATTGAAAAAAGGAAAGGAAAACAAATTTTTTGTAAGAAATATGCAAAGTCAAGCAAACGAAATTCTCTAAATGTCTGTATGCCATGTTAAAATAAAAAGTTCTGTGAAATGCTAAAATAGAAGAAATTCAAGTTCCAAAAGGGAGACCTAGAGTGAACCAGAGTCCAATCACGGTTTACAAATATTACAAATGCACTTACGGCTGAGAAGAAGCTTGCAAGCTGAAACAGTAAAGACAATGTTCTCATTGACTCAAAGGGCAATGGAAAAGGGTAAGATATTTATATGTATTTGAGGTATTTAGGACTTTTTGATGTATTTATGGCTAAGTCAGGGTTAAGGTAGAAACACAATAAATTGAAAAGTCAGGGGCATATTAGGGCTTATGGAGAGGATATCTGTAAATACAATAAATCGGAAAGCAGGATGTTTGCTGCTCTTTAGATAATTCATGGACCAAGATGTCTACTTCACATTAGATAAGTCTGATACCAAGATATTTGCTTTTCTCTCTGAGTTGATCAAGACTGCTTTCAGTAATTGCATGCATGTCTGAGTTCAGCTAAAGTTTATTTCACAAAGGATCACTGGTACATCAAGCAGCCCTGGGCATCAGAAGTCCTCCTGATTGGCTCATTGTGGATCTACTCCCATTGTCTGGTTCCCCTGTGGAAAAGGGAAGCTCTAGCATATTTAATTGGTTAGCAAAAGTATTTCGGAGCTCATGTCCACAGCAAATATGTAAACGTGGTTAGCTCTGAAATAAATCAAAATACAGAGGGGAAAATAAAAGCTTCTTTAATTGAAAGAAAGAGAGTTTAAGCCTGGGGCACCCATATATGTGATTCCATGGATGTCCATTGAGAAAACTTACAGAAAGGCTTTTTATACATTCATGATGATCTAAGGGGGGGGGGGTGTTAGTGAGGAATGAGCCTGATCATGAGGTTGCAGCCATCTTTGGCCATCTGAGCAAGAAAACCCACCTCATATCGGTTGCTTTTTCCCTTCATGTTCCAATTCACCTTAAACCTTAATGAAAGAGGCAAGGACAATTGGAGTCACTTTAGGGAACCGAGGCTACCCCAAACTGGACTCTGTTCATAGGATAAACAGAGCTAAAGCTCACCAGGGTGGAGTCCAGTCCAATCTAGTTGAGATTAAGGTACCTAAAGAACTGGAATGTAATGTCATTTCTCACATTTTTCTGGAGAGAGGGGCTTCACTTACTATCAGGACAGCCTTTTAACAAGGAAGGGAATATTACCTTTACTATTAATAATATTAAAATTAATTTTTCTGCCAATATATGTGTATGTATGTATGCATGTGTATATTGTTAGAAATGCACCTGACACCAAATTTCAGTATCAAGATAATTTTTATTGAGAGAGTCCAGAGGATGGACACTCCTGGTCAGAAATGGGCTCTACTCCTTTGTGGGAAGAGTAAGCACTGAGTACAGAAACAAAAAGATATTTAAGCAGTTAGCTGGTGAGTTTCCTCCCTTCAGATACCAGATTAGTCTGTTTCTTCCAGGTTACAGACTTCCTTAAATTGCCTTCTCGTGTTCCCTCCTTGATATGTGTAAACATGTAACCCCCACCTCATCATACATTGCCTGTTCAAAAATGGTGGCAATCTCCTCCCTTAAGGTGTATCAGTTAATATTCATGAAGCTCATTAAACATGCACAGTTATAATCTGACCTAGTTACAAGTTGGCCCTGACTGTTTGAGCTGGATCAATTTATATCTTGATTTTGAGGGTGAAGCAAACTCACTAACTCTAATTTGATTGGCTTATAGGCATCTGCAAGAATATGGTTTCTTTGTGCTGGAAAACACCTAAGACACCTGCAGTTGTTAAGACTTAATCTTTGTCTAACTCTTACAATTTACACCCTTTTCTCTTTTAACAGAAATTAACTCTCCACACCTTTTATCCACATTGCCCTAATTTATACTGTTTTAACATCATTTCACACTCTTCCTCGGGGGAAAGGGTTTCATCACGGTTATCAATTCTCGCAATCAACATCTTGCCTCCTGAAACCAAGGGAGAATTTTTAGTGAGGGTTGTTTCTATTAGCCTTTGTACTAACCCTCTGATACAAGGAATGACACAACATCCTACTGCGGTTAGGACCCCAGCTGCCACAATGAGGGAGGTTGTGATGGAGATTGCCATCCCCTTCCATTTCCCAAACCAGCTTTCTAGCCATCCTGTGATGGGATCATCATTCCATAATGTTAGGCTAACTCCTCAGAAAGGGCATTTAAGCCCTGCAGTGCTCGGGTGATGGAACCATCAGGACCCTTGTTACTGGAATGAAAGTGCAGCAGGTCCCAGTGCCTATCTGGCAAAGGGTAACTCACAACAATTCCTGTTACTGCTGGGCCCGAAAGCTTTTATTTTTCCCTTCTAGCATAGTCACGTCAAACCAGATTAAAATGCAACTGGGAAATATTTAGCAAAATAAAAATAGAATAAAATGCAAATCTGATACTATAATATGTATATATATATATATGTAATGTGTGTGTGTGTGTGTGTGTGTGTGTGTGTGTGTGTATCCATCCTTCTGTACCCTAAATCTACCACCTCTCCATCATGGAGAGCATGTTTCATTATTGATCCCCTGGAACCGTCAATGCTCATTGGATTGACCATGGTTCTTACAGCTTTCTAAGGTGTTTCTCTTTATAGTGTTGTTCTTAAAGAATTGTTTTCTTGGTTCTTCCTCAGTTTATAAAAGCCCTCAGGATAGTTCACTTTTATAATATTGAAGTTACAGTATCAGCTCTTCTCCTGGTCCCATTTCCTTCCCTTTGCATGAGTTCCTATAAGTCTTTTCACAGCTTCTTGAAATCACTTATTTCCTTCTTTCTTAATGCAATTGTACTGCATTGAATGGGTGTTACCTTACCCTGAGTACCTTCAAAGCCCTTGTCCTAAATTTCCATCACAACCTCCATCATTGGGGCAGCTGGGGTCCTAACCGCAGTAGCATGTTGTGTCACTCCTTGTGTCAGAGGGTTAGTACAAAGGCTAATAGAAAATTCTCCCTTGGGTTCAGGAGTCAAGATATTGATTGAGAGAATTGGTAACCGTGATGAAACCCTTTCCCCTGAGGAGGAGTATGAAATGATGTTAGAACAGTATAAATTGGGGCAATGTCCTAAAGGGTCTCCCAGTGCATCCTGGGTCATCTCCAGGCATCCTGATGAATATCTGGTCATTGGATTCAGATGGCTCTAGAGGAGAAGTGAGGCTGGTGTGCTGCACAGCCCTCTGTCACTCAAAACAAAGGCAAGGGCAAGTCATGTCATCATTTCTCTGATGGCATGGTCTTCTTCAGCAACGAAGGACACACACACACACACACACATACAAAACTACTGCATTGTATTCACATGCTGCCATTTATTGTCATTCCTCAAATGTTGAACATTGCTAAAGTTTTGAGTTTTTTTACAGCCACAAAAAAACCCTGCTGTAAATATTTTTATGCATTAAAGACCCTTTCCTCTTCCTTTGATTGCTTTTGGTTATAGGGCTAGTGGTAGTATGGCCATTTAATAACTGCGTGTAATTCCAAACTGATTTCTAGTATGTTTGTGCCTATTCACAGGCCAACCAACATTAGTGTGCTAGTTTTCCCATAGCCCCTCCAACATTTGTCATTTTCCTTTTGTCATCCTTGCAACTCTGATGGAGATGTGGTAGCATCTCAAAATTGCTTTAATTTTCATTTCTCTAATTAGTAGTGATTTGGAGCATTTTTTAAAATGTGGCTATACAAATAAGCTGAGTTGCTTTCCTTGAAAACTTTCTGACTATATCTTTAGATCATTTATCGATTATGGAATAATTCTTATAAATTTGAACCTGTGGTTATTCCTTCATTTTCTTTTTCTTATCTTATTGCTATAGCCAGCATTGCTAGTGCTATGTCAAACAGAAATGGGGACAATAGATATCCTTGTTTCACCCCTGAATTTACTGAAAATGATTCAAATTTCTCTCCATTACAAATAAAGGTAACTCTTGGTCTAAGATACATACTACTTATCATTTTAAGGAAAGGTCCATTTATTCCTGTGTTTTCTAGTGAAAACAAGAGAACAGA
Source organism: Potorous gilbertii (assembly GCA_028658325.1). NCBI lineage: Eukaryota > Metazoa > Chordata > Mammalia > Diprotodontia > Potoroidae > Potorous > Potorous gilbertii. The sequence continues at coordinate 575,908,899 of CM053769.1, read as the reverse complement.
AATAAGTATTCCATTTTGTCAAAAGCCTTTTCTGCATGTATTGATATAATCATGGTTTGTGTTGATTTTGTTAATTAACGTTAAGTTTATAATATATATTAATATATTTGCATATTATAAGTAAGTTTATTTTCCTAATATTAAACCAATCCTATATTCTTATAAATCCAATCTGGTCATAGTATATAATCTTTATGATATGTTGTTTTAGCTTCTTTGCTAATGTTTTATTTACAATTTTTACATTTATGTTAATTGTATATATTGGTCTGTGGAATTTTTTTTTCTGTTTTGATTCTTCTTGGTTTATGCATCAAGACCATATCTGTGTCAGTGAAGGAATTTTGTAGGATCCCTTTGTTTGCTTTTTTTGCAAATGACTTAGGTTTTATTGAAATTAATTATTCTTTGAATGTATAGTAGAATTCACTTGTGAATCTATCTGGTTTTGGAGTTTTTACTTTGGAAATTCATTTATGACTTATTCAACTTCTTCCTCTGAAAATGGGTTATTTAAATCCTGTATTTCTTTTTGTTGTAGTGATTAATTTGGCTGTTTTATGTTTTTGTTCATTTACTTCACTTCAAGTTGTTGATTTTTGTGTCATATAGCTAGGCAAAATGGTTTCTATTACTATCATTTATTTTTTCATTTCATGTGAATTACCCTTTTTTCTTTTTTGATACTGATAATTTTGTTTTCTTATTTTTCTTTTTAATCAAATTATTTTATTTGTTTCCTCCAAAAACTTCCAGCTTTATTTATTAATTCATTTTTGTTGTCAATGTATTACTTTCTTTAATTTTTAGTACTTTCATTTTGGTGTTTAATTGTGATTTTTAATTTGTTGATTTTTGAATATTTTTATTGCAGTTCTTTGCAGTTCCCACTTTATTGATGTACTCTTTCACTTTTTGTTAATAAAAATGTTTATAGACACATATTTCCCCCTAAGGACTGCTTTGACTGCATCCCAAAATTTTTGGTATGTTGCCTTATCTTTGATGAAATTATCATTTCTATGATTTATCCTTTTACCCAACAATAATTTAGAATTAAATTATTTCATTTACAGTTGATTTTTGGTATTTTTAATGTTTCTTTATTTAATACAATTTTTAAAGGATTGTATTTCTGCTGTACAATCTTTCTGCTTTTCTGCATTTGTTTGTGAAGTTTTTATGTTCCCAGACATAATGAATTCTTATAAAAGTTTCATACACAGGTGAGAATATATATATATATATATAATCTTTTCTATTTCCATTCAACAATCACCAGCAATGTATCATATCTACTTTTTCTAAAATTCTATTCAAGTCCTTAGCTTCTTTCTTGATTGTTTTTTTTTTTTATTAGGTTTGTCTAAGACTGATAGGGGTAAATTGAGGTTCCCCTTATTATTTTTATTGTCAATTTTCAGTTCTATTGTCTATTTTCTTCTTGTAATTCACTTAGTTTTTCCTTCAAGTATTTAAAAGCTGTGTCATTGGATGTGTGTGTGTATGTGAGTGTGTGTGTGTGTGTGTGTGTGTGTGTGTGTGTGTGTGTGTGTGTGTATATATATATATATATATTATTGAAATCAATTCCTTGTGTATTACCTTTCAGCAAAATGTAGTTTCCTTTTTTATATCTTTCAATTATCTCCTTTTGCTGTTGCCTTCTTTGAAATCTAATAGTTACTCTTCCTCTTCTATTCCTTTTTCCCTCTTCCTGTTCCTATTTGTATCCCTGCTGAGGTGAATGTATTTCTACACCAATCTGTGTGTGTGTTTCTGTGTGTGTGTGTTCAGTGATGCTTCTTACTCCTTTCATGTTTGCATGGTTTTTACACAATCCCTTATGCATATTAGCAAGTTTTCTCATCTTTTCTCCAATTTTCCTTTAATGTATCCTCTTCTCACCTACTTTTTCTCTTTTCTTATGTCTTTAAAATAACAAAACTATAATCCTTCCATTTCTTTTAACTCCCTCTGAATCCTTGTGACAATAAGATTCTAAAAAAATCTTTTTTTAAAACATCCCCTTCTCCATTATTATTGTGACTTTGAATGAATAAATATTTGTAATGTGCCAAGTACTACGCAAAGCAGTAGGAATGCAAATTCGAAAACAAAGATAGTCGTGTCCTTAAGAAGCTTATGTTCGAATAGTGAAACAATATGTATATGTATAACTAAATACAAAGCAAATACAAATAAAATACAAAGTAGTTTCAGGAGAATGTTGTGGGAGGGTAGAATGGGAAAATACTTATATAAGCGGCAGAACTTGAGCTAAGTACAGTTTTTATTCATTATGCCACAAAGCAACTTAATGGCAGGATACAAGAACTGAAAAGAGCTCTTCTACAACTCATTTCTCCTCTTCCTTTCTCCCCCCTCTTTCTCCCAACCTCTTTAGATTTGGGCACCAGTTTTGATTATTAGAAGAGGGAAGTGGTCAGACCTGTGCCTTAGGAAAATCATTTTGTCAGCTAAGTGGAGGATGGAGTGGGATGTCTTGAGGCAGGGGAGTCAATTAATCCAATTAGAAGGCTATTGTGATGGTACAAGCCCGTGCTGAGAACTTGAACTATCGTGATGTCCATATGAATGGACATACGAATATGTGTGAAAGACTGTATAGACATAGACATATGCAAGATTTGGGCAATTGGTTGAATGGATGGGATGAGGGAAAATGAGGGGATGAGGATGATTCCAGTGTTGGGAACTTGGTCAATGGAAAGATGGTAGCGTCCTCTGAAAAAAGGGGAAAGTTTGGAGGAGGTGGGGTTTTTTTTTCCTGAGAGAAAGATAATGAGTTAACCGATCTCTTCCCCATGCTCATTTTTCTCTTTCTTACCTCTACAGTAGACGTGTTTGCTGTGCAAGGTACACACCTCCCTTAAACACCCTAGCAGAAGGACACTTGTCCTGTCACTTGGTAGTGTTTCCTATGCCTGGCATCCCTTGGGCCTTTTTTAGCTGTTAGCCTCTCCAGCTCTGAAGTGTTCTGTTCTCCCTATTATACCAGCACTTTGAAGTCTGATTTAATGGAATTTTGTTCATCTTTCTCTTAAAGTGGTAATATGCTGGTAAATGCTTAACAACTGGTTCTCTAAAAAATATATATTATATATACATATATATTATATATATGTGTGTGTGGGTATGTATGTATATATACACACACACATTTATAGATATAGATAGATATGTATATATGTGTATATACACATATACATACATATATATGTGTGGGTATGTATATATGCACACATGCATATATACACATCTATCTCTAGATATAGATAGATGTGTATATGTGTATATATACATATATATATATATATATATATACACACACATACATACATACACATATGGCATACTTTTAAGTTTAATCTGAATTATTAACATTTTCTCCATCCCTTTTTAATTATAGAAAATCAAGCTCTTATTTCTAACATTTGTTTGTCCCCAAGATGTAAAAGCTCACACTGAACATTTTAACAACGGGTGAACACATCACATGAGCTATCAGGAAGGACCAGATGGTGAGGGTGAGGATGGAGGGGGGAGGGGTATGTTGAAAGTAGCTAAGAGACTTCACAGGATGGAATAATGTTAACAGATTACACAAAGGACAGAAACCTGACTTCCTTCAAGATTTAGTTCAAATGTCACCACCATCAGGAAACATTTCTAGGCCTCTTCAGTTGTTTTTCTCTTTAAGATTATATCTCATCTACTTTGATTATATCTTGCATTTATCTATTAATTTATATATTGTCTTTCTCCATTAGACTTGTAAGTTCCTTGAGGGCAGGGATCGTTTTTTTTTTTTCACCTATCACCAGTCCTTAGCACAGAGCTAAGTGCTTTATAAAGCTTATTTACTAATTGATCAATGTCAAGAAATATAATTAGGAACTTTTGTACCCAAGGCAGGACCACATAATATCCAGGCAGCCAACAAGGAATACACCCTTAATTAGGAGGAAGGTAGTAAGAAACAGGAATAGGAACTCACCCACACCCACTACCTGATAAATTCCTATTTTAATGAATTATTCTTGCTATCTAGGTGTAAGCTTTATTTTTTCTATACTACTGAAACCACAAGTGTTTTCAATATGCTTTAAATTCAAACTTTGGAAATTACCCCTTTCCCTACCTCCTCACCCCCCAATTCTCCTGACCTAGTAGTTACAATTAGGCTAAATGCTTCTTGAATATGAAGAGGGACCTGGCACCATTTGGACCGTAATGGAAACACATTTTTAAACCATTTGTGGGGAGAAATTTAAATGACAAAACATGGGACTACCTTTAAAATCAGGTCTTTACAGTGATCAGAAATACCTTTTACTTTATTTTCGTATTCATCATTACTTAGCCCAGGTAGAATCAGGAGAAAAATAGCCAACAAGTTTCCAAGAGGCTCAGATTTCCTCTTTAACATTTACAAAGAGAACTCATGAATATTGCTCCACACTGGGGAGAAATAATAATAGTAGAGGAATTGAATAAATGGTACTGACTGTGACTCAGGCTTTTGGTTGTCCAAAATGAATCATTTGTAGAAGCAAAACAAGTATCAATACCTAGAGATGTCACAAGCAGGGAAACAAACTTGACACTGTGTAATAGCTTCTGTTTGTAGTTTATGGTACAAAATAGACAAGCTTTGGAACATGAGCTTTTATTGCTCAAATCAACAAAAACAACCCTGGACCAGCTCTCAGAATAGTCGTAGCCCATGTACACCAGATGGAAAACAATTCTGCCAACCTTCTCAGCTGTTTGGACATCTTCCTCAGTGGGTCATGCCTAGAGGCTCGATTCTGACTTCCATCAGATCTTGCCTTTCGTTCAAATTAGGACTTCTTCCTCTCTCTATTTTAGCAGTATTCCAACCCCTAACAGGAGATAGTTCTCCTTGATTGTTAATACATCACTTTCTTTATGAAGTGAGGAGGCACTGAATCATTGGATGTTAATTTCTATGAGCTTTTAAATCCCACAGTTACTGTCAGTGGAAAGATTACATTCTTGATTATACATGCGTATCTATCCACCTTTTTTTTTTTTTAACTACAAGTCTAGGGTCACAAGATTTACAAGGTGGAAAGTCCCTTATAGGTCAACTCATTTTACAGATGAGAAAACTGATGCCCAAGGTTGTTTGATTTTTAAAAGCCTAGGTTTGTTATTGGGAGCATGATGTTATCAGGAAAAATAATGATAGCTGACATTTGCATAGTGCTTTACATATATTAGGTGACTTAATTGTCATGACACCTCTATGGGGTAGGTGCTACAGACATTGTCTCAGTTTTACAGATGAGAAACTTGTGTACGGAGAAGTTTTAGTAATTTGCATTAGAAGCCAAATCCCCACAGCCTCCAAGTCTGAGAATTCCCCGGACTGGGTTCTCAGTCCCAGGTTACTTCATTCTCTGGGCCTCTGTAACATGAGAAGTTCAGGTTTTCTAACTCTAAAATTCTAAATGCACACCTAGTGTGGCTTCTAGTATAGTCAGTTACCTATTTAGTGTTGTTTCAGTGTAATTATGTTTTTTGCCTCCTAAATGTATTTGTTTCGGGCCAGTTTCCTCAATTGTAAAATGGAGGTAATATTAACACCTATCTTCCAGGGCTGTTTGGAGACAGTCTTTAGAAAGTGCATATCACAGTGCTTGGCACATAGTAGGTGCTTAATAAATACTTGTTTCCTGCCTTCCTTGAGGAGAGGTAGTAACGACTGGGGATCACAAAAGACCTTGGGGCATGTGAGCTGAACTTTGAAGGGAGCTGAGGAGTCTCTGAGGCAAAGGGAGAAAGAAGTGCATTCAAAGCCTAGAGAAAAGACAGGAATCAATAGAAACTAGAGATGGTATGAGGAAATGAAATCTATAGATTATAAATATTATTTTCAAGACCCTCCAAAAACACAATCCTGAGGGTTTTTTTTTAAAAAGAAATTCCATCAATAACTGTGATATTAGGCAAGTTGAAATCTTAGTTCTCCATTTCATAGACTCTCAAAGTTGTAAGGAATCTTGGTAGCCATCTACTCTAATCCACATGCATGAAGAAAGACTCCCTATATAACATTCTTTTTTTTCCCTCTATAACATTCTTGACAAGGCATCATACTGCCTTTGCTTGAAGACATCTAATGAAATGGAACCCATTGCCTCCTGAGGCAGTCAATTCCACTTTTGGATAGCTCTGATTGTTAGAAAATTTTTAAAAACTCAAATCAAGTTTAAATTAGCCTCTCTTTAGCTTCTACTCTTTGTATTCTAAGTCTAGTTCCTTTCTCATGTGAGAGCCCTTCAAATAATTGGGTATTGCTCTCATCCTCCCTTCTCCCAAATTTTCTTTTCTCTACGCTGAACAATTCCGGTTCCTTCAGTTATTTCTCACATGGCAGGAATTTCTCACCATGGTAGAGGTCTTCTATCACTCTGCAACTCTTTAGTGTCCTTCCTAAAATGTGGTATCCTGCATTGAACATAACATTCCAGATGTGTTCTGACTGGGACAGCAAACAGTAGAGCTAGCACATCCCTAGTACTTGACCCTTTCTCTGAATCTAGCTTAAGATGTAATTGACTTTATTGGCTCCCATTTCTCTCTTATACTCTGGGCATTTTCTCTGACTGCCCCCCATGCCTGGAACACCCCCTTTTCTCATCTCTGTCTCCTGGCCTCCTTGAAGTCCTAGCTCAAATCTCACCATCTACTTTCCAAATTCCCCTTAATTCTAGTACCTTCTCTCTGTATATTATTTATTTCTACTTTATCCTGTATATATCCTGTTTGTCCGTAGTTATTTACATGTTGTTTTTCCCAGTAGACTTTGAGCTTCTTAAGAGTAGGGACTGTTTATTTTTTTAACCTTTTCTTTATAATCTTTCTTTATCATGGTGCTTGGCACAAAGTAGATGTTTATTTATTCACTTGTTTAACTGAAGGATCAAGTCAGACCAGTTTGAATGATCTTAAAGTAGCCTTGAAATATTATGTTATTATTGTATTAGGCAGTAAAGAGTTCTTTTTTTTTTCCGCTGACAGTTATGAAGATATTCATGAGTCAGAACTTGGGAAGAGATTGGGAGAGGAGGAAGGGCATGCCAGCTTAAAGACTCATGACAAGAATGTGGAGGAAGAAAGAAAAAGAGAAATGAGACTGGCAACTTTTCATTATAGAGTGATGAAGCTATGTGTCTGTCCAAAATGGGGGTATAGATTAGACCTGTGATTTCACTGATATAGAGAACTTTCAGATGAGGAAACTCTTACTGATATAGCTTATTATAATCTGGAAGTTAAATGGGGAAGGAGAGGGGCGGCAAGGGGAGAGACATTTATATAGTACGTACTATGTGTCAGGCACCCTTGTGAAGCACTTTACAACTATTATATCATGTGATAAATGACTTGCCCATAGTCTCACGGAGGTGGTCCTTGGGTCTAAGTTTTTCTGGCTTTGTGGCCAGCTCATTATCTCTTATGGCATGTTGCAGTCTCACTGTCTCCAAAATAGGTTTGATTTTTTTCCCCCTTTTGTCTGAAACTTGGTGTTCAGAAATCCATTTCAATATCTCAAGATAATCCTGCAAGTATGGCATTTCTCTTAATGCATGTATTCATTCATTCAACAAGCAAGCATTATATGCCTCCTATGGCAAAGTACTGGAAATACAAAGACAAAAAGGCCAACCCAAAATATATATCAAGTAGTTTGGGGGCATACTATCAATTAGGGAAGTAGGTGAGGTTCAGGAAAGACCTTGTGTATAGGAGGTGGTATTTGAGCTGAGCCCTGAAAGAAGTTAGAGATTCTCAGGGGTAGAGATGAGGAGGGAACACACCCCAGATATGGGGAACACCCTGTGTGAAGGGGCATAGAATCACAGACCTAGAGCTGGCCCAGCCCCCTTGTTTTATAAATAAGGAAACTGAGACCCAGGGTAGAAAATAACCTGCCCAAGATCAAACCTGGTAGAGTAAAGGGCAGTCAGGATTCAAGTGAGCTCATAAAACTCCATGTTCGGCATAATTGCCACCGTACCATGCTGCATGAAGACACAAGGAGGCAATGTTTTATATGAAGATAATGACAGGTGAATTTTGCTAGAATGAAGAATATAGAAGGAACAGAGGTATCCTTGAGCTAGATTACAACCTTTCTAGCCAATTGTCCAGTTTGCATTGTGAGTTTTCACACCTTGGAAATCAGCAAATAGTACAAATTGGGGCTCAATACACGACTTTGTTAATTTTTTAGATTTAACAAAATTGTGGAGAAAGTGTTAGTAATGCAGATTAAACTTTTAAAATGTATCATGGGTAGGTTTTTTCACCCCAGGATCAGTTATTAAACATTCACCAGCATGACCCTGAATGAGGAGGGGAAATATGGAAAGACTTGAAACTAAATAATAACAGCTAGGACTTATAAAGCCCTTTAAGATATGCGAAGTGATATTATATTATTTGACTGATATTATATTATTTGAACATCACAACAGTCCTGGGAGGTGGGTAACATTATTTTCTCCATTTTACAGATGAAGAAACTGAAGCAAGTACAGAGGTAAGTGACTTGCCCAGGGGGGTCCTACCACTAGTAAGTATCTGAGGTTGGATTTGAACTCAGGTCTCCCTGACTCCAGGTTTAGAACTCTGTCCTTTTCACCATCTTGTTGCCTCTGTGAAGACCTTCAAACAGTGAAGTTTCTTGATCAGTTCTTAGGTCAATCATTGCCTTTCCCATACAATATGATTTTCTTTCACTGTGGCTTACTCAAAACTAGTTGTCTAGGATCCTGAAACTGTCATGATACCCCAGTCATAGAGGTTTCTGTGTTCCCTCAGTCCTAGATTTCCTCCCTTTCTCAAAGATTTATTGGTATTCTCGAATCTCCACATCCTGTCAACACAAGCGTAGAGTTCCACATTTCTTTATTACTTTGACTAACCAGCTTCATAAGCTGTCAGAGAGAAACTGTGAAGCCTACTGCCAGGAACCAGAGGAAAAGATACACCCCCACCAAGCTGCCAGACCTGGTCAGGTGCATGACTCCCTGGGCTGCCATTATCTCTCACATTACAAGCTAATTTCCTGGTTCTCCGTAAACAAACTACAGAGAAAGCTGGCTGAATCACTTCGGGGAATGATGGGGCTCTGAATTACAGGCCAGTCTCTTGAGCCCCAACCTCTTAGCAAAGACTATTGCTGTCTCTTCATTTCAAATCTTGCATAAACAGATGGTTCATATTATTTCTATATGATGCATGATCTTCGAGAATGAAGGACAAAGAACAACATAGGATGCATGTAATTTTAGCCAGAGTTAAATGATGCTACCCTGCCCCTGAGTCCCAGTGGTCAGCTTAACTCAGAAGCTCTACTGAGAGACTGTGTTCACACTAAGGCAGGCTCTCCTTTGTGACGGACCCCATGCTAGGTGGTGACTGACAGGATACATCCTGAGAAGGAAGTGCCTCTAAAAATTTCCTTTAGCTTTGAGGAAGTTCTCCCACCTTCATTGTGCACTAGAGAGAGAATCTATGAGAGAAAGACAGACAGACAAAGATAGAAGCAGACAGAGACAGAGAGTCACAACAGAGTTCTGCTGTTAGTATGGCTTGAAGCCCAAAGTACCCCACTGCTCACTTTATGTTACCCTACACTTTTCCTTCCACTCAGATCAAGCTCACTGTTCCCTCACCTGACTATGGTACATTATTCAATAATTGCTTCTACTCCATAACTGACCCCATTCCCCATTTGGCCAAACCCCATTTCTCAACGTAGGTCAAAAGGCTGTCTCTTTCCACTGGCCTGCTTGAATAGTGTGACAGTTCCTGGCCCCTGGGATATTTGTTTGCTAACCAGTTTAACATGGGATCCTTGTTTTCTTTACCAGTAGATAGAAACCAGTTTAAACTAAAGGGAGAGCTCTTGGCCCTTGTGTCTCCTACAAATTAGGGGTGACTTGGTCCCCCTAAGGGAATAGTTAGCTAGGGCAATCCTGATTTGAGAGTTCAGATTTTCTAGTCCAGATTACTGGAGGCAGCTGAATCACATTCCTTAACTGTCATTGTCAGGGAGGGTGTGATCAGCCAAATCTGAAGGCCAACCCATTTTCCCCAGTGGCAGCCGATCCTAAGGCTTCCCAAATACACCGACCCCCTCCTTTTATGCATCTCAATAAAAATGGGGTTTTCTGTGCTATCTGGGTCCCTGGCTTTGCTTAGGTGGTTGGACAGAGTTTGAGTGACTTGAATCAGACAGAATCAGACAGATTAACTGAGTAACTGAGTTAGAAATTAAGTAACTTGCTCAAGGTATCACAACTCTTTGCTCTGATGTCAAATCTGAACTCAGGATTTACTAATGCCATGGCCTTTGACCTTATCCACTTCCCCACCTAAATGCCTCATTTTTTTTTCTGTATATTGATTTGAGCCAAATTCATAGGATAATTCCCATATACATCATGAATAACTCTTAATTTTTTATGGCTGATCATTTTCACATTTTGGTTATATTTGTATTTTTATTTCAATGTGCATGTTCGTCCTTTGTTGCCCAAAGAAAACCATGCCGAGAAATAATGATATTACTTGCACTTGACTTTGTTTTGAGTGAGGGAGGGTTGTGCAGGTCACCAGCCTCACTTCTCCAGAGCCATCTGAATTCAGTGACCAGATATTCATCAGGATGACTGGAGATGACCCAGGATGAGGCAGTTGGGGTTAAGTGACTTACTTTCCCAAGGTCACATAGCTAGTGAGTGTCAAGTGTCTGAGGTGAGATTTGAACTCAGGTCCTCCTGACTCCTGCTCTGGTGCTCTATCCACTGCACCACCTCACTGCCCCTTTGTATTTCAATAGCTTCTAACTAGAGTTGTACATAAAGAGGATGTAGGACCTGGGAAAAATCATACTGTTTACTCCTTTTCCCTCCTTCACTTTCACCTTCCCCTCTAACCCCCATCCACAAAGTCCAAAGGGGGAAAAAAATCATAAAGTATAACATGCAAACTCATGGATCTCTATGTGAAGAGGATGGAGAAAGTTTATCAAAATAACAACTCAGTTTCCTCATCTGCAAAATGGTAATAAGAATGATTGTCCTGTATTCTCAAAGAGAACCAATGACATCACTATGTCGGGGTCAAGGTACAGTTTGTCTGACTATTGCTGGTCAGACCAGTATGAGTGTGGAAGGCTCTACCACAAGTCATAGTTCATATGAACATTTGGAATGGAAACATCTCTAAATTTGTGCACCTCATGTTTCTTTTGAGCTACTTCAATTCTGCTTTGCTCATTGAGCACAGCACCCTTTCTGATGTGGGCATACCATGTCGAACGGTCCTGTGCCAGTGTCTCCCATGTCATGCAATCAATTCCAAGGTTCTTTAGAGAGACCTTGAGAGTCCCTTGTATCACTTCTTCTGCCCACCATATAAGCATTTACCTTGTCTGAGTTCTCTATAAAACCGTCTTTTAGGCAAGCATACATTTGACATTCAAACAATGTGGTCAGCCTTTGACATTCAAACAATGTGGTCAGCCTATCAGAGTTGCACTGTCTGCAGTAGAATTTGAATGTTTAACAGTTTAGTTTGACAAAGGACCTCAGTGGTCAGGTACCTTATCCTGTCAGGTGATCTTCAGAATCTTCCTAAGACCGTTCAAATGGGAGCAATTCAGTTTTCTGGCATGGAGCTTGTAGACTGTCCAAGTTTCGCAGGCATACAACAATGAAGTCAACACAACGGCTCTGTAGACTTTCAGTTTGGTAGTCAATCTAATACTTATTCTCCCCATACTTTCCTTTGGAGCCTCCCAAAGACTGAGCTAGCTCTGGTAATGTGTGCATCAATCCCCTCATCTATATGTATGTCCCTGGAAAGTACACTGCCAAGGTAAGTGAACTTATCATCCACAATATTCGAAACGTCTCCATTTACTGAAACCAGTGATTCCAGGCATGGATGGTGTGGTGCTGGCTGGTGGAGCACCTGTGCTTTCTTGGTGTTAATTGTTAGGCCAAAAATTAGCACAAGTAGCAGAAGATTGATCTATACCCTGTTGCATCTCAGTCTCAGAGGCTGTGTTGAGTGAGCAATCATCTGCAAACAAAAAACCATGAACCAACTCTCCTTCCACTTTTGTCTTGATTTGTAGCCTTTTCAATTGAATAATTTACAACAATAACAGCACCTAACTTAAAGGATATTAATTAAGATTGAATGAGATAATATCCATAAAATGTTTAGCACAGTGCCTGTCACTTAGTTGCTGTTTATTCTTCATTTTCAAAGACAATCGTTAATGTCATAGGATGATGTCTTTTTTTTTTTAAATAAATTTATTTATTTAACTTTTTGCATTCATTTTCACAAGATTTTGGGTTCCAAAATTTTCTCCCCGTTTGTCCCCTCCCCCCTCCCCAATACCCTGAGCATTCTAATTACCCCTATCACCAATTTGCCCTCTCTTCTTTCATCCCTCCCTTCCCTTACCCCATGTTTTCTTTTGTCCTGTAGGGCCAGATAACTTTCTATTCCCCATTACCTGTACTTCTTATTTCCTAGTAGCAAGAACAATACTCAACAACTGTTCCTATAACTTTGAGTTCCAACTTCTCCCCATCCCTCCCTGCCCACCCATTCCCTTTGGGAAGGCAGGCAATTCAATATAGGCCACATCTGTGTAGTTTTGCAAGTGACTTCCATAATAGTCGTGTTGTGTAAGACTAACTGTATTTCCCTCCATCCTATCCTGCCCCACATTGTTGCTATTTTCTCTTTTGATCCTGTCCCTCCCCAAGAGTGTTGACTTCAAATTGCTCCCTCTTCCCATTGCCCTCCCTTCCATCATCCCCCCCAC
>CM053769.1:575830077-575895486 GCA_028658325.1 Potorous gilbertii | reverse complement strand
TCATTTCTCTTCCCAGTTTTTCCTCCACCTGTCTAACTTGGTTTTCAAAATCCTTTTTGAGCTCTTCCATGGCCTTAGCTCATGGGATATCTATTTCAGATGTTTGGGATACAGAGGCCTTGACTCCTATGTCTTTTCCTGATGGTAAGCATTGTTCCTCCTCCTCAGAAAGGAAAGGAGCTAATATCTTTTCACCAAGAAAATAACTTTCTATGGTCTTAGTTTTTTTCTCTTTTCTGGGCATTTTCCCAGCCAATTACTTGACTTCTGAGAGTCCTCTCCACCCCTAGCCTAGGTCTGCCCAGCTAGTGCTTGGGGTCTGAGTTTTAAATGCTGTTCCCCAGCCTCAGGGCTTTTGGCAGCAGACCTGGCTGCTATTCAATGGGAGCTTATCTGCTGGTGCTCAGGTGGGGGCAGGGGCACCTCCCAGGCCCAGTTCCCTCACGGGGTTTATGCAGGGACCTTTTGTAATGGAGCTGCTGCTGAGCTCCTGCCTGCTCTGGGAGCCTCCAGCCACCTGCTCCGGTTGCCTCTGGCTGCCCGCTGCCTCTGTTGCTGTCTCTGCTGCTGCCTCCCAAGGGGGCCTGAGTCCCGGAGACACCCCGCTCCCCTCTCAGCCCATCTCTCTCACTGATCTGTCCATCTGTGGGTGGAGGGACCTTTGTGGCTGCTGGAGATTCTGTCCCTGAAGCTTGCTCGGATCTGCTCGCTCCTCTCAGTGCTGCATGGCGGGGCAGGGGAGAGCTCCACTCTCGTCCGGAGCATGATGGACCTTTGGGATCGGTTTTTCCGGACTCTCTGAAACAGAAATCTCCTTCACTGTGTTGCTGCATGGCTTCTACTGTTCCAGAATTTTTTGGGAGTTCTTTTTATAGGAAATCCATGGGCTATGGGTTCAGAGCTAGCATATGTGAGTCTTTTTACTCCGCCATCTTGGCTTCGTCTCCCCAGGATGATGTCTTGACTCCTGTGTGAATTGGATTTTCATGAGGCAATGCTATACTACATAGTCCATCTCCAGATCATCTAAGGTCAGGGGCAGGACAAAAGTGACTGATAAGGGCCTTGGATGCAGTGGATGACCTTGATACCTTCCATGTCTAACCAAGCAAACTGGAGGAGACAGCAATGTTTTCTGGGAGAAAACATTCTGAAACCTCTATGACGTGGATGGGAACAGACAATGAAAAGAGATGTTTGCTGCTTACATCCACATGCTGGAGGAATACATGATGGAAATTGCATGGAGAAGAATGGGTGGCTTTCTCCATTCTGGGTGGAAACAGCAGTCTCTGTCCACTGGGTTGCTCCCACTCATGTAGTAGGGGAGCACGGAATGTCTTTTCCAGAAGCAGTTCCCTTCAATATCCCATGAGTGTGACTGTTGTAGGTAATATAGGCATGTGCAAAGCCCAATCAACACTTGTAAAAATTACAGAGCTAGCTGAAATGTCACTTCATTTTCCAATAGAAGCAAATCAGGTATGTCCTCTTAAGTACCATTTTCTCTGACACCAATAATGTCTTTTGCCAGCTTTATCAATGTCATGCCTATTTGTTTCTCTTAATCATTAAATAAAAGTTTTATCCTGGATTTATGATGACATCATCTTGGGAATTCCCTCTGCTAAAATGTATTGGCAGCTCTTGAGTAATTTCAAGTTTCAGAGATTTGCCTGGCTTGCCACTAAGGGATTAAGTGCTTTGCTATTGATCGTACAAATTGTATGTGCCAGACGCAAGACTTGGACCCAGTTTTTCCTGATTCCAAGGTTGTTTCTTAATCTATGTACCAGGTGATCTTTAGATCACTGAAAAGAAAACTGAGTCAAATTTAACCTAAACTCCTGCTGTACTCTTACCTGATCCAGGCAAACTAAGAAATTCACCTTACCTTTATTACTGCCGAAGCCAATTTCCCAACTCTTTGACTGTCTAGTTTAAAAGTTTATGTGATCAGAGTCTTTAGGAAAGAAAGAAGGAAACAAACATTTATTAAGTGCCTACTATGTGACAGAAGTGTGTATGGGGGATTTAAGGAGGACTAATACTTCAGAGGTGAGGACTTGAGCCCTTTTCAGGGCTGCTCTTCCACCTTTGGTGTCCACCTTTCACCCAACTCTCATCTGTGGCTTCCAAAAGCTGTAGCATGCATGGTGGCCACATCCTGGCAAACTGTCTAGGCAGACGGGCTAAACCAGGTTGAGGGTAACAGGACTTAAACTCATTGACGAGTCGGGAGTGTCTACCCCAAGCATATGAAGACTTCTCTGGTGGAATGGGTGCTTGAGAATAATTTGTTCCAATGGCTGAAAGTAGGCACTTAGGGAACTGCTTCTAGAAAAGACATTCTGTGCTTCCTTATCACATGAGTGGGAGTAGCCAGTGGACAGAGACTGCTGACTGTTCCCACCCAGAATGGAGAAAATCATCCATTCATCTCCATGCAATGTCCACCATGCGTTCCTCTAGCATGTAGATGGAAGCAACAATCTTCTTTTTCCATTGTCTGCTCCCATTCACATCATAGAGGTTGCAGAATGTTTTCTCCCAGAAGCAGGTCCTTCCTGTCTATCTTTCTAGTCCATAGGAAATAAAGGTGATAAATAATAGATCAGTTCTTGAGAATATTATGCCACTAGGTGGTACAGCAGGCAGAACAGTGGGATTGGAGACAGGAAAATCTGGGTCCAAATCCCACCCCAGACACTTACTAGCTGTGTGACCCTGGGAAAGTCCCTTAATCCAATTTGCTTCAGTTTCCTCATCTATGAATTGAGCTAGAGAAGATTGTATTTTTCCTAGAGAAATTATTTGTTTCTTCAACAACAGAATGATGTGATTAGATCTGTGTTTTAGGGATATCACTTTGGTAATAGTATGAAGAATAGATTGGAGATGGGAGAGATTTAAATTAGGGAGACCAATGAGAGAGCCATTGCAATAGCCAAGATGAGGGGTGATGAGAGCTGAAACTAAGATGGCAGGTGACCTTGTGAGTGCAGAGATGGAAATAAACATGAAAGTTGTTGTGGAGGATTGACAAGATATCACTATAATGGTGTTTAATTTATTCTTCTTACTCACCATCCCTTCTAAGATCCCTAGCTCACCAAGAACCCCTATTTTGTCCATGAGTAAAATTGAGATATTAGAGAATATAGGACAAAATGGCAACAGTCTTATAGGATGTCTATAAGAATATCTGAGTTATGACATAAATTTTGGATTCTTAGTCCAGGATTTAAAAAGAAAACAACTCAGACCATGACATCTTTCTATCCTAAAGCAGTATTGTAACCTTCAAGGAGATTCTGCTTTGGGAACTCATCCCTCAAATCAGATTTGTCGTCTTTAAGAAGACAGCCTGTAACTACAGCAACACTAGAACATGGCTGATCACAGTCTACGTAAGAGACTTGCAGTCTTGTTGTGTGCACAGCTGATTAAATATTTGTGAATCTCATTTTACGATATCACTTTACTAAGTGGCAACCAAAGGCACCAAACCTACCTACAATTACAAAGTTCAGAAATAACCTTAGAACAAGAAGGCACATGGCTTCTTTCATGGCTTAAAATAGAAAAATCTCTGGAGAAAGCAAATAGAGGTGATGAGGTATAAACCATTTCTAATGGTCTGTCTAGAAACACCTATGTTTTAAAAGGACACTCCAGAGGTGATACAAGTCCTACTAATTGATGATCTTTCATGGAGAATTGCTCAGAATGTGGCTTCTTGTAGGCTTCTTCTCTTTGGTTTTTAGCTTTAGAGTTTAAATCATATTAAGTTAATGGACAGAACTGACTTTCCATTTGCCCAATGTGGCCTAATCTGGTACTACTGACTTCCACTGACGTCAGTAAACCATTTGACTGGCTCCCTGCTTAACAATTTAGAGAGAGAACTAATGGGTTGGAATTTTCCACTCATAGATACTACATGTGGGTTAGCATGGAGTCAAGAGGATCTTGGCTCCATCTTTTACAACAAATATTTCTGTGGAATTAGGAGATTTCTCAAAGCTATTTGTTTTCTAACAAAATGTTAAGGTGGTAAACTTTTTTTTTTATTAAATTAGCTAGCTACCCAGGAAGATCTAGTCAGAACATAGCAAACACTCAGCAAATGATTGCGAAGTGATGAGTATATTTGAAAGATAGGTCAGAGCCAAGAAAGGTCTGAAGTATAGTGTGTTATGTCAAGAAACAAAGAGGGTTGGATGTCCAAGAGTATCGTGCTGCCTGTGCACTGAGGACTTGACCCTTTCAGTTTTGGAACCCCACCTCCCCCACCCAGGTCCTATATCCATACTAGGCCAACTGTCACAGACATCCTCTGCTGTCATTTTGACTGGTTTCTTGTTGCCACCCTTCTTCTTCTCCCCCTTTTCCAGTCCTGGATTCATAACCAAATCAATACTGTAATGGTTACTAGAAAGTGTGTGTCTTTCTACTTCTCTATAACTTTCAAAATATCTTTCTCTGGTCATCATTCCATTATATGTGTTGTCATTCCTTCAATGAGATTATGACTTCCTACCAGTAACAAAATGTAGTTAATCCTTAACTTTTGTGGGGTAACATTCCTAGAAAATGGCATGAAAGTAAAAAATGAGAATGTAGATACATTGAACCTATGGGAAATAGGGGATTAAGTGCCTGGGATCACCGAAAGCTATAATTTTCACTAGAGATTGTTGTACTACTAACAAGAAAAAAATATTTTGCATGTGGCCCATTTTATTTTGTGTACTGAATTTTATGGGTTATTTTATGTTTACCATGTTACAAAAAGTGCTTAATATCAGCGTTAATGTTTGGTTATTAAAAATTGTACTCAGCAAAGTAAAACTGCTCATGGGTGTCAGTGTGTTTGATCCACCCTCCTGGGCCTCCAGAATAGAAGTTTCCAGTCTAGACTGGGCAGGCTAGACCACAGAGTGGACCTTGAGAGATTCCTTTCCCCTCCCAGTTTCCTGGCAATATCAGGTATCCCACTTTCCTTCCTGGGCAACCTGTGTCTTCATGCATCCCCCTCACTGTCTGGGGAGGAAAGAGGTGCCAGACATTTAGTACTTAGCACTGGGGGATCTTGCCTGTGACACTCACTGAACTAGCCAAGACTTAACCGTAGGATGACCCTGCTTCGGGGACACAACTGCAATACAAAACTTGAGTTTTAAAGGCAAATAATGAAAATATGCAATGAATGCACAGGGAGCTCTTGACAGGGTTAAGGTGAAGAAGACCAGTGAAGCTCCTGGTAGGATATCAGCCATTCCCAAAATTTGCACATGCTTTAATTCTCATGTTTTTCTCTACTGAACATGGTCATGAATTTGCATGAAAGTGAAATGGATATTTCTAACACAGTCATGAATACTTGAAGTCCTGAAAGTATAACACACAAATGTTGAGGATTGACTGTATCTATCTATCCATCTACATATATGTATATGTATATATGTGTGTACATGCATGTATATATTTGGGTATAAACTCTTTGTAGCATCTACATGTGTGCATATATAGATATAGCTATATATATACACATACATATATACTTATATAGACACATATACACATGACTAAATAGATAATGTTGTGTGGTATGGCTTGGATCCCTACTTAATTAAGTACTCAGAGGCCTTTCAAAGTGATGACAGAAAGTTTATTTATTTGATTCTCGAGAAGCGGGGCAGTTCCTGTACCAGTTCACCTGGAGCAGGAAAAGCTGAAGACAAAGGAGAAGCAAAGATATATATAGACACTTAACGCAAGTCCCTCCCTCCCCACTGACCTTTATCCTCATTAGCTGAGAATATGATCTTACATTCTAGATGCGAAATCTAGCCAATCCTTTTGAAAGGAAGACATCAAAGAATTATGTAAGTTTCATCCAGTCATTGAGACCCTAATGTACTACGCAGTTTTATTTCCTTATATGGAATTATTCCACTCTAAAAATATTGTAACCTTGAGCCTCTTGGTCTTACCTCACCCCTGGGAGAAGAATTACAATCTGAGAAGTCTTCACTAAACCTATTCCATTCGATGTGTATGCGTATATAAACATTTAAAACTATATCTATATATTTATTTATATATGTAGATATGTATATCTATAAATTTACAAATACATATACACATATATGCACACATGTACATTAATATATACATATGTGTACATGTATATGGATACAAGCTACTTACAAATTGCATTCAAAATTATTTGGGAGTGGAATGGAAGGTACTAGGATCAGAGAGAATTGGGAAAGTCCTCAGGGTGGCATCTGATCTGAGCTTTAAAAGTAGCTGAGGATTTTAAGAGACTAGAGGGAGGAGGTAGGGCATTCAAAGCAGGGGGAATAGCAAGAGATAATATTCCAGGTGTAAGAGACAGGAGGTAGGCCAGTTTCCCTGGACCACAAAGGCTTTGTTGTTGAGTTGTTTCACTTGTATCTGACCCTTTGTGTTTTTGCTGTTGTTTTCACAATGATTTGCCATGTCCTTCTCTAGATCATTTTACAAACGAGGAAACTGAAGCAAACAGGGTTAAGTGACTTGCCCAGTTTCATTACTAGCCCTGGTAAGTGTCTGAGACTATATTTGAACTCAGGAAGAGGCCTGGCATTTTATCCACCTAAGACCATAAAGTACATGAAGTTTGTAATAACTCTAGTGAAGTAGTCTGGAACCAGGTAGGGCATTTGAAAATGGAAAGGTTTGTGTTATCTGATCCTTGGGGAATACTGATCCACTAGAGTTTTTAAAGCTGGAGTGGCAATGTCAGACCCATGCTTTAGGAAAATCACTGGCAGCCGTTTGAAAGAAGAATAGGCGAGATGAAAGACTGAAGGCCAATAGCCTGAAAAACCATTCATTCAATAAACATTTTTGCATACCTACAGAGGCAGCATGATATTGAATATATACTTAATTGTTATATATGATATGTTAATATAATATAATATATATTAAGTAATATATACTTAATTGAATAAATCACTTACAGAAGCAGTATTTGAACCCAGATTGTCTTGTCTCCAAGTCTAGTACTCTACTTCACATTACTATGTAGTAGATGTAGCTTTGTGACCTTGACCATGTCATTCCTCTTCTTCAAACCTTCTAGTGACTCCCATTAACCAACCAACCAAAGCTGAAAGTCCTTAGCCTCGTCTTCAGGGACCTTTATAATATGGCTCCATCCTCCCTTTTCTTCTATCACGTGGGTGTCAACCAGCATAAATCCTAAATTGTTCATACTTGTTGGGGGTATATTTTCTGATACGTGTACTCTACATGGGTGAAGTTTCCTCCCTAAGATGAAACTAGGAATTGTAAAGTCTACTTGGTTCCAAACACTCAGCTAGTACCATGCTAAAGGAAACATAGATTAGCAGCAACCACCTCCACTGCAATCACCAATATCACATAATATCTAGCATTTCTAGATTTCAAGTAGATTTCCAGATTTGAACTCAGATATTCCTGATTTCTGGTGCTCTATCTAATGTACCATCTGTACCATCTACCTGCCAATTACAATAACAAATGATAGTAATTTAAAAATTAACACAAAACATTAAAACACAAAATAAACACTACAAGCATTCTCAGAAACCATTCTCCAGACAAATGATCCCTACTCTTTGCTTTTCCATCAAAATGCAGGGAAGAAGTTTTATCCTTTTTTTCTTTCGTCCTTTATCCTTTATCTTGGCAGTCTCCTGCTGGCTCATCCTCCTATGACTTAGTTGGCAGCCTGCTTGTATAGTCTACTTCTTAGTACTAGTACTTAATTTTAGTAATTAGTATTTTGTACATTTCCATCTAGTGGGATCCCTCACTGTCTCCCACTCCTCTGCCACATAGTTCTGCTTCCACTGCTTTTTTCTTCTATCTCCTCACTATGATAGTGTTTCCTTTCCATCAACACAGTTGTTCACAAGAATTAACCCTCTGTCATTAGATCTGACTATGGGAGCCTGGAGCCTAATAGAAAATGTACTACCTACTTTACAGCATATTGAAAAGTTTAGACTTCCCTTCATTTGATTCCTGCTATGACCACCCCAAATAAAAATGCATTAAATGAAAATTTCACTGCTTGGGCATATACAGGGCACACTGTAGAGGAAACATGGTCACATGCAAACACACAGAACAAAGCATCCTATGTTAGAGTTTCATCCAAAGTTCACATCAGGTACACTCCATGAACAGAATGCATTGACAGAAAATTTGAGCATTATGCCACTGCCTGTTTTTCTTTCTTCAACCTATTCCAAGATGATATAATAACTAAGAGTTTTGCCTCCTTCAACTGAACTCTCAGACCAAGGAGAGACACCAAACTCATCTCTAACTTCTAATTGTTGACTTACTGACTGATTAGACAGTCATGGCTCTTGGGCAAATACCAGTGGACTTGGAGTAAATCCTAGAATACTTCCTGGACAGAATTAGTTGCATCCACTTGGAAAGTCACACGTAGACTCTCTTGAGTTTTTACTCAGGCTTCCAGATTCCCTGAATATTCAGTAGGGGATAATTAAAGTGCTCTGACTGAGGGTCTCCTTGAGGGTGACAGCCTTCTTTATTTATTTTAAAGTCTTCTATATTCTTGACATGCAGAGCAACCAGCTGAGTAACTTGCATTCCAAGTCTCAACCTGGATAGGAATAAACAGACATTAACAGAGAAGTATTTCCCCTACAGCACTGAGGGGGTTTTTTTTGTTTCTTGGTAGGGTATGACCCTGTGAATCAGGTGAAGTGATCTATGGCCAACAGAATCCTGCTTTCATTCCTCTTATCCCCTCCCAGGAAGAAGTAAAAAAGTCGGCTCATGTCAGTTCCAAAGATTTGCTGCTGTTTGTGTGTTTCATAGTGCATTCCCGTACATGTACCGAGCCGAGTTCTCTTACTCCTAAAGAAGAGAAGGGGATAAGTATATATTACATAATCTATAGCATATATAATATACTATATATTACATAATAATTGCTGTGTACCAAACGCTGTGCTAAGTACTTTTTTTACAAATATTACCTAATGGATTCTCACACGCAAAAAAATAACCTGAGGTAGATGCTATTGTTAACTCCATTTTACAGTTGAGGAAAACTGAGATAAACAGTGGTTAAATAACCTGCCCAGGGTAACACAGCTTTCCTTATTGTTCAGTTGTTTCATTAGTGTCCAACTCTTTATGACCCCATTTTTGGGTCATGAAGACCCAAGGAAGTTGCCCATGAAGACCCATGGCAAGAACACTGGAGTGGTTTGCCATTTCCTTCTCCAGCTCATTTTACGTAGGCAAAACTGAGACTAAGTTAAGTGACTTGCCTGTGGTCACCCAGGTAGTTGGGATCTGAGGTCAGATTTGAACTTAGATCTTCCTGACTCCAGACCTCCACACTACCATGGTGCTACCTAGTTGTCCATCTAACACAGCTAGTAAGTACCTAAAGTTGGATTTGGACTCAGGTCTTCCTGGCTAGAGGCCCAACACTCTATCCACTATACTATTGCCGTTTGGAGTCATCAGAATATGTTTGGCACCTCTGTTCCTGAGTTTTCTCTTGGCTTGAATGTGCAGATCATCAGAGAGTGCTTTCACTGTTAGTCAACAAACATTTATTAAATACTTGTTATATGTCAGGCACTGTACTAAGAAAGGGGAAAAAAGACACAGTTCTTCACCCTAGAGAAGTTCCCACTGTAAGGAGGAGCAAACATGTAAACAATTGTGTACATATGGGACATTTACAGTGGAAATGGAAGATAATCTCAGAGGGAAGGAACTATGAGGCTCCAGGCTCCACTCTTCCTGTAGCAGACTCCAGGAGGAGACTCCTAAAAAAGGCAGAATTTGAACTAAATGTTGAAGGAAATCAGGCAAACATGAGCCATGGACTTGGGTAGCTCTCACTGACTTCTGGGCCCTTCTGCATGATCAGTGATAGTCTGCTGAAAGGATTTCATTGCCTAGCTTCAGTCTTGATTGTTCTCACAATAGCATGGTGCCTTCTGGATAACAAAGTAGGAGACCTCAATTCTGTTGTCCCTTAGCATTTCTTAGAACTATTCATTTCAAAGCTATGCTCATCTCTTGTTGTATGAGGATTATCAGGGCAGGGGAATGTTAATTCATGGCTAATTCATTTACTCCTGCCAATGGCTTGTTCTTGAGAAAAAGTTCTAGACTCTAACCTATTATAGATCATAGATTTAGAGTTGGAAGGGACCAAAGAAACTGACTAATCCAACCCCCTTTTCTTACAAGTAAGAAAACTGAGGCCCAGAGAAGTTAAGTGACGTGTCCCTTTTTCCTTACATATCACAGATCATTTCTCTCCTTTTTATGGGGATTATCAGAGTTCTGGATGCATGGAACCTAAAAGACCAGGCGTTTGCATTCATGTTGATCTTCCATGGCCGGAACTGTATGCTGAACTTTCAGGACCCATGCACACAATATAATTTAATGATGTTTTTGACCTTTTAAATTATACACAGGGTGGCTTGGTGGCATCCAACTTAGCACTTGTTAGAATATGTCAGTGGAATATTTCATGTTTTCTTGAAACTGTGCAAATTGGGAAGATCCCATTAGATGACAGAAAGTCTACTTTTGCTTATCTTTTTATGCCTTGGGGATCTGAGAGTATCCACTATTTAGCCACCACTGAATATACCTGACTGCCAATAGCAGTGGTTCTCAAACTTTTTGATCTTAGGACCAATTTTATACACATAAAAGAATCCCCTTTCCACCCCACTCTGAGAGGTTTTGTTTATGTGAGTTATTATATCTAGAGATGTTTACCAGATTACAAATGAAAATATCTTAGTATTATTATGAAAATAGTTCTGACTTCATAGATCCCCTGGAAGTATCTGGGAGAACACTGCAGGGGGTCTCTAGGCCACAATTTGAGAATAGTTGGCCAAAAGACTAGCATGATTTATGGTGAATTCATAGCATGTTGTCTTAGTTTTCCTTTGCAAAGTTTGATAGTCTACACATCTCTTGATTTTCCCATTCTTCTTCTATATTGTCAATATAGGTGAAGCATTCAGACTCCAGGACTCTGGCACCTCTTTAAGGTGATTCTTCAGGCCTTCCATCTTAGGAAAAATAGTTTCCCAAGGTAAAAGAGGAGAGGAGAGAGTCATGAAAGCGTATTGTGTGGATTGTTTCTTGGGTACATCCTTCCACATCCCACGTATGCAGTGAAGACACTCTGGTTCTTTCTCTGATTTCATTCTTCAGATATTCCTTCCATTCCATTAGCGCTTGAGAGTTTTCAAAGCAGAACTCTTCATTCACCTTTGAACTGGAGGGTTCAATATTCTCTTGAAATTCCCCACCAGCACCTTCGTCCATCTTCTTGCATGCTTCCTCTATATATTTGTGAGCAGTGCTGAGACATGGGCTGACTGGGAGTTTATGGATGGATTTCCAGGTTGCCACTTGCACTGTTTTGACTAGGCTGAGATCGATAGATGCTTAAAAATCTATAGATATTTCCTCTCTCTGGGCATACCAAGACCACAGTGTCCGTATTCTTACACCTGCAATTTCCCTTGCAATCTCCAAAGACACTGCAACATTACTCAAATATGTGTTGACCTCCAGAGGTTGCTGTGGCGGGTCCAGTTGTTGCTTTTTCAGTAATTGTTACATCAGGTAGTCTCACAGTTGCCCCAATAATTATGTACTGCACTCAACACCAGAAGACACTTGGGGAAGGGTTAAAGCCAAGTTATTTCTGTGTTACGAGAAACCTAAGCAAATCACAGCATAGGATCAATGAAAACACTGAACAAGAACAGACCAAGAAGTGAAATAAACATTAAAAACATTCTCAAGCAACCATTCCCTCCAATGACTATATGTTTACTCACTACCTCCCCAACGTAGTCCAGAGACAAAACCTTTCTTGATCCAGATTTCTAACAACAAAAGAAGGAAAACTCATATTTGTGTTTATAAACTGGAGAAAGCAGATCAACATTTTGGCAGCTCTGCTCATTTGTTCAGTCCAGACTCTACTTCTGATTGGCTCCATGAATTGGTGCCCCTAGCTGTCTTCTCCTTAAGATGCTAGGCTAGGCTAAAATAATGAGTAAACATTAATAAAGTGCTATGAAATGCCAGGCACTGTTCTAAATGCTGGGGATACAAGAAGAGGCAAAAGACAGTCCCCGCCCTCAAGAAACTTAAAATCTAATGGAGGAGAAAATAAGATAGATTATACAGTGCTTTGAGGTTTGTAAAGCACTCTACACTCATCAGCTGTTTGATTTATGGTCCTACTTTCTTGTTTTATCTCCTCCCCCCATTGCTTGCCGTCAAGCCTAACTTCCACATCTTAAGATTCAAGTAAATAGAATGTGTAATTCCTGTGGTGTAACCTGATGGAAGGTGTAAGCTTTCCCTCATCTGATCTCTACTACTTAACATTATCTCATATTATATTCTATTAAATAAATGTACTAGCCAAACTAGACTACTCATTGACTCCCAAACACACTCTGAATTTTCCCACCTCTGTGCCTTTGCTCAAGTTGTTTCCTATGCCAGAATGTCCTTCCTAACTGTAGCACCAATGAGATATATATTCACAGTGCCTACAGGAGCCATGAATATCCTGATGCAATTCTGAATTGCGAAATACAACAGACTCTCTACATGGAAGACAGAACCAAAACATTTATTCAGACACCAAAAACCAAATCCATCATAGTAACAAAAATCTATATACAGTAACAATGCAGAGGACAACACCATCCCCAAGGCTTCCCCTGCTAGGCTTCCCACAAACCAGCTCCATTAAACAAATCACAAGGTGGTCTCCTTAAACAAAATGCCCTTCTCTGCTTGCTTGCCTGCCTCCTTCAGTTCTGGCTCTCTCTGACTAAATTTTCTCTCACCGTGTTCTAGCTCCACCTCTTCCTGTTTCACCCATTCAGCAAAGTCCTGCCACCACAGGTTCCATATTACTAAGATTTCCATGTGACGCAGACAGGTCACATGGGCCTATTAATGAATGAGAACGATCTTCCCATTTAAATTACCGTTATACCCACCCTCTCTGCAGAACCCTATTGATTCTGCAAAGCCCAACTTGAATTTTATCTCCTCCAGCAAACCTCCCTAGATCATTAGTGACCCTTATACCCAGAACCTCTTATCATATGTTGCTTGCACTTTTGCATGCACTTATCACATATTACTTTGTATTAAACTCATTTCTATGTGAGCCTAACTTCCATTTTTCATATCTTTTATGCATTATTTTCTCCCATGAGAATATAAGCTCCTTGAGGGGAGGGACTGCCTTTCTTTCTGCTTTTTTTTTTTTGTATCCCCAGTGTTTGGCATAGTTGTTGACCCACAGTGGACTCCTTGTTGCCTGCTTGCCATCCTCCCTGACAGGGCAGTAAATTTCATAGGGGCAGATACTATGACTTTACTTAAATTTTCTATGAAATTCTGGACACAATGCTTTTTTTAATCATTTAAAAAATTATCCAATCCGGCCTCAGGCACTTGACATTTATTAACCATGTGACCTTGGGCAAGTCACTTAACCCCAATTGCCTTGTCTTCCCCTCTCCAAAAAAAAAGTAGATTGAACTTTCTCTGAGCCTCAGTTTCCTCTTTTGCAAAAATTATGAGACTGGATTAGATGACCTCCAAGTTTCCTTTTGGCTTTCAAATTCTACAATGCCATGTATATTGTGGTACCTCAAAAGACTACTATGCACAGGACCTTGCCCTCATGGAGCCTACCATCAGTGCAATGGAATCTCTATGTTGGACTGGAGTAATGAGACATGTTGACAGGGAGTGTATTGCTGCTAAATCTAGAAGAGAACATCCTAAAAAAAAAGGACATTTGCCCAACCAGATTTTTCCCCCCAGTTTAAACAATAGTTGTCTAAATCAATGAATGCTGGATAAATAGCTAAATGCTGGGGTGACTCAGAATAAGCACATAGTGTTAAAGACACTTCCTCTGCTTGATCCTTAAAGTCATAAAATGATTCAGTTCCTACGTTAACCCAGCAACTCAGCCTAGACTTTTCCCTTCTGCAATGCCCTATGTCAGGCTGGACCCTGAGATCATTTATTGAACCTCTGAAAAAATAGACAAGGGAGCTGACAGATGTTGCACAACAGCTTGGCTAATACTGTTTGCTTGGGGAAATGATTCCACTGGGTTGTCATTCACGTCATCGTGGGCTTGCTCTTCTCCTATTTCTTCTATTTAGCAAAGCCAGAAGCTTAGAGCAGGAAGAGAGAAATCTAGGATTTTTACTGGCACTCCCTTCTCTAGCCCTTTCACCTTATAGCAAAACCAAACAAACAAAACAAGTCACCCCTATGATACTGACAGGCTTAGCTTGGGGTAAATAAGCTTTTCCTAGAAGTATCATACTTATATATAATGGATTTGAACATGGGGAAGATGTTCTAGGAAGACCAAATACTCAGAACAGTTGGGTTGATTTATCTTGGTCATTCTCTTTGTGTATCCCTGGGGACAAAGTTTTTAAGACATGTTCCCTGCCCTTATGAAGCTAACTGTCTGGTAGGGGAATATTGCAGGCAGGTAACAAGCATCTATCAGGTGCTCCCTCTTCCCTCCTCTTCTTCATCTCCTGTTATTCAGATACCTTCTGCCACCATCTCCTGCTTCACCCTTGTCTCTCACAATGAGGTGGCTTTGCTCCTTAGCAAGGCCCATCCATTTACTTACATAAGCAGTACCATTCTATCCCATCTCCTCCAACAGATTGCCTCCTCCATCCTTACCTATCCTTTATCTTCATTATCTCTTTGTCTCCTCTGCTGCCTACAAACATGCCCATGTTTCCCCTGTCCTGAAAAGCCCCAACTTGATCTTCCATCTCTATTAACTTTCATCCTACCTCTCTTCTGTCCTTTGTAGTCAAATTCTTTGGTGACTACAACAGGCGCTTCCACATTCTCTCTCCCTCACTTCTTCACTCTGTGTAATCTGGCTTCTGATTTCATCCTTCCATTAAAACTGCTCTTTGAATTGCACATTTTTCTCATTTCTCATTTGTCTTGACCTTTCTTCATCATTGCAGTCTTGCTCTTCTATTTCTTCTATTCAACATAGCCAGAAACTAAAGAACAGGAGGAAAGAAATCTAGGATTTTTACTGGCACTCCCCTCCCTACCACTTTCACCTTATAGCAGAAACAAAGTCACCCCTACAATGTTGACAAGCTTAGCTTGGTGCAAGCTTTTCTTAGAAGTGTCATACTTATGTACAATGGATTTGAAGATGGTTGACATGGTTGATCACCTTCTTCTTCATACCCTCTGCTCTCTAAGTTTTCATGACACTACTTTCTCCTACCCATCAAGTTGATCCTTCAAAGTATCCTTTGTTGGATCCAGTTCCCACTCTTTAACTGTGAGTGTCCCAGGGTTCTGTCTGGGACCCTCTTCTCTTTTCCCTCTATAATACTTTATTTGATGATATCATAACTCCTGTAAGTTACCATCTTCATATTGAACTATCTCTCCTTCTGTAACCCATCCAACTACCTTTCAGAAACTCCTACCTAACTGGATGCCTGGTAAACATGTTGCACTAAACATGTTCAAAACTGAACTCATTGGCTTTCCTCTTCACCCTCACTTTCCTATTACTACTGAGAGTAGTAATTATCCTTCCAGACCTTCAAGTTCCCAACCTAGGGATCATCCTTGACTCCTCACTATCTTTTACCCTCTATATATGACATATTATTAAAGTCTGTCGAGTTTAACCTTTGAGGTATCTCTAACACTCCTCTCCCTTGATAATGCCACTACCCTGGCGCAGGCTCTCATCACCTCATGCCTGCTGGTGGGTTTATCTACCTCAACTATCTCTCCATTCTCCATTCAACCACCAAAATGATTTGCCCAGAGCACAGTTCTTATTATGCTACACACACACATATGCACACACACATGTGTGTACACACACATGCATGCACGCGCGCATACACACACACACACACACACACACACACACACACACATGCTCCCATGCTCTCTCACTCTCTCTCTCTTTCTCTGTCTCTTTTCCCTTCACCTCCACCCCTGATTCAGTAAACTCCAGTGTTTCCCTACTGCCTCCAGGATCAAATACAAAATTCTCAGTCTGACATTCA
This sequence comes from Potorous gilbertii, assembly GCA_028658325.1. NCBI lineage: Eukaryota > Metazoa > Chordata > Mammalia > Diprotodontia > Potoroidae > Potorous > Potorous gilbertii. The sequence goes on along the minus strand of CM053769.1, from coordinate 575,879,269 downwards.
AAGCCCTTTATAACCAAAACTTACCCTCTGTCTTTCCAGTATTCTTAGGCCTTACTTCCTGCCACACACTTTTTGATCCAAGTGACACGGGCCTCCTGGCTGCTTCTCAAATAAGACACACCATCTGTCAGTTCCAGGTATTTTCTTTTTCTCCCCCATACCTGGAATGTCCTCCCACCTCATCTCCACCTAGTAGCTTCTCAGACTTCCTTCCAATCACAGCTAAAACCTCATTTTCTATAGGAAGACTTTTTCAATGCCTCTTAATTCTAGTGCCTTCCCGCTTTAATTATTTCTTATTTTTCCTTATATAGCTTGTTTGTATATATTTATTTCCTTGTCTCCCCATTAGACTGTGAACTCCTTAAGGACAGGGATGGTCCTTTGCCTCTTTTTGCATCCTTAGCATTTGGTACAGTACTAAGTGGTAAGTAAGTAAGTATTGAGCACATAATAGGTGCTTAATAATTGTTTCTTGTCTGGCTGTTCTCTAATATACCTCTTTAGGCCACATGTCACCAGGGGGCTAATTAAGCTTAGTAGTAACTTGGATAGACAAATCCAGCACCACCTTGGCACTGCCTGGGGAAGGAAGCTCAAGGTGGAGAGGAAGAGATTTATATATAAACAATGACCTGTAGGCTTTCCACAATCCCTCTTTTCCTAGTGCCCCATATCAATACATGATCAACAAACGTATTGATCCCTCAAATATGTCAGACACTGGACTAAGGGCAAAGAATATACCAGTGATCAGTCCCTAAGCTTGGTTGGTTGATTGGCTGCTGTCTTTCATTCTTGAAGAGGACCCAAATGACATCACCATGATAAAGTGAAGTTTCATTGTGTCCGACTGTGGCTGATCAGACCAATACGAGCTTGGAATGAATACTCTACCATAGGTTGGGCACAGATAGTCTGTGTGAATATTTGGGGTGGTATTTTGCACATCCTACATCTCCTCTGTGCTGTCTCATTTTTGCTTTGTTTATAGAGTATAACACCCTTTCTGATGCAGGCATGCCATGTTGAGAGGTCCCGTGCCAGGGTCTCCCATGTTGCACAGTCAAATCCAAAGTTCTTGAGAGAGACCTTGAGCGTGTCCTTGTATCATTTCTTCTGACCACCATGTGATTGCCTGCCCCATGTGAGTTCTCCATAAAATAGTCTTTTTGATAAGCATACATTTTGCATTCAAACAACGTGGCCAGTCCATTGAAGTTGCGTTCTCTGAAGCATCATTTGAATGCTTGGCAGTTCAGCTTGAGCAAGGATTTCAGTGTCTAGTACCTTATTCTGCCAGGCAATCCTCAGAATCTTCCTAAAACAGTTCAAATGGTAGCGTCTCAGTTTCCTGGCATGGTGCTGGTAGGCTGTCCATGTTTTACAAGCATATAACAATGAGGTCAGCACAACGGCTCTGTAGAGCTTCAGTTTGGTAGTCAGTCTAATACTTTTTCTCTCCCAGATTGTGTGCATGCTTTGTGTTCAGAACCAACAATGCCCTGAAGTTGCATAATGCAACATAGGCAAGCCTTGCCTTGGATTCATTATGCATTCAATTTTGAATTAATTTTTGGTTGTTGTATGTTCAGAAAATCTTTGACTATTGCCAAGTTTTTTGCAATCCCATATGGGATCATGACCCAGTTTAAGAAGCACTGATCTAGACACACCTTACTCAGCTAAACTTGCTTGCTATTGCTTCCCCATATTCACTGTCCATTCTAGCCAGCTAAGTCTTCTCCACTGTCCAGTGAGTGTACATGGCCTAACGGAAAGACCACCGGGTCTTAGAATTTGGTGACCATTGTGGGGTTGAGCTCTTCCACTCATAATTAGAGACAACCAAAAGCAGACTTTGGCCTTGGAAGCTGCTTGAGCTTTTCCCCCAAAGGCTGGCTGCCCCTTGCGTGTTTTAGGGAAGGAGGTTGTTCAGGTATTGGTCAGATCAGATGACCTCAGAGACCCCATTCGCTGCTCTAAGATTTTGTGAGCCTGGGAGATGAAGAATGATGTAGAACCTTAAAGATCGTACCCAGCGAGAAAGAAATTAGGAGACCTTTTTCCTGTTATAATAAAACGATGCCAAGAAGGAGGAACTTCAGGAACCATTTTGACAGCAACTTTATGGAAAATCTGTCTATAGTGAAGGGACTGGGGCAACCAGTTCTTCCAGATCTCTATTGAGGGCTGATTTTTTTCCTTCTGGCCTCTGCTCAGCTTCAGTCAGTTAGAGATTTTAATGGGGAGAGATAAACAGCATTTTCCTGGTCTCCACTTCCGCGTTGGTGGCTAACCCATGTAACCTGATCTTGCATAAGATATTTAACCTTTTTCTCAGCTGTTTTAAAAACAGGGATTCAGCTGATCTACTTGCAGCTTCATGGTAACATTGTAAGAAATAAGCGGCTGCTTGGGAAAAAATACTCTGAAGAAAAAAGGCAATACCTAAAAATCATGTACTTCACTTCTTTTCCCACTTGTGTCCCCTGGCTGATAAAAATAAAAGCCAACTAGCATTGAACACTTTAAGGTTTACAAAATGCTTTGCAAATATTATCTCATTTTATTCTAATAATTTTGAAGGGCAAATGCTCTTTTTATCCCTGTTTCAAGGTTAAGGAAACTGAGGCAGACAGAGGTCAAGCGACTTGCTCAGACTCACAGAACCAGTAAATGTCTGGGGTGCAGTTTGAACTCAGGTTTTTTTGACTCCTGGTTCAGTGTTCTATCCACTGAATCATCTACCTGCCTCCAAAAAGAAGACAGGAAAATTGGTTTTGCCCTGGGATTTCAGTAATGTCTCATAGAGTGAGCTAACCAGAAAGCATACCAGTTTGCAAAGTCTATAGGACACCTGTGAAAAAGGATTTCGTGGCAAAATTCTCCCATCTCCTTTCAGATGACATGACAGGAATATAGATACAGAGCTGAAAGAACACTCAGAAGCCATCTAGTTAAATTCCTTCATTTTACAGATGGGAAAACTGAGGCCCAGAGAAATCAAATGACTTGCCCAAGGTCATGCAGATACTAAGTATTAGAGGGAGGGCTTGACCCCAGGTCCTCTGACTCAAAAACCATTGAGCTTTACACTGCAACCCACCACCTCCTTAAATATGAAAGATACTACACATAGAATGTGCTCTTCAAAAAAAAAAGCCAGCATTGTAATACAAAATATGCCTTAAATTTTCACTTTTTGCCCTAAAGAAGACCATCTATAGAAAAAGAAGGCAATTTGATATCACTGGAAGAAAATAATATTATCTGCTAAATGCATGCCTATAGATAGGTGCTTTTACCTGAGTCCCATCCATTAAATGGGCATAGTAATACCTGTGATACCTGCCTCTCAGGGTTATTGTGAAGATAGTATTTGTTACTTTTAAAGCAGCATAGATTTACGAGATATCTGTATTCCCATGTTGATGTAGACATGAAATTCTTCCTTGCCATCAATGGAGCAAACTGAGAAGAGCCAACAACCGTGTAGAGGAAAGCATTTAATTTCACTGAATCCGTTTTTCATCTTTAAAATTCATTGACCTAATGATACTTGTACTGTGTGGCATGGTGGAGAGAGAATTGACTTCAAAGCCAGGAAGATGTCACTTACAATTCTGCCTCCGAAATAAGTGGCTATGATAAGTCACTTTAGCCCTTACTTCTCTAGAGGCAGCTTTCTAAGACTGTAAACTGCAGAGGAGGTACTGACTTGCCGTTGTAAGGGGGATTCCTCCCCTCAGGGTCTAGTTTCTGTCCCTGTGACCTATCCCTGTGACTCTTTCAGAGGGTGGTTGTGATTTATGTATAGTATTTTCAAAAAAAGTACTATATAAATGTGAATTGTTAATATTGTTACTGACGTTGGTTGGCTATTATGTTGATTGCCATGGAAGGACTTAAAGAAAATAATAGGATGATTGATAGATCATTGGATCCTGGAGCTAGAAGGGACTTTGTCATTTAGTTGTTTCTCAGTCTTGTCCAACTCTTTACAACTCCATTTGGGGTTTTCTTGGCAAAGATACTGGAGTACTTTGTCATTTTCTTCTCCTGCTTGTTTTATAATTGAATAAACTGAGGCAAATAGGGCTGTGTCTTGCCCAGGGTCACACAGCTAGTAAGTGTCTGAGATCAGTTTGAATTCAGGAAAGTGAGTCTTCCTGACTCTAGGCTCAGAGCTCTGTCCTCTGTGCCATCTAGTTGGCCTGGAAGAATTTTAGAGGTCATCTCATGTAACTCCACTTTATAGATGAAGAAACTGAGGTGTAGAAATTTTTGAAAATATTATACTCCTACTCACCCTGCCACTCTAAGAAAAAGTAAATTCTAGTATAGCGGGGCCTCAAACAGCATTTTTGGTGTCCTGTGGTGTTGAAAAAGGTTTCAGAGATGTGATTTCTGGGTAATTTAATCATTTTACTAACAATGCTAGTGTTTTAATAAAAGGATGGTTATTTGGCCATCTCTCCCTTCTACCAAAGACAATCATGGTAGCAACCTCATGGTTATATGTCCATTGGAAGAAAGATATTCCTGAGGGTGGCAATCAACTCTGATTGACTAAAATTAAGGAATGAATGAATACTACAATGAAGAACAGAACCTGAACTTTGATTATGTCATTCACTTATAAGTTACCCCTAGCCTTGGTAGTCTATTCAAAGCATTTACCACCTCCCACCCCACCCCCACTCCCCCAAAAAACCTGAACAGAATGCAAGGGCTTCCTCATCTGGGTGGGGCCTGAACAAGGAAGTCTGATCTCATCAGTTGTGTCCCTCAAGAGATTAGGGCAGCTAGGTGGTGCAGTGGATAGAGCACTAAGTGCAGGAGTCAGGAGGATCTGAGTTCAAACCTCACCTCAGACACTTGACACTCACTAGCTGTGTGACCTTGGGTAAGTCACTTAACCCCAATTCTCTCATCCTGGGTCATCTCCAGTCATCCTGATGAATATCTGGTCACTGGATTCAGATGGCTCCGGAGGAGAAGTGAGGCTGGTGACTTGCACAGACTCCCTCACTCAAAACAAAGTCAAGGGCAAGTTATGTCATTATTTCTCTGATGGCATGGTCTTCAGCAACAAAGGAAGAACACACCTTTAAGAGACTGAACTTTTAAAATCAGGACTTTAAAAAAAGGAGGAAACTCTGGATCTCCCCAAATTGTTGGTTATTAATAATTATTTTAATCTATATGTTAGAAAGTAAAATCTTACTGGTTTAAGAAACCTTGGCAGGAAATTTAGGGATCAGTGTTTCATATGGTCCTTTATGTGGCTTTTACCAAATTTCTCAATGCTCAGGGATCTATTGAGATTTCTAATTAACTGGTTTCATTATATGGCCAATTCATCAAATGCAAATTCCTCTGCCTACTCATCAAAATCCCTCATGATCTGGCCATACCTTACTTCATCAAACGTGCTTGCCACTATTCCCCAACATGCACTCTCCATTCTAGTCATCTAAGTCTTCTCCGCTGTCTACTGAATATTTATAGTTTAGTAAAGAGAATACTAGTCTTAGAATTTGGTGTCAGTAGTTAGAGGCTGAGCTCTTTTGTTGACCTGTTATTTAGACTTAGATTATTCATCAGTTAAATAAAGGATTGGAACAAAATGATCTTCTATAATCACAGAATTAAGACTTGGAAGAGACCTCACTGTCCATCTGGTTTTACCTGTACCTGAAAACAGAAGACTATTCTACAACACATCTGATAACCAGTCACTTAGCCTTTGCTCCCATGAGGGAGAATCCACTACTTTTCAATGTATCCCATTCCCACTTTTGAAAAGCTCTGATTTTTTTTCCTTACATTAAGCCAGAATTTGCCTCTTTTTATTTCCATTTTTTACTCCTCATTCTTCCATCTGACACCAAATACAACAACTTGATTCTTTCTTCCACCAACAGGACTTCAAAATCTTGTAAACATCTAACATTTCCACTCGCTCCTTCCTAAATTTTCTCTTTTCAAGGTTAAACATCCTTAGTTCCTTCAACTGGTCATCCTAGAATAAGATCAAGGTTCTCTTCTCTAGATGCTCTTCAGTTTATCCATCTTCCTTCTAAAATATATTTCCAAAACATACAACAATGCTCCAGATGTGATCTGATCAAGACCAAGCATAGCAGCATGTCCCCCTATGACTCTGGCTATCATGCCTCTGTTAATATAACCTAAAATTGAATAAACTTCCTAGGCTGTTATGTCATGCTGCAGTTTCATACTGAATCTCCCTTGACTAAAACTCCCAGATCTGTTAAACAAACTGTTGTTTGGCCAGGCCTCTCCCATTTTGTACCTATAAAGTTAATTTCAAGTGTAAGAATTTACATTTATAACCCACCTTCTACCCATTAAGTTTCCTCTTATTTGATTCAGACTAGCCACAAATGTCTCTTTCAGTTCAAATTTTAAAAATCCTGTGGTTTTATACCACATTTTCCCACCTTTCATATCAGAATATCATCTTTCCTGATGTTTCCTAAAATTTGTCCTGCTTTACCCTACTCTGACCTTTTCCCTCTTGTTTTATTTATAGTTTTATACATTTTAACATGTAGTTCTTCTCTAGTGGTTTTATGCATGTTGGTTTTGATTCCCCAATTAGAAGGTAAACATCATAAAAGCAGGGACCATGTTTTTAGCTTCTTTTGGATCCAATCCCGTGATTAGCATGGTATACAGCAGAGCTCAAGGGTGGCAAGGGAGAGGAGAGTCCCATTGTGCACCCAAAATGAGATTGTGATAGCTGTTTCAAGTGTTTGTGGGGATATCTAATTAAAGAGGGATTACATTTGTTCCAATTTGCTCATGTGGGGAAACTGGGTTGGAAACTAGAAACCTGAATGGAAAAAATGGAAATGATTAAAAATGATTAAAAAAATGATTAAAAAAAAGTAAAGAAATAGTAAGAAACCAAAAAACACTAAACACCACCACCACCCCCCCCACACACACAAAAAGCAAGGCTTATGGTTGTTGTTCAGTCATTTTCAGTTGTGTCCAATTCTTTGTGATCTCATTTGGGTTTTTTTTTTGACACAGATACTGGAGTAGTTTGTCATTTCCTTCTCCAGCAAATCTGGGTATAGTGTAGAGAAAACCCATGGCAATCAGAGCTATCTCAAAGTGGAATGAGCTGCATTGCCAGGTAATGGGATCTCCTTCTCTTGAGATCTATAAGCAAAGCACACATATGAGGTAGCCTGGGGCAGAGAAAAGGCATAACTGAGAAAACATTCATTTCTTTCAAAATAATCACCAGAACCAAATGACATAGGTCATGCCCAACTGACGACATTTATATTTTATGGAAGAGAGGCAAATAAACAATTGGTTTTGGATTTCAGTCTCCCATGAATCAATTTTAATTGCCCCATCAGCTTTATTTAGGGAAATCTCAAAGATCACTGACGCTTAGCCAGAGTCATCTTTTGAGATTTCACCATTTGTTATAAGGTTACGTCTGTTAATGCATCATTTTTCCCTGACTGAATGTAAGCACATCTGGCTGGTTCTCTCAGGCAAATGAATGAGTAGTTGGCTCATCCTTTGAAATGACCTTTACCCTTTCAGAGAGTATGACAAAGATCTCATAGTGCTGTGGGGAAGAGCCCTGGACTGCACTCATGGTGTGACTTGGCCAGATCACTTTCCTTAACTGCTTCAATTTTCTCAACTATAAGTTCTTTCCCCAAATGATGTAATAGATAGAGAACTGGCTGTGGAATCAAAGAATTGGGGTTCAAATCCAGCCTTTGATACTATTTGTCTGACCTTGGATGGGAAATTGCCTTCTCTGGGCTTCATTTCCCTCATCAATAAAATGGCCGAATTCAGCTAGACGTCCTCTGAGGTCCCTTCTAGTTCTAAGTCTATGGTCCCATTTACAAATATTTATTGAGTAGCTACTCTGTACCACTATTCTAAAATATAGGGGTTGGAGTAGGTGATTTCTAAGGTTTGCCCCCTTCTCTTCCCTGACCCCCCCTCCCAATTTTAGAATTCTGAGTCTATGAACTCTTTGATTCAACATGCTTATGTGGGAACAACAAGCCTGGTTTGACCCAAATGACCTCTGGATCATAAAATGATAGATTTAGAGGTGGAAGGGACCTTAGAGGTCACTGAACCCAGTCTCCTCATTTTACAGAGGGGAAAACTGAGGACCAGCAATGTTAAGGGACTTTGATCTTAGGTCCCTGTCTTCCAGATCTAGTGCTGTTTCCGCTATGCTCTTATCCTGCCCTAAAGTCCCATCTAATTCTGTGATTCTGTCTTTGATATATTTGCTTTATTGAGATCAACTAGATCTTTGCAGAATCCAAAGATGGTTAAAATTTTTTTTTCAAGGATTCATTTCCACACCCACTTGACTATAGGCAAATAAATACTTTGAACAGATAATTTGTCATTGGCAAGTCTCCACCTTCCTTTTTCATATTCTGTACCTCCATTCTTTTATAATCCTGTCCTCATCTTCATTCATTCTTGTCATTTACCATATCCGGCCATCCCCAATGTGTACCTGGTTCTCTTAGGCTATATATGAGAGGGAGTATGGTAATAGTGGGAAGAGGACCAGCCATGGAGACAGCAACACCTGAGCTTAAGGCTTTCTCTGACATATCCCAATTCTGTGACCATGGACACAAGGGCAAAACTTATGGTTTCTCAGTGCCCCAGAAAACTTTTTGATATTATAGGTGAACATAGAGCAGTTGCTCATCTGAAATGGTGGAGGGAGTTTCCACACTAGTGAATTATCTAAACATGTGAAACACATGTATGCAACATATATGCATTGCATATATGTTTATATATACACATATGCATGTATGTTTGCTTATGCAGATAGAATAATGTGTTTCACATTTATACATATATGTATGTATATAAAGATATATACATAAGTGTGATAGAATATATATGAAATATATTTTATACATATTGCATATAAATATGTAAACACAAATACACATACACATGCATATATACATACACAAATGTGTGAAGTGTATGGGCAAGGCATTATTCTATCCACAGAAGGTATGTGTGGTCACAGAACAATATTTCCAAACCCTTCCTAGGGAGATGCAATTGTGAATCAATGATCTATTCTAATGTCCTTGATTTGCAAATGAAACTGAGACTCAGGAACACTGAGACTTGGCCAAGGTAGTAAGTCTCAAAGGGAAACTATGAAATTAAGTCTACTAATTCCCATTTCAGTGCTATTAACACAATATACCACCATTAAGAAAAGCGCTCATGGAGCTCATATTCTACTAGGGGATAAAGTATATACACAGATAAGTAAATTTTAAGTAATTAGAGGAAGGAGAAAGAATTAAAATTACAGGGGCTGGAGGAAGAACAGGGAACCCTTCATCTGAGCCAAATCTTGAAAGATAAGGATTTTGAGTAGCAAGCACTGATGAGGAAGGAATAACTTGCCCAACTGTCCACAGGTAAACGCTAAGCTTGAGGAACAGTATTTTAGTGCAGTGGATTTATCCAAGATATCAAGTCCTTGATCTTTGAGTTGAACTAATCTGATAAATGAAACCATGCTAAAGTATAATGAAGTTTCTATGGCAAAGGTTGGACCTAATTACGGTAGTGTTTTTGTTAATACTATTGGTTGAAGGTGGGCACTTTGGAAGAGGAAAAAAGGATATGGAAAGTTAATCGTCTAACTCAGAAGATGTTGATCCAGCTTTCTGGGTCATCACATAAGAACTGCAACTTTCACTTATTGTGGTAGAAAAAACTGGAATCAAAGTAGATGGCCCTTGATTAGGGCATGGTGAAACAAACTGAAGTACATAGATGCAATGGAATATTACTGTGTAATAATAAATTATGAGTATGATGATGGATACAGGGGCATTGAAAGACTTACACAAACTGGTACAAAGTGAAGTAAACAGACCAAACTAAAACTAACCAAAAAGTCCATTATGCACAATGACTACTACAATATAAATTAAAAGAACACCTTCAAAATCAATTTTAAGAATGAATATTGTAAAATTTCAAAGAATAAGTTTGGCCCCAAAGAAGTGATATGAGGATATACCTCTTTTTACTACTTTGTAGAGATGAATGGTTCATGTGGAAATTGCTTATAGTGTCATTTTTTTCAATATATTGATCAAATTTTCAGATTTTTTTCTTTGGAAAAAAATCTTTGTGATAAAGTATGAGTGAGAGAGGGGAGGCAGAGGAATATGAAGGTAAATTTAAGTGATATAAAAACAAAAGATACCAATAAAATTTTATTTTGAAAAAAGAATAACAGCTTTTCATCCATGAAATAATTTTTAAAAATTCACAAAAAAGAATGGAAGAAAGTTCAGATGAAGACTCAAATAAGTAGGATGGGCTTGTTATTATATTGTTAAATTCAATATATACTTTAAAAAAGCCAAACTCTAGGTTATAGTTCACTTATGATGCTCTTTTTCTACCCTTTGCCTTTTGAAAAAATAATATATGTTGATGATAAGGTCACAATCAAAAGCAAAAAGAGTAATAGCTCTTGACCAGGAATATAGTTTATTTAATTAGGACTGGGAAAATGGATTTGCCTGGAGATATACTGACAATCAATAAAGCTTTTAACTAAAAATGGAGGGAAAGATATAGCTTTTCAGATATAACTTCTCAGCCAGATATTAGAGAAAGCAGCACTGGAAAAAGAATATAAGTAGAGAAGGAATTTATCTGTTTTAAAAAAGGGAAGACAAAAATGACTTTTTCAATTTCATTGTATTTTATTTTTGTAAATTATCTTTTAAAATTGTGCATTTAGGAATCATCAACAAACATCCATTTCAGTGCTCTCAAATGTGATCTCCAGACTCCCGAGGGTCCAAGACCTTTTCAGGGGATCCATGAGGTCAAAACTATTTTCATGACAATACTAAGACATTATTGGTTTATTAATTTTTACCACATATCTATGTGAGACCAGATTTTTTTTCCTAACATATAGCAACAGACTGATCGCAGAAGCATGTCTGAGACATTAAGACAGACATTAAAGAGATCTGCCAAAATATATAGAACAGTACCATTTTTCTCCCCAAACTCTGGTTTTCTTTAGAAAATGTCATTTTAAAAATTAAAATATGGTATTTATGATAATATGTAATGAGTTTGATCTTTTTAAATGACTTGAATATTTCAAAATATTACCAGTTTAACTTTATAATACAATATTGATAGCTATAACCCATATCAACAAAAAGTTTATGGTAGGAGGAGAGTCTTCAATAATTTTGAGAGCGTAAGTAGGTCCTGGGACCAAAACATTTGAAAACAGCTGCAACTGACAAGAATGACCAAAAGATTGTATAAGAAACTGAACTTCTACTACACAACTTGTTTCAAAAAATCCTACTGTATCGTATTTATGTGTGTATATGATACATTTAACAAGGTTACAACAAAATTACTTTGTGTTCCCTTCCATAATTCTTTCTCTTCTTCTGTGACTCAAATTAACATAGACCTTTGAAATTTGTAAAGTGCTTTCATATATACATTATATATGTGTGTGTATATGCACACATACATACATATACATGCATATATGTGTATAGTCTTATTTGATTCTCACAACAACCTTCTAAGATGAATGCTATTATTAGCTTGATGATATGGTCAGGGAAAATGAATCTCAGAGTGTGTTAGTGACAAGCGGAGGGCTATACAGTTAGTAAGCGGATTTGCAGTATTTGATCCCAGGGTTTTCCTAAATCCAAACATACCATTCTGCCCATCATCCCAAGTTGTTTTTATAGTAAGAAAAAACAAGTGAGCTAGAGATATTAATGCAAGGAGATGAATATGACTTTATAGTTATCCCTGAGATCTTATGAAATGTGATAATGGATACCCCAGTACCTTAAAGTTATCTCAGACCTACCAGTATGAGTGGAGAAGTAGCCCTGGAGGGGATACTACATTTGCCCAAAAGGAATAGATTATATGGGATGCAAAAGAGTAACAGGACATGTCTTCTCATATCTTTTCTTTGGGGTCAAGCTTATTCTTTGTAAACATCAAGGAGATATATACTTGTGTGCAAATCCATAAACCAGAGAGGTACAATATGGCAGAAAGCTTTGGATAAATGTAAAAGAGAGAAAAAGAAATGGTATTGGGGTGTACTATAGACTGCCCTTCCAGTTGGTAGAACTAAAGAGTGATTTCTAGATTCAAATACCAAGTCATGGAAGCAGGGTAAAATTATTATTAAATACATCAACGATCTGGACATATGCTAACGATTCTCTCTCTCTCTCTCTCTCTCTCTCTCTCTTTCTCTTTCTCTCTCTCATATAATAATTTTTTTGAGAAGAAAGTACTGCTAATTTCATCTTTCAGGAGGTACAGGAAACAATGAAAAGATTAGCTATAGTGGAACTTATTCCAACTAGTAAGAAAGAACTGGTTATTGAAAAAAGAAATAATAGAAATCAGAGATTGTGATAGATAAGGAGTGCCCCACATTGTTCAATGTATATAGAAGACCTTAAAAGAATGCATTTCAAAAATCTGGTTAAAAAGATAGGCAGAATCACATTGTTTAATTCTCCAAATGCTTTTTTTTCTACCCTCTGTATATTGAAATGATAATATATATTGATATTTGTTAAAGTAACAATAAAAAAACCCTAAAACAAAATGAATAAAATCTCTTGACTAGGGATTAGTTCATCTAATGGGGCCTGGGAAAAATAGATCTAATAAACTCTAATGGATCAAATAAAATATAATTTAATTGGAATAGATATGGTCCCATCAATAGACTATATGTACTTTACATGGATGAGCTTAGCCAGTCACATGTAAATCAGGTCAAAAGGTTTGGAAGCTCTCAATGATGAAATTCCGCTTACACAAGCACAAATAATTCCAATAAGGAAGAAAAAGGGAAAATGTACAAAAAGATCAATATAACACCAGAGGGAAATCATGACACTGAGGTCATATTTCTACAAGGGACGGAAGAGACTATAGGTAGCTGAGAAGTAAAACAGGGTGTCGTGGAAGTCTTTGTGCAGTTTTATGCTTTCGTTTAAATGGATTATAAATAATGCTTTAAGCTTCAACCTAAAACTGCATGAAGACCTTGGGGGCACTTTATATAAAAGAATGGAACCACAGGAGTTGGAAACACAAGAACAGTGCAAGAATCTTAAAATCCAATATGAATTTGGAGACGTGATAAATAAAAAGCAGAACAAATTTATTTTTATTTTTTGCTCTATCAGGGCAAGAGGAAGAATAAGGAAGATATAATCCCTGCTTAGGTGGAATGTGATCATGACATTGGACAGTAAAGAGAGGACTAAACTACTCAACTCTCTTTTATTTCTTTTTCTTTCTTTACCAAGGAGAAGGATATTTCTGTTAGAAAATATAGAACAAAAATAGTTGACAGAATTAAGGAGGAAGGAAAGAACTTTTTTTTTTCCCTTAATGAGTAGAAGTCACTTGGTCCCATCTGTAAATACTTAAAGACCTTGCACAAATGACTTGAATTGCTGTCAAAACTATACGTGAGTAATGATAGAGAACAGATAAGGCAGCCCAAGCCTGGAGACAAGCCAATGTCCAGAGACATGGCTAGAAATTATGACATCTGGGAAAAGCTTCCTAAAATGTGCACAGGAAAAGTAGATGAAATTCACCCTCAAAGCAACTTTCAAGGACAAAATAGATATAGTAGGGGGAAAGAGACACAAGACTTTATGGGTAGAGATCCTAGGACAGCTTAAGGAGAATGCTAGGGAGGTTCCCTATTGGCTGGGGAGAAGGAGCCCATTTAGGTTTTAACTGTTGGGTGGGGAGGGGACCAGAAAGCTCTCAATTGTTTTCATGATGTAGAAAGAACATAAATTCTGGCTGTGTCCTAAATTTCATTTTCCTAGAGACAACCCCTGTTCACCCTGATTATGGCTCAGCCAATATCCTCTGATTTTCAGAAAATGTGAGAAGATAGATTCTATAAACTTCAGCAGGGTGGATATTGATTCCTGGAAAATTATAGAATGAATTATTTAAAAGGATATTTTGTGCATGCATTTAGAAAGAGGAGTAATCACTACAAGTCAATATACGGTTATTAAGAGCATATCATGCTAGACTAACTTCATCTTTTTTGACAGGGTTACTGAAATGGTAGGTCAGAGGCTTGTTCAAGACACAGAAAGCAGGGATTTCAGCAAAGCATTTAGCATTACTTCCAACAATAGCCTTGTTGACAAGATGGAGTGATGAGGACAGGATGATGATACAGTTAAATCAATTCAGAACTAGTTCAACATCCAAACCTCAAAAGACTTAATGAATGCATCAATGCCTACATTTATCAAAGTATTCCAGGGCTATATCCATCACTCTTATTCCATTCAACATCTTATAATTAATGCAATAATTCTGATGGAGACAACAATGTCATGCATTTTAAATGTGCAGATGACACAAAGCTGGGAGGAGTAGCTAATACACTGGATCACAGTTCTAAGATTTCAAATGCTTTTGAAAGGCAAAAATTCTGGACTGAATCTAATCAAATATTTAATTGGGAAAGATATGGTCCCATCAATAGATTATATGTCTGATTTATAAGGCCTGCTTAGCTAGTCATGAGTAAGCTGTCCTTCTGAAAGAATTCTTTGGCTCAGTCAAATGAGGAAATAAAAACTATAGACTCTGCTTTGGTCCTGTGCAGGTCCCTTTAAATTCTTAAGTGATTATGGCATTGTTGGTGAAAAGCAGAAAGATGTTGCTAAAAATCATATGGTTTAGATCAGGGGTGTCAAACCCAAGTAGCAATCATACATAAAGATTCCTGTGGGCTGTATATTGACTTAAAAACTATACCTGAACATTTTTAAGTTCTACAATATTTTAATTTATTTTGTTAAATATTTTTCAATTTCATTTTAATCTACTTTCAATAGTATTAGGGAGTGGTGCAGCACTAATATGCCTGCAGACTGCATTTGATAACTTTGGTTTAGATCATCTAAAAATTCAGTTTAATTGAAAATAATATAAATATGAAATTCTTTCCTACCAATCAATAGATGGACATACTACTGAAGGAAAAGAATCATATTAATTTTTTTTAACTAGCAGCATCTTAAAAAAGATTTTTATTGACATTTTTGCCTTTTATGTTACCAAAATTTTTCCCATTACCTCTCCCCATCTTCTTTCCAAGGAATTATTGTTATAACAAGTAATATTTTTAAAGAAAAGAAAGTGGAAGAAAAATAAGCAAAACCAATTAATAAATAAAAAACACCAGCTGTCCTAAAAGTATTAGTGCAGTTTTATGCTTTAATAACTTAGGAAAGCAGCAGTCAGCCACCCTCTAAAGACCAGACTTTTAAGTATGAATTTAAGGATTAATAATTTAAAACTTCACCGGTTGTGTTCATCCTTCATTTCAAAGAAGACCATGACATCAGAGAAATGATAACATAACTTGCACTTGACTTTGTTTTGAGTCAGGGAGGGCTGTGCAAGGTCACCAGTCTCACTTTTTCCTCCTGAGCCATCTGGATCCAGTGACCAGATATTCATCAGTATGACTGGAGATGACCCAGGATGCAATGGGAGACCTTGGCCTTTTAGGATACCCTGAATTGGCAATGAGCCACAGTTGTGAATTTCCCACCTCTAAAAAGGATTGGGATGCAACTATCTTCTCAAATCTATTTTTTGGAGTCATGTCTTTGTAATTTTGCAACATTCATTTCTGATGGTTTTGCAGATGTTCTTTCTCTTTATATTTCCATTGTCACTTGGTATATTGTTTTCTTGGCTCTGATTATTTCACTCTGCATTAGTGCATGTAAGTCTTTCCATCCTTTTTATGTATTCATACATACATGCATAATTTCTCATAGAAAAATAATATTTCATTACAGTTACATGCTACAATTTGTTTAGCCATTCCCCCAATCAATAGGTATCTACTTTGTTTCCAATTCTTTGCCACCACACAAAAAAAATGCTGTTATAAATATTTTGATGTATATGGAGATTTTTCTTATCAATGACCTCTGTGGGGCATAAGTCTAATAGAGAACTCTCTGGGTCAAAAAAGCATTAACATTTAATCACCTTATTTGCATAATTCAAAATTACTTTCTAAAGTGGTGGTTCTGATTGAATCCTATCAATCTTAACATAATTGCTACAAATTAAACAAGAAGACCAAAAAAAAATGCATGGAAGGTTGACTCAGGTTATACTTGGAGAGGCAAATAAAGGAGTTAATGGAGCTGGTTTTATTGTGTGTCTAAAGGCAACAAAAAAAAACATTATTTCACGGGGCACTTGACCACCTTATATTGCAGTATTTATGATAAGCAAAAGCAAATAGACCATCCTAAATTGCCGCTGTGTCGATATCTGTTTAAGATGAGGAGAAGGAAAAGAGCTCATAAAGAATTCAAAAAGACCCTCCAAACTAAATCAACATATATATTGACATTTAGTTGCTTCTATTCAAAAGTTGGGATTGAGGAAGGATTGAGAACAATGTAGCAAAATATAGTTCAAGAATAGAAATATAGTGAAGTCAAAAGTTTATAGACTATACAAAAATCCTCACAGCAACAAAACATTAATATTTTTTAAAGAAGAGAATCTTCTTTGTGCTAAATATAGTGAGCAAAGAGCAATATCACAGAAAGTGAAATTATGTTCAAATAGTCCAAAAGTGGTTTATTTCCCTTATGAGTCATTTCCAAACCAGCTCCTTACAGAGAAACCACAAACCTGCTAGAACGAAGATCAAAATCAATATCAAATTGAGAAAAAGAATAAAAGTGAGAAGATATGGCATGTAATTTTGGAAACTCCAGTATGATCTATTTTTAAAAGAGGTTGTATGTTCGTCCTTTGTTGTTGAAGAAGACCATGCCATGAGAGAAGTGATGACATGACTTGCACTTGACTTTGTTTTGAGTGAGGGAGGGCTGGGCAGGTCATTAGCGTCACTTCTCCTCCAGAGTCATCCAAATACAGAGTCCAGATATTCATCAGGATGACTGGAGATGACCCAGGATGAGGCAATTAAGGTTAAGTGACTTGCCCAAGGTCACACAGCTAATCAATGTCAATTGTCTGATGTGAGATTTGAACTCAGATCCTCCTGACTCCTGCACTAGTGGTCTATCCACTGCACCACCTAGCTGCCTATAGCCATAGTAGCTTGGCCACTAAAGGGCAATATCTTTTAGGCTTTTTTTAATTGTTCCAGTCACAATATACATAACTGCATATGTTGTAAGACATATCCCAGACATTCCACACATTCATATCCTATGGTTTTCAACTTTCTTCTCTACTGCCTATTTTAACATGAACCTCTTTGTATAGATCTAAATATAGTTTAGAGAGAGAAAACAATTTGCAAAAGTGTCTCTATTTTCATGGCTAAACTCAATGGTAGCCCTCTTTAATTTCCCATGTTGGGAATGTCTATGGAGCCTGCAGACCATGAAGAATGTAGCACTATTCCTCACCTCCTGGCTTGACAGTTGCTGTAACTGCATTCATGCATGAGACTTCTTTTCAACCCCTCAGAAATCATTGTCTGCTTCTTTGGTAAATGTGACTGCCATTAAACTCTACAGTAGCTGGGGAGTAAGGGTTTGAGTGGGATGTGATATCTGCAACCAAGATCTTTCTTATTGGCCACCAGTTAAATCTTTTGATTGTGGGGGGAACATATGATCTCCTCCGTTCTTTTTACAGCTAAACAGCCTGAGTTTCAGAAAGGTGAAAAGTCTTATCCAAAGTTACACAACTAGTTAATTACAGAGTTGGGACTAGAATCTGTGTCACCTGGCTCTAATTCTCTTTCCATTATCACGCACTGTCTTCCTTGTCTGTTTCATACATATAGACTCAGAATAAATGGCTAAATATTTTTTATTTCATCTCCTGGCTTTTATTTGACATCTTTCATTTAAAGAAAGTGAATTTTACAAATAGCCTAACACTTTTTAAGAGAAGTTTGGTGTTTTTTTTTAATGTCAAGTCATTCCACAGAAGGGAAGAGGGGAGTCAGTTAGTCACTCAATAAGCATTTATTAAATACCTACTATGTTTCAGACACTGTTCTAAGTACTAGAATACAAAGAAAGGCAAAAATTAGTCTCTTAAGGAACTCACAGTCCATGGGGAGAAAACATTTGAACAGCTATATACAAACAAGCTATCTACAAGATTAATTGGAAATAAACAACAGAGATAAGGCACTGAAATTAAGGTTGATTAGAAAGGCTTCCTGTTGAAAGTAGGATTTTGATCAGGAACTTGAAGGAAGCCAGGGAAGTGAGGAGGTAGAAATGAGAAGGGAGAGGATTCAGGGAATGGGAGAACAGCTACTGAAAACACCTAAAATCAGGAGATCAGTGCTTTGTTCAAGGAACACAAAGTGGGTTGGTGTCACTGAATCACAGAGTATGTAGGGGGAAGGTAAGATGTAAGAAGTCTGGAATGGTGTTTGGGGAGGAAAGATTATGAAGGGCTTTGAAAAATGCCAAACAGAGAATTTTATGTTAGATCATGGAGGTGATAAAGAGCCACTGAAATTTATTGAGTAGAGTGACCACACTGTCAGACCTGAATTTTAGGAAAATTTAACAGCTGAAGAGAGGATGGACTGGTGTGGGGAGAGACTTGTGGCAAGGAGACCAACCAGTAGGCTACTGCAATAGTCCAGGCATGAGATGATGAGATCTTGCACCATGGTAGTAGTAGTGTCAGGGGAGAGAGGGTAGCATATGCAAGAAATGTTACAAAGATGGAATCTATAGACACTGGCAACAGATTGGATAAAAGATATGAGAGATAGTGAGGAGAAAAGGATGACGCTTATGTTGTGAGCTTGGGTAACTGGGAGAGTGGTAGTGCCCTACACAGTAATAAGAATACTTGAAACAGGCAAGGATTTGGGGAAAATTAGAATGAGTTCAGTTTTAGACACACTAGATTTAAGAACTCTAGAGGCAATCCAGTTCAAGATGTCCAATAACTAGTTGGAGAAGCAAGGTAGAGGGGGGTCAAGAAAGAGCTGAAGGCTGAATGAGTAAATTGAAAGTCATCAGCATGGAGATGATCATTGAATCCATAGGGCCTGATGAGCTCACCTGCATAGATGGAGAAGAGAAGAGGTTCCAGAACAGAGCCCTGTGGCACACCCTCTTTTAGCAAGTGTGACTTGGATGAAGATCCAGAAAAGGAGAATGGAAACAGGCAATGTACTGATGAAAACCCACCTGATTTTTTTGGTCACAATTCAAACAGAGGTGATAGGTTTGCAAAGTGTGATGGAGCTTCCTATTCCCAGAAGCGTAGGTGCATTTAGGATCATTGATGCTGTTAATTAAGTTTTATCTTTTTGGAGGGCGGGTGGGGGACTGGTAGTGTTATTTCCTAGAAATTTTACAAGTATTTCTCGCTTTCACAAAGTTGAATGAAGCAGCAAACATCACCATCTGCTCTGTATTTTTGATCTCTTTTTTTTTCCTTCCAGTTAAAAGCAGTTAACAGAGTATCTAACTATGGTCATATAAATTATGGTCTATGGACTTTACCCCACCAGAGGGCTGAACAAGAAAAAGAATAGAGCCCCCTGGGGAGATGTTGCTCATCCTTATATCAAAGCCTCGGTGTTTAAAAATGAATGTTTTAGATGGTGGAGGTGTGGGGAAGCATGAAATCCTCAGCCTTAGGCTAACGAGATAATATTCGACTTTTCTTTTTTGCTTCTGTAAATCACACATCATTAAAAGTCATTGGACACTTCAGAATGCACAACTTCTTTCACTTTCCTTCCAAAGTCTGCACTGTTGATCTGAATTGCTGGTAAATGCATAAAAAAATTTAGCTTTGTTCGATGTAATAGAAAAATAAATTTATAACACAAAGTATATGCAGACTTTTTAAAAGTATCCATCTTTTAAAATATATGCATGTGTATTATATATTCTATATAACATTCATATATGAAGCAATAAATTATATACTGTTTACCAAATTACCTTTGTGAAAAATCACTTATGATAGAAAAAGAGATAGGTTGATAGGTCTTATTACTGTTTGTTCCTCATTTTCGAAAAGGACCAGTGACATCACAGGTTATATCTTGACATGTGCGTGATTTGGATTTACATAAGGCAGAGTTGCACAAAGTCATCAGCCTCACTTGCTTCTTGTCATTGAAGTCCAGGATAGAACAAAAATCAAGACAATTGGCCATGACCTGGGAAGCAGTGGATGAACTTGGCGTCTTTGACTCCTGACTAAGTTCCAAGTGCTCCACAGCACCTGCTACAGCACCTACATGGCCATTGGAACAAACTGTTCTTATCCACCCATTCCGCTGGGGGAAGTATTCACGTGCTTGGGGTTGACATCCCCCAACTCTTCGATGGGTTTGAGATCTATTGGTCACTCTCAATTTGGTTTAGCTCACCTGCCAAGATGGTTTATTGGAGGTGGCCACTGCATACTACAGTTTCTTGGAGCAGGTAGGTAGATAGATATGCAATACACACATATACTTGAATATATGTATAGGTATACATATATACAATACATATGCACATATTCCATATGCAGTATACATATATGTGCATATACATATGATTTTTTATTCTAAACCAGTGCTGCTCTTTGTTGAGTGTGTGTATGTTTGTGTGACTTTGTGTGGGAAGAGGGAGGGCAGTGTAGTATAAGGATAGAGTGCTAGACTTGCCATCAGGAAGAACTGATTTCAAATCATGCCCTTAAAACTCCCAAGCTTTATGACCACAGATATAAGACCATATGACCATAAGACATTTATTTAACCTTTCTGAGCCCCCAAGCTTCTCTTCAGTGACTTGTGATCTGCTTGGGGAAAGAGAGTTCCCATACTGATGAAATCACATGTTCTTGATATGTTTTATATATGATACATCCTTGACATACATTCTACATATCCTTAATACATTGTATTTATGCATCTATCTACCTCACTGTCCTAAGATATATGAGTTAATATATATGCTCTTTATTTCAACATGAATCTTTATAGTGCAAGAAAATTATTCTCTCAGGGCTGGCTTTCAAGCACTACAACCAAGTATTTATCAAAACAATGATTAAAGCTAGTTTTTCCTTTCTCATTACAATATGCTTTTGATGTTTGAATATTACAAAAACTTTTTTTGTTATTTGGAGATGACTTTAGTACCTAGACACCAACCTGGACTCTGGCTTAGTGGAAATCTAGATCACCAGATTTTCACAAAGGTGCTTTCCACAAACAGTACATATATATAACACATCATGCTTGATATGTAATACTATAAATTGCTTGTTGTATGCATCCTAGTTTCACTCCATGTTAACCCTGGGAACACACTGTACTACACACTATGTCTTTTTATTTTTGTGATTTTTAAATAAAAGAAAAAATTGCCGTGTACACAGCAGACCATAAGAAATGATTCTATATAAAACAATAAATTTCCATTTCAAGAAAACCTATATAATAAATACTACATATATTTTCAAAGCTGCCCAGCTTACCTTTGCTTCCTTGGTTTTCTTTTGTTCTCTGCTGTGTACTTTTTATTTTATTTTTCATCCTCCTTCCTCCTCTCCCACCAAAGAAGGCTACAATTAAGCATTGAAATTTATATGTATATGTATATATTTTATATATACATATATAGAGAGATCTATAAACATAGACATATGTACACATACACACTCATATGCTTATGTTTAAGATCATACTATACTTATTTCCTCCTATCATCTGTTTCTTGGAAGGTAGATAGCATTTTCCTTCATAAGTCCTCATCTTTCCATGTCTTTCCAAATCAACCAGCTCATCACTTCTTATACCATAACAATATCCCTTTCTGAATTCAAGCAGCATCTCCCTTCATGACCTTTTTTCTTATTTAATATTTTCCACTAATTACATATAAAAACAATTTTAACATTCCTTTTCCTCCAAATTTTCAGTTCTAAATTCTCTTCCTTCCTCCCCTAGGCAAGCAATTTGATATACATTATACATGTACAGTCATGCAAAACACACTTCCATGCAAGTCATTTGATGAAAGAAAACAGACAAAAAAACCCCAAGAAAAACAAAGAAAAAAAGAAAAGTTATCTCTGATCTGCATTCAGGCTCTACCACTTCTCTTTCTGGAGATGGACAACACTTTTCTTCATTAGTTCTACAAAATTGTCTTGGATCATTGCATTGTTGAGGATAATTAAGTTATTCATAATAGAACATCAAACAATATTACCGTTATTGTGTACTGTGTTCTAACGGTTCTGCTCATTTTACTTTGCATCAGTTCATGTAAGTCTTTCCATGTTTTCCTGAGAGCACCCTGCTTATTGCTTCTTAAAGCATAGTATTTCATCACAACCATATACAACAAATTGTTCAACCATCCCCCAATTGATGGACATCTCAATTTCTAATCCTTTACCACCACTAAAAGAGCTACTATAAATATTTTTGCATACTTAGTCTTTTTCCTTTATGTTTTTTAATCTCTTTGGTATACAGACCTAGTAAAGGCATTGCTTGGTCAAAACTATGCATGGTGTCATAGTCCTTTGGGCATAGTTCCAAATTGCTCTCTAGAATAGTTGAATCAGTATGCAACTTCACCAATAGTACGTGTGTTTTAATTTTCCTATATCCTCTCCAGAATTTGTCATTTTATTTTTTTGTCACATTAGCTAATTTTACAGGTGTGAGGTAGTAGCTCAGAGTTATTTTACTTTGCATTTCTCTCATCAATAGTGATTTAGAGCAGTTTTATATGTTCTATATTTTTGACTATAGATAGCTTTGATTACTTTGAAAACTGACTGTTCATATCATTTGACCATTTATCAATTGAGGAACGGCTCTTATTTCTATAAATTTGTATCAATTTTCTATATGCTTGAGAAATGAAGTTTTTTTTATCAGAAAAACTCACTGTAAATTTTTCACATTAATGACTACCAACAATGTATTTCCCTTCATCCTATTTTCCCTGTTTGTCCTTTTTTTTCTCTCTTTCTCTCTTTCCCTCTCCCTTTCTCTCTCCTTTTACTCTGTCCATTCTCAAGTTTTTTTTATTCTATTGCCCTCCTGCAAACTGCCCTCCCTTTTTTCAGTTCTCCTTTCTTCTCTTATCCCCTTATCTTCCTACTCTCCTGCATGGTAAGATAGATTTCTACACCCAGTTGAGTGTGTATAATATTCCTTCTTTGAGCCAATTCTGATGATAGTAAGGTTCATGTGCTAGTCTTCTCACTTTCCCTATTTTCACCTCCACTGTGAAATTTCTTTCAGACTTCTCTTATGTTAGATAATTTATCCCATTCTACCTGTACATTCTTCTTTCTCATCCCTAATTTTGCTTTTTCATTAAGATAATCATACCATTACATTCAACTCACACCTCTGTTTTCTGTCTATGTATACTTCTTCTAACTGCCCTAATAATGAAAAAGTTTTAGGAGTCATAAATATAATTTTCCCGTGTAAGAATATAAACAGTTTAGCCTTATTGAATCCCTTATGTTTTCCTGTTTATCTTTTTATGCTTCTTTTGCATCTTGTATTTGAACATCAGATTTTCTATTCAGCACTGATATTTCATTAGGAGTGCTTGAAAGTCCCTTATTTCATTGAATATACATTTCCCTGCTAAAGGATTATGCTTAGTTTTGCTGGATAGGTGATTCTTGGTTATAATCCGAACTCCTTTGCCCTTCAAAATATCATATTCCAAGCCCTCTGGTCCTTTAATGTAGAAGCTGCTAAATCTTGTGTTATCCTGACTGTGGGTCCATGATATTTTAATTGTTTCCTTTTGTCTGCTTGTAGTATTTTATCCTTGATCTGGAAGGTCTGGAATTTGCCTATAATGTTCCTGAGAATTGTTTTCTTCAGCAAGTTTTTGTACCTCCTTTTCTATTTGACCAATTCTACTTTTTAAGGAATTCTTCCCTTCAGTGTTTGGTCAATTCTTTTCAAGGCATTCTTCTCTATATTGGATTTTTATGCCTCTTTTACCATTTGGCCTCTTCTATCTTTATACGGTTTTATTTTCTTCAGTATTTTTTGTACTTCTTTTACCAAGTTGTTGACTCTCTTTCATGATTTTCTTGCATCACTCTCATTTTCCCAATGTTTTCTGTACCTCTCTTACTTGATTTTTAAAAATCCTTTTTGAGCTCGTTCATGGCCTGAGACAAGTTCATACTTTTCTTGGAGGCTTTGGATACAGGAATTTCTACTTTTGTTGTCTTCTGAGTGTTTATTTTGAGCTTTATAGCATCTTTCTATGGTCAAATTTTTTTTCCTATTGTCTGTTCCTTTTCCAGCCTATTCCTTGACTTTTAGCACTATGCTAAAGTGGGGCTCTGCTTCCCAAGTAAAGGGGGCACTGTCCCAAGCTTCAGGTATTTTTGTGCAGCTATTTTCAGAAGTAAAATGAGGGATATGTAAGTTTTTGGCTCTTCCAAGGTGGCATGATCTCAGATGAGGTGTGTTTACTATTCTCCTGTGTTGTGCACTATTTTTTGAGCCCCCACAAGCACTGTTTTCAACCCTGGAACTGTGACCAGAATGCCTGTTCCCCTGTAACTGTAAGCTCTCCTGTTCCTCCTTGCACTGGGACTAAGACCCAGGACTGTGACCCAGATCCAAAGTTAGGCAATGCAAAAGAATCCTGTCCCTGGTGCCAGGAAAGAGATCCTTATAAATCTTCTTCTGACCCATTGTCTGATCCCTTTGCCATCTGTGGACTAAGAGGTCTGGAAACTGCCACTGCTGCCAGTGATTCAGTCACCCCAAGGCCTGCTCCTGGTTTGCAGGGGGACCTGGTCTACACTAGAACAGCCTGTGCTGAAGTGTGCTCCTCTTTCACCCTGGTGCAACAGATCTTTGCTGCCAATCTTCTGAGTTGTCTTGGGCTATCTTTTTATGGGTTCTGCTGCTTTAGAATTTGTTTGGAGCTATTATTCAAAGGTATTTGGAGGGGTATGGAGTCCCTGCCTTTACTCTACCATCTTGTCTCTGCCTCCCTTTCATAGGATCTTTGAGGTTAATTTGGGTATTCATAATAGAATGACTTAGCTGCTCAAAGTTGTTCTTAAAATAATAGTGCTGTTACTGTATACAATGTTTTCTTGGTTCTGCTAATTTTGTGCTTCATTATTTCATGGAGGTCTCTCTATGCTTTTCTGAAATCAGAGAGATCATCATTTCTTATAGTAGAATAATATTCTATCATGAACATAAACCACAATTTGTTTATCCATTCCCCAACTGAAGGGCCTCCCTGCAATTTCCAGTGCTTTGCTATCACAAATAGAGCTGCTATAAATATTTTAGATCTTGTAGGTTCTTTTCCATTTTCCCTATCCTCTTGGGAAACAGGACTAATAGTGGTATGACTAGGTCAAAGACAGTTTAATAACTCTTTGGGCATGATTCCAAATCTCTCTCCAAAATAATTGAATCAGTTCATGGATCCACCAACAATGGGCTATGGTCCTAATTTTTCCACATTCCCTCCAACCTCTGTCACTTTCCCCTTCTTTCATTTTAGCCAATCTGATAGGTATAAAATGATATCTCAGGTTGTTTTAATTTGCATTTCTCTAATTGATAATTATTTAGAGCATTTTTTAATATGACTATAAAGTATTTTGATTTCTTCATTGAAGAACTGCCTGTTCATATTCTTTGACCATTCATGGGGAACGACGTATAGATTTGAGAAAGTCCTTTATATATTTGAGATATGACATCTTTATCTGAGGAATTGTCTTTATATTATTCCCCTAGTTTCCTACTTTTCTTCTGATCTTGGCTACATTTATTTTATTTGTATAAAACTTTTTAAATTTATTGTAATCAAAGTCATCCATTTTACAATTCTTTCTCTTATTTGTTCATAAATTGTTCACCTGTTCATAAATCTGATGAGTAATAAGTTCCATATTTTTCAAATCCTTTTATATCTAGGTCATATATCCAATTTGACTTTGCCTTGGTAAATGGTATAAGATTAGTGTATGCCCAATTTCTGTCAGACTGCTTTTCAACTTGCCCAATAATTTTTATCAAATAATGAACTTTTATTCCCCAAACTTAAGTCTTTCCACTTGTCAAACTGTGGGTAATTATATTTGTTTGCTGCTGTAGATCTTATGTCTACTCTGTTCCATTGATCTACCTACCTTTCTATTTCTTACTCAATACAAGATAGTTTTGATAATCTCTGCCTTATAATATCATTTAAGATCTGATATTGCTAAACCTCCTTCCCTTACATTTTTTTCCATTAGTTTCTTTAATATTTTTGACCTTTGGTTCTTCCAAATGAGTTTTGCTGTTATTTTTTTAGCTCCATAAAATACACATTCTAAAAATGCTTAGTTTGGGCAGCTAGATGCCACAGTTGATAGAACCAGCCCTGGAGTTTAGGAGAACCTGACTTTAAATCCTGCCTCAGTCACTTACTAGCTATGTGACCCGGGGTGATTCACATAGCCCTGATTGTCTCCAAGAAAAAATACTTGGATTTTTGTGGTATGCATTACCTTCAAATTAAAGCTTTCACCTTCTCCTCCCTGTCCTTTCTACCTTTAAAAAATAATCATGCCAGATCAGCATATCACATATTGAAGTGGAAACAGCCTACTAGAGTGGTATTCAGGCGATCTTAAGATCCAGTTGCAATGTTCATATAAAATACCTTGAACAAACTAGTTGATCTTTTTAGGTCTCAATTTTCTCACCTATAAAATGGGCTAGATACTTCACTTCCAGATCTAAAATGTAGTATGCTTTTGCTAGATTAACTTTTCTCCCCCAAAGAAAAATGACATTTTAAAAAGTTTTAAAATAGTGAATATTTTTAAAACTTTCAGGAGCTTGAATTCAGAGAATCTCTTTTCTCTAAGCTCCAAAGCTCTTTGGCACCTACAGAAATCACACAGGGAGATTGGAGTTGTCTAAAATCCATCTATCCTTGGCTCACCCTAGCCATTCTGTCCTGAGCAGGAAACTTTGATATGCTTATTTTCAGAAAAGCTTGTTTATTCAAGCTGTTGCTAATTGCAAGATTAGTCATAGAGCAATGTTTCTTTGAAGGATGTGGAAATATTGTTATTCAGAGGAGAAATCAAATATTATCTATGAACAGAAACAGATTTGCCCATTGGTAATATTTGATGTGCCACTCTACTCCATCATGGTAATAACAATGGTTACATGTCAAACAGATGTATATTTGTTGCAGCTATCCAATTCACAGTGTTGTCTTTCTTCAAGTTTTATGTCCTAAGAAATGTAGCAACTTGGGAACTTAGCAGGCAGGACATATATTACCAATGGAATCTTCAATAGGCTACAAGCTACAGATGACTGAAAATTAACTACAGAAGAATACTATGTTTATTCCAAATTCTGAGTCTTTGAAAAGGTTATTTTTCTTTTTTCCTCACTTAATAGCATGCAAAGACAATTTTCAAAAATCACTTTTACAAGATTTTAAGTTACAAATTTTTTCTCCCTTCCCAAGATGGCATATTATCTGATATAGGCAATACACATATAATCATGAAAATACTATTTTTCATGGAGATAATATTCTCATTGTTTTTCCGGAAAATTTATTGTTTATTGATTTTTTAAAAATCTGACTTCAAATGCCAACTAAAATGAGGACCTCTGTTGACATAATAGAACAAGAAAAAAAGATTGTACATGAAACTGAATGTATATGGCTCACTTTTCAATATAAGAATATAGTATATTCAACATGTAACTTTCAGGGTTGTCCTATTTGGGATTTCTCCTTGCTCTTCTTCTCTTTAGTGCATTTAGAAAATAATGACCAGTAATTCCCCTTTTTCCTTTTGTTTTTTTTCTGCTTTTGTCAGCCCTATTCCCAGTCCCTTTATCCCTTCTACACCACACACACATACTGAAATAATAAAAGAAAGGAAAAATAAGATCGTTGTCATAAATAAGCATGGCCAAGCAAAACAAATTCCCACTTTGGCTCTATCTGAAAATTGATGTCTCATTCTGTATTTTGAGACCATCACCTCTCTGCCAAGAGATAGAAGGATCATGGATCCTCTAAAATGTGGTTGGTCATTGAGCTGATGAGAACTCTTTCAAAATGGCACTTATATTGTTATTGTTACATTGTTGTTCTCACTGTTCTAGTTCTTCTCTCTTCAATCTATGTTATTTTAGCTTTCTTGGAAATCATCCCTTCCACAAATTCTTATGGCACAATAATGTTTCATTTACATTCATGTTTGTTCAACCACTCCCCAGTTAATGGACAGTTCCCCCCTTAGTTTCTACTTCTTTGCAATAACAAAAAGAACTACTATAAATATTTTTGTACATGGGTTCTGGAACTATCTTCTCAACCCTGACTTGTACTGGCAATGAAGAACCCTAGAGCTCATCTACCCTGCTAGACTGTAGGATTAGCCTGGAGAATTTGGGGAGGAGTGTTTCATTCAAATGCTGTTACTAACAAGTCCCACCAAACTTCCACAGCTGATTTCTCCCTCCT
The DNA here is from genome assembly GCA_028658325.1 of Potorous gilbertii. Classification (NCBI taxonomy): domain Eukaryota; kingdom Metazoa; phylum Chordata; class Mammalia; order Diprotodontia; family Potoroidae; genus Potorous; species Potorous gilbertii. The sequence continues at coordinate 575,850,578 of CM053769.1, read as the reverse complement.
TCCATCCTGTAATTATAGGTTGATATAAATTAGTCAGCCAGATGTAATTAGCTTTTAGTAAAAGGTATTTATTAAGGAGATAGATGAACTAAGAATGGTTGATGCAAAACACTGCTCTCTTCAAAGTCTTTGATACATCTCCCGTAAGTACATACAGAATCCAGGGGAAAGCAGACTCAAGCTTGGAGACCACATGTGGTTGTCCTAGAATTCTTTTTAATGGAGTTCTCAAGATGTTGCCCTTAGGTACAGTGTAGTTTTTCTACTGGGGTCCTTGAAGAACATTGATTTTACTTTGCTCATTGTGTCTAGCTTATTCACATCTCCTGGTGTAGACATTGCTGCCAGCTACTGCTATATTCTAAGGACGCTGCTAGAGCTAGAATGCCAGTGAAAAAGTCAAAATTCTTCAGTACTCTGAGTTCACCAGGACTATCTCTGACCAAAATGGAGTTGGGGTGGGAATGGAGAACAAGTTTGAAGATAAAAATGCTATCTACCTCCCTGACACCCCTAACAGTTCCTTCTCAGAGGATTGACTGGAGTAATCCATGATAGGTTGTAAATGCCTGACTTCCCTAGATTACAAAATGATGTGATACTGATGGATGACTCACAGGCAGTGATTGAATTTCCCAACCAATCAAAACACACACCCTGTACAATGCTATTCCAGTTTATTCAATGTCTTTCAATGATGTTTAAATTGATCAAGGACTTTCTCACACTTAGTCTAAGGTTTATTATTGATTGATGCAACTGAGAAGAATTTTTACTTGGTTAATATATCAGGGCATAGCATCTTGGCACTTTAAATGAGATGATATGATTTGATAGAGTAACTCAATCTATACCCACCCTTAGATACTTTTGGATCTTTAAAACCTAGTAGTATTAGAATGTGGTATACAGGTTGTTATGAAAAGACTAGTTCCTCTGATGTTTGGGCTTCCAAGACCTTTTCAGGGCTGCTCATCCACCTTTGGTGTTTACTTGACTAACTCGACTCTTACTTGTAGCTCTGTAGCTTTAAGAAGTTGAAGCATATGCAGTGCCTATGAAAACAATTTTGGCAGATGGGCTAAATCAGGTTGAGAGTAACTAACAGGTTTCAAACTCAGAATTGCTTCTATTTGAATTGTCTTAGGAAGATTCTGAAGATCACCTGGCAGAATAAAGTAGCAAACACTGAGGTCCTTTCTTGAACTAAACTGCCAAACATTCAGACTCTACAGCAGAGAGTGTAACTCTGATGGGCTGGCCACATTGTTTGAATGCCACACATGCTTACCTAAAAGACTTTTACAGAGAACTCACACAAGGCAAACGCTTACACTGAGGTAAGAAGAAAGGGTACAAGAACACTCTAAAAGTTTCCCTGAAGAATTCTGGAATTGATGGAGAGACATGAGACACAGGACAGCCCAGCATGGCATCCCAGAATCAGAGAAGGCACTATGGTCAATAAGCAAAACAGAATTGTGGGAGCTCAAAAGAAATGTGAGATGCACAAATTTAGAGATATTTTCATTACAAATGTTCACATGGACTATTTGTACCTGAACCTATAAGAGAGCATTCTGCGTTCATACTGGTCTGATCAGCCATAGTCAGACAAACTAATCCTTGACCCTAACGTAGTGTTATCATTGTGGTCCTCTTTGATTACAAAGGACAACAACCAGTGTTATACATGCATCAAAGGATATAAATGAAAGGAGTCATTTAGGGGCAGAGTTCCAAATTGCATTTTAGAATGTCAATTCATAAGTTTTACCACCAGAGCATTGGTGTGACTATTTTCCAATAGTGGCACCAATATTTGTTATACTCCTTTTTGGGATATCTTTGCCAATTTCATTGGTGTAAAGTGAAATATCAGAATTACTATAATTTACATTTCTCTTATTATCAGTGATTTGGAGTATTTTTAGTATGATTAGTGATAGGTTGGATTTCTTCCTGTGAAAACCACCTGTTCATATCCTTTGACCATTTGCCAATTGGGGAATAATTCTGAATCTTATAAAATTGAATCAATCCTTCGTATATTTTGTATATGAGACCTTTATTAAAGAAACTTGCTGCAAAGATTTTTCCCCATTTGTTTCCCTTATAATATAGTTTTAATTATGAAAAAACTTTTAAAATTTTATTCAATTGAAATTGTTCATTTTATGTTCTATGATCCTGTCTAATCCATGTTTGGTGATGAACTGTTCTCCCATTTGTAGTTACCAAAGGTATATTCTTTCTTGCTACTCTAATTTGAATATTACATCATCTTTTATATCTAAGTCATGCATCCATTTGGAGATCATCTTTGTACAAGATGTGAGATGTTGGTCTATGCCTAATTTCTACTAGACGTCTCAGTTTTCCTAGCAGTTTCTGTCAATAGTGAGCCCTTGTCCCAGTAGCTGGGGTCATTCAGTTTATTAAACAGACTACTGGGTTTATTTCCTTTTGCATATTGTGTACCTAATCAGTTCACTGGTTGAATTTTCTCTTTTTTACTAACACTAAATAGTTTTGTAGTGTGCTTTGAGATCTGACCCAGTCTGTTACTACTCCACCTCTCTAGCAAAAAGAAGGCGATGCATTTTCACAGCTCTTCCCCATGGCAAACTTCGGTCACGATAATTGTACAGCATCAGTTTTGTTTCTTGCTCTTTCTATTTACATTGTTGCAGTTACCCTGTGTATTGTTTTCTTTGCTTTTCTTACTTCATCCTGCATTCGTTTCCTGCTATTTCTCTATATTCTTCATAATCAATGAATAGTTTTGTATGATTACAGTTACATCCTATTATGTTCATGTATTTATCCACTTCTCAATGGATATGCTCATACATGTTATCAGTCCTATACTATAACAACAACAAAAAGTTGTTATAAATATTTGTGTATATATGGAAACTTTCTGCCTCTGATGTCCTAGCAATAGGATCTCTGAGCCAATGGAAATGAGAATATGGGATGAGCAATCCTCCTTTTTTTTTTTTTTGTTAATTCCAAGGTGTTTTTTTTCCAGAGTGGTCAGACCAATTCACAGCTTTACCAGCAATATACTAGAATGCTTCTCTTTCTCAGCCCCTCCATCAATTATTATACATTTATGTACATAAACATATATATATATATATATATATATATATACATGAGTGTATCCATGTACATATAAATATCTACATAGATGCATACACATATATAACATGATTAATATGTCTATTTATATACATATTCTAACTCACTAGAACAAAGAATAGCCTTAAAGACTCTCTTCCAAGATGTTTCCATGTGTATACCATCATACAAGATATATGCAATCACAGAAATAACATTATTTATTGAGTTTCTATTTATCAACATCCATTAAGGGATAAAACATGAAGACATAAGTTCAAGGGTATTTGCTAATATAATGCACACCATCCAGCAGTCAGTTCTTCTGAAAGAGGGACTCCCTATGGATGGGGACATTCCCTGGATATTCTTTTTGCAGAAGGCATTATGGGGTTTGCATCAAGCTCCAGAATACTAGGATTCTCCTCAGTGAATTCCACAACCACATAAAATAAATCAGCTTCCTAGTAAAAGCCTTATAGAAAAACTCAAATAGATGAAAAACGCTTATTGTCTGGGCACATATATGTAGCTGAATAGGGAGTCCCTTGATTTGGTTCATAAATACACTTTTGGTAGGCACTGTTGTTGAACAATTGCATAGGAGTATGCTAGATTGCATTTGGGAAGCAGAATAGTCCTTTTAACAATGCCTAACAAAATCCTTTGATCTCATTGAGGAGACCCTGTAATATTCCAGACTTGATGTACTCACCAAAATGTCAAGTCAATAAGTATTTATTAAGCACCTGCCATTTGCCAGACCCTGTGCTAAGTGCTGTCATTTGTCAATAGAAACATCCAAAGGATATCACAAAACCTTATCTTTAAGAGATCAATATTTTTTATGGATATTTTTTCTAAGTGTAGAAGTTATGGAGTAACACAGTCTCTGAAGAATAAAAAATGTGGCTTACACAAATGACAATTGAAATTATAAGTTGCTTTAACATGTTTAATAATAATCTTCATAGAAGGGCAAAAAGTGGAATAAAAGATATCGTCCAGGAAATTCATGATTTGAAAAGGAGATGAACCAATTACACATTGAGATTCAGGGATAACAGATGGACTGCCTGAATACTGGCAAGTACTCACAGAATGTTAAGGGTCAAGGAGGAAAGTTGCCAGTAAATTGGGTAGATGTCCATTCAATAGACTGTACAATCAGGGTGTGATAGAGCCAGCTCATACAGGCTCCTAAGAGCTGATTGTTGTGTGGGCATTTATACCTTAAAATTGACAAACACTATAAAACAGAGCTTAATTTATTGTTTTCTTGGTTATCTAGACTTAAGAATATGATGGAGAAATAGTTACTATTGCAGATTAAATGCTAAAGTATGAATGTGTATATTTTTCTTCTGGGGAACCAGTTGTTAAACATTTACCAACACACTACTGTCTAGAATGGAAGATTTTTAGAGGGCTCAGATAAGAATTATATTGAAGGGGAAGGCATGGCTGAGTTGGTAGAAATGAAAAGAGATCCTATATCATTGATATGATGGAACTATTCAAATGTTGAAGTAATATTGAAGGGAGTCATACTTAAATTCTAGTAGCTTTATATTGATACTACTGCTAGAATAAAATTAAAGATTTCCAGTTTCCTGACAGAGATGATCCATATTGACCAAAGGAAATCTCTTAACTTTACTTCTATTCATCTGATACCTTAATGACAATTTATATCAACATAAACTAAATAAAAATATCCCAAGAACTTTTCTTTTCCTAATTTTTACTTTTAATCTCTCTGTATGTTAATAATATAATTAAAATAATAGCTAGCCTTTATGTAGACCTTTATGGTTTGCAAAGTACTTAAATATGTTAGGTCATTCAATCCTCACAACAACCCTGTGAGATAGGTATTATCCTTGTTACCATCCTGTAGATGAGGAATCTAAGACCGAGAGAGGGTAAGTGACTTGTCTGGGCTCACACAGACACTGAATCAGGATTGGAACTCAAGTCTTCCTGACTCTAATTGCAGCTGTCTACCCTCTATATGCTATCTCTTCTTCTAATTTGTAGACTCTGTACAGGCAGGAAATGTCTTCCTCATCTTGGTGCCTATTTGGAACACAGAGCAGAGTGCCTTCAGTCTTTCAGATTTGAAGAAGACTTAAGATACCACATCATCCAACCCATCCTTGAATGCCTCATCATCATATATATCTAAAATATTCTTCCACTGATTTACTTCATTTAGGGATATCCATTGTCTCTCAAGACAGATATTCCCCTTGTGGACAGCTCTAATTGTTAAAAAAAAAGTTTTCCTGAAATCAACTTGAAATTGGACTCTTTGGAACTTCTATCCATTGCTCCTTAGTTCTGCCTCTGAATTAAACTGTCAAGCATTCAAACTATACTTCAGAAAGCCCAACTCCAATGGGCTGGCCATGTTGTTCAAATGCAAAATGTACACTTGCCAAAAAGACTATTTTAAGGAGAACTCACACAGGGCAGACCATCAGATGGTGGTCAGAAGAAGCAATATAAGGACACTCTCAAGGTCTCTCTCAAGAATTTCAGATGTGATTGTACGACATGCGAGACACTGGCACAGGACCGCTTACCATGGTGTGCCCATATCAGAAAAGGTGCTGTGCTCTATGAACAAAGCAGAATTGAAACAGCACAAAGGAAAGGTAGCATGAGCAAATTTGGAGTAACCACCCCAAATGTTCACACGGACTCTCTGTGCCCAATCTGTGGTAGAGCATTCCGAGCTCCTATTGGTCTGATCAGCCACAGTTGGACACACTGAAACTTCACTTTATCATGGTGATGTTATTTGAGAATGAAGGGCAACCCCCCCCCCCCCAGTTCTAACTGCTAAGGCCAGTCAGAACAAATCAGTTCTGTTTTTCATGTAATAACCCTTTAAATGTTTGAAAGCACTTATTTTATCCCAGATAAACACCCTCAGTTCCTTTAATTAATCTTCATATGGCACCGACTCCAGGATCTTCCCCTGATTGCCCATATCTGGATCCTCTTCGGCTTATTATTCCTAAAGTAAGGTTGCTAGACCTGAATACATCTCTCTAGATGTGCTCCGACTGGAGAGAATACAGTGAAACTATTAGCTCCACTGTCATTCACTGAACTTCTCTTAACACTTAGTACTTCTGTGACCTTGAGCAAGTCACTTTGCCTCAGTTTCCTCATCTGTAAAATAAGCGTAATAATAATATTTACTTCCTAGAGTTGTTGTGAGGGTCAAATGAAATATTTGTAAAGTATGTAGTACAATGACTGGTACATAGCGGGCACTATATTGATATTACTATCAATTATTATAGCTTAAAGTTATTTAACTGTTACGTTGCCATAGAACACTGTTGAATTATATTGAATTTACAATCCACAAAACCCTATAGCTCTTTTCTTCAGAATAACTACTCTCTAGCCTCACTTTCCTTGGTTTGTGCTTATAAAGTTAAGGATTTTAGATTTTTCACTACTAATTTTCATTTAAATTAAGATCAGTATTCCAGCCAAAATCTCTTTGAATCCCAACTCTGTAGTTCAGTATGCCATTCCTTCTCAGATTTGACTCATCTGTAACTTTGGTAAACATGCTATCTATGCCTTGATTTAAGTCCATAACAAAAATATTAAGTAGAATTGGATCAAGTCCAAATCCCTGGGGCACTGAATTGGTGTGTTCCTTCCAAGTTGGCACTGATCTATGTTTAGGGCCAACTAAACAAGCAGTTGTGAATCCACTTATTCTACCATAGTCTTTCCATATTTTCCATAAGAAAAAGATGAGCGACTTTGTCAAACACTTTGCTAAAATCTAGGTATGTTGTATAGTTACGATATTTTTCTGATCAACCCTGTTGAAAAGGGAAATAAAATTAATATGACTTGACCTGTTCTTGATGAAGTCATGATGGCTCTTGGTGATCGTCATTTTCTTTTCTAGTGTTCACTGATCAGTTCTAATAAAAGAAAAACAAACAATTTCCCCAGGAATGGAAGTCAAGTTCACTGGCCTATATTTTACAATTTCCATTTTCTTCTCCTTTTAGAAAATTAGGATAACATTTGCTCTTCTCCAGTTCTGTCATTCTTTTGTTCTTCGTAACCTTTCTAAGATTATTGCAATGACTCAACAATTATATCTCTTCGTTATTTTAATACCTAAGGATGTAATTTATCTGGGCTAGTTGATTTGAACTCATCAAAGACAGCTAAAAGTTCCTTATTATGTTTGGCATCAACCACATATTATTCATTTTTCTTTTGTCCTTTTAAATTCAAGGTCATTCTGTCTGACAGCAAATACAAATAAAGATTTTAACTTGACTTTTCTCTGTCATCCGTGATTATCATCCTTCCCACCCTGAGATCTTATCCCATCTTTGTTCCCCTTTTTTTTTTAATACACATTAATACTCTTCTCTCTGTTTTCCTTGACTTTTCTCACCAGCATTTCCCAATTCTAAATTTTAGACTGGGACTATTCTTACAGGACCATACCCTGCTTTTGTATGTATTCTGCACCCTTCCTAGCTTCTATCTTCTATATGTACTTCTTAAAATCTCAGCTGGATGAAGAATTCCCTGTATATCCACCTAGTGTCAATAATGAAAACAACATCTGTGCCCCTGATGTCTTCATTTTCTCACCCAAGGTTTGCTTATATTTGGTGCTGTTCAATTGTTTCAGTAGTGTCTTACTCTTTGTGATCCCAGTTGGGGTTTTCTTGGCAAAGATCCTGGAGAGGTATGCCATTTCCTTCTCTCGCTCATTTTTCAGATGAGGAAACTGAGGCAAATAGGGGTAAGTGACTTGCTTAGGATCACCCAGCTAGTAAGTATGAGACTGGATTTGACTCTAGGCTCAGTCAGGTGTTCTTACTCTATCCACTGTGCTACGTAATGGCCCTGCTCATCTTTTCCAATGCTTTATACCTTCTAGTAGAATCTTTAAAAAGCAAACAGTGTGAATTCCCAGAATTAGGTAGTAGTCATTTATTTGAGAAGTCTTAAGAAGTTCCCTATCATATATTGGATGTGTTTCCCAAAAGCCAGCCTCATTTCTTATGAGATCAATTAAGTGTTACCTCAGTACTCCTCATCAGGAAGCTACCAGCCACCATTCTTCCCCTGAACTTTAATGGATGTTTTTCTCACCTGACAACACTTGTAGATCCATATTACTATTATTTGTTGGATAACTTGCTACTTCCTTCTTAGAGAGTCATCACATATCTATTATATAGCCCTTTGTCTCATTCTTTTTCTCCTCGCCCAAACCTCTGAAACAGGTCAGGATTCTATTATGCCTCTTCAGATTCCTTTGCTTTATATATTTTCATTTGAGCTCCTACTTGCATTTTTGAGAGCATACAGTTCTAAATGAGGCATTAAATTGAATTGGTCTCCAAAGAATCATTGTTTACATTTTATGAGTATTGTAAAGAGAAATCAGTATAGATTGATGATACAAAACCCAAAGTGAACATTTTTGGAAAGAAATCTGGCAAATCCAATATGCTATGAATAAAAAGCTGATTCTCCAAATACACAGTACATATTATCTGTCTAGTGTAATAAACTAATTTACTGAAAATTACACACTAAGGTAATAAAGACCAGAGTCAGTCAATTCATAGGCATCATATTGAAATTCTACCATAGGAAAACAAAACCAAAATACTTGAAAATTAAGTGGAAGCCCATCAATTGGGGTGAATATTAATGGCTGAATAAATTGTGATATATGAATGCAATGAAATATTATAGCTTTGTAAGAAATCATAATAAAAGAAACTTGGAAAAACAAAGGAAGACTCATATGCACTGATACAGAAAAAAAGAAAACAGAACCAGGAGAAGATTATGTACAATTAATGAAAACAGACTCTACAAGGTAACTGAAACCAGGTCAACTGAAAGGTTCAATCTTTTCCCCAAGGCACAGATGACAAAACACTGCTCCCTTCCATTAGTAGAAAAGTACAAAATACTATAGGATGGAGTATAATATGTACTCTCAGGGCAGATAATTTATTGCTTATTCTTGATGATTTTCTTTTGTAGTCAGAGAGGCTTCGTTATGGGTGAGGTATATGAGAAAATGACTTTGGCATAAAATAGAAAAGACAGAACCAGGGAAATGACATATAGAATGAATACAGTAATGTGAGTGAAAAGAACACAGATTAAATCAGTTGCTTCATAGTTGTACTGACTAACTTTGTTACTAGAAAAGAGTTGAGGAAATGGACCTTATCACTTTCCTTGGAGAAGTGAGGGACTATAACTGTAGCATATTATATAGATTGTCATATATAATTAGGTTGATCGGTTTTCCTTTAACTTTTTTTTACAAGGAGTGGGGAAATAGGTAAGTGCTATATCTGAAAATGACTAGTGTGAAAGCAGAAGGCATCCACAAATTTTTAAAGAATATATTACTTGACCTTTAATAAGATTATGTTTTTATTTATCTTTATGATTTAGTGATTGTCTCACCCTAGTTAACTATTATATATGTAAGAAGGAATTTAATAAAAACAATTTGGGGAAAAGCTGAAAAGGTATCAATAAAAAAGGAATTCTTTTTTAAAAAAAGGAAATTTTATCACTCAGTATTAGCTTTCTAATTGATTCTGCTGTAAAACTCTTCCATAATAAATCTAAAGCTCTAATTCTTCATGGAACAGAGGTAAGAGAAGGTAGAATGATACATAGACAACAAATTTGTATAGTTACTTTACAAAATAGCTTTCTTTAAAAAAATCAAAACCTTTTACTAATGTCCTATCAATATTCTGACAACTATTTTGGGTAGGGTGTACAGTCCCTTCAATGGATCCATGGCCAGAATAAAATACTTGATAGGACTGAGTTTCATTTCAGAACTTATATTATGTCCAGCAATGTAATTGTACTATAAGAGCTGAATTGGTTAATTATACGCTGTTTTGCATAAACAAACTCAATGTAGCTAAAATTACAAGGGAAACAGTTAACTGCAAAAAAAATCTTCACAGAAAGGTATCTCTGGCAAAGGCTTTATTTCTAAAATATACAAGGAATAGATTCAAATTTATAAGCCTAAGAGTCATTCCTTATATGAAAAATGGTCAAATGATGTGAACAGGTAGTTCTCAAAGGAAGATATCCAAGCTAAAAATAGCTATGTTTAAGAAGACAACAACATAACTCCAGATAACTAATGATTAGATAAAATTAAATCAACTCTGATCATACCTGTCAGGTTGGCAAAGATAAAAGCAACAACAAAAGAAAACAGATGTTGGAGGGGCTGAGAGAAAATAGGTATACTAATGCACTATTTTTGTCCCTGCAAAATGGTGAATGTGTGTGTGTGTGTACATGCATGGAAAGAGAGAGAGAGAGAGAGAGAGAGAGAGAGAGAGAGAGAGAGAGAGAGAGAGAGAGAGAAGAAGAAGAAAGAGAGAGAGAGGGAGAGAGAGAGAGAAAGAGAGAATAAAAGAATGGAAAACTAAAGGAGTGCCCATCCATTGGGAATATATGCACAAATTATAGTATATTAATATAATAGAACATTATTCTGCCATATGAAATGATGAAAGGGATGGGGGCAGAGAAACCTGGGAAGAGTTATATGAACTGATGTAAAATGAGCAGAACCAGAAGGACAATGTTTATAGTTACAACATTATAAATAAAGATTTAAATGACATAAGATCTTTGATCAACGCAATGATCAAGCATGATTCCAAGGACTATCTCTGCTAATCACCTCCTGACAGGGAGATTATAGATTCAAGATAAAGAATGAGAAATCCATTTTTAACATGGAAATTGTGGGAATTTATTTTTCTTGACCGTATTTATTTGTTACAAGTGTTTTGGTTTTCTCCTTTTCTTCTAAATTGGTGAGAAGACAGGGAGGAAAGAAAGTAAAGGCTTATTAAAAACATAGACCTTTTTATTTAAATTCTGTCACTATCAATTCTCCAACATGTCAAAGGCTGGGTTTCTCAGCTACAGGAACTATTTGGGTAAGGAAGCTCAGTAGTAGACTGCTTCAGGCACAAGGTGAGCAGTAAAGTCCAGAAAGAAAACTGTTTTGTCATTATTGCTGTCTCAAGACACTAGTGTCCACTCTCTTACTTCTCTAGTCACAAATGGCTCTTATTTGTTTGATAAATACACTTATGAAGCACATGATGTGTGCAAAGGACTGAACTTGATGTGAGAGAAATACAAAGTTTAGATAAGGTATGGTGCTGGCCTTCAAGGTGGTCTGAGTCTGATAGTCCAAGACAGGACCACACTTAACTATGATTTTCAAGTACAATAGAAAAAAAGTGTGCTCAACACAGTGCCTGCTGCATAATAGGCATTTAATAAATACTGATTGATTGAATAGAGGACCAGGGAATGATTTGTTCATGCATTGTTGTAAGAAGTAAGACAATTACAAGTAAATTATGTATGAGTCTGAAAGTTGATCTCTTTGGAGGACAGAGTATTTTAATGGTACTATCAAGAGAAAAGGCTAAAAATTTTGGATGGCATCAGATTGTGGACAACTTAGAATACCAGACAATGGAGTTTGAACTTTATATGGGAGGATGTCTAAGATTTCTGAGCATAGGACAAGGAGGACAGATTAAAAGAGAAGAAGCTAGAAGACCTGATAGAAAGCTGTACTACAACCGCTCCTTACTTTGGCAGTCTTTACATATGTCAGAAAAGCTTTATGATGTCCTACTTGATTTCTATAGCATTATAAGGTTTAAATATCATGTAAACACAGTAATGTTCCAAGTGGGAGTAATATAAAAAAGATTAGGAACCAAAATGGTGAGTGGAGAAGACTGGCAAACTAGCTAGCTCTTGGTACTCTGGAACATGTCCACAACCTAACTACAGCCATCTAATCCAGTAATTGTATTGATGCCTATTATTATGTATAACTGTGAAATTTGCTTCTTGTCTGTACCCTTGAAATTGAAATAAAATTTAAAGAGAATCTTGGTTAATGTAAAAATAAAAAAAAGAAAGCTATAGTACAGACAGAATGTTAACGAGGGAGATGGCAGTGGGAACAGGGAGGAAGGAAGGTATGCAAGAGATATTGTAGAAGTAGAATTGGTCACTGATTATATACAAGTGATATTCAGAGAAAAGAATGCCAAGATAAATACAAGTTTGCCAAATGGGTTACTAGGTAAAGTTTCTACAGACAGAACTAATGAAGTCTAATGAAGGAAGAGCATGTTTAGGAGGGGAAAAAACAAGCTTGGTATTAGTCAGATTGAGTTGAGGTGTTTATCCTTTAGGAGAGGTCCTGAAATCACTTAGAGCTCTAGAGCTCAGGAGACTGGTCATAACCATAGATCTGGGAGTCAACTTCAGAGTGTTGGTAGTTAAAGTCATAAATAGGAGCGAATGAGATTACCAAGGGAAACAGTGTAAATATAAAAGAGAAGAGGGATGAAGAGAGGCCTTTGAACATTACAAATGACCCATTTAGCTATGAATTATGCCTCGTCTGGTTTATAAACCTTTACTTTTGTTCAATTCAATTCAACATTTATTAAGTGCCTCCTATGTACTAGATTCTGTACTAAGGGTTGGGAATACGAAGCAAAAACGAAATATCTTTGCCAATAGGGAATATACATCCTATTAGGACAGTACAAAAGTTACAGTGCACACAGATAAGAAGATACAAAATGAATATAAAATACATACAAAAGTATATTTAAATCAATTTCAAGAAGGAGAGAGTGATAATAGTGGCATAAATCCTAAGGAAATAGTCTTCTAGGCCAGTTAGTGAATCTGAAATTGAGGCTTATTTTTTGCTGTACTATCTTTATAAAGCCTCTTGTCACACGACGAACTGAATCTCACATTCTTCGAGTGCTTCTTCTGCCATAGCCTCATGAGAGCGGTGATCTAAATATTAGTATACCCAGTTCATAGATGAGAAAGTTGAGACTCATAGACTTGTTCAAGGTCATATAACTGCTAAACTAGTACTGAAATTTCTGTCTTCTGAATGTAAATTTAATATTCTTTCCACTTCTCCCTGCTGCCTTTCCTGTAGTGTTTTTGGTGTTTTTTGCCTGATCCTCCCCTAACTACTTAGTTGAGCTATTCTGCACAATTACTTTTTACTTTCTTTGTACTTGATAATTCATTAAATCTAAAGGAGGAATTGTGCAAAGTCTTGTGAAAATCAGCATATCTCTGAATAAGCCACTAATAAGCTTCGTCACTGATAAACTTCAATAAAGGTTTTAAAAAGCAAATACAACCCTCATAACCTTTTGTACTTTCTATACACATAGACCTATTTTAATAATTATCCTCTGCTGTCATTCTCTATCAAATATGTGTTTTTCGTAGATACTTTCAAATTGTGTTTCTGCCATCAGATGGTTCTTTAGTTTCATATTCAAGGTGTTGTTCATCACATTTACATGGTGCAATTATTGGCAGGTAAAGGTTGGTTAATACATTGATAGCTTAGATAGGGGATAGATCACAGTACAAAAAATATCTTAATCTGCATTGGACTTTTATCTGTTTCATCCTTATCTGCATGTCATTGACCGTTGATGAGGTGCCTATGATGGTTAGAAATATGGAACTCAGCAGCTCTGCCCATAATGGTCAATTGGCATCATGACAAAGAATAACAACTTACAGATTGTATTTAAAAAAATAACGACAACATGAAAGCTCTTAATGTGGGTGCCCATACAAGATAAGGAAATCCACAAAAGGTCAGGCAGGACCTGTGTTCTGCCATTAATTTATTTTAAGAAGGGAAGTTGGTCAAGTCATAGTAAACAGTTGGTAGCTTAGGTGACTTTCAAGAAATGCAAACTAGATTTTATGTGACCAGAGTCATTGATTAGAAGTTGAATACTCATGTGATGAACTAATTATGGCTCATTTTGAAGACAGCAATAGAAATAAGGAGCATAAAATTATTGGTATTGGTATTTGGTAGACAGATATTTCCCTTGAAAGTGAAACAGATCTGAATAGGATAAGGACAAAAGACATAATTTAAAATAGCCACTAGGTGGCACCAAAATGCAGCCAATTTAAATCAATATTTGATTAAATCAATAAATCAATGATATTTCAAATATATAGAGCTATAATTGTTTTTATGTCAAAAATCATTCAAAACTATTTTAGCCATATAAGCAACTTTATATTCAAATTTCCATTAATTTCTTAAAGGTGATGGTCAACAGACTCACTAGCTTGAAAAACTCTTGATGTCTCTGATAGTGCAAAAGCCGTCCATAATTGTAGAAGACAAATGATGAACCATGATCTCACCTCCTGACAGTGAAGCGGGGAATGCATGATGCAGAACGAGACATACATTTCTGGACACAGTCAGTGTGGGAATTTGTTCTGCTCGACTACACAAATAACTGTGCAACAAAGGTTTTGTTTTTATTTTCTCTGAAATGTAAGGACCTGGGGAAGGGTGGAAAATAAGATTAAATAAAATGGCAAAAAAGAATTATTAGTGTTTCTGTTTCTCTTTTTAAAAAAAAGTTTTATTAAAGTTAGTGTTAAGTTCATATATTTTGTTTTTACAATACAGACACAGATGACTCTTACTTTGGGAGCTATCTCCTATGATAGAGAAAACACCTAAGTAGAACTAATAATTCAGTGGCCTCATATTAATGTGATACAACATTTCACATCTGTAGCATATCCCTACTTCTCTATCTTTTTAATGAATAAAAATCTATTTTCTTTCCCACCTACTCCCTACCTTAAAAAAAAAGAAAGAAAAATATATTTCTTGTACCCAATAAACATAGTCAAATAAAACAAATTCCCTCAATGGTAGTGTACACAAATATGTCTATCTCTCATTTTGCACCCTAAATTCATCGCTTCCCCTTCATGGACAACATATTTTATCACTGGTCCCCTGGAATCATGAATGGCCATTATTTTGATCTTAATTCTTACAGCTTTCAAAAAAGGTTGTTTACATTGTTGTTAAATGAATTGTTTTTTTTTAGATATGCTTATTTAATTCTTCCTCAATTTAAAAGCCTTCAAAATTGTTCATTTTCATAATATTGATGTTATAGTGTAATTCATCTTTCTGTCTGCATGCTTCGCTCTTCTATCTATCCATATAACTACTTAGTCTCTTTTGGGTCTAGGCCTGGAAATGGAACATCTGGGTCAAAAGGAATGAACTGTTTTGTAACCTGTTGCGTATAATTCAAAGCTGCTTTCCAGAATGGTTGTACCCATCCATCAGTTCTAACAAGGGATTGATATTTCCCCACAACTACTTTCCTACAACTCTTCCAAAATGTATCCCTTTCCCTTTTTTCCATCCTTGCAGTTCTGATGAGTATGAGGTGGAATCTCAGAATTGCTTTAGTTTACACTTCTCTTAATAGTAAAAATTTGGAACATTTTTTTTATGTGGGTGTAGATAGCCTGAACTTCTCTTGAGAATTGCCTGGTTGTATTCGTAGATACAACTTAAATAGTTGTATGTTAAATGTGGTCATTCCATTCCACCAGTCTCCATTTACTGCAAAATGAACAAGTCAGTATTTGTGATCTCCAAATATCTCTATCTAACATTCCAGTTTGAAAGCCTGTCGCTAGCCTCCCTCCTCTGAGAGAATTTTAGAATTGAGAAAGAGTTTGGAGATCATAAACTTCAGTTTGTGTTTTATCCTATCAGCAGTCGGTGACCACTGAAACTTCTTGACCCTGGAAGCAATATTCTGTGCTTTAAGCATTTGTAGCAGCATTGTGGAGGATGCATTGGAGATGGAAGAGAGTCAGGGAGACCAATCTAGAAGGCCATGGCAATAATTGAGGTTAGAAGTGATGAGTACTTGTACCAGGGTGGTAGCCACAGGAGCAGGGAGAAGGGGCTGGATGCTCTATAAGCATGAGTTATTTGTTATTAATGCAACCGTTAACTTATTTTGCTTTGATATATTTTATAGGATGTTATTATACTTAACTGATAAGTTTTCATAATCCACCTTTTCCCTTTTCTACAAATAGAGCAAAAGAGGTAGCCAGTCATAGAAGAAATGAAAGAACAGAATTGGTATCAGAAACATTTGGATTTTCATTCTACCACCTCCAGAGCACCCTAGAAGTAGGGTCATGGGCAAGTCACTTGACCTCTTAATGCCCCAGGCAAGTCTCTAAGAAAATCAATGACAAAAGAGATTGTGCTCTTCATTGATGGAGGGAGTTTTTATACAGAAATAAAATTATGTCTCTGGACTCCAAAATAAAATATATAGGAACTAAACATCATATCCTACTGGGCTATGTAGACCCCCTCTAGCCTACAGGACAACATTCAGACTCCTTACTCTGGCATTAAGGACCACAGTCTGTTTCAAACCCATGTTTTCAACCTTCCTAATTCTTCTCCCCTTCACACACTCTATATCACAACCACACTCTACTACTAGTCATCCTCCCCTATCATTCTCCCTCTCTTGCCTTCCCACAAGATCATCCTAGATCAGTGCTTCCTAATTTTTTTTCCTTTGCTATCAAGGACTCCTTTGGAGATCTGGTGAAATCCTTCTTGGAATAAGGTTTTTTAAATGCATAAAATACATCAGATTACAAAAGTAACTGGTTACATTAAGATACAGTTATCACATAGTCAGATAGCACAGTGGATAAAGTAGTGGACCTGAAATCAGGAAGACTCATCTTCTGAGTTCAAATCTGACCTCAGGAACTTGCCAACTGAGCAAGTTGCTCTACCTTGTTTGTCTTAGTTTTCTTATCAGTAAAATGAGCTGAAGAAGGAAATGGCAAACCATGCCATTATCTTTGCCAAGAAAATCCCAAATGGGACCATGAAGAGTCAACTGGACACAACTGAAACAATTAAACAACTAAATGATTATCAGGAAATTTTTTTTTAAGTTCACAGACCCTGTGTTAAGAACCATTGTTCTAGATGCTTGAATTAAACTATGTCTGCCTTGTCAACTCTTAAAATCTGTTTCTTCTTTTAAGGCCCAACTCATTTTCTATCTGTTTAAGGAAACATCGGTGCCCACAGCTTTAAAAGATTTCTCTCTTTTCAAATTTTCTCACAGTCATTTTCCTGGATCTCTCCTTTACTCTTTTCACATTCTACGTGGTATCACACTTGAGAGGCTACAGTGAATAGTGGAAAGGGCCCTGGCCTATGAGTCAGCAGAGATCTAGGATCAAATCTCACCCCTGACATTTATTAGCTGACTTACCATGGGTAAATCACTTAATCCCTTTAAGCCTGAAGTTTTTTTTATCTGCAAAATAAGGATAGCAATATTGTTAGTGCCGACTTCACAGTACTGTTGTGAGAATAGCAGGAGATTATGTACGCACACACACATATATAAATAATTGTCACTTTTTATCAATGTTATAATTTGATTACAAGGGTTCTGTTATTTTAAATTTCTTTTCCTTGCAAAGTGCTTTTCATGACCCAAAATTTATCCCTTAAACAAAGGCCCATCTTTTTAATAACAACCCTCTTGGAGATACTGCATGACTGTGAGTCATGGAAACTCATAATCTCCAAAGAATTAAAGTTGAGGATCACTCAAAGGGCAGCAGAAAGGCATATGGTGCTCATGAGCAGGGTGCAGCTTATTATTAATAAAGACTTGTGCAAGAGAAATAGTGTAAAGAATGCTATCAGGGTGTCACTTGAAAGATAATGGACTGGTCATATATCCTCACAATGTTGAGAGACCCAGAGGAAGCCCTCATTATAATGTATGGATTTCCAATAGTAGATTTATGGAAAACAGATAATAGATTTAGAGCTGAAAGGGACCATTAAATTGAGACCATTCAGTCCAGCTCCCTCATTTTACATATGAAGGAATTGAAGTCAAGAGTTTAAGGGAGTTGCTCAGGGGAACAGGAATTTTCTGAAGTGGCATTTGAACTCAGGTCTTCCTGACTGTACTTCCAGAGCCCTACTCACTCTACCATGCTACAGAGTTTCACAGAATAGGCTACAGGTGTGATTTGGTGTATTCTTGCATCTCAAATGTAATTAATATCTTGTCTTTTGGGAGGGAGAGCCAGAACTAGGATTTCATTAGTTCAGGGAACTCCCAGGGGGAAAATTCCTTCCATAGCTGTAGAAAGGCCAAATGGGTCCTTTCCTTCACTCTTCCAGAGTCTCTTGTACACAGCAGGCACCTAAATGCTGAATTGCATTACCATTACCTTTGTGGTGTTGACTGATTTCATTCAGACTAAAATAGTCTATTTAATAAGATCTATTTTTGTGGGTGATACTATGGAGTATGTCATCAACAACTGGTACAATTTAAGCCAGATTTAGATGGGAAAACCTTATGCCATATTTGTGTACTATAAAGTAGGACTAACCAGTTCTTATTTAGCAAGAGAGAACCTCACTGCTATTCATAGTCTATTGCCTGAGTTTTTTAAAAGCCTGAATAAGTAGCAATAAAATAATGACAATAACTTTTGTTTCTATAATACCTTTGAGTTTTGCAAAGTTGAGAGAAAAAGAAAGACACAGAGAGACAGAGAAAAGAGTTGAAGAAATATGCTTGACTATTCTCCAATCTAAACTATTTGTGTCAATTACCTCAGTTGATTAGAAAATGGTGCCAGCATGACCAAGGCCTCTGCCATTAGAAGGATGGTTAGTTAGTTCTTTCAGAAGAGAAATAACTTCCTTAATAAAGGATGGAGATTCATCATAGTCCACTAAAGAAGGGCCAAACACAAGGCCTGAGGGCTATACTGCTGAGGGGAACCTGAGCCAGATTAAAACGTAACTGGGAAATATTGAACAAAATAAATAAAAATATAATAAAAAGCATGTTAACATGTGGTTTTTCTAAACTTATACATAGTTTAGTGGCCTCATTTTTATTTGAGTTTGACACCACTGGCCTAATGGATAGAAAGCTGGCCACAGAATAAGGAAGACCTCTTCTCTGATACATGCTGGTTATATGAGCTGGTTAAATGATCTAAGCAGATCATTTAAATCCCAGGCAGACTTCTAAGACTTTAAGTTGCTTAGCACGTGCTGATCTGCATTGATAGAGAAAATTCCTGAGAATTCCTTATACCTAAGAAAACACATTGGTCAAACAAAAAATTGGGGGGGGGGTCTTTTTTCAAATGACAGGTAAATTGGAAAGACCTTTGGGTTTTACAAATGTTATCTCATTTTATCCTTATGACAACCCTGAAAGGTAGGTGCAATCACTATCCTCATTCAACAGAGGAGAAGACTGAGACAGAGAGAGGTTAAGTGATTTGCCTCTGGTCACCACCAAGTATCTGAGGTCCAATTTGAACTCAGGTCTTCCTGACTTTAGATCTAATAACTATCCACTGCTAAATGGGGAATATGTACAAGTATACCTCTGAGTCCTTTCCTATTCTATATCTATGATGATGACACAAAGGAACTGATGGCTTTGTTCAACCAGTGAATGTCTATTAGAAGGCAAGGAGGAGGCAGGGAGGACATCCACTTTCATGAATCCTTCTAATTAATAAGTTCTTGGTTCTGGAATCCAGTAACACAAATAGTCTCAGCCTGTGCTTCTCTGCTACCTAAGGGTATTAAGAAGGTCTGGGATGAATGTTTGAAGTATTTAAGATAGAGCAGGTGACAGAACTGCATCCCCCAGAAGGAATGAATTCACTTCTTCAGAGCACTGTTCAAATTCATGCATGTATGAAAAAGTTTATATAGTATATGTATGGAGAAGTTTATATAGTGTATGAAGTTTGCTTTTCAAAGTGCGTTATACAGAACATACCATTTGACCCTCATACCAACTTTATGAGGGAGGTGTTATTATTAACTAGTTTTTTACACTGAAGGGCATTGAAGACACTGAAGGTCAGAGACTAAGTGACTTGTCCAGGGTCACTTCAGTCTCCGAGGCTTGACTTCAAGCCGGCTCTTCCGGACTCCTAGTCGGCATTAAGCAATATGGCCCCGTCTATAAATGAGTGTTTATTAAATGTTCTCCCATACGTTGTAATGATGTGTCTTAGGTTCCAACTCTATAGAATGTGAACCTGAGCAATACTTTAAAGAAAAATACACTTTTATTTCTTTCTCCCAAATAGCCGCCAGGCCCGCGCTCCCCGGGCTCACGCAAGCACCAGGAGGGCAGGACGGGCACCGCCGCCGTCAGAGCAGCACGGAGCTCAGCTCCAGCTCTCCCCGGCCCAGCAGACGGGCCCGCTCCAGGCCCCGGCCCTTGTTCTCCGCCTTGACCCTCACGGCCGTGCGGCGCAGGTCCTCCTCGGACAGGCCGTCGAAGAAGAAGTCCTCGTTA
>CM053769.1:575793229-575829577 GCA_028658325.1 Potorous gilbertii | reverse complement strand
CCCGGGCCGGAACGCGGCTCCCCCCGGCTCGCAGCGCCCGGCCCCGCAGCGCGGCCGGGGCCCGGAGGAGGCGGCGGCGGCGGCAGCGCGGGCGGCTCCCGGAGCGCGGGGCGGGGGCGTCCCGGGGCGGCGGGGAAGCGCAGGGGGACGAGCTGGCCGAGGAGGAGGGGCACGAGGCGGGGCCCGGGCCGTCCGGGGCGCCCCTCTGCCCTCGGGGGTGGCACGGACCGCCGCCGCCGCAGTAGGTGTGAGCCCGAGGCCGTGGGGCGGCCGGGGCCGGCAGGAGCAGGGCGGCGGCGGCCGCGGAGCCCCCGAGGAAGAGGGACTCCTTGCGGCGGATGTTGGGGCTCTCCAGCAGGACGCAGAAGCCGTAGGAGGTGGGCCGGCGGGGCAGGTGCTGCAGCGACAGGGCGGCCTGCGAGCGCGGGTCCCAGTCGGTGAGGTCCGGGTCCTCCCTGGCCCCTGCGAGATGCTCCTCCTGCCAGTGATGTCCGGCCGGGGCTAGGGAAGGGCTGGGCAGGAGCCTGGGTGGGATGCAGAACTCCGGGATGCTGTCTGGGGTGAGAACATTGGTAAAGGCAGAGGTGGCCGCTGGGCGTGTCCGCAACTGCAGGAGCCGCTCCAGGAACCACATTGGAGAGGCGGCGTGTGTGGGAGGAGGCTTCTCGGATCAAGCTGATCTACCTAGAACACACAAGGAGACGCTCTCCATCAGCGGACATTCATTTTGGCTTCTTTTGCTCCTCCCTCCCACTCTTGGCCGCCCAGGCCTCCCCAAGACCTGGCAAAGTACATCGAAGCCCAAGCGCATGTTCATGATGTTTCAACTTGCTTCAAAAATCTTGCCTTTCTTCCTTATTCTCTCATCTTCGTCCCCCCTCACTCTAACAGAATTTACTTCCCTAAAGCCCATAATCCTAAAATGTCTAAATCTGGACTCAGTTTCTTCTGTGCTGCCTCTCAGAAGCAAGCTGCAATCATTTCGTGAATTCCCAGATTATTGCAATTTTCCTTAAAAGGGGGAGGGGGACAAGTAACGCAAAGATACTAGCTGGGAAACTGGTCATCATTCCAGGCCCTGATGGTCAAGCAAATGGAGGTGACCCCTCCGTACATACCTAAAATTCACGAGTTATTCTTAGTCTCCACGTTTTTTTCACATAGGTCTGCTCAAACGCTGTTAGAATCAGCAGCACCAGAACACTTGCTGGCAGCAGCTTTATAGGGGCTCCGGCAAAAGTCCAGCCAATCCGAAGCCACCCAGCTTCTAAGGTAAGCCCCGCCCCTCTGTATATTTCGCCAGTTGTGTAACCAGATACGTCCACGTGGTCCCATCCCTGCCCCTTCTTTTTGTCAGGACTCTGGGCAGAAAGCGTTGAGGGACTGCAGGAAACCCTACCATTTCTGTGGCATGCGTAGAAACTGCATTAGTATCCGTCTCATTTCTTTCTCCTTTGCTCTGTCATTTCCTTCTCCTTTCCTTCATCCCACATACACAAATTGAAGGCTGCCTTTATGTGAAATTGTGGCGTTTGTTTTGACACTTCTCACCACCTACTCTTTCCGACCCTTAGCAGCTTTTCCTACTTATTCAGAGGATCCTAAAACTGCCATGTTATCCAGGATATTATTGCTTGGCACTTCTGAAAATGGCCAAAGTTGCTTTCTCCCATTTGGATGTGATTTGGAAAGAATATGAATCTAATTTATTCAAAGGTGTGCCCTGATATTATGATTTCTGGATTTTAATATTCTTTAACCCAAAAGAAAAGTCCTTAATGATGGAATAGCAAATATCAAAGAGAACTGCACATAATTTGAGGGAAGGAGTACTTCCCAAATATGAGTAGGTTTACTTGCTAAGTCTCATGTAAATAACAAAAATAATTCATATTTCTATTGGTGCTTGCTGTTGGTTACAGAATGTTAAGATCCAGAAATCCTGGGAAGGGGCAGCAACATATTAAGCCTGGTATCAGGGGACACATTAGCATTAATTAGATTGATATTCTTTCCTAGTCACATCCAGTTAGAACTAAGCAACTTTGGCCATTTTCAAAAGGGGCAGTGCAAGTATTTTTAACTCTCATTATACATGTAAGAAAACTGAAAAGTTAAATGACATGTTCAGAGTCACAGAGTCTCTACATTTGGTTGCAATTCAAACCCAAGTCTCTTCTGACTTGATGCAGTCTTTTGGTGTGAGTAGATATTCACACATGAATGATTATAGATGACTGTGAGGAACTCCTGAAGTATTTATGCTAGTCTAGATAAAGAAGGAAGCCTCTTTGCAGCCACCAGGATACAGAAGCAAAGATTTAGAACCAGAAGGGCCCAGAGAGGAAATCTTGTCCATTGTCTTTATCTTACCAATGAGGAAACTGAGGCTCAAAGAATTTGACTTACCCAAGGTCATTCAAGTATTAAGGCTAGAATATGGTATCTAATTCCACATTTAGCACTCTTTTAGGAAGGAGAAAGCAATAAGGATTGGAGAGATAAGGGAGGGGCACCACACTTCATGGAGGTGGTAGTACCTAAGCTGAGTCCTGAAGGCAGACAAGGTTTCTGAAGGTTGGAAATGAAGAGGGAGTACTTTCCATGCATTAGCAATGACTTGTGTCAATGCATGGAGGTAGTGGATGGAATATCAAGTTTGAGAAACACCTGGTAAGCCAGGTTGACTGGAACACAGTTGATAAATGGGAGTAATGTGAAATTAAGCTAGAAAGGTAGGTGGAAGCCAGATATGAAAAGTCTTAGTTGCCAGGCTAAAGAGATTGTATTTAATGCTATAGGCAATGGGAGCCAATAACCGTTCTTGAACAGAGGTGTGCTATGGTCAGACATGTGCCTTAGGGAGATGATTTTAGCAGCTATATGCAAAATGGATTGGAGAAGAGAGAGATTGGAGGCCAGGAGAACATTAGGAAATTATGACAGCAGCTGCTGCAATGGATCTGTAACCTTATTGTGTATGAGTGCTCCCTTTTTTAGTGCAGATCAGGAGCCCTTCTCATCTTATGTGATTCTAATCTTTTTTCTTTCCATTAGTTCAACACAGATATCTAACCAATGTCCTAGAGACTTTCTTTTGTTATTTTAATAGTACCTAGATATAGGCTAATATGAAAATGAAACATTTTAAATATGGCCAATTTGGGGATTTGTTTTGCTTGATTTTATTCATGTCACAAAGATCTGACATTTGGGGTTTTTTTTTCCTAAGAAGGGGAGAAAAAAGTTTGACAATAGCAAAAAAATTAGAAGCCCTTCTATTCAGTGAAATAGGTAGATAAACAAAATAAATGAATAAACAAATAGGTCAATACTGTAGACAATACTCAATTTAAAAAAAATAGTTCATGGCCACCAGTGTAGTGCTACACATCTTCCATGACAGTGGGAAATGCTTTTGGTGGACATTTACAATCCTTTGGCTTTGATTTGGAAAGTTCACATTAAGGAAGATGTTTTTGTATGATGAAATCCTCCAAATGTTCATTGAGCATAATGGTATGCTGATTGCATCAAGCTTAAGAGCACTGAAGAGCCTCCTAATTGAAATCCATGGTCACTCATAAGAGTTTGATGAAATGATGGGATACAGTGCAATGGAAAACTCACAGAGATCATTCATGAGTACAGATATCCTGGATGGACCCTGCAAATGGATAATGAACTGGGCCCAGAATTGAATGAAAGGGGAGTGGACTGAATTGCTATTGAGAAACTGCAGAGTTCTTTCAATGTCACTAAAACAAAAGCCTGCATTTTTTATGTCAGTATTTTTCTGACAACGTTGTATGGCTGAGAGTTTTGGGATATTCTAAAATCTCTGAAGAGATGCAACTATGGATCCTCCAAAGGACAGTAAAGAAGTGCATGATGGGCATGGGTACGTTGTAACCCATTATAAATTAGGAATTATATAGAAGTGGTATAAATGATGTTATCTGAGAAATGTAGAATTAGGAAAAAAAGATGGACTGGTTACATAGCGAAAGCAACAAACAACTGTTAGTCTCTGTGCCATGTCAAGATAATGAGGGGAATGAGTCTACCACCTCTGATGTTTTCAGGGTGACATGGTTGAGGGTTTCAGAGATCAGGAAGACAGGGATGGGGGGGGGAGATGTGTGCCACTGGAAGGAATATTCATATTTGTGAAATTACAGATCATGGGGATACAGGAATACCAGAGCAGCACTTGGACTGAGATAATGCAGTACCTATGATGGATCATCAACAGACTCCATCTTAGTGATTATGCAGGGATATGCTTTATATCACCATCATAGCAGTTAAAATGACAATGGAAAATTGGACAAATGTAAATTAATACTTATGTGGGCTGGTGCATGCTATTATAAAAAATTATATTAAATTATAAAAAAAAAAGAAAAAAACTAAGCCTGGAAGGATAGATTTATGGTAATGGCAGTGGGCAAACTTTTTTTTTTCTCTTTCAGACATAGGATCATAGGAACCAGTAAAAAGTATAAAGTGAATGCCCACTATATGCCTAGACTTGTGTTATATATGTTATATAGAGGATGCTCAAGAAATATTTTACTCCTACACGAACAATTAATTATAGTATCTTCAAGATATGTTATAAATCATTTTATAAGAAGAATTTTATATTAAAAATGGTACTAAATTTCATTTTCTATTCTATTCATTTCTATATACTTTTAGAGCCAGAAGGAAGAAAAAAAAGAGGAAAGGAAGGACAATACAAAAGAAACATGGAAGAATAGAGATCTAGGCAAATCCTCTTTTTTATAGATGAATCTTAGGTCCAGAGTGATGAAGAGCTTTGCTTTGCTTAAGCTTACAGCTAGTTTGTGGTCAATATCATAAACCATATCTCTGATTCTCACTGGAGTGGTCTTTCTACCATATTTCTTTGGAGGCAGCTAGGTGGTACGGTGGATAAAATGAAGACCTTGTAGTCAAGAAGCTCTGAGTTCAAATCTGGCCTCAGACATTTATAAGCTGTGTGACCCTGGGCAAGACACTGAACTTCTGCCTGCCTCAGTTTCCTTATCTGTAAAATGGAAATGGTAATAACAAGAATCTACCAAATGAAATAATATAAAGTGCTTAGCACAGTACGTGGCATGTAGTAGGTGCTTAATAAATGTTTATTTCCTTCCACTTATACCACACTGTCTCACAAAATTAATAGCAATAGTTCACATTTACACAGCAATTTACAATTTATAAGTCATCTTACAATACTGTCTATTGTCTCTATTGCCTCATCAAGGCATTTTAAAATATGTATATCATTTAAGAGGCTAGACTGAATGGAGATAGAAACTGTCTAAATGACTTATAATGAATCACATAAGGAAACTGGCAATGGAACCAAATTTTATAGATATTCAACTTCATAGAATAGTAGATTTTAGAGCCAAAAGAGATCTTAGAGATAATTTAGGTCCAAATCCTACATTTTATGGATGATGAAACTGAAGGACACAGAGATTAAGTAATTTGCCCAAGGTCAAATAGTTCACAAGTAGCTTAGCTGGTATTTAAATCCAGGTCTCCCAACTCCAAGTATATTTTCCTTCTTCAATACTTCTAACAGGGAGAGGCAGGAATGAGGAAACCTTCATGTGGAGGACATCATAGTTTAGTATAGGGGATTCCTCTATCTCCTGACCTATATTTTCTTAGTTTTTACACCATTCTTTAGAGGCAGCGAGTGGATGCAATGGATAGAGAACTGGGCCTGGAGTCAGGAACACAAGTTCACATCTGGCCTCAGACTTTTACTTAGTTATGTAATCCTAGGCAACACATTAAACCTATGTTTGCCTTAAGTTTTCTCAACTGCAAAATGGAGATAATATCAGTAATCTGCCTTGCAGGATTGTTTTAAGGATTTGAGGTCTTTGTAAAAAGCTTTTAGCATGCTGCCTGACACACAATAGGTACTATATAAATGTTTAATCCCTTCTTTCTTTTATCTCTGTTGGAAGTACAAACTGTACCTCCATTCTCAGAACAAATTCTTTGATCCACTGGATTTGTATTAACTAAGTTTGTGCCTAGGATTTGTGATTTATATCATTATTTTTTATAGGCAGTTGGTGCTAGAGAGACAGGCAGAGAGAGAGAGACAGGGAGCCAGCGAAATAGAGCCAGAGAGAAAGAGAGCCAGAGACAGACAGAGGGAGAGATTAGGGTTACTGGAGGGAATAGGAAAGAACAGAGAATGAGAGGTAATTGTGGTAAAAGAAAAAAACACTCAGATTCTGAAAGTGTTAATAGAGTAAAGAAAATATTGGTTAATGACTAGAGTCACGTTTTTAGATTTAACGTTTCAGGGATTAGTTGTTTTCATGCACAAAACCATGAAAATGTTTCTGCCTCTGACTAAGCAAAGTCACTTGTTTTTATCAATTAATCTTCTAAAGTAATATATTAGATAATATCTACACCCAAGATCTGCAGATGGCAGCAAATATAGATGCCTATTTCCTGGTATGTGTATTGTCACAATACCTTGTGACTCCATAACCCCATGCCATATTCACTTCTCAGCCACGAGTAGGCAACTCAGGAGGCTGAGGAGCTTGGGCTAGGCCACGTGCAGAGGCAGGAGCCGCATGTACTCCAAGGATTGCGGTCACCTCTGCAGCTCACATATGTAGCTATGGGAACATTCAGTTATGGTGCTGGAAAACAGTTTCATGAAAAAAGCACAAACAGACCACAGATCATTAGTCCGCTGGTGATTTTTGAAGTGAATGTTTGAAAGCTGGATAACTTGGGTTAGGCATTAGTCTAGTGGTCTGTTTGCATGTAATAAATGTCTGTTGAATGAATGAATAATATGCAGATAAGAAATTGTGGCTACAAAAATGTTACTGTACCTGCTTTTTTTCTTATCCTTCTCATATGTTGGCTTCTCTCTTCTAACTCTATTTTTTCTCTCCCTTCTTTATCATCTATCCTACTTTTCTATTTCCTGTTTTAACATTTTCTCTATATTGTCATCATGCTCTTTATTCTTAATATTCCTTTTTCTCTGCCTTGTAACTTATTACATTTTCTCCACTCCACAAAAGGGAAGTAAAGGGAGGGGTAAAGAGAAGGTTGGAAACTTTTTTCCCCAAGAAAAATATAATTAAAAAGCCACCAGCTATCTACTTTTAGATTCTGACATGAGCAGGAATATTTATTTTCTTGTTTAATCCTTTGTTATTCTTATATCTTACATATTTGCCATCTCTGAAAACTTTTTCCATGATGGGTATGAATATTTTTCTTTGGCTAAATTAATTTAATTTTCTTTAATTTGTGTTAACCAAGTTCCTTTTTGTATAATGTACTCATAGGGATGGGTAGTCAGTTACTGCTTGGGTTAATAATGTTGTTAGTTGCTGTTTAGGATGGTAAGAATCATAGCAACATTGGCTTTAGACCTTGAAGGAGTCTTAGAGATGATTCTATCTCAGTCAGTATTTATTAAGCATCTACTATGTACCAGGCCCTGGGTTAAGTGCTGACGATACAAAGAAAGGCAAAAAACAAATAGTTCCTGCTCTGCAGGGCCTTATAGTCTAATGGGGAAGAAGATATAGACATAAATAGACACATGACAGATAGGCATATATAGACATATAGATACAGGTAGTCTCAGAGGGAAGGCACAAACACTAAGGAGGCATGGAAAAGGCTTCTTAGAGAAGATACTGATGTCCTTCGAGGAGTACAAGTGAGTTGCTATAAAGATGGTGATTCAAGAGTTTGGAATATGCAAAGTATTTCTATGTATAATTTTTATACTAGGAGATCACTGATCAGAGTTAATTTTATTTGAGTGCAATTATGCAAATTTGGATTTTCCATCTTCACACTAGCCTTTTGAAATAAGTCCTGTATATAGGAATTAATATATATGTTTGGGAACTCTACAGTCTCATAGCAAATCCAGCTGTGTAATTCTTGAAAATGTGTTTAATCAGGGACCTGAGTAGATGTGTGAATGGAAGCAGATGGGTACATAAAACACCAGATGGGGATTAGGAGACCTGGGTTTAAGTCCTAGCTTTGTCATCAACAATGAAAAGAATAAACTGATATTTATATAGTACTTTAAGGCTGAGAAAGCACTGCATGTATGTGATTTTCTTCATTTTGTGAATAAGGAAATTGAGACTCACAGAGGTATGGTTTTTCCTGTGATTATATAGTTATTAAATCAGAGACTCCCAAGAGTTTTAGGTTTAATCCACTGGGCCACATTGCCTTCTGCTAACTATGTACCCCGGAGAGGTCATTTAACCTGTCTCTGTGTCTCAAATCAGCCTCTATAAGATGACATCTACTTTCTACCTCCAAGAGTTGAGATAATTGCTTGTTATACCTCAAGGACCTGTGCAACCCCTCCATGACTTAGTAGTGTCTTTGAGAGTTGTAGTTGGTGAAATTTCATTACTCTGTAGCCATCCTGGTGATGAACTATTCTACACTTAGCTGGGCTGGTCCTTAGGTAAGAGATGCATACAAATTGTCCCTGTGTGCTTATATGATGAAGCCTTGCTAGCCAAGTAAGATCTGAATGAACCACTTATTAAGGGCTTATGACATGCAAAGCTTTGTCCTGGGAATATGAACAGAAATGAAATACAGTCCCTGCTCTCAAGAAGCTCCCATTCTAATGGGGGATATAACATATATGGGAGGTTTTGGCTTTAAGTCAGATAGTCCTTAGGATGCATTAACAAAGCAGATGTTAATGCCTCTTCTAAAATGTCATTTCCATTGATAAAATGGCATAAGTTTCTCATGTTGAACCATTTGACTGTACCAAAGACTTTAGTGGCAATAACTTTCTTTTCTGAGTTTTTAGTAGCTATGGCTATAGCACCTGCAGGAGCACTTGCCAGGCTGTTTTCTTCCCAAGATGATAAGCAAGGAAACTGGGTTGAATACATTGCTGTTCCCAAGAGTCTTGGGTTCAGGGTCCTGTGCTGTCTCCATTAGGACCTGGCAGTCAAGATGGTGGTAGTGGTTTGACTTGCCTGGCACATACTGCCTTCTGCCTCTCCCTCAAGATACCTTACCTTACTTCTTCAGCTAGGTTGGCTTGCTTGCTCTATATGGTGACAGTTGGATTGGCATTTGGTGAGGTTGGCTGGCCCCTTCTCTACAGGAGTTGCTTCAGTGGATGTTGGCTATGAGATCTGCCAGATACTCTCTTCTCTCTAGGTTTTTGGGTCTTCTTGGATTCCTCACTACCTTACCCACCAATCTGTTTCCAAGACCTGGTGATTCCTTTGCAACTCTCTTGAACACATCCTCCTTTCTCTTTTTGACACTGCTTCAACTCTTGTTCAGGCCTTTATCACCTCATGCCTAGATTACTGAAGTAGCCTGCTGGTGGGTCTTGCTTGACTCAAGTCTCTTCCTACTCCAATCCACTCTCAGTATCAAGTATATTTCCTAAAGCACAGGTCCTACAATGCAGTTTCCCTACTCAATAAACTCCACTGGCTTCCTATTGCCTCCAGGATCAAATATAAAATGCTCAGTTTAGCATTCACAAAACCTTTATAACCTAGGCACCTCTTACCTTTTCAGGCTTTTTCCAGTGTACTCCCCAGTACATACTCTTTGATCCAGTGATAATGACCTCCTATATGTTTCATGAACAAGACATCCCACCT
Source organism: Potorous gilbertii (assembly GCA_028658325.1). NCBI lineage: Eukaryota > Metazoa > Chordata > Mammalia > Diprotodontia > Potoroidae > Potorous > Potorous gilbertii. Next base: position 575,819,882 of record CM053769.1, on the reverse strand, counting down.
CTCATCAATGGGCACTTTCTCTGGCTGTCCCTGATTCCCAGAATGCTCTCCCTCCTCTGCTCCAAATGCTGACTTTCCTGGCTTCCTTTAAATCCAACTAAAATCCCCCGTTTTACAGAAAGCCTTTCCCAAACCCTTTTAATTCTAGCACCTTCCCTGCTTCCTATTTATTCTGTATATACCTTGATTAAACATATTTGCTTATTGTGTCCTCCATTAGATTGCAAATTCCTTGAGGGTAGAGATTGTCTATTATCTTTTTTTTTCTTTTTTTTGTATCCTCAGGACTCTGCACAGTGGCTGGCACATAATAGGTATTTAATAAATTCTTATTGGTTGATTGATTGAAAAGCTTTCAAGAACCTCCATGCCATGGTAAAGTATCAAAGGAAGAATTAAATTTGCTAATATGTGTGCAAGCAAGTCAAGATTTATTGTGCCCTTATTACGTGCCATGAAGTGCTTTTAGTACTAGGGATACAAAGAAAGACAAAAACTCATTCCTGCTCTCTAGAAGCTCACAGTCTTATGAGGGAGACAATGTGCCAACAACTATGTAATGACAACAGGATGGATTTAGCAACTGGGAAAGGCTTAGGGCAGAAGGTGGGATTTTAGCTTCCACCTGAAGGAAACCAGGGAAGCCAGGAGGCAGAAATAAGGAGGACAACATCTCCAGGCTTGGAGGACCATCAGAAAAAAAAAAAAGGAAGGAGTCAAGAAATGGAGTATTGTGTGAGAAACAGCGAGAAGGCCAGGGTCATGGGATCACAAAGTATGTGGAGAGGAGTGAGGTGTAAGAAGACAGCAAAGGGAGGAAGAGAGCATTTCAGAAACATACAAGTATTTTAAGATGCCAGACATTACTATAGCATGCAACACCTCTGCCCGCCTTTTAGATCCAACCTATCCAGATTGCTCCTTGGTGAATACTGTCATTTCTATATTAATATCACTCATTTGGCAATGAGTCTCACAATCTATGGTATCTCTTATATAATCTTACATCATTATATTTTTTCCTTGCTTATTTAAATTTTCTATATTTTATCTGTTCAAGCTAGATTATAATGAGCTCTTAAAGGCAGGGACTATGTTTACCATATAATTCTTTATGTCCTACAGACAGTGCTCTGCATAAATATTTGAAGATTGTGTATTCTGTCTTTCAGACACTGCTCCACCAGGTGTGCACAGATTCTTAACATTATCTTTCACTATTGCTAAAATATTAGCTAGATAATTCTCTTCAAAGAGAGTCTCTGGGAGAGGGCTTATTTTTTCTATTCTCCAACTAAAAAGATACATTTCTTGACGCCTTAAGAGTGGGAATCACAACTTCTCACCTGTAAAAGAAAGGGCTTAAACTAGATCCTTTAAGGTCCCTTCCACTTCCGAATCTATTTATCCAATTTCTGAATGGCCAGTATCCCTCCCTCTTCCCCTATCCAGGTGGGTTAGAGGCACTTTGAAGTTTTGGATATTGCTTGGAAAATGATGTAATTACTCCATAACACACGTTTAAGAAGGGTAAACAGTAGTACTCCTTAGTGTCACCTCCTCCTTTTCTATATCCTTTACTGAAAGAATCAAGAAAGGGACCTCATTAAGCCCAGGACTGGCCAGGAAGCAAAAAAGATATATATATATATATATATATATATATATATGTATATATACACACACACACACACACACACACATATATGTATATATAATATATATACACACATATATAATATATATACATATATATTATATATGGAGAGAGAGAGAGAGAGAGTTCGTTTTCAAATCCTATTCTACGTTCTCTTATTCTACACCGCTTCTTTTCACTCTGCTTTATTTCCCTTTTACAAGTTTGGAACAGATCCGAAGGGCTGACACAGGCTCAAGACGATGAAGCCGCAGGCTACGCGGGCAGCCCAGGACAGCGGCTCTCGCCAGGACTAGAGAAGCCGGTCCCGGGGGAGTTCCGCGCGTGGAGGAGTGTGGGAGGCAGGAGCCCTTGGGTTCTTAGCAGCGTTTCTTTCCTTTTCTCGGAACGTTTCCCGGTTAGTCTGTGCTCCCTGACCACGGTGGGCAGCCTCACCGGACCTCCCGGGGCTGGGGTCCTTTGGAGCTGGACGAGGCTGGCCCAGAACGACCTGTTTGGAAGGCCTCCGTCCCCTCAGCCCAGCTTGCTCTCCTCCCCGCGCCGGGCCCGCAGCCCACGCGGAGCAGCCAGCCTAGCGCCCGGGGCGTCGGGCTGGAGCCGGAGCGCGGGGCGGGGGCAGCGCGCGTGCGCGCACCTTCCGGTCACGCGCAGGAGCTCCGAGGGTGGGGAGGGGGAGGGGCGGGGGACGAGCCGAGCCTCGCCGCCGGGAGACACCGCCTTTCTCTTTCATCCTCCCCGCGGCGCCGCGCCGCTGCCGCCGCTTCCGAACCCCGACCCCCGCCCGGCCTCGGGACTCTCCCCCCTCCCCTCTGACCCTCCTCCCCCGCCCCCCGTGGAGCCATGGTGCTGGAGTCGGTGGTCGCGGATCTCCTCAATCGCTTCCTGGGGGACTACGTGGAGAACCTGGACAAGTCCCAGCTGAAGCTGGGCATCTGGGGCGGTAAGCGACCCCCTGGGGCGCCGTCCTCCCGTTGGGGGCGGCCCCTCCCCCTTCCCTGCTTTCTCCTTCGGGAAGCTCCGCCCCCGGGGCGGGCCTGAGGCTCCCTCCCCGCGGCCCCTCTTCCTGGACTGGGGGCTGGGGAGGCCTGCTCTGGCCCTAGGCTCTCGGGCGCGCATCCCTCCTCCCGCGGGGGTCTGGAAGGGGCGGGGGCCTGGACGGGAGGCCCCGGGGGTGCTTAGGGAAACAGCCTCCCCTGCTCCAGGAGGGGCCGGGTGGGCGCCGTGCCCCGATCTCTCTTAACCAAAGTCAGTCTGTGTCCTGCGCAGAGGGCCAGCTGATGGGGCAAGGACGAGCAAATATACAATGTACAACAAGTACGTAAACCTCAGCTCAGCATCTTTGTATTTCTTTTAAGTGTGTTACTCTGTAGCACAGGTTTAAGTGTTCCCAGTGCCCAGCTTTCCTTTTGAAACTGACGGGATGGAGCGTTCAGGGCAAGAAAATCAAGAATTTTAAAAAGTGCTCGTGACCACACCATGTGCCTCTTAAAAACGAAAGCCTTACGCTGCTGAACGAGTTCTGTTTCTGAAGGAGGAAATGATTACTGGCTGGAGACCAGTGTCGTTATCCCTGAGCAGGTGACTGGGTTATTGGGCTAAGCCTTGTACTTTGGTGTTTACACTAGAGATCCCATAGAAAGGATATCCCAGAAGTCTTAGTGCATTTTATAGTTTTAAAAATTTAAAACCAAAAACTGCACTCAAATTTTTGGAAATCAGTTGCTTGTGAACCCTCAGGGCAGGAGCTCTCCAGCCAGCAGGGAAGCTGTATCTCTAACCTGCTATCAGGGTCCCCCCCCACCCCCAGACTCCTTCTGTAATTTCTCAGGGTACCCTCATCTTTAGAAAGCAGGGTATGCTGATTCAGATGAACATACACATGATAGATACTTTAAGAGCCAGACAGGTATTTATGTGAAAATTATGACAACAAGAAGTACATTTTGGAGGGAGGAATTAGAAGTAAAGGGAAGAGTCCAGCTACTAGGTTCACAAAAACTTTTGTGGTTTGTTGGCAATTGTTGAATTGACAGAGAAAATATTGGTATTGGCAAGTCTTATTAGGTAGTTAGCTATGTGAATGTGCTGTTGAGATATTCTAACATAATTTCTCCCTTGGAAGAAATCTAGAAGGAGAGGTTAAACAAAGGGAAGTAAGATAGGGAAAGAAGTATCCCAGGAAAAGTAGTATATAGGGTCTGAAAATAACAAAAAGGTTTCAGAAGCTGAGAAATGGAGAGAACCTCAGAGAACTGAGAATAGAAGGAAGTTGTAAGGAAAAAGTTAAAGGCAGGTGATAGAAGCCCTTGAATGCCATCATGATTTTTTATTTTTATAGGAAAGAGGAAATCTCTATTAGTCCTAAAAAAGTGCTTTTTAAACAAGATTGCTAGTAAGAAATGCATCCCTAAACCTCTTTAGTAGTGTGAGGTAGAAGTGTTTCTGAAGGATAGAATGGGTTCTCCCTCAATAGAAAGAAGTCTATAAGTCAAGGCTACATAGACCACTTGTAAGCAGGTATGATGTAGAGTTGATCCTTGTGTAGGTACAGGCTGAGTCTAATGGTCTTTGAGGTTTCTTACCACTCTGATGTTGTCAGTGGAGAGGAGGGAGAAGTAGTGTAGTGGAAAGAGCACAGGATTTAGAGGACTGGATTCAAAGAGAGCATGAATAGTGACTCTGGTCAGCATGACTTTTACGTCTTTCAGCAATAGTCAGCAACTCAAGAGTAGTTGGATGGTAGAGATTATCTAGGATGGAATAAGCAGGACAGGAGCAGGGATAGAGCAAGGTCAGGGGTGAATTGAAGGAGAAAGGACAGCAAACATTGAAATTTTTTTAAAAATTGAAGATTCTAGATTATGTAGATCTGGAAATGAAGCAAGGGTATCAGTGACAGAATGGGGAGAAAACGTAGATCCTGGGACAGGATGAGGATGAAGAGTACGTGTGCATCAAAAGTGAGAAAAGCTCTTGGTAATTCACAAGCATGGCAAGTAAAGTTGTTGGAGATGGAGGTCTTAGGAATTGAGCAGGTAAGAAACAGAGTCCACAGTATTAGAAACTAATTATTGTGACTCTGGAAGTTACTGAAGTTGATAGTAGTAAGTTGGGGTGAGGAGAAAACAGCCAGATATCAAAGTTATTGAGGAAGGTGGTAGAGGAAAGTCCTGAAGGTGATAAGGATCATGAGAGGTTGATATAATCAGATGTTTTGAACTTCCAAGGTTGTTGAGTTGATGGTCATAGAGCATTGTAGTTCTGTAGATTTCATTAAGGGCATAGGAGTTTGGGGACAGGAGAGGAGGAATGGTAAAGGATGATTGGTATAGTTAGGGGAAAGCCAAATTTGTTTATAGCTAGGAGTAGATTAGTAGTAGATTAAGAGCAAGAACCTGAGAATGAACTTTGTTAATAATTGAATGGTGAGGTTCCAAAAGTCACAGAAGGAACACAAGAGGATGTTATTAGAGGGCAGTTAGGGCTGAGTTGGGTAGGGTTGGTGGTGGGTGGTAGAGGTATCCAGGGAAAAAAGGTGATGGTTCTGTCTAATGGACTTTAGGTCAGCTGGAGGGATTTAATTGCCATTGGTTTGATGATGTACAGAGTGGACAGGTATTTGTAGAATTAAGCAGCCTTAAAGTACCTGTTAAATTACTGGTATGATCCAGGGACTTTAATTCCCTTGTCAAGTGACAAGCGCATTTACCATCAATTCTTACTATCCCCTTATTCCTTTTGCTTGTAAGAGCCATTTGAAAGCTGGCTGTTTTGAACTACAGATATTTTTCACTATGAAATTGGGAAGCATTTTGATTGCCCTGTGATTTAGTTTACACCTGACACTGAAATGTCATAATTAGCTCCTTTGTATAGGCTACATGCCATAGAGCTGACATTTTATACAGCCTTACGCTGTATATATTTGATCCTCACAAGAGCCCTGCAAGGTGTATGGGATTGACCCTATTTTGTAGGGGAAGAAAGATATTCCAAAGGAAGTAATTTGTCTGTGGTTTAAGGACATGTAAGTATCAGGAATGGCTGTAGGTCTCTCCTAACCCAATGCTCTTTCTACTATAGCTAACTGCCTCATAGTGACTGTGAATTCAAGGAAAAGATGTTTCATGCAACTTTCTCCTCTTATGTACTATAACTCCTTTGTCACAAGATCACTTCCTTTTTCTTACTCTGAATACAGTTTTGTTCCAAAACCCTAATCTAAATTTTTAATATGGATGAAGAAATCAAACAGTTTGTTCCATGACACAGTGAAATCACGTTAGGGATTTTTAAATCTTTAGCTTTGGAATAATAAAGCAGTGTTCTGGGTTACTAGATAAAACTATTCGTGAGGGAGGTCAAAACAAAACTTTTTTTTTGTATTTTTACCTTTTTGGAGTGTAAGAAATTAGAGAAATAAAAATTTTTGTTCAAAACTGGCCTTATGTCTTTAATTAATTACTATAACAAAGGAGAACAACTTTTGTTTGATTCTTCATAGAGCTTAACAGAGAAATGTGTAGTGCTTTTTTTGGGGGGTGTGGGGTAGAAAAATATCTTCCCTGTATTAAATTAGCTGTCTTAGTAAAAGTTTTTTAGAAAACGTTATTTAGAAAGAAAAATCTGACCATCTAATTTACTATGTGTATATGTAGTATTTATTTTAAAATAATTCTTTTATTAACTTATATCTGAGTTATTCTGAATTTATTTCAACTGACTGTCTCGTGAGCATCTTGAATTGGATGGCATATAGATCTCTCAATCTCAGAATGTCCAAAATAAAAGTTACTATCTTTTCCCCTCAAAGCTTCCCCCTCTTCACCACTTTACTGTTACTGTTGAGGGTACTATCTTCTCTCTTGCAGTAACCTGGCTTCTGGATCTGTCTACCTTGAGTCTTTCCTCAAATACAATCTGTCTTCTGTTCAGCCATTAAAGTGATTTTTCTAAAGCACAGGCCCAACCTTATCACTCTAATACTCAAATATAAGTTCAGTGACTCCCTGTCACCTCTAGTATCAAAAACAAAATCCTGCCTTTGGTGTTCAAAGGCTTTTATCACCTAGCTAGGGGTGGGGAACCTGTGGTCTCCAGCCTACACCAGCTGTGGCCTGCTGGGTCTTTGGGTGTGGCCTTTAGACTGAGTCCAGGTTTTATTAAGGGAATTTGTTCTGTGAAGTTTGCGTTCAGTTAAAGGGCCCCACTTGAGGACCTAGAGGGCCACATGTGGCCTCAGGGCCAAAGGCCCCTAAAGCCCCTTCTTAACCTTTCTTATTTTTCCTACACTTGCTATACTCTTTGGTCTAGTGACAGGTCTCCTAGCTGTTCCATAAAAAAGGCACTCCATCTCTTGACTCCAGGCATTTTCTCTGGCTGTCTCCCATGCCTGGATTGTTCTTCCTTCTCCTCTCACCTTCCTGGCTTCCTTTAAGTCTCAAATTCCCATCTTTTACAGGAAGCCTTTCCCAGTATCTCTTAATTCTAGTGCCTTCTGTCTTTTATTTATTTTTTATTTATTCTGTATATAGCTTGTTTGTATATATTTGTTTGCTTGTTGTCTTCTTTAATACACTGAATTTTTTGAAGACAGGAATTTGTCTTTGACCTTTTTGTATCCCTAATGTTTAACATAGTGCCTAGCACATAGCAGGTACCTAATATATTTACTGACTCTGTCATTCTCAACTTTCTGTGCTTACTCTACATGTTCAGTCAGTTGTCAGATCTTCTTGTTGTCATTGTTATACAGTATCACTTATGTATATATCCTCTTTCCATCCCTGTAGCCTTCCCCCATGTGAGCCCTTATCATTTCACCTTTTGCTTGGACCTGCTAATTGTTGACTCTACCTCAAGTTTTTCCTCACTTCAGCCCATCTTCCACTCAGCTGCCCTATCATGTCATCTCCCTATTTGGTGAGCTCCAGTGTATCCTAGTTACATATAGGATCATCTTTGAAGTTCTTTGTCACTGAAAGCCCTTCATAACCTGAACACTTCATTACATTTCAGACCTTCTTATACATTAACTCAGTCTCTTGACTGTGCCTTTTTGATGACTGTCTTTCATTCCTAGCATGCTTTCCCTCCTTACCTCCTACTCCTGGCTTACCTACTTCCTTCAAGTCACAGCTCACAGGAGGCCTTTCTGCCTACTCCCTAGTCTGTCCCCTGAGATTTGCACTTCCATTTATACTGTATATATGGTATATATACAGAGTTATCTGCATGTTGTCTATACCATTGGAATGTGAGCTCATTGAGGTTAGGGATCAGATTTTTGCCTTTTTTTTTCCTTTGGCCAAATGAAGTAGTGTTTGTAAAGTACTTAGCATAGTGCTGAGCACATTGTAAACTCTTGATGTTTATTGACAAACAGAATGTTTATTTTCTTACATCTAACGTATATTGAACTTTTTTCCTTTTATATATTATAGTCATCTTTGATTTGAAGTGATAATGCTGTTTCTGTTTCCTAATGACCATATTTTAAAAAATGTTATTGAAATCTTTTTATCATCTACATTTCCCAGTAGATCTTTGCCATCTCCCTTCCTGCAAAGCTCCTCTTTATAATATATATTTTTTTAAAAAAGAAAAAAGCTTAGCAAAATGAACCAATGCATCAGCTAAGTCCAATATCATACATAGTATGATATACATATGATATACACAATGCCCTACCTCTGCAAAAGAAGGAAGTGTGTTTTTCTTTTTGTTCTCTGGGGGCCAAACTTGGTCATAATGTCAATCTTGAGTATTATTTTGCTGTTCTTTTCATGTACATTATTGTAGTCATTGTTTTCCTGGTTCTGCCTACTTTAGTTGTCATTTGTATGTCCTTTTGTCCTCATAGTTATTATTTCAGTAAGTCACTAAGCATGCATTAAGTACATACTATGTTTCAGACACTGTACTAAATGTTGGGAATACAGAGATAGAAGAAGACACTATCTGACCTCAAAAGAACTCACAGTCTAGTTATGTTTCGTTATGTTCATATATGGCAATTTGTTTAACTATTCCTCCATTGATGGGAATCTACTTTATTTGTAATTTTTTGTTACTATTAAAAAAACTCTTCTATAAATATTTTAGTGTGTTATGGGACTTCTCTTTTTGCTACTAATTTTTTTTTTTTGTGGTATATGCCCAGCACTGGAATCTGTTTCAGAGGGTATTGGTTAGACAAATGAACAACTCCACCAACAGTCTAGCAAGAGAAATGTTAAGGCAATGTTAAATATGTAAATTTAGGAAGACAAATTATAGGATTTGGAAGATTCATCACTTATCTATTAAAATGTTAAACAGTGCAAAAATATTTTAAACTTTTAGCTTTGAAAGCTTTTTCCTCTGGCAAATAAGCCTTTCCTGTTCAGTATGGATTCTTCTCATAGCTTAGTTCTAGTTGGATTTTCAGCTATCTAAGAAATGAAGAGAATAGAAGTTTGAAAAACTTTATATGAATAAGTTGACATTTTCTTCCAACAATTAGCAACAAACTCATGAATCTGTGGTATTTTAGTGGCTTAGAAGGAATTTATAGATAGCTGGCAATCAGTATTTATAGAACACATGTTTTGTACAGTATTTAGTGAGGAGTGAAGTTAAAAAGGAATTTGAAAGTGTACTTTTAGCTCCCAAAGACATTAAAAACATCGTAGTTTTGTACCTTAATCTAGTTGTGTGTTTTTGGATAAGCCAGAAAATCAGAGTAGGAAGGGACCTTACATGTTATTTTACTCAAACCCTTGTTTTATAGATGAGGAAATGAGTGTCTTTTCTAACGTTTTCTGAGCTTCCTTACGTTACAGGACTAGAATAACCTGATTCATCTCTCCCTTGAAGTTGTAAGCCTCAGTTCAAATGAATGAACCAAAACACATTAAGTGCTTTCTGCACTGTGCTAAGTGCTGAGGGTTACAAGTGGAAAAGCTAGACAGTTTTTGCTTTCTTGACTTCCCCACCAATCTTCCTACCCTGGAGACACCTCTGCCTGGGGGCTCTGTCTCCTGATTGGTGAGGGCTCACCATGGACCACTTTTTCTTGAGATACTCTATCAATTCCCACTTCATGCTCAACTACCTTTCCAGACTTTTCTTTCTCCTCATCAGCAAAGTGGCCTTTACTTCTCTCCCCCAATACCATACCCTCTCCCCCCCACCCCCCAATTCCTTTTTGGCCACATAGTAAGTACTAATAAATGCTCACTCAGTCTCTGTTTTTGTCTATCTCTCACACACATTCACACACACATTCCCATACACACACAGAGTTTAACTGCAAGTTAGATGGAAAGGTCCTGTGATCCTCAGGGTATAGTGACAAAGCAGATGGTAATGCATCTTCTTTACTGTTATTTCTCTTTATAAAACTATTTCCAGTTCTGATGTTGAACCATTTGATAGTGTTAAGAACTATGGTATCTAGAACTTTCTTATTAAGGATCTTCAGTAGCTTTGGCTGCTGAGGAGGCAAGGACTGTAGAACCCTCTGAAGCAGCTGCCAAATCTTTTTCTCCCACTTCCCACATCTGTCTTATTCTTGACATTCACATCACCAGCCTCCTTTTCACATCTGTTGGACTCTTATTGCAGTAGCCTTCTAATTAACCTTTCCTCAAGTCTTTCTTCTCTCCAGACTGTCTTTCACACAGCCACCAAAGCAATGATTCTTAATCACAGTTCTGACCAAGTCAACTCAATAAACGTTAGTGGCTTCCTCTTCCTGCCATCCTGGAATCTAATAAAGCTCTTCTGTTTGGAATTTTAAGTCATCCATAACATAGCACCAACCTGCCTTTCTTTCCTTGTTCTAAAATAGTGCTCTTTACAAATTTTGTGATCCAGCCAAACAGACATTTTTGTTGTTCCTCATATATAACACTCCATTTCCAATATCTGTGCTCTTTCATATCCTGTTTCTCATGCCTAGAACATGCTTCCTTCTCACTGTTGTCTTTTGGAATCCCTAGCTTCCTTCAAAACTCATCTCAGGTCCTACTTTCCTATAGGAAACCTTTTGGAATAACCCATCTTGCTAGTGCCTCTGCTCCCCCAATTACCTTGTATATATCTTGTTTATACTTTGCACGTGCTTATTTATGTGCATTCTTATGTGTGTATATTCTATCTCCTCTATAAAATGTGAGCTCCTTCGATTCTTTGTATTTCCAGTACCTAACCTGTGCCTGGGATAGATAAGCCCTTAATAAATATTTGTTGATTAAAATGAATCAAATGAGATAGACATACATAAAATCACATGTAAAATGAAGAGCTGTGTAAATGTAAATGGACCTATACATGAGTACCAAATAATTGGAAAGATGAAAAAAAATGAGGTTAGTGTATGGAATGAATGAAGCTAAGAGATACCAGTGTGGACATGATCTTACTATTTGAAGACAGAAGTCATTTTTAAAAAGAGGAACACTAATAGTTGTGGGAATTTTCACACTAAGCTTATGTACATAAATCAATTTCTGACTGAAGTCACGTTTTGAATAAGATTATGTCTCTGTCAAACTTAAAATGCTTTATGAATTTGAGTTTTTATCTTTCCCCATCCCAATTTTTTTCCTTTGCAGATATTTTTATAGTAATCTAGCTTTGATATTGCACCTTAGCCTTTTTTTCTTTTGATGTATTCACTAATTTCACAGTTTGAAATTTTGTATTTTGTACAAAGCTAAAACAGTCTTTATAGAAATATTTTTTAAAAATTATAATTGTGCTGCCAGATCTGACAGCTTGCTTAATATTAATTGTTTTAAAAGATTTAGAAAAGTAGCTGGTGGCAAACATTGCTGCCCACACAAGTTTGAAGGTTTATCAAGTTTTGTTCAGCTAGTTCCAAGAGATAAATTGTTCCTCCTTTAGCAATTTGAGGTGTGTCCAGGATATAATTGTTTTCAAGAGTAGTATGTAGCTCACAGCATATGTCAGAAAACAAAGATGTTGTAACTTGGATTCGGTTGTGTTGGCTTGGATGTGGTTTAGGTCTTCTGTTTTTTAAGACATTTCATGTTGAAAATAAGTGGTCAAAGGCCATGAATAAGCAATGCTTAAATGAAGAATTGCATACTGTTAAAACTACATGAAAGATTTCTCCAAATCACTAATAATAGTAAGAGAAATGGTATTTCTTCATTGCCTTTAGATAGATAGTAAAGGCAATTCATTAACTTCTTTGTCTCCCCACAATTAACTTGAAGCAAGCTTCCATTTAGTTGAAGTTTTCTTTTGTATTCTTGCATTATTTATAGCAATTATGTTAAATTGGTATTATTCAAATAATATGTTCATTTTGGAAAGCCAGTTGACTCTAATCTCTGTTTGCTTGCCCCACCAACTTTTAAAATGTCACTCAATACTGTTGAACTAAATCATTCTTCAAACAAGGCCTGTGTAAAAGATCCAAGAAACGTTTTTGTTCAATTCACCAAATTATTATTGGTGATTATTGTGTATAAAGGGCAACTTGGTGGTACAATGAATAGAGCACTGGACTTGGAAACAGAAAGACTTCTCCTGCTGAGTTCAAATCTGACCTAGCTGTGTGACCCTGAGCAAGTCACTTTACCTAAATTCCTTATCTGTAAAATGAGCTGTAGAAGGAAATGGCAAGAAAATCCCAAAATGGAGTCCCAGAGTCAGTCCCAGCTGAAACAATTGAAACAAAAATTGCCCATAAAGCACTGCAATAGGTATAGGCTAAATTAGAGATAATCACAGAAGGAATGAGCTAGGACTAAAAGGACCCGAGAAAGGTTTCCTGTAGAGAAGGAATTTAACTGGAACTTGAAGGAATCCAGGAAAACCAGGAGGTGTACTCTACGTGAGTACCTGAAAAGGCCTTAGCCTAAAAAGGCCAACGTCTCCCATTGCATCCTGGGCCTTCTTCAGTCATCCTGATGAATATCTGGTCACTGAATCCAGATGACTCAGGAGGAGGAAGTGAGGCTGGTGACCTGCACAGCCCTCCCTCCCTCAAAACAAAGTCAAATGCAAATCATGTCATCATTTCTCTGATCTCACGGTCTTCTTCGAAAATGAAGAACGAGCACACAAACTGCTTGTGAATTGGATTTAAGTGAGGCAGAACTGTGCAAAACAGTTAGCCTTTTAACCTTTTAGGTAATAGGGAATCACTGGAATTTATGCAGTAGGGGAATTAACTTAGTTTTGGTCTGCACTTTAGGAAAATCACTTTGACAGTTGAGAGGACAATGGACTTGGAGTGGGGAGAGACTTGTGGCAGGCTGATCAGTCAACCAACAGGCTACTGTAATAATCCATGAAGGCCTGTACCAAGGTGGTGACAGTGTGAGAAGAGAGAAGGGAGTGTATATGAAGGATGTTATAAAGGTAAAATCAACAGGCTTGTGCAACTGATTAGATATGTAGAATGTGAGAGAATGAGGTGTTAAAGATGATGTGTAGATTAGGGAATTGGGAGATTGGTGGTATCTTTGATAGTAATAGGGAAAGGGGAAGGAAAAGATAGTAAGTTCAGTTTTGGACATATGGAGTTTAAAATGTCTATAAGACATCCATATTGAGATGTCCAGTTGGCAGTTGAGATTGGAGGCTAGCAGAAAGGTTAGGGCTACATAAATAGATTTGACATCCTCATCATTGAGATGATAATTGAACCCATGAAAGTTGTTGAGATTATTAAGTGAAATAGTATAGGGGGAGAAGAAAGGTGGACCCAATACTTAGTCCTCTGGGTTACCTACATTTAGCAAGTGTGACTTGGATAAAGATCCTACAAAGGACAGTTGAAACAGTCAGAAAGGTAGAAGCATGAGAGAGTGATGTCTCAGAAACCTGGAGAAAAAAATATGAAGGAAAAGAGATGGATTGACAAGGTCAAGGAGGTCAAGAAGGATGAGAATTTAAAGAAGGCCAATAGATTTTGCAACTGAGAGATCTTTGTAACTTTGGATAGGTTTTGGTTGAATGATAAGATCAGAAGTTTTCAGAAGGGTGCTTAGCTATTCCCCAAAGGAAGATACCATCTTAGTTTCCAGTTTCTTAGTCATCAGGAAGGAAGCTGATTTAAGTGTTTTGGTACATTTATATTCCTTTTATTTTTCTTTGAGTTTTTTTTTTAGATAATAGGTCTAGTCAGTACTGATACAGCTTTGTCAAAGGATGTGAACAGTTTTGGTAACTTTCAGGTATAGATACAAATTACTTTCCATTATGACTGTACCAGTTCACTGTTCCATCAGCAATGCATCAGAGTACTTGTTTTCATAGTCCCTTTAAAATTTGTCATTATTGTGTTTTTTAATCTTTGCCAATCTTTTATTAGTGAGGTAGAACTTCAAAGTTACTTTAATTTACATTTTTCTAATTATTAGTGTTGTTTTTATCAAATGGTGAGTCCTTCCACCAGTAATTGAGATATTTAAGTTTTATCAAACATGCTACTATGTTTATTTGCTTCCATATTTTATGTAACTAAGTTTTTCTAACAGTCAGCCTCCTCCCCCACCCCCTTTTGTTCTCCTTTAAATCAATACCAATTTGTTGTGATGATTATGTAACAGTTTGAGATGTGGCACTGATTAACCCTTTTCCTTGCCACTTTTTATCATTAATACCTTTGATATTCTTGGTCTTTTATTTCTTCATATGAATTTTGTTATTTTTTTCTAAATTATCAAATATTCTTCATATGAATTTTGTTATTTTTTTCTAAATCTATCAAATATTCAAATTCAGATTGGTATAGCACTGAATAAAATAATTTAGGTAATAATGTCATTTTTATTGTGTTTACTCAACCTACCCATGAACAATTAACATTTCTCAAATTATTTGTCTTTATGCAAAAACAAATTTATTGTTAGAGTCACAAAGTCCTTAGGTCAATCTTGATAGCTATATTTTCAAATATATTATAACTTTTTTTAGTTATTTTTGAATAGTATTTTTCTCACAGGAGTTAAGACCAGCTAATATAAAGCAAAACTGCTTGTTATCACCACTACTATTTAATAGTGCTAGAAATGCTGTTTGTAGTAATAAGCCAAGAAAAAGAAACTGAGGGAATAAGTATGGGCAGACTAAAAACAAAAGTCACTTTTTGCAGATAATTCTATGATGTGATATGTTTACAGAACCCTAAAGAATCAAATACAATTATTTGAAATAACTAATAACTTAATCAGGGTTGCCAGATTTAAAATAAAAGCATTCCTGTATATCACCAAGTTCAGCAGAAGAGCTAAAAAGAAAAATATTCTGTTCAAAGTAAATACAAAAGCTATAACATACTTGGACATGCATCAGTCAATATTTACCTAAGGATCACATGAATTTAACTATGTAATCTAATTCCCTAATTTTACAGATGAGAAGCCTGAGAGAGGTGAAGTTGATTTACCATATATGACTCAGGTAGTTAATGTCCAGAGTCAGGACCAGACATCAAATCTGACCCCTATTCTAGTGCTTTTCCTCATGTCCTAATAAGTATAGTTTGCAAGCTTTCTTGTGAATTGGTGTTGTTTGATTTACTATATTTGTACTGCAGTGGGGCTGTCATGGTTCCTTGGCCAACATAGGTGTTTAAGAAATGTTTTCTGATTGACTGAATCAGGCAAACCAACTTCTTTCCATTTAATTTTGAGTTAAAATCTAGGGTGTCAGAAGAAACTGGGTTCTAGGACAGGTATTACCTTTTAATGATCTTAGTACTACATTTTATATGCACTTTTTAAAAAGAGTTATTTAGTTTGAAATAAATAACTGAAATTGAAAGCATTCTCTTCATATTTTTAGGTATTTGATTAATTTTAAAATGCCTGATTTGATCTTGTCTCGTTTAAAAAAATATTTAATGAATTACTTGTAATTTTACATTCTATTATTTGAATGTCATTGAATTGTGCTGGTATTAAGACATGTTAAGTTTAACTTAACTTTTATCTTAGAATGAACTTGAGTTCCAGATACTAATCTAATCTATGGCTGTGCCTTACTTGTGTGAGAAACTGGTGTCTCCTCCTACATTGTAAATAGAATAACCAATGGAATGAATGCTACACTTACTTAGTTAGATAACATTTATGTTTGTTGTGGAGGAAATAAGCAGTTGCTCGATTATGGGTAGGCGGAAGACATTTATTTCTTTGGTTCCTTTTGTTTTTAGGTCAGGTAGATTGATTCTACATTTTGTCTAAGGAAAAACGTGTAGTCATATTGACATTATAGTTAACCTTCACTACATTCCCACTTAGGACCTATTACTGTTCTTTTACAGGAGCTGAAATTTATAAGAAAACATACAGTTTGGTCATTTTTGGTATAATTTAAGTGACTATTGACTGAAGAACCAAACTAAGTTGCTAATAAGAATAAATGTTTCACAAGGCACTCCTACAAGCCTATTAAACCAAATTGAATAATTTGAAACACAGTTTTCATCATTTGAAATTCATTTAGATGTCCTCTAATTTAGGATACCAAATTTCTGATTTCTTTTCCTACCTTAAGGTGGGACATAACCTTGTCAGTGGGTGTTATGATTGGTTTCAGTGGGATCTGAATGACTCTACATTTGTGTAAGCTGATATCAGAATTTAATCTAGAGATACTTTTGACTAGTCTATTTGAAAACAAAAATTGGTGCCAACTGTAATTTTCCAAAGAGATTTAAAAAATAGTATAGCAGCATCGGTATTTTAAACCAGGGGAAAACATCTCAATGCTAGTATACTATAATGACATCTGAATAAAAGTGAATTTTAATTTGGTGTGGTTTAGCAGATTTTGGAATAGTGACATTATGTGGAGATACTCTTGAATGTGAAAGATATAATTTTAGGGGAAAAAAGGAGTGATAATTTATATTGATAAGTAGTATTTTGTTGTATAACCTGAATTGTAAATGAATTCCATAGGTGTCCTTTGATGAAGGCCTTGGACTAGATCAAAGGTCTTTAAGCTTGTTAAAGTCACAGATCACGTGGTAGTTTGGGGAGGCCTGTGGGTTCCTTTTCAGAATAATGCTTTTAAATACATGAAATAAAATATGTAAGATTACAAAGGAATGCAATGATGTTAAAATACAATTATCAAAATATATTTTAAAAAATGCAAAACTCCAATTTAAAAACCCTTGCACTATTTATTTTCTTGGGTCCATCTTAGCTTTCCTTTTTTTCCTTTTTTTTTAATGTTTTCATCTTTTAATTATGCCTAAACCATTTCGAATTCTTGGATTCTGGTTCTTCAATGAAGATCCCAAATTCTCCCTTAGTATCAAGATTATGTAGTTTGGAATTTCTCCTGTCCTGAGTTCTGTCTGTTCCATACTTTGATACCCTCACCATCTCTTTGCATTAGTGATGAAGATTAAAATTGGCTGCTATGCTAACTGTATCCTATTTTCCCCTCTCACTTTTCTAATTTGTTTTTTTTTAGGTAATGTGGCATTAGATAACCTGCAAATAAAAGAAAATGCTCTGGTAAGTATTTTTCAATGAGCCACTTCCTCTTAGTTAAGTTCCCAAAAATAACTTGCTACTTCTTAAAAATAACTTGGTTGCCATATGCCTAACCAAACAAAAGGAATGAAGTTACATGTTCCATGTCTTTAAAACAGGAGTGTGGTTGGTATAGTGTGGAGGTGTTCAGATACTTAGGTCACAACACTCCCCAGTATGATCCAAACCAGATTAAAATGTAATTGAGAAATAGTTAACAAAACAAGTAATAATAAATAAAACATATTGCATTTTAAAATAAAGTCAGTATGCAGCCTACAGGCTTTCTGAAGTACAGAATAGCAGCCCTTATTTCTAATTGAGTTTGATACTTCTGGTGTGGTGGATATTGTGCTGAACTTGGAGTCTGGAAGACCTGCATCAATGCTGCCTGCCTCCAGTTCCTACTAGCTTTATGACTAAGGGCAAGCCATTTAATCTCTGAGTTTTAACTTTCTTCATCTAAGATGGGGATTATTGTAATTATAGTGTTTACCTCACAGGTAGACACTTGTTTATAAACCAGATGGGGGGATAATATATGTAAATCTTTTTTGCAGACCTCAAAGCAGTAAGTAAATGCCAGGTATTTAACTGTGTTGTAGGAAATGTTTAGGATCGTTCTGGGATTTTCCTTATATGTCATAGAGTTTAGTGCTACTGAAATGTCATTTGCTTTATTTCTAAGCATTTGATTTAAATGGGTATATTTCATGTTGTGTTTCATGAGTTTGATTTTTGGAAATTAGGAAGCAATCCAGATTTAGGTAAAGGATAAAAAGAGATGATTTATTTACTATAAAGTTATGGAATGATAACAGAATTATAGTTACGTTTTACCATTGACTAGCAAGTTTATTGTTTTATTGTGATTAGGTCACATAAGAAAAATTTTTTTCTAACTATGTTGTTACTAAGCTTCTTTCCTATGTCACTGAAAAAACTAAGAGCAGCTGAGAGATACTTCTTACTGCATGGATGTGTATATACTTAAGTTTTGGTCTAGTTGATTTGAGGATGATTATTGTGCGTGGAATTTTACAGTGAATTTTGTTAAGCAGAAATCATTTGTGGATACTAACAATTCTAGTAGTAGAACTTGGTTCCCCAATTTTTTTTTATATTCCAAGTAAAACTTCATTAATCTCATTCTTACTTATTCAGAATTAATTGTTATTTGGATAAGTGTTGGACTGAAAAGTGATTTTACTCCATCTCTTTAATATAATTTAATGAATAATATAGACAAGATGTGGTGAGAAGAACACAGTATCTGGAATCAGAGGACCTGTGTTAAAATTGTGGCTCCATGTGACCTTGGGCAAGTCATGTAACCTCTCTCTACTTTAATTTCCTCATATCTAAAATTGGAGATAATAAATAATAGATCCTACTTTATAGTACTGTTGTGAAGATTAAATATACTATGTAAGTGCCAGCTCTTAGCAATTAGAAAATATTATGCCTTTTTGAGTGCCTTACGTAAATTTATTGAGGGAGTAAGATTTGCCTTTTGGCTATTCACTTTCTGCCCTGTATGGCGTGAATTTATGTGGAGGTTTTCCTTAGATAAGGATGTGCACAAAAAATATACAATATAAGTACTAATATTTGTGGGGATATGTTTGTATGCTTGTTAGTCATAAGGATTCATTCATTCTTTTCTTCAGATAAAATACTCTCTTCTGAGCTAGGATTATTTTATTGTCCAAAATAAAGACTTTTCTTCTCTTAAAATGTACTTAGAATTTTTGAGTAAATTTTAAGTTACATAGAGCAATTGAGGAGTGGAATATTCTGACCGGTTCAATGTTTTTGATCGACTATTAGCATATCTATGAAAGTATAAAAACATAGTAAAGAATGTGCTACAACAAAACTATACTTGGATGATGTAATTTTTATTCAGATGGCATTTCAGTATTTTACAGCATCTTAGGTGAGGATTCTGAATATCATTTCTCATGTTAATTATGTTGAAATATCCTGGTTATTTGAATTTCCTGGTATTTTGGATACTAGATAAATTCAAGATTATGTTTGACTAGCATTAGTCACTAAATTATCTAAATTAAGACTTAATTTATGAACAGTATTTGGAATCTGCTATTTCTTTCCAGATTTATTGAGCCATTATTCTCAGTTTATTTATACAAAGATATTTCTCTGTCACAGAGTACAGTGCAAAGAAGCAGTGGCCATCTGTTTCATTAAAATTAAATGAATCCCCTTTTCATGATTGGTACAATTTTCCAAGAGTAGTGAACTTGTAATAGTTTTTCATTTTAGTTAATAAATCAAATGGACAGTTACCAATACATTTTTAATGTTTTATTAAAGTCTTTTAGAACTCGATCCTTTTAAACAATTATTTTACTTCTTTCTAATTGACCATTTAGTTGGATTAAAAATAAAATATGTACCTGCTTCCAGTTCCAAAATTTTCTCTGATTTTAATACTGTGTATGAAAGGCCATATGACATAGTTGTTGCACCTCCTATGCATACTTGCTGTGTGACACTGGGCAAGTGTCTTAATCTGTCAGTGCTCTAGGCACCTCTCTAAGACTACAACTTGTGGAGAAGGTGCCAGTCTACATTGGCACAGGGAGTTTCTTATTCAATCCTTAATTCTATCCTTATCTAATCTTTAGTAACTTAAATTTTTCCATAGATATTTGTCTTTTTTGTTCTTGATTTAAGTGATTTTTAAACTTTTGAAATTTTGTTTTTTAAATAACATTGATCTTATTTTTTTCCTTTTTTAAGAGTGAATTGGATGTTCCTTTTAAAGTAAAAGCTGGGCAAATAGGTAAGATTTTCAAAGTTCACTTGATCTATTCTCAGACTTTAGGTAAATACTTTTATCTAGTTCTGTACTCCATTCTTTAAAAAAAATTGAACATAATTCTGAAGGGTCCTGGGCAAATTCTAATTATTATTTGAGAAAATAACATATTTTATTCTTTTTTGGAAATGTATTGCTAGAAAAGAGTAAAGAAAGATATTCTACAAAGTGAGAGAAAATAAACAGTTTGGAATTTTTATTGTGATATGGCTATGCCGCAGTAACCTGCCCTCTTATAATTTAATTTTTTATTTGATCCTGCATTTTCAGGAGCTATACTTTTTCACTTTTCATACTGAAAAAATAATAGAATTTGAATCTAATATAAGCTGCTACAGCTTTAAATATGGTCTTCCTTAGTTTCTATTTTTTTTTTAAAGAAAATGTTTTGTTCAGCTTTTCTCACCTCTGTTTTATTATGTAGCAGTTTCATATAGAAGAAGAATTTTGGTAAGTTGGCATTCTTTTTTCTTGTAATACTGTCACCTTTTGATAATTCATGAATAAGTTGAAGTCTGGATTGAAGGAATCTCCCAATAGTATATTTAACCTAAGGTACATCGAATCATAAAGACTTGGAAGAGACTTCAAAGGCTTTTCAGGCCGACTTGAACCTCAAAAAGAAACTCCTAGTGGAATATATTCCTTGAGGGCATGGACTTTTTCTTTTCTGTCTGTATATTTCTCAGGAACTGAGCAGAACAAAACTTTCATAAAGATCTTCAGATACTTGAAGGATCTTTATAGTGTCCCTTCCTAAGATTTTTATTCTCCAGTTTGAAAATCCTCAGTTCCTCCAACTAGTCTTCACGTCATGATATTTAGGAGCTTTACCATTATGGTTAACCTTCTTTGAATTCTCTACAGCTTGTCTTTCCTAAAATTAGGGATGTAGAATCAATGTAACTTTCCATGTATGACCTCAGCAAGGTGGCATCATCACCTCCCTTGTTCTTAACACTATATCTCTTAGTGTAGCCCAAGATCTCATTAGTTTTCTTTTACTGCCATCTTGCACTTTTGACTTGTGTTGCATTTCCAGTCTACTAAGACCCCCAGATCTTTTCATATCAGCTATTGAATAACTGTGCCTCTCTCGACTTATAAATATATGTTGATTTCTTAGTGTAGAATTCTTCAAAGTGGTCCTAATTGCCTTAATTTTTTTATTCTCTCTACAATAGGGATTTTGACCTTTTTTTGTGTAATGGGTCCTTTGTATATCAAACTTTTGAATCTTTCTCAGAATAATGTTACCATGCATAAAATAAACCACTGATATAGTTTCCTTATGGCGTCTAACTGTGTCAACATGCCTTTAGTAATGGTCCTCTCACAGCCTTTTCCAGGAAATTGTCTGTTTGACTTAGATAGCTACTCTACTTCTGATTAGAGATCTCTCTTTTTTCCCCCTAAATGTGTAGTGAATCCTTGTCCTTTTTGTACTCTTGACACTTAGTAAGACTGATACTTGCCTTATTTTTTGGAATAAGTTCTACTGGTTTTGCTTCACTATATTGAAGGCAGTATTTTCAGTAATTTTTTTCTTTTGTGAAGATTTAGAGGTGTGTATCATTTCAATAGTTTAAAAATTTAAGACTGAAATTATTTTTCTTTAGATAAACTTACTTTGAAGATTCCTTGGAAGAATTTGTATGGGGAAGCAGTTGTTGCAACATTAGAAGGACTGTACCTACTTGTTGTCCCTGGAGCTAGTAAGTTATTTTAAATCACAGCAAATTAGAAACATTGTTAGTTCTACAGAAAAACTAACAAATAGCAAAATTGGAGATCATACAAAGGAACTAGTTACAAATATGAGTTTTACATTTTACCAGGCAAAAGTGTTTCAATTATTTATTATAATTATTCTCTACTAATAAATGTATTTTATTAAGACTTTCTATTAATACAACATAAATGAGTTTAACTTCATTTTATGGAAAAGAAAGACTTTCGGTTTGTATATAATTTTTTGAATGCATCTGTGTAAATTTCTAATCAAAGGCAATAGTGTTTCTTATTTGTTTCCTTTCAATATTTTACTTTTGAAATTTTTTTAAAAAATTTGCATGCATAATAAATTTGTTTCTGTCCAAGAAGTGTTATCATTTAACTGTGCTGTAAATGTGATGTTAAAATAAATGTTATATCTTTAGGTATTAAATATGATGCTGCAAAAGAAGAAAAGTACCTGCAGGAAATTAAACAGAGAGATCTGTCAAGAATTGAAGAAGCCTTACAAAAAGCTGCTGAGAAAGGTATTTGTGATAACCTGTCACTTTTGATAAATTCAGGTTTCCTGGAAAAGGGCCATTTTTTTCCTTAGTCTTTTGTATCAAGAAGTAATGATAGGTTTTCTTTGAGAATGACATTAGAAAAATTGATATTATAGCAGCTTGAATTTTTGGGGTATGGTTAAATGTCCTTTAAATAGCCTTTTCAAAACTTTTTTGTATTCTTTTTATTAAAATTTAATTTAATTTAATTATTATTATTTTTTTAATGTTCTACAATCACTACCTTAAAATTAAGATTTTATCGACGCCACACCTACCCCCACTACCCGCCTACCTCCCCACAACAGCATACAATTCTGTATAGGTTCTACATATACTTTCTTATTGAGTATGTTTTCACTATAGTCATGCTACATAGTCAAACTAAAATAAATGGAAGAAGTCATATAACAAATCAAAACATAATACACTAAAACACACACATACACAAACATGATCTGCTGCATTCTGTGAATGACTTCCATATTTCTTTCTCTGAGTGTGGAAGGCATTTTGCCTTAGAAAACCACCATTGGGATTTTTTTTTTTTAATAAGTTCTTGCGTTATTACGAAGTTCCAAGTCTACCAGAAAAAACTCTCTCACACTATGGTCGTTGCTGTGCGCAAAGTTCTCCTGGTTCTGCTCCTTTCACTCAGAATCAGATCATGTAAGTCCTTCCAGGCCTCCCTGAAGTCTTCTTTTTCATCATTTCTTATGGTGCAATAGTACTCCATTACATTCATATACCATAATTTATTCAGCCATTCCCCAATTGATGGGCATCCCCTTGATTTCCAGTTTTTGGCAACTACAAAGAGTGCTGCTATAAATATTTTTGTACATGTACATTTTTGTACCCTTTTCCATTTTTATGATCTCTTGGGAATACAGTCCCAGTAGCGATATTGCTGGATCAAAGGGTATGCACATTTTTGTAGCCCTTTGGGCATAGTTCCAAACCATTCTCCAGAATGGTTGGATGAGCTCACAGCTCCACCAGCAATGAATTAGTGTTCCAATTCTCCCACATGCTCTCCAGCATTTATCATTTTCTTGTTCTGTCATGTTTGCCAATCTTATAGATGCGATGTGGTACCTCAGAGTTGTTTTGATTTTCATCTCTTTAATAAATAGTGATTTAGAGCATTTTTTCATATGATTATAGATATCTTTAATTTCTTCCTCTGAAAATTGCCTGTTCATATCCTTTGACCATTTATCAATTAGGGAATGACTTGTATAGTTATACATTTGAGTCAGTTCTCTATATATTCTAGAAATGAGGCCTTTATCCCTGAGGTTAGCCGTAAAATTTTTTTCCTAATTTACTACATCCCTCTGAATTTTGGTTGCATTAGGTTTGATTGTGCAAAAACTTTTCAGTTTAATGTAATCAAATTATCCATCTTGCATTTCATAATGCTTTTAATCACTTCTTTAGTAAAAAATTCTTTCCTTATCCATAAATCTGTTAAATACGCTAGTCTTTGCTCCTCCAGTTCATTCATGGTATCATTCTTTATACCTAAATCATGTACCCATTTGGACTTTATTCTTGTGTGTGGTGTCAGGCATGGGTTTATGCCTAATTTCCGCCACACTGTTAACCAGTTTTCCCAGCACTTATTTGAATTCTTGCAAGCGTTTTTGTTTTACACAAACAGATAACTCACTCGGGCTCACTTGTATAGTCACCTAAGTTCCTGAAACTAACAAAATTAAAATTTTTGCCGTGATACCATCTCTCTAAGAGAAAATGGGTAATATTAAGGCAGCACTGTTATTTTATTGCAAACTGACTCTCCCTTTGATAGTGTCCTGGGTGTTCTTAAACTATGTGTTGTTCAGTTTTTGACTTTTTATTGCCTTTCCATGAGTTGTTTCTTTCAAATCTAGAAAAATTCTGTATGTGGTAAATATTTTTCATTGCTTTGGGGAAGAATAATAAGGTTGGAGTGAGAAGAAAATTTTATTTACAGAAAGAAGGCAACTAGGACTAGTAATAGAGTGAAAAGTTTTTTCTTTCTCTGTTTCAAGTCAAGCCTAAGGTGGTGTTAGGTAGCAATTACTAACATGTGACATCATTTCTTTATATTTCTGTATTGGAAGAAGACTTCTTAATTATAGAATGCTAATGCAGTTGCCATACCTTTTGGTCTGGAGTTAGTTGTCCAGAATTAAATAAAAGTGAATTATTTTTGATAGTGTGATTTCTTTTTCTAGCTCAGTGATAAAGTATTTAATGAAATTTAGGAAATGTGCCATGAGATGCAATTATACTTGTTTGTTAAGGATTTGTGTTCATTGTACCTACCTCATATGGTTGGTATGAGGAAAATGGGTTGTAGACTTTGAAAGTACTATGGAAATGTGACTTGTTATTCTTGGTATTAGTACTTTGGGTGCCAAGATTTTTCTCTTTATACCATCAACTGGTGAGGCAGTTGCATTGCCCAGTTGAAAGAGAGCTGGACTTTTAAGTCAGGAAAACCTGAATTTATATCCTGCTTAACAGTTGCTTATCTGTTTGACCCTGGCACACTGAACTGCTTTCAGCTACAGTGTCCTCAAAAGGAAGGTCACGATAGCATCTCCTTCGTGTGGTTGTTATGAAGGTTAAATGAGATAACATGTAAAGTGCTTTGTAAGATTTAAAGTGCTGTAAAAATGCTATTGTTATTAAAATGTTTAAGTACAGGTTTTCTTCAAATGCAAGAAAACCCTAAATTTTGTTAATCTTAACTTTTTTGAAAAAATTGAACTTTTTCCTTCCAACTTTCTTTAACGACTTAGATTTTTTTTGTCTATAAAAGATAATTTATTTTTATATGCTGTTTTCACTTATTTTCTAAGTATAATAATATTTTGAAATCCTTTTTTGACAAGTGACTATGCCTGTTCCTACACACATTCTTCCTAAATGACTTACTTTTGCTTTATTAGAATTAACTTCTGCTTTCAGTACATTTTCTAAAGTACTCTGACCAGTTGTGATGAAAAGAGCACTAGTATTAATGTCAGGAAGGATTTGTGACCTGACTCTACTGTTTACTGCTTTTGTCACCTTAAACATTTTTGAAATCAGGGATTCTTAACCTGGTGTTTTGCATTTTATTATATTTTATTTTTAGCACTTTTATAAATATTTTTAATTAATTTATTTAACTTTTAGCATTCGTTTTCACAAAATTTTGGGTTCCAAATTTTCTCCCCATTTGTCCCCTCCCCCCACCCCAAAACACCAAGCATTCTAATTGCCCCTATCACCAATCTGCCCTCTCTTCTATCATCCCTCCCTTCCCTTGTCCCCATCTTCTTTTCTGTCCTGTAGGGCCAGATAACTTTCTATACCCCATTACCTGTATTTCTTATTTCCTAGTAGCAAGAACAGTACTCGACAGTTGTTCCTAAAGCTTTGAATTCCAACTTCTCTCCATCCCTCCTTCACCACCCATTCCCTTTGGGAAGGCAGGCAATTCAATATAGGCCATATCTGTGTAGTTTTGCAAATGCCTTTGATAATAGTTGTATTGTGTAAGACTGACTATATTTCCCTCCATCCTATCCTGCCCCCCATTGCTTTTATTCTCTCTTTTGATCCTGTCCCTCCCCAAGAGTGTTGATTTCAAATTGCTCCCTCCCCCCATTGCCCTCCCTTCCATCATCCCCCACCCCCACCCTGCTTATCTCCTTCTCCCTCACTTTTCTGTACTGTAAGATAGGTTTTCATGCCAAAATGAGTGTGCATTTTATTCTTTCCTTTAGTCAAATGTGATGAGAGTAAACTTCATGTTTTTCTCTTACCTCCCCTCTTTTTCCCTCCACTAAAAAGTCTTTTGATTGCTTTTTTTATGAGAGATAACTTGCCCCATTCCATCTCTCCCTCTCTCCTCCCAATATATTTCTCTCTCACCACTTAATTTCATTTTTTAAAGATATGATCCGATCCTATTCAATTCACTCTGTGCTCTCTGTCTTTGTATGTGCATGCATGCATGCGTGTGTGTGTGTGTGTGTGTGTGTGTGTGTAATCCCACCAACTACCCAGATACTGAAAAGTTTCAAGAGTTACAAATATTGTCTTTCCATGTAGGAATGTAAACAATTCAACTTTAGTAAGTCCCTTATGACTTCTCTTTGCTGTTTACCTTTTCATGTTTCTCTTCATTCTTGTGTTTGAAAGTCAGATTTTCTTTTCAGCTCGGATCTTTTCATCAAGAATACTTGAAAGTCCTCTATTTCATTGAAAGACCATTTTTTCCCCTGAAGTATTATACTCAGTTTTGCTAGGTGGGTGATTCTTGGTTTTAGTACTAGTTCCTTTGACTTCTGGAATATCCTATTCCACACCC
>CM053769.1:575759888-575792729 GCA_028658325.1 Potorous gilbertii | reverse complement strand
AATGGGGAATAGAAAGTTATCTGGCCCTACAGGACAGAAGAGAAGATGGGGACAAGGGACGGGAGGGATGATAGAAGAGAGGGCAGATTGGTGCTAGGGGCAATTAGAATGCTTGGTGTAGTGGAGTTGGGGGAGGGGACAAATGGGGAGAAAATTTGGAACCCAAAATTTTGTGAAAATGAATGTAAAAAGTTAAATAAATTTATTTAAAAAAATTGAGTTGACCTTTATAAATAGTGCATTAATAAAAATAACAAAATTATCTGTTTTCAGTCTAAATCAATAACCAAGCATTTATTATGTACCTACTATATATTGGCTCTGGGGATACAAAACTAAATGAAATAGTCCCTCAGGTTCCTAATATTCTGCAATCAAAAACTAATTCTTAAAGTAAACTCTTTATAGCAATGAAGTTTATAACTTTGTGATTGATTTGGAATTGTAGCATAATGCTGCATTCAGAATTTCCCCTTTCAATTTTTGTAGTCTGATTTGTTGAGCAATCAAATTATATGCCTTGAGCTAAAAACCTTCAACCATTACCACCGGTTGAATTGTTTTACAGGAAGTTTTACATTAAACTGGTTGACCTGTTAAGGAAAAGAAATTTTACCTTATTGGTTCTCAGTTTTAATTAACATATATATATACATATCCAGAAAGTCTGAAAACTGTTACTTTTTCTATGTAATAGAGAAATAGATACTTTTATCTGAAAGAAAAAGCAGATCCCCTCAGTATATATATGCTATCTACAATACCAGCAGGTTTTTCAAAGAACAGAACCAGTTCTACAAATTCTACAACTGTCTTTAAAATTATGGCACTGATGTACATATATCAAAAGACTTATTAAATGTACTTATGTTATGAACTTACGATTCATCAGTAGGTGATTTGTGATTCACAAAGATGTTTACAGAATAGTGATCATTTTTAATACTCAATTCATAATTCAGGAATTTTAAGTGAATATTCAATAAATGTAATGTTTCCTGATGTTTTCTTCCTTCTCAGTTACTTTTCTATTCACTTCCTCATATTTTTCAGTGGTACATTTTCTTTGCACTTATGTGTTTCCCTAGTTTGTAATTGTGAGCAGTATCAAGAGGGTTATGAAAAGGTATAAGGATTATGAAAAAAGACTTACTGTGATTAATTACATTGATATTTTTTGACTGTTTTTTTCTGGCTTTGAGTTGCCACCAAGGAAAAATTGTGCTTTTAGGCCAGACCTGGATTGATTCTGGGAGATTTTTGTGGTTTATCTAGTCACCATGAGAGTAATTTATGTACATAATATTTTGATTCTACTTATTTGTAAAATATCTTTGGAAAGCAACTATAAGAGTAGATTTGGTAAGTTTTGAATCTTTTTATTTTGTGCTCGAATTGTAAACGTCAGAGTTAGGCTTTAAAAGTCTGTTTCTCATTCAGCCTGCAAATTTATGCTATCAAACGTTAGCTGAACCCTTTCACTTGGTCACTAACCCTTTACTCATCTCTTCACTGAATTTCATCATGCAATGGCTGTTTGAAATCTTTTCCCTCCTGAATATGTCAATCCAACATTTTTGTCCTTAGCAGGTGACCTTACCTCCTACTTACGCTTCACAATGACATTTCTCAGCCCTCACCCATTTTCTCATTTTCCCCCTCTCTCAGAGGAATAATTGTCCACTATTTGTGGACTATTTGTCCTCTTAATTCCTACCTTTCCCTATGTTATATCTTCCTTCTTACATCATTATTCCCTTTCACATTTTTCAGCCTCTTCATTTCCATGACTTTATAAAAAGTCTGTATATTAAAAAACCTTCACCTTTTTGACCTTCCTGCCGTTAAGCTTGATCTCTTTCTGTTGCCAAGCTTATTGAAAGTATGGGCTTTCACGCTCATTGACTCCATTTCTTCGCTACTTATTCATCTGTTAAGCACTTATTTCTGAATTTTATCCCTACCATGTTACCCAAATTACTTTCACTAAGATCACTAGTGACCCTTATAGTCAAAACCAATGCCTTTTTCTTAGTTTTGTCATCATCCATGCCATTTAGCAGCATTTTATACTGTCATATCTTTTCTTCAAAACTCTTTCATTGGCTCCCATGACTCTGAATTGTCATATCTTTTCTTCAAAACTCTTTCATTGGCTCCCATGACTCTGAATTGTCCTGATGTTTTTCCTGTCTCATTCCTCTCTGGGTAAAAAGGATACCTGGCTTGGCTCTTCCATCAGTTCTGCATGTATAGCTCTGGTCTGCAGTTTCCTTTTCTGAAAAATGAGAAACTGAATACTGCATGAACCAGAATAAGATGTAATTGGAAAATATTTAGCAAAATAAAAATACAATAAACAAATAATATTAATATGTGATTTTCTAAGTTGGTAGGCAGCCTACAGGGATCTTTATGTATAATTTAATGCCTGCTGTTTTTACTTGATCTTGAAATACTGAACTCAGTGATTTCTAGTATCTCTCTTTCCAGTTCTGACATTCTCTAATTGTGAAATATTCGTGAGGTTTGTACAGTCCTTAGTGTTCATAGATTTAGTCA
The DNA here is from genome assembly GCA_028658325.1 of Potorous gilbertii. NCBI lineage: Eukaryota > Metazoa > Chordata > Mammalia > Diprotodontia > Potoroidae > Potorous > Potorous gilbertii. Next base: position 575,790,167 of record CM053769.1, on the reverse strand, counting down.
TAAATACTTTATACTTTTTGGGCATAAGTATATACACATAAATTTAGATTCCATGCATTATTACAGCAAAGGTAGAGTAATAACATAGGATCCCTATGTGGGCGACTGAAGAGCCAGAAGCCATTTTTTTCCTTGAGTCACTGATAAAAAAGATCATGGACCACATAATTCCAAAGCAAAGTAATTTTATTGATGTGTTTTTAACAGGAAACATAACATAATTTTAGTTGTATTAATAGAATGTATTTCAGATCTGTATTATGGTAGAAAATAGGAAAGGAAAGAAAATTTGGAGATAGGAGAGACAGGTAGAAGGAGAGAATGAGAGAGAGAGAGAAAGACACAGAAGCATTTAGGAAGGAGAACCTATGCATTCATAATTCAATTTGCCTGAAAGTGCGGAAACTATTTCAATGTTTGTTGAGAGCTCTGAGAGTTACATGTTTATTATATTTTTAACTTTTTCTATTTTTGAAAAAAAAAATTACAGCAGTCTTGTGACATTTGTTTCATGTGATAGAGTTTGTTAGACACATTTCCAGAAGTTTGATTCTTGTTTACTTCAAGATGAGCGCCCTTCCAACCCCTCACTCTAGGTTAATCTTCTATTATTTTTTTTTCTTTCTAGTTTTTTTTTCTCTTACCTTTATACATCTATGTAGGAAAACAATATAGCCATGATTGTTTAGATTCTTTTCTAAACTAGTCTCTATCCTCTTTTGTTAAAATACAAAATCCTTTGTATATTGTATTTGTTGAACATAACAATATTTTTAACTGTTTGTCTTTCAGATACCCAACCAAATAGTCAAATAAATATTATTTGCAGTAATGTAGTTAGTGATCCATCCATGGCCTCCCATCCTGTGTGGTTATATATACCCTCTAGATTAAAAAAAATTGCCATAATGTCATATAAAATCTTTTAATTTCTGCTGAGGTTTAGAAGCATAGGTATCTTGAAAATGACTCATTTTCAATGGAGAAGAAGCGATAACCGACTCCTCTGTAAAGTAGGTAGTGGAGTTTCTCATTTTTGTCTTCTTGGGTGCAATAATAGCTTATTGTATTTTAGTTAATGCTAACAGCTTTTTAAGGCCACGGTGTATGTGTGTTCATATAATCAACTGTTATTAAATCACCTCTTTGGACTTGTTTTGCAGGTAAAATTAAGTGAAGAAGTAAATCTTAATAAATTTTTCTCATAAAAATTTAAAAATATTCTGTGAATTATGAACTGGTTAAAATAGCTCAGGGTTAGATAGAAAATCCAATTATCTAATTTTCTGGTGTTTTTTTGTTTGTTTTTCTGTTAAGTGACAATAAAGTTATATCCTTCCAAAAAAAGAATCAGTTTGTCATATTTTTTTCAGGTTACTTCGTTTTGAGCAAAATATATTCATTTTATGCACTTTAACATTCAGAATATCTTTTCAATTTCTAAGTTTGTATTCCTTTTAAATTTTTAGACTGCTAATGAAAATTGGACTCCATGTATATTAAATGAAGCTGCAAAGATCATATACAAGGTAATGCTTGAGAGATGAATTTTCTCATTTCGTAGTGTAGGAAAACTTATTTTGCCTCTTGGCAATGGGTTAATAGAATGTGCGCTGATCTGAAAGCAGGAAATCTGGGTTCTGCTCCTGGCTTGTTTACTCTTTCTGTGACTGAGATAACCACACAACTTCTCAGGATTTTAATTTCCCAGTACGTAAAATGTATTCAAATAGCTCCAAAGTTCTGTGTTCTTATATTTCCTTCATATGATATTTTCCATGAAAGTTTTCTAAGTATAAATTGAGTAGAATATTTTTAATTTTCCTCTATACCTTTTTCAAGGATCAAGCAGTTATCAGGGAAAGACAATGTTCTAATCATTGGTGGCATTAATTTTTTTTTCTTTTATAGCTTGTACGCCTTGATAGTCTTAGTGCCTATTGGAATGTAAACTGCACTACATGTTACCGGGGATCCAAGGAACAGATATTGGTAATTAACTTTATGCATTATTGTCAAGATATATACTTAAAAACTTAGATGCATTAGTGATTTTCAGATCTCATTGAAGCAATGTGGATCTTAATGCATCTATGCCTCTTGTATGTTCAAGTGTCTTTGACAACCAACCCAACTAAACATATCATTAATTTGGATTCAGAGTGCTAAATTTCTTGGCCTTAGTGCCTCACCATTCAAAGGGGTCATCATCTACACTGGTAAAGAGAGGACTTACAGTCTTAAGACTAAGTTTGATAAATATCCTTGAAATTTGTAGGCCAGTTTTGAAAGAAAGTAATAAAAAGTAATCATTTTGAAAAGTATTTAGTAATAGGATAGTGTTTACTTAGAAACACTAATTAAAAAGTAAAGAAACAGCATTGGAGGTTTTTATATCATAATTTCTATCTTCCAATCTTAAAACAGTTATTGTAAACAAAAACATACTATTTCAAGTCTGAGGTGGCTAACCTTAGTTAAATGTCCAACTCTGTTAGTAAGATAACTAACATGTTCACTACTGTTTCCATAATTATTGAGTGAATAATTGAAAAATATAATTTTATTGAGTACATATTTTATTTAGAACTGTGTACTTAATGGAAAAAGAATGAATAGTACTGTTCATGAATTGGTCTAAATTTTCTTTTACAGATAAGAATTAAACTTATACAGGCTCATTTTTCATATATTTATGCTCAAAAATTACCCTTTCAATTCTAAATCTGTGATCCTCTATGTCCTAATTGTAGTGGGGGCAAATAGGTGGTGCAGTGGATAGAGTACCAGTATAGGAGTCAGGAGGACCTGAGTTCAAATCTCACCTCAGACACTTGACACTCACTAACTGTGTGACCTTGAGCAAGGCCCTTAACCCCAATTGCCTCATCCTGGGTCATCTCCAGTCATCCTGATGAATATCTGGTCACTGGATTCAGATGGCTCTGGAGGAGAAGTGAGGCTAGTGACCTGCACAGCCCTCCCTCACTCAAAACAATGTCAAGTGCAAGTCATGTTATCATTTCTCTGATGGCATGGTCTTCTTTGGGAACGAAGGATGAGCACAATTGTCACTGACTGTGAAATGTTATTTGAGAACTTAATCTGTACTCTCTATCAATGCTTTTAAAATATAGTTCTTTAAATTCAAAGGAAAATCCTATTCTATTAGTATTTTAAAATGTTCTCCTAAGTCTTTTTTAAAAATTATTTTGCTTTCAGTTTTCTACAATCACTTCCATATATCTTAGATCCTTTTCCCTTCCCTTCTCCTCCTTCCCCCCTCCCTCCCCATTCCCTCCCTGAGACAGCATGCAATCTTATGTAGGTTCTATACATACATTCCTATTAAATACATTTTTACCTTAGTCATGTTGCATAGAAGAATTAAAATGAATGGGAGAAAGCATAAAACAAAACAAAGCATAACACAAGAGAAAATGGTCTGCTTCATTCTGCGATCCAATTCCGTAGTTCTTTCTCTGGATGTGGAAGACATTTTATCTTAAGAGACCATTGGGAATTTTTTAGGTCCTTACATTGCTGTGAAGGACTAAGTCTACCAGAAAAATTCCTTGCACACTGTGGTTGTTTCTGTGTACAAAGTTCTCCTACTTCTGCTCCTTTCACTTGGCATCAGTTCATATAAGTCCTTCCAGGTCTCTCTGAAACCTTCCTGTTCATCATTTCTTATACTGCAATAGTATTCCATTGCCTTCATATACCACAACTTGTTCAGCCATTCCCCAATTGATGGGTATCTCCTTGATTTCCAGTTTTTGGCCACCACAAATAGAGCTGCTATAAATATTTTTGTACATGTGGGACCCTTTCCCATTTTTATGATCTTCTGGGATACAGTCCTAGAAGCAGTGTTGCTGGGTCAAAGGGTATGCACATTTTTGTAGCCCTTTGGGCATAGTTTCAAATTATTCTCCAGAATGGTTGGATCAGCTCACAGCTCCACCAACAATGAATTAATGTTCCAACCCTCCCACATCTCATCTTCTGTTCTGTCATGTTAGCCAATCTGTTGGGTGTGCTGTGGTATCTCAGAGTTGTTTTGATTTGCATCTCTAATCAATAGTGATTTAGAACATTTTTTTCATATGACTACAGATACCTTTAATTTATTCCTCTGAAAACTCCCTGTTCATATTCTTTGACCATTTATCAATTGGGGAATGATTTGTATTCTTGTAAATTTGACTCAGTTCTCTGTATATTTTGGACATGAGGCCTTTATCACAGATACTAGTTCCAAAAATTCTTTCTCAGTTTTCTGCTTCTCTCCTAATCTTAGTTGCATTGGGTTTGTTTGTGCAAAAACTTTTCAATTTAATGTAATCAAAATTATCCATTTTGTACTTCATAATGTTCTTTATCTCTTGTTTGGTTAAAAAGTTCTCCATTCTTCATAAATTTGACATATACACTATCCTTTGCTCATCTAATTTGTTTATAGTATCAGTCTTTGTACCTAGATCATATACCATTTGGACTTTATTCTTGTGTGTGGTGTGAGGCATTGGTTTATGCCCAGTTTCTGCTACACTGTTATCCAGTTTTCCCAGTAGTTTTTGTCTAACGGTGAGTTCTTACCCCGGAAGCTGGGCGTGCTCCTAAGTCTAAGATTATTTTAGAACAGCTTCTTTATTTCTTGAAACAAAATATGAATCTGCAAATTGTTTTTGGCATTTGTCTCATTGGATTTCAAAAAGGAGAATAAAGTTCTGAATAAAAGTTCTAAAATGGGGAATGAAGAGTTATTAGTCAGTCTTTAAGTTTAGAAAAAGTTCTATTTTCATCTTTTCTTCCTTTCATAATATATTTTATATATATGTGAATATATATATGACAGCATATAAGATATACATGTACACACTCACATATATTTATTTTCCTTTGATTTTTTTGAATTTTTTTCCTTTGGTTAGGATCATTTGAAAAGTGGAATCCTTTCCAGTAGTAGTAGCAGTGGCTCTCCCAACTATCAATATAGTAAGTAATACTTAAATTAATCTTGTAACTTTGCTAAAATGTGTGACTTTTTATTTTTCCTATATATCTTCTAAACATGCTTATGGATAGTAGTTGAAGTAAAGTGAAGTGAAAAGCTGTTTTTTTTTCATATCTTAGCTTTATAAAAATGGGTCAACATTTGGACATTAAAGTTTTGATGTTTGGATTAAAACTAATTATTAAGGAATACGTCATTTTTTTCAATTCAAAGTTTTTCTAGGTCCCTACTAGATAAAACACACTTTTTTTCCCTTTAATAAAATTTTTTTACTGATCCTTTGCAAAAGGATGTAGATGTCATTTCCCAGTGATAACTTAAATTAGCTCAACCCACTTAAACAAAGTAAACCATCTCATGGGCTGTGCATGACAATATAATTTGTAAGCCTTTCTCCACACTGATAATCTGCCATCTTTCGGCTAAAAGGAGGGAAGTATATTTCACTATCAATTCTTTGTCATTAAGACTTAATCTTTACTTTCTGTATTAATTGCCTAATAAATCCATTTGTATAGTGTTATGTTTTCTTCAGATAATAAATGACATAGTCTCTTCAATACAGGAATTTTTTGTTGGTGCTTAATAAACATTTAATTTAATTAACCTGAAGCAGTACCCTAGAACAACCTGTTGCTAAGCGATAGGACAGACCTTGAGGAGTCATCTGCTCTTGTGTGCCCTGACTTTCCTCATTTCCCTCCCTGTTCTACAGTCTTGCCCCAAATAAGTTACACTGTAGGACTTGAGTATCTTTCATTTGGGTCAGAAAGACCATGACTTAGGACCGTCTAGGAGTTATGAGGCCTCCCTCTTGAAATGAGCTACTATGAACTCTACTTCAGTCCCAGGATTACCCAAGCCCTGAGTCTTTTGTACCCCAGGAATTCCCTGAAGTGGAGATTAGCAACAAGGAAAAGCAAGATAGTGAGGGTTCTACCTCTGGACAAAGAGAAAGGTTAGTCAAATGGGAAGAGAACTGAGCCAGAATCCCAAGTCTCCATCAATGAAAAGCATAAGAGAGTTCCCTGCCATAGAGGAGAACACTCTCATAATCAGCATGCCTGAGGAAAGAGGCTTCCTTGAAGTCCATCTGATTCTTTGGAAGTTTCTCTTTTTCACAGGTAGGCTTTGTCTAGTTTGGGAACAGTAATCTACATATAGAGAAAGGATAGGAGAATGTAATCAGAGGGAAGCAGATAGGTCAGAGGACCAAAGATACCTGGAATGGAGAATCTGATGATGACATTTTAAGGCTAGTAATCCTATTTCAGGGAAAAAACTGGAGAAGAGGGTTACGGTAGCCAGTACCTGACCACTGCTACAGTGTGTCTCCCAAAGCCAAACCCCTGCCTAATGCCATTCTTCTATTTTTTTCCTCCGTAGTGGGTGTGGAGGTGACAGGGGAAGAAGGTCAGCTTTTAGGCAGAGAAACCAATTCCCACTACCTGATCCATTCCTAGTTTTTTTGGAGGATGTTTGGATGGGGTCAGTAATCCAATTTTTCCAGACACAGGCTTATTAAATTTGAGCAGCAGTGTAGCCAGATACCCGGGCTCAAATATAGCCCAGGAGCTGTATATTCTACTTGTAGTCCTGAAGGTTTCTAGGACTCTTCTGGTCTTAGGGAGGACCAGAGGATGGGTCTACAAATGATGCCCTCCCTGTACTTCCCCCATCCCCCCAACTCACTGGGAACACTTGAAGCAAAGACCAGATGACCACTTCATAATAGAGAGGATTCTTGTTCAGGAATGAATTGTACTAGATGATTACTGGTGGTGACATTTCTAAGGTTTTTTGTTCTTGAAAACTAAAAGAGTACAACTAAAAGTAGACCCTGACAGACTCACTGTCTTTAATACAATCTCTTTTTACCTTTGAGAAATAATACCTAACACAATACTATGTTGAATAATTTATCCTTTTGCTTTTTTAAAATGAAAAACTGCATATGATTTTCTCAGTGTCAAGTTTGCCTTTAAAGAGGAAATCAGATCAGCCTTAAAGAGTTTACAAAAACTCTGAACTTTATTCAAATTTAACTATGTGATAAATTATTTCATGAGTTTTCTATGAGTGAAAAATAGCTAGTAAACAACCTTTTAAAAGTGAAATTTTATTTTTTTAATTATTGAAGTGGTCCTTTAAAAAATTCTGTATTTTGATTACTAATGAATTGCCACTCTATAGATATGCTGATTGTCAGTTTAACTTTTTGATTGACTTTTGCAACTTTGGCAAGATACCTGATGAAAGCAAATTGTCAACAGAATAAGATATTTAAAATAATGAATTGTGATATACAGTTAATTTCTAGACAAGGTAGTAGTTAACACATTCTATAGCAGGTCTTTTAAATCCTATTTTCCATCTCAAATTAATTTTTCAAGAATTTCTGCATATCAACATAATATATTTAAATATAATATAAATATAATAATGTAATAAATACAAATAAAAACAAAATTTATTTATGATCCTGTTTCTGAGTTTTACAAAAGATTAACTTGAATTCTGCTTTATTTATTATTTCCTCTTGGATAGAACTTACAGAAAGAACAGTTAAAACAGTGAATGACAAAATGGTGGGTAGTATCAAAACAGAAAACTGAATGAGTTAATTATATGTATGTTTATATAGTTTCCATTTGAAGCCATTAGTACACTCAGATGAGTCTTGATCCCATTAGTATGTATATTTTCTCCAGTTATGAACATTGTAGGCCATTTATGCCTGCCTCTCTTATGTGACTTTTCAATGTTCTCCTGTCGTTTTTCCACAAGGGGTCTGCCCAGTTTGTCAGGCTTTTGAAGCCACAGAATTCCATAATTACTTTTTCCTTTTCCTGTAGTTTACTACAAAATTATTTGTTTGTTATGGTATGCCTAATTTCAGGGTCATATGTAAATAGAGTAGGTACATAGATGCTTTTTGAGAATGGTGGTAGTCTATTTTTGTAATTTTCATCTTGGTATTTTTTTGTTTGGAGGGAGAAAAGACAAGGTAATTGGGCTTAAGTGACTTGCACAAGGTCACATAGCTAGTAAATGTCAAGTGTTTGAGGCTGGATTTGAACTCAGCTCCTGCTGACTTCAGGGCCAGTGTTCTATTCATTGTGCCACCTGGTTGCCCTATCTGGCATTCTGAGTAGCATTTAATTTACCATTTTATTCCATATTATTGTTTCCAAAAGCTTACTTACAATGGTATAAATATCTTATGACTTTATGTGTTATTTAAGTTTTTAGGCCGGTATCTGCCTCTGCAAAACTCTATGTGAATCCTCATGCAGAAACTGAACTCAAAACACCCAAACTTGATTGCAATATAGAAGTACAGAATATTGCTATTGAATTGACCAAGCCCCAGGTAAGAGGTAGTTGGGCATTTCTTTGCTCTTAATCAGTTGTAGAATCTTTGCCTTTTTATGCCTTCATCTTAAATATAGCTTTGGATATTTTGAATATTTCATACAAATTTTATATGTTTTCTTATGTTTTTAAAAATGAGACTCAAATTATTATTTATTATAATCTTTTCTTTTCTTAAAAGCTGGATCTTGGTAGATTATAGTAAACTACATACGCATTTTTCCTAGTTATTAATGAAAGTTTCTGGGGATTTTTTTAATGTATATTTTGAACCTTTTAAAAATGGGAGCACTTGGAAAATACTGAATAAGGGACCTTTGATGACAGGGAGAAGCCATGCAAGTTAGACCAGCTGTTTGTTCTGGGTGGGATTATAAGGATATTGAGGAGGAAGAAATTGAGGAGGAAGGCTAAGGGACCTAATGAAGAGTTGTAGTTGTGTCTCTTCCACTAGTCTTAAATGACACCTGCATTTCAGAGGCACATGATTTTACTGATGAGGGGTATTCTCTTCATGCAAATTAAAAAACTCTTTGTAAGTGGACAGAAAATTAGTCACTTAGCCATCCTTTTGGTGGCAAATTTTTATAAACTTAGCGTGGTGGGTCCTTAGACATCAGGTACACAGTATAATGCTGGACAGCTCCCTGCAGCCTTTTTAGCTTTGTGAAACACACAAGAGCTTGCTTTTTCCCAGTGCACCTTTTGGAACCCTGTGTTTCCTTTACTTGATCAGACCTTTGTGGAGGGTGATACACTTATTTGGGAAATTTGCTTGGCTTCTGCAGAGTAAAACTTAGTGCTGATCTGGGTAGAAATGATCAAATAATGACTGTTTTGTTTTTATTTTGATAGTACCTCAGTATGATTGATCTACTGGAATCAGTGGATTATATGGTCAGGAATGCTCCGTACAGGAAATACAGACCTTATTTACCATTACATACCAATGGTCGGCAGTGGTAAGTTGAAGGTTTATCTTTAATTCACTCTAGAAAAAGAAGTTATTATGGTTGTCAGGATGTTATGGACATTTTAAAATGTATCTCTGATTCATTTGTTGTGAGTTCTTTCTCTAGGAGTAGGTGGGCTTTTTTCAGCCTGTAGATCTCAATCTATATACTTCTTTTCATCTTTTGTGTTTTTGTCATATCCTTCCATAGGTCTCCCACATAAGGGTCTACCCTGCTTGTTTGGGGCCTTATGCTCCATTTTTTCACATACCATGGATGTATACACACACACACACAACATATAGGCAATGCACATATATGCAATTTAATATATTTAATAAGTTCAGGCCAGTTTTTCCACTCTTCTTTTCCCATAAAACCAATTCAGACTCTTTATTTCTTGTACTTTCCTAATCCTATACCTCTTTTTGTGGTAATTTCTTACTTGAAATGCTGTCTACCCCATTTCTGCCTATTAATCTCCTACTTATTCTTCAAGACCTTTCTCAAATCTTTTGTTTTACTTTCTTTTATAACCTCAGGTAAAATCTTTGCTCTTTTGAAAAGCATTAGCCCTTTGTACCTCTTTTGGTACTTGTTACATATATAATTAACTATAATGCATGATTATAAAAGTTGTTTTATTTCCTTCTTCCCCTTATTCTATACTATAAAAATTCTTGAGGCCAGAGACTACATTTTATATCTCTGACGTAAAAAAAGTGCTTTGTAGGTACCGAGTAAGTGTTTATTCTAAATATGATCTAACTGGTATTCCTCTTCTAGACAAGCCCTTTCTCAGTCCATCCTTTGCACTATTATCTATTCTAATCATGCCTTAGTTCAAAAGTGACTTTAATGACTCTTTACGGCTTCCTTTTCCTGGTAATTCAAGACCTTCCACAAGCTGACAATAAATAGCTAGTCTTTGTAGCTTTGTCTTATAGGCTTTTTTCCAACCAAGTTATTTTTTATCCTTTTTGTGTCATTTTCTCTCTTATCTTTGTGCCTTCAGTTCAACAAACATTAAATGCCTATTATTTCAAACACAAGATTAAACATAACTATTCCTTCCCTCAAAGGTTATACAACATGTATAATGATAAGCAGACGCCCTAAAAGAAATAGGAGGGGATGGGAATAGGGAATCAGATGATATACTTACTTGTGCCTGGAGTGGAGACAAAGTCTCTTAGTTGGCAAACCTTTATTAAGCACATAATTTGTGCCAAGCATATAGGAAGGGATGAACAACATTGAATAAAGGAATCAAGAACAAAAAACAGATTAGTGTCAGATTGGCTAACTGTATAGGGTGCTTGGCATATATTAAATATTTTAAGACTGAGTGGTTTACTTGGGATTCCTTTTTAGTAAAGCTACATTTTGGGCTAGAGATATAAAGGCAAAAATAGCCCCTTCTCTCAAAAAGCATAAATTCTAATTAGAATTAGGGGAAACAACCTGTAAATAAATAAGTACATACAGTCTTAATGAAAGGAACACTTAAAGGGAGAAGCTCTATTAACTGGAGGAGCTGGGAAAGGCCCTGCTGCAAAAGATGGCATTTGAATTGAATCCTGAAGGAAACCAGGGCTGTTAAGAGGGAAAAGTGAAGACAGAGATCCTTCCAGGCACAGGGAGAAACTCATGGGGAGAAAAGGATTTATTTGTAGGGATTAGAGAGTGAACGAGTTTGGGAGAGAAGAAAGATTAAGAGGACAGTGTGATGATGGGCACAATCTGATGGGGCAGACAGGATCATATGGGATCAGGGGAAGTAGAAGGTAACTTCGTCAGAGACTGCCATGACAAAGGGAATGGTAGGGGGTGTCTGAGTGATTTAGGTGAGGAGAGTGGGAGAAAATGGTGTTTTTAAAAAGGAAAGGAGAAAAATATAGGTCAAGGTACTGATAAATTTTGAAGAGTAAAAGGAGTTTGCATCCAGTGTAAACTTTTTTTTTCTTAATTGAGGGAGACATATGTTCTGAATTGTGGGTGGGACTTGGAATTTTTGTGTTTTTTTTAATTAATTTTTTTTCAATGAGCAAAAACTCATCATCTTTCTCTTCCACCTCCTCTCTCCTTGCTTCTGCCCCTCTCCACTGCATTGGAAAATAAAGAAAAACAAAACCCTTGTAACAAGTATGTATAGTCAAAAAAAGCAAATTTTCATTTTGACCTTGTCCAAAAAAACCCAAAAACAAAACATACACACAAATATGTGTATGTATATATGTATGTGTGTATATTCATATAAATGCCTCAGCCTGTATCTTGAATCCATTGCCTTTCCATTACAAAGTGGGTAACACGTTTTTTTTTTTTCAAAAAATTTAAATAAAAATAATTTTCAATTCCAAATTTCCTCCCTCCCTGCCCCCAGCTCTTTCTCCATCCATTGAAAAGGCAACCAATATGATTGAGTAGCATGCTTTATCATTAGTTCTCTGGTATTAGAGAGTTATTTCATTTCATTTAGCAGAGTTCTTAAGCCTCAAAGTTGTTTTTGGCTTTACAGCATTGGTGTTGTAAACATTGTTCTGGTTCTGCTCACTTACTTCTGCATCAGTTATGCAAGTCTTCCCAGATTTTTCTGAAGCCAGGGGAAGGGAGTTTCAGAACAGTGGCTATGAAAGGTACAGTAGGGTTTTTCATAGAAGTAAAGGGTCCACTGAAGTTATAGGAAATGTTTTTACTGGATTTTCTTTAAGCTGAGTGAAATGTAGTAGGTATTTTTAATGCTGTCGCTGAGGTAAGTTTCATGTGCTTTTTCATGTTTTTCCTTTGCAAATCTTCAAATTTTCTATTAAAAACCCCTCTTGCAGGTGGCAGTATGCAATTGCTGCTGTTCTTGAAGTTCACGTAAGACGGTCTGCACGAATGTGGTCCTGGAATAATATGAGAAAGCACAGACAGTTTCTCAGGCGTTATAAAAATGCATACAAAAACAAGCTAACCCAGAGCAAAATCACAGAGGAAGTACAGAATGAAATTCAGGTATTTCCTGCTTATTTAGTACAATTTGTAATTGGCTTTATTTTGGAATGTCTTTATTAATGATCAAAGAAAAATGTGGGTTTACTTGTGAATCTTTTTGACTTCAAAGTCAAAAGTCTTGATTTCTTTTAGTTAGTGACCTTGATCTAAAAACAAATTTTGATGAATGTAAACTTTTCATTTATATGTTATTTTAATAGAATATTAATTTTGGCATGTGCTGTTTTGCAGAAAATTACCTAATTTTCACCTTCACATTTAAATTTTTTTCCATTGTTGACTAATAAAAGTAGCAATATGGTAATAATTACATTTAATGTTATATATTTCTTCCAGGAAACTCAAATTAAAAAAATAAAATATAGTTCATCAGCATTTTGATGTAACAGGCGGTATTTACATAGTTTAGCAGCTTGAAGATGGAAGAGCTGATGCATGTAATGATTTGCTCTGGGTCATGGAACCTGATCCCCAGTCTTCCCGATCCAAACCCCAGTTCTGCTCTTGATCCATCATGTGAACTCTGAACTGAGCCCTCATTCTTTTAGAGTTTTGATAAGGGAGAAGAGAGAATATTCCCTCCAGTGGTATTTTTGGATCCCCCCAAACCAGTTTGTTTTTTGCTCATGTCAGTGTTCTAATAAACCATCAAAGACCTTGAAGCCCATAAGGTTTTGTTTGTGAAGGGATAGAATTAATAATCAATCAAACACTTACTATTTTCCTGGTGTTGTGCTTGGTTCTAGGGATATAAATATAACAAATGAAATAATGCTTCTGTTTTGACAGAGGAGTCAACAGGGGCATAAAATTGTATGTAGAAAAATATAATGAGAATAAGTACAAATGGAATACAGGGTAGAGTCAGAGGGATGACACTAACAGTCAAATGAATCAGAAAAGGCTTCATATAGAAAGTGGCTTGAGATTTTTCTTGAAGGAAAAAATTAATGTTAACTTTGGAGAGAGGAAATTCTGTCTTATGTTGAGATCAGTAGTCAGGTTGCAAAGGACTAAGGAATGAGTAAGAGGAGGGGAAGTGGAAGCGATGAGTAGATACAACTTTTTCAAGGATTTTGGCTGAGAAAGGGAGAAGACATATAGCTTAAGGAGATGACACTGTGAAGTGAAAGTTTTATAAAGATGAGGGAATCTTGGATATGTTTGAAGGCGGTAAGGAAGAAAGCAGTAATGAAGGAGATGTTGAAGATGACAGCAGTGAGGAGAGGAGAAATCAGAGTGGAGGGTGGAGAATAATTGAGGTTGCAGTCTGCTGGCTAAGACAGAACCGGTGAGGTCAGTGGGATCAAGGACACATGTACAGGCCTTGGCAGGGAAAAGGAGGAGAGAGCAGGCTGGGACACTGAGGGTTTGGACGTGAGTCACCAGGGAGAAGAGAGTGCTCATCTTGAGTGGCCTCAGTTTTCTTAGTAAAGTAAGAGTCAAATGACTGAACTGAGAGAGAGAAGGGAAGGGGTACTATAGGAGGCTTGTAGAAAGAAGGGAAGGTTGGGAAAAGCTTTTTGTGGGGAAAGATAGGCAGTCAGTTAAAGAATAATTAAAGGATTACTTTGCTACAGTGAACCTCCAGTAAGAGCTGGATAATGTGAATTTATAATGTGTCCAGTTAGCATAGTTTTATAACATTATCCAGCTCAGTTCATCACTGTGTGTAGAGGAGGGGGATGATGGGTTAACCCCCTAGGCTGAGGTTTGGCAAGGAAAGAAAATGGTGATAGGACAAAGCATTTCAGAGTAGAAGTCAGTTTTAGAGTTTAATTGTCTTGCTGTAGGATCAATTGTTATAAGAAAGGGAGGGAAATGAAGTCTGAGCCAGAGTAATGGCCTGAGAAAGACCTGACAAGTGAAGGGATTGGAGGCCCTTGTGAGGACAAGAATGAGTTTTGTAGAGTATAGCATAGAGAGAAATGGAATTATGTAATAAGTTAGATAGAAGAAGATTGAGTTTTTCATTAAGGAAAGGGAATACTTGTGCGTAATGGTAGGTCCAATGTGTGGCTGAAGTAGAGTGAAGGAGTAGGTAATCAGATTTAAGAAGAAAGGTACTACTTGAGGGACAGAGACAATCCTTACCAGCCAAAAGCATGAGTAGATGATATGTAAACAAGGCTTCTTTTTGAAAGTTTGTATTTCCAATTGTGTTCTTAAATCTCACTATGAATAATAAGACATACAGAGAAATCTTACTTTCAGACTTTTTTATGAAGTGATTGTCACCTTGGAGAATTTATTTTCTCTTATTTTAAAACACTGTTGATCCAAAAATAGACTTTTATTTTCATGAAATTTTTGCAGAAGGATGAGAAATTGTTTGGATGAACATAAATGATTTGGTTAAAAACATCTCTTGGGTCTTTTTAATCATTCATTTACTTAAATGTCTATCTTCTTGTTTTATAGGACTTGGAAAAGATTCTTGATGTTTTCAACATTGTTTTAGCAAGACAACAAGCACAAGTTGAAGTAGGTGACTTTTTCAAACTTGTTTTATATTTCTAAGCATTTTGTTATCATTAGTTATTTAAGTCTAATATCCAAAAATCAAATTGTAATATTTGATGAAGCAACTTAAACAGACCTGTATCTCATTAACAGTTATGCTCTGATTTATTTCAGTATAAATAGTTCTCAAATTAGACTAAGAAAATGACCATCAAAGTGACTGAGTTGAAAGTCAGATTAGTTCTTACTGAGAAATGAGATATTTTATCCCCTTTTCCCATGTCCCTACATAGTTAGCATAAACTCTTAGAGACTCCTATATGTAAATTCTCAGTTGCACAGAAAGGTATGTTAGAGTTTTCTTATATAGCATTGTGGACAGTAGAAAGAGTAGTGACTATGAAACTAGACGTTTTGAGTTTGATAAACAGATATGTCACTTTTTAGCCATGTCAGTCACACGGGCAGGTCATTTAATTTCTCTGGTCCTTAGTTGCCTGCCCGTTGGTTAAAAAAAAGAGGCAGTTTAGCACAGATGTCAGTTATGGTACCTTTCAAAATTGAAATATATGAGGTTTTATGGGCCCAAATTTCAGGTTTAATTGGTATAGGAAATTTTCTCTTCCAGTGCAGATCAGTAACTTTTCTACAGCTTAAAGTTTTAGAGAGTTAAGTGACTTCCTGAAAATTTAAGTGATTTTCCCAGGCTCATACAACAAAGACTGTAAAGTGTTAGCAGTGGGTTTTGGATCCAGTTCCTTTTGACTACAGTGATAAACAGCTCCCAATTCACTACAGTTCGATGCACAGTATATTTCCTAGATATAATATTTTCTTTTTCAAGTGCTCTTTTCTAAAGATTTGAATTTAATAAAATTGAAATATATTAAGAAATCTTTTTTACTTTTTAGGTGATTCGATCTGGGCAAAAATTGAGAAAAAAATCAACTGATACAGGGGAGAAGCGTAGTGGAGGCTGGTTTAGTGGCTTTTGGGGTAAGAAAGAAACCAAGAAAAAAGATGACGAAGAATCCTTGGTTCCTGAAAGTAAGTTTCAATTCAAATTAATGTGTACTTCATTGGTAGAGAAATGCAACCCGTATTCATTCTTGTCTACATACAATATTTGTAAGTGTATTGTCTGAATAAGATAGAGTGAATGGATTTTTATTTTGATCCTTTATAAAGGGTCTATGTTTTGGAAAAAACAAGAATTTCATAGAAGGGGTTGAAAGGGTTGTGTTAAATAAGCACTAATATAACAGCAACAGCAGTAATGATATTAATAAACTACATAATAACTTACCTGCAATCATAACACTTTTACATGAGGAACTAATACTTAATTCATAATGTAGTGTTGCTTGAATTTCCAACTCTTGTCTGTTTTAATACCTATTTAAGGAAATGTAGATGTAATTAAACTACTTTAACACTTTGACTGGGTCTTGTTGGGTACTTTAATCAGGCTTTTAAATATATTTTTATCTGTCATACTTAAAATATCTTTCTGTAATAGCACCCTAAAATATTTAGAATTTTTATTATAGCCATTGATGACCTCATGACTCCAGAGGAAAAGGCAAAGCTCTTCACTGCCATTGGATATAGTGACAGTACCCACAACTTAACTTTACCTAAGCAGGTAAATATGCTGACAAAATAAATATCATACTTATTAATTTTGTTCTAAGCTTGAAAGAGTTAAAATATGAACCAGTCTGGGAAAAGGTATTTGAGTTTAAGTTTAATTTTTATTTCAATCTGATATTCAGTTGCTGGAGACAAAGTGATAAAAACAGTTGGAATCTTGATCTTGGAGTCAGGAAAACCTGAGTGCCAATCCTTCCTCTGATAGCTACTAGATGCATGGCTCTGGATAGTTCACTTATGTTCTGTGTGCCAGGAGTTTTCTTGTTAGTGTTCTTAACTTTTGAATATCTATTGTTAGATCTTTGCTTATTAAAATTCTTTCTCCTGCTTAGGTTTAAGAATTATCTAAAAAAATTCATAGAGTTGGGATTTTGTTTATATCATGTTATTATTTTTATGATCCTCCATACATCTATTTCATTGTATTCTTATAATTTTAGAAAATTTGATTTTTTATTAAATTCTCCTATGATATTCTTTCTCGATGACAGTCAAGTCATCGAACCGTGAACAGTTTTATATCACCAGGTTATTGTGGGATCAAAAGAGATAATGTATACAAGATGCTTTGTAAACCTTAGAGCTAAATGTTAACTGTTACTTTGGAAAGAACACTGGACTTGAAGTCAGAAAGATATGAGTTCAGATACTACCTGATTAGCTGTATCACCTTGGTGGGCACCTGGCTTTTCAGAGCCTTAGTTGTCTATTTGTAGAAGACCTGTAGTGCCTACTTTGCAGTATTTTGAGGATCACATAAGATAGTTTCTGTAAAATGCTTTTCAAAACTTAATGTTAATATTTTGACTGTGTTAATTATTATTTAACATGCTAATTATTTAACTATATATTATAATTATTAATATTAATTATTTAAATTCAATTAATTTTATCTTTGCATTTAGTATGTATTGAATACAGGCTTGTTTTGCAAGAAAATAGAAACTACTTAAACTTTGTTTAAAAATTTTTTTTCTCTAGTATATTGCCCATGTAATGACACTGAAACTGCTAAGCACATCTATTACAATCAGAGAATACAGAAATGTTCCAGAGATACTTAAAGTACAAATTATTGGCTTAAGCACTCAAGCTTCTCAGAGGCCAGGAGCACAGGCACTTAGGTAAGTTAAAATTAAAATAATTGAGATTTTATTTTTTGTGTTATATTAACAACAAAGATATATAAATACATACATAGTGCTTCCCTACAATGTTCTTATCCTCATGTTAAAAAGATAAGACATGTGAATACGTTAAGATCAGAGAAGCTTAGAGTTGACTGGAACTAAAAAGTGGGAAGGAAAGGTCTAGAGAAAGCATCAAATGGTTTATAAATTTATGGTGAGCATCAACTATGTCTGAGGTACCCCAGATAAGTTTTTTTTAACTAAGACATTCTCCAGCCCCTAAAGTTCACAGCTACATATTATATCACATTATTGTGATTACATTTTTTAAAAAAATAAGCAAATCCTCTTTTCTTGTTCCCTCTGTCTTCCCATTTTCACTCCTTTTGTAAAGAAACTGTGCAAGACAGTGGGGCATCTTTTCTTGTGGGAGTAGATGCTGAGGGATTTGCCCATCTTCTTGACATTCCACAACTAGAAGAAACCAGAAATAGAAAACTATAGTTAAGTATTTCCCAGATGTGTAGCAAAATAAGGGCCAATAATGAAAGACATTTGAATTATTGAATTAGGTGGCATTGAAGTCATCTAAGCACACAAAAAGTTAATGAATAAGTTAAAAATAATGCTATATAGTATGTCAGAAGGCAGTATTTGGTTAAGTGCTGAGGGAATGATACAAACAACAAGGAGTGAAAAAAATTGAAGCTTCATGGAAAAATGGATCCTTTTCCATTTAACTCCTATGGCCATGGATAAGTCAGAGCAGGGTTTAGGAGATGAGAAAATCTAAACTGTATTTGGATGACCAGTGAATAGATCCATTTGTCTTGGAAGACAAATTTGAAAGAGTGTTGTAGTATGAGATTTTGTAGGGCTTACCTGCTTATTTGGACTTAGTACTTTGGCTTGAAAATATAATTCTTTTTCTGAAAGAATTTTATGATTGATTTTTTTCCATCCATCACATTAAAGCAAGCTTGCATTTAATCTTTTTTTCTTTTTTGGTGTGTAGGGTAGAAGCAAAATTGGAACACTGGTATGTAACTGGTCTAATGCAGCAAAATATTGTTCCTTCTCTTGTCGCCTCCATTGGGGATACCAGCTCGTCACTGCTTAAAATTGAATTTGAGACCAATCCAGTGGATAGCACTGCTGATCAAACTCTAGTAGTTCAGTCTCAACCTGTAGAGATCATTTATGATGCAGTAAGTACAACAATGGAAAATGTGAAACATTTCCTAATTTCATTTTGGTCTGATTTGGGCCAGCATTAGGAAGTTTTGCGGCTTAGGGTGTGTGTTTGATACCTGTAGATCCCCTTGTGGATGTGAGAGCCTGTGGTTCTGTTTCTGTCTTCCAAGCTGCTACTCTTTTTCCTCTCCATTTAATCCTTGTGAAACTTGTGTCTGCCAAATCTTCCTGCCCTCTGTCATACAATTTTCCAGAGTCCCTGGCTTTACTTTTTGGGAGGCTTATAAGCAACAAGGGTAACAAAGAATCATTTCCAATTTTTTCCTATCATTCAGAGAGAATGCAGTAAAGCAGTATTGCAAGACTAAGGTAATCCAGGAACTGAGCTGAATCTTGGGATAATGCAGTATAAAAGCAATATTTATTAAATGAAAAGATTAGTTTAATAATTATTTTGCAGAAAACAATAAATGCGGTGGTAGAATTCTTTCAAGCAAGTAGGAGTTTAGACCTTGAGCAGATAACATCAGCAACATTGATGAAACTGGAAGAAATTAAAGAGAAAACAGCTACAGGTAAATTATTTGAGCATTTTATTATTTGTGACGACAAACAGGATTTCTGATATTGAATTCTAAACTGCAAAAAATGTACATGCAACCTGAACTGTGATTTTCCAATAATAATATCAACATTCAGAAAAATCTATTTTGAGGTACTTATTTGCACTGTCACTTTCTGGGCCCAGTGTAAAACCAAAAATACGACTCATCTTCTAGATCATATTTGTAAGCTTGTGATCATTGACTTTTAATTCTGAAAGTCATAACAATCTCCTTCCTTAGAGTACATTATTTTCTTGTTCATCTATCTGAGGTACTTTGAATGCTTGCTTAGAAACAGTCATGAACTATTTAAAATAGTCAAAATGACTGTTTTATCTTTGTATTATGTTCTTTTTTCATTTTGTATTTTTAATATTTGTTAATAATTTGTATTTTTTAACTTGTCCATCTAATAGATTTTTTATTGTCAACTTGTCATCTTTAGGACTCACCCACATTATTGAAACACGGAAAATTCTTGATTTAAGGATTAATTTGAAGCCTTCCTACCTCATAGTACCAAGGACAGGATTCCATCATGAAAATTCAGATATTCTGATTTTGGATTTTGGTACCTTTCAGGTGTGTGTGTGTGTGTGTGTGTATATGTGTGTGTGTGTTGTATTGTTTTCTACATTCAGTGTTTATTCTCACAAAAGTTCATTTCCAGTTTTTAATCCTTTCTTTAAATCATTTTATATTGTCTTAATCTGTACACTTTGAAACTATTTTAAAATGATTTTATTCATCATAATTTTTTAATACAGTGTGAGAAAAGTTACTGATTGATGTTCTTTCAAAATTTTGTGATTCGTTGTTTGAATTTTTTTTTCTTATTGAAGTTAAGGCTAATTCATGAATATTTATTTGTTAAGTGACTAGCATTTGTTAAAGAGGGAGAAGGAGCTTTGCTGGTGAAAGGTAAACCTGAAGGCAGAGGCTGAGATTTTGAAGAGTTTAACCCAGAATCCCCAGCCCTTTGGCCACTATGGGCTTAGGAACGAGAAAACAGTAGTAGTCAAAGTAAGGCCAAGGTGACCTAACTGTACTGGTGATACTTGAGGGAAGGATGAACGCAGTCAAACCCCAGGCTGTGGAACTGCAGCTGATGTTCCACGTAACTACTGGCTCAACTAGTCAGTTCAACATGCATTAAACATTTTTTAATTGATATTTTATGTTGTCTATTTCTACTCTTCTCGCAGAGAGCTCTTCTATATACTAAGTAAAGTTTTTTTAAAGAAAAAGAAGAAAAAATAAGCACGACCAATTTAAGATTTTGAAAAAAGAAATCTGATCATATATTCAGTGTTTCACATCTGTGGATGTCCATTTCTGTAAAGAAATGAGAAGTGTTTTCTCATATTTCTTCTTTGGGGGCCATGATTGTTTTTTGTACTTTTTCTGAATTCATTTTCAATTATTTGTGGTGGAGTTCTATTCCTCTACATTGTTGTAACAGCAAGCATTTATTAAGCATCCGTTACAGCTAATGATAAGTTCTGGGCCTGAAGTCAGGAGGATCTTAGTTCAAATACAGCCTCAGACACTTACTAGCTGTGTGACTCTGGATACTTAACCTCTGTCTTCCTCAATTTCCTCATTTGTAAAATGGGGATCATAATTGTGGCTCCCTCTTGGGATTTTTGTGAGGATCCAATGAGATTCTAACTATAGAGCATTTAGCATAGTGCCTGTACGTAATAGGCACTTAGTAAAATGCCCATTCCCTTCCTTCTTTCCTAGGCACAACTAGGCACTTTCTGGAGGAATAAGGAAGGGGAGGGGAAGAGTGCAGCATGTAGACATGAGTCAATACAAGATTCACTGAAAATTGTTACACTACTAGACATGCAAAAGAGATACAAAGTAATTTTGGTAGGGTTATTCTCAAACCTTCCTGCCTCAGGAGAAAACTGAGAACAGTGAACGTGAGTGGGGGCAGGGTCTTAGTGACATAGTAACAGGAATCATCCTTCTGGTTGAGAGAGAACTATTCGCTTCTTTGCTACTTAATCTAACTATAAAGTATTTAATATATGTGTGGGGGAATAAATTAAATCTTTTTTCTTCACTGTAGCTAAACAGCATAGGTCAAGGTGAAAGACAAACTACTACTTCATCCCTAGAAGAAATAATGGACAAAGCATATGACAAGTTTGATGTTGAGATTAAAAGTGTCCAGTGCCTTTTTGGAAGATCAGGTAAAAATTTCTTGCTATGATTTTGGGATCCACTAATTCTAATGTTGGTTGCCGTGTCAAATACACAGCCACAAGAATATTTAGGTGTAGGCCTGTTACTGGTCCTAAGGAGTATCAGCGATTCAGGAAACATTGTTGCTACTATTGGAAATACAGTTCACAGTGTCTCCCTTCTTATGGTATCTGAATCTCAGCCCAGACATAATGTGGCCTTTTCTAATGTGATCATAATATTTGACAGTACCCAAAGAAATTTAAAATTTTTGTTCCAATAGAACAAAATTTAATTGAGTTACTTTAACCAAAGAACTAACCAGCTACACTTTTAGTGTGTTTTATTGCCTCTAACACAAATGCTCTTGCGTCACTCAAATAGTTATTATGTGTCTGTTCAAGAGTTTATCTGGCATGAACTGGACTGATTGCTGGGGATACAGGTCCAAAGAGTGAACAAATCTCTATTTTCATTTGTTCTCTTTTTCAGAGATCTTTAAAACTATTGTGTATCTCTTTACTATGTAGTCTAAAATTCTCCTAATATTAATTTTCCAATTTTACAAAACAATAAGTGCTTTTTGTTATCAAAATTAAAATGGTTTGTACCAGCTATTATTTATTTTCTCTTGGTTAACAAGCTTGTTTTGAGCATTCCTGAATGCACAAAATTGTTGGGAATGCAAAGCAAAAACATACTCTCTGTTCTCAGTGAGTTGCATTGTAACATTCTGGCTGCTTAACCAACATCATATAACTAGTAATTACCAGTACTGAGACTCAGATCACAAAAATCATGAGATTTCAGAGTTGTAAGGCACCTCAATGCTCATTTATTCACTCTACATATGAAAAAGTAAGTGATTGTCCATGGTGGTGCCTCCCAAGGCAGGTAGCTTTGGGGTAGCTTTAAGTTTTAGAATACATCAAGCTTCAGTCAAGGTCCCCTTTTGCAATTTCCACCAGTTGCTCCAAGTTCTGTCTTCTGGAGCCAAAGAGAACAAAGAATCTAATCTGTGTTCCATGTGACACTTGATTGAAAATAGTGATCACATCTTTCCTGAGTCTTTTTCTTGGCTAGACATCTCCAATTCCTTCAACTGGACTTCATGTCAGGAACTTTATCCTTTTTGCCAGAGGAAGATTGCCTTCTTCTGGATGTTTTTTGGCTCCTCTTTATCCTTCCTAAAATGTATCGCCTAGAAATGAACACATATGTGGTCTGTTCTGGTCAGAATATTCCTGGATATGATGTTACTTCTATTGCTGCCTAATAGTATATTAGCTTTCCTGGCTGCTGTATCGCAAACTACCAAACTAACAAGCTGCCATCTTTATGGGCCTTCTTCATCTTTGATTCATGAAGTTGATTTTTTAAACCCCTATGTAAGACTGTCATTCCTTTTCTCTTTCTTCATATTATTAGATCCAGCCACGTGTTCCGTCCTCTCATTGTTGACACTTAACTGTGATAGTTATCTCTCCCACTTTTTTATTATCTAGGGATTTGGTAAGGATATGCTATAAGACTTTATCCAAATCATGTTAAAAATGTTAAATGAGACAGAACTAAGCACAGATCCTCAGAGTACTCTGCTAGAGACTTCCTTCCAAGTTGACATTGAACTAGAATTTAATATTCTTCAGTCATACAAATCTCTTTTTTTCTCTAAGAGTAACATGGAAGATTATTAAGTATTTTGATTAAGTGGGGGGTAAACCCAACTTTTCCTGATTCCCAAATCTAGTATTTTTGGCTCTGTACTATGCTCTCAGTTACCTTGCTCTTTTTTTCTTTAAATTTTATTGTATATTGTTCTTTTGATTCAGTTTTCTTTGTATCAATTCAATTAAGTGAATATCAATATCAAGTAAGTGAAACCTTCCCAGGTTTCACATAAATCCTCATAATTCTCTGTTTCTTTTAGCACAATATAGTATTTCATTATATTTGTGTACCACAATTTGTGCAGTCTCCATTTGAGAGGTTCTTACTTTGTTTCTAGTTTTCTGCCACCATAAGAAATACGGCTATCAATATTTTGGTATATACATTTTCACCCTTTTTTTTCTACTCCTATAATTTGCTAATAAATTTTGGGCTTAAAATGGGTCTTATTAACCTGCACATTTTTATTTGCTTTGAAAGTATGTAACCTATACTGCCACTATCCAAATAAATATAAATCTATGTGAATTGGTAGAGTATGCTCACATCTTTACCCTCTGTTAATGTTTCTTAATTATTTTTGAGCAACATCTGGATTTTTACTGAATCCCCATAATAATAAAAAAAATGTAGATAATTTCTTTCTCAATTTTTTGCTAATTTTTTTGTAAAGGGGAAGATTGGAAAAAAGTCCGATTTCAGCACCCATCATCTTTGCATATATTACAGCCTATGGATATCCATGTTGAATTGGCTAAGGCTATGGTGGAAAAAGACATTAGAATGGCCAGGTAATATATGTTTGCTATGTGAATTTCTTTCTTTTGTAAGAGGAATTTAGCTGCTTCAGTTACTTGGTTTTGATTAAAAAAAAAGACACATTTCTTTAAGTGATATCTCATCTCCTACTTAAAGTGAAAGTATTTTATGATGGAATTGTGTGATTTGACAGCTCTTTAGGGCTATATAAAGATTTATAGTCTTTAAATGTTGACTGTGGTATGTGTTTTCAAGTAGAAGTAGAGACCCTCATCATTAGTAAGTGCAAATAATGTAAATGTAAAGTAGAATGTAAAATTTGAATACTCTGTAGAGTCAATAAAAAATAAAGTTTTTATTATCTAAGGGAATTTTAAAGTGAAATTGCATTTTGAGGTTAGATAATATTCCTGTGATACTGTGCTTCTGTGTATTGTTATATCTAGATTAACACCCTCTTAGATTGAGGCATATGATTGTAGAATGGGACATAATTACAAAGACATGCTTGGAAAAATAAACTAGCTTTATATTTCATTTTCAGATTTAAAGTTTCAGGTGGACTTCCTTTGATGCATGTGAGATTATCTGACCAAAAGATGAAAAATGTACTGGATTTGATTCACAGCATCCCCCTGCCAACAAAATCAGATGTACCATCTCCAGAGAGAAAGGTAAATGCATTTGAAACACATTTTAAATTTATTATTTTTGGTAGCTTTTCTTATTTTTTTGCAACTTATTTTGACTTTTCAGTTTTTCTTCAAATCACTTTCACCTCATGTAGGGATTTTTTTGAGCTTTAGGTGGTTTTATGTTTATTTTGCTGGTACTTGATAAAACTGCAATATTGAATTTTTAAAACTTAGAACTCACTTCCAGAATTGATTCAGTATACTAGTGGGCTGGTGCATTTATATGGTAAGCCAGGTATGTGAAGGGAATATAGCAGCCAACAAAAGAGCAATTTCCCCAAGTATTATGGGACTCCATCAGTATAGCCAGGAATAGAATTCTCTGTATTAGACTGCAGCTTGTTTGTCATATACCTCATGATATGGAAAGGTTAAAAGTTCTTGACCAGTCTTTGAATTTGCCTGCAGAAAATGAAGAAAGAACTGAGTTGTCACTTACTATAAACTGGAATTGTTAGAATATTAATTTTATAGTGCCATTTTTAAGAGAAATGAACTAATTTTGTACTGGTAATAGTTATTATCTTTTATTACCTTTCTGATCATGCTTACAGGGTGTTTTTTTTTTTTTTACCATAAATAATTGTATTTGTATATGTGCCTACATATTTGTATATATACATATGTATGTGTGTGTGTGTATGTACAGATGTGTGTATGTGTATATATACATATATAGTTAGCATCTTTTAAGTATTTATGGAGGTCTAATATTGGAAAATTCTAGCTAGGTAGAAAAGAAAAGTTAATTTGTATATGACATGATTTATTAAAAGATATGTGTGTCTATATAAAATGACTCTTTTGTGAATTTAATCCTGAATAGTTCATTATGCATTTACTAAGCATCCAAATTGTGCTAGACCCTGGGGCTAAAAGGATAAATAATTCTTGTCTTCAAGAGCTTACCTTTTATTTTTCTTGTCCATTCTTTTCTAGGTAGCATCTATTCCCATTATTTCTGATGGAACAAAAAAACTACTTACTACTTCACTGCTGCTAGAAGAAGTAGAGTCAGGTAAGAAAATATAAATTATTGAGTTGCTGTTTAAAAATTCTATAAACTGATGCTAGCAAAATTAAGATGTACAAAAATAATAAATTCTGTAGCAATTTACTAACATCATGGTGCAGTGCAAAGATCTGGACTATCAGGACGGAGCTAAACCATAGGTAGCTGTGTGAACTAGGTAGGCCCCTGAGTCAAAAAAAATCTTAGTTTCTTTATATGTAAGTTAAGAGGTTAGACTAGATGATGTTGTAAAACCTTATATGCTGTAGTTGTAAATGCTAGGAATAAATAGTCTTCTTAAAAATACTTCTTAAGTTGACTTGTATTTGTAACCAAGAATAAAAATTTAAAAAAATAAGGGAACTGTGGTGCTGTCCATGGTGTAGAATGGAAATAGTATTCTTCCTGGAAAACCGTTTGTAAAAATATGACATTTTTGTGTAGTTGCAAGTCTGTGAGGGAAAAACCACAGCAGCAATCTCAACAACAATAACTGCTTGTCTGCAGCCCTTTAAGGCTGATCTTCACAACATTCCTGGGGGCAGGGGAGGAGATGGAGGAAGACCAGGGACTAAGTGACTTGCCCAGGGTCACATAGTAAGTGTCTAAGTCAGGAATTGAACTCAGGTCCAACAATCCTTTATCTTGTTGGGCACCCCAGCTGTCACAGCAATAAGTTGTGTCATTTTTTGGGATTTAAACATTAAGACTAATGTGACCCTGGTATTAAGATTTTTTTTTAGGTTAAATGATGTTTTAATAATGGTTGATTGAAATTTTGAATATTTTATGTAATTTTCAACTATGGTATTTCAGGTTAAATAAATATTTCTTTCCTGTAGAGTCTGATGATGAATATTTTGATGCTGAAGATGGAGCACAACTGACTAGTAGAAGTGTTAAAGGATCTGAGATAATTAAAGTTGCAGAACCCCCAAATGAAGAGCTCATTGACCTTCAGCTCAAATTTGAAATTAAAGAGGTACATACTAATCACTTATCCTAGAAACATCTCCATGTGATTTATTATCCTTACAAACTGCTACTGGAAAGGAATGCAAGCTCAAATATATTTATTCCCTTCCCTCCAAATTATGAAAATGAAGTATTCAATTTTGAAATGTGGGTTTAACTTCTACCAACTTTTGTTTTACTGCCCTACCTACTTAGGTGATTTTGGAACTTACCAAACAGCAGGAAAAAGAAGATACAGTTCTTGTGTTTAATGTAATACAGCTGGGAACAGAAGCTACTATGAGACCATTTGACATGGTTGTAGTATCTTATTTGAAGAAAATAAGCCTGGATTACCATGAAATTCAAGGTAATATTTATAAAATCAAAACAGTGGATTATTTTATGTTGCTTAATTCGACCTCACTACCTTAAATACTGGAAAATTAATTATTCTAGATTTTTGTTAGATTAAATAGAGACAAATGCTGATTCTGAGACAATTATTTTTTGTTTTTGTCTGAGTAAGACACTAGATATCATCTTCAGGTTAGGAATAAAGTGACCTTTTAGTGAAAGAAGTAACCCCATCAATTGTAAGTTGGAAGAAAAGGCCATTAAAATAAATCTTATTGATATGTTTTGTTTTTATATCTGCTACATCTTTCAGTGTATTCTTACCCCTTCCAAAAGCAATCCTTATTTTAAAAAATAATGAAAAAGAAGAGAAAAAGCAGTTCAGCAAGCCTAAAATTTTGAAAATGTCTAACATGCACAGTGTTCTACACCCATCACCTCTTATTACTTTAAAGAAGGAGGAGTACTCCTTCGCATCTACCGTGGGGCCGCACTTGGCCATTATAACTTGGCAACGTTCAGTTTTGATTGTCTTGTTTTTCTGTTTACATTGTAATCATTGTGTATATAAGTTTCCTAGTTATGCTCCCTTCAGTTAATATAATACTTTCCTTCTTGAGCTATATTAATCATATTTCTTTTCTCTTAAAATTCAATTTGTCTTAAAACTTTATTAAAAAAATAATAGTTCAATACATTCACATTATGTAGTATGTTTAGTAATTTGCCAGTTGATGGACATCTGCTTTGTTTCCAGTTGTTTGCTACTACAGCATGTGCTGCTATAACTATTTTGATGTCCATGGGGCTTTTTTTGGGTCATTGACTTCCTTGGAGAATATCCCTCGGAGTGAAATCTCTAGGTTGGGTCAAAGGATATGGACATTTTAGTCACTACAAAAAGACTATGTAAATAAGAATTTTGCCTGTAAGTCTTCTTTGAATGGAGGGCATTATCTGAGAGGTTAGGAGGAAATTGCTCCAGTGCCTTAATGTTTCTCAATTTCCTCATTTTAAGGAGGGTCTCCTAAGAAACTGAGGATATTGTTAGCTGTTTGATAGTAATAACTAAGTTTCTTAGAAAAACCTCCTTATTGTCTGTTGCCTCTGTACTTTCAGCCACTGTTTTATAAGGGTATAAAAGGCATTTCGATACCTGTTGAAAGCAGAATATGAAGTTTACCTTTATTATATCTGCTTTCCCCTCAAGTTCCTTATTGCTGTTTGTTCCTCAGACACTAATTATAGTGGAGGGAAGTCATGTTAGAGTGCAAAGAATGATGGACTTAGGTCTAAGAAGGTTCTTGGTTTGATCTCACCTTAGACACTTACTGGACCCATG
This sequence comes from Potorous gilbertii, assembly GCA_028658325.1. Classification (NCBI taxonomy): domain Eukaryota; kingdom Metazoa; phylum Chordata; class Mammalia; order Diprotodontia; family Potoroidae; genus Potorous; species Potorous gilbertii. Next base: position 575,761,788 of record CM053769.1, on the reverse strand, counting down.
ATCCCTCACAAGTCACATAACCTTTCTCATCGTCACTTTCTTCATCTGCAAAATGGGAGGTTGTGATAATACCTCTAGTATTTAACTTACCTTGTAAGGAATAAAGGAGATAACGTATGTAGAATGCTTCAGAAATCATAAAAGAATTATGTAAATGTCAACTTTTGTTATTATATTCTGCAAGACTGACACTCATAGGTTTCTAGAATTAATTGCTGGGTGCGCAGGCCTGCATTACACATTTTGTGTACTCAAGGTATTTTATCTTTTAAAAGGCAAAAATTTATTGACCATTGAATCATAAAAGACAATTTTTATTTGTCACTCTGAGAAACTAAAACAAACTTAAAGAAAACAACAAACCTTACTTAAGGATAATATAAACTTTACAAATGGCTCCTTTTTATCATTTTCTTCCCTTTAAAATTACTGAACAACTTTTTGAAACCGTTCTTTCAACTAAAAAGCATCTTCTTTACTGGATCCTGCTTCCCTAGCCTTATGCTTGGCACAGAAGGTCTGGTGAAATGTATATACTGAAAATATAAAATTTATCTTTTTTTCTTTACTTGCTCATGTCCAGCAGCAGCCTTAGGGACATTTACTGTGGGCTGAGTCATGTCAAAGGGCAGAGTTAAAGGGGAAAAGAGGTTCTGGTATATTTTTTCCTGGCTTGAGAGAACATCTGGTTGGAGACCCTAGGCAGGAACAAGGCACTCCCTGGGGGTGAGAAAGAGGAGGGCAGATAGTTTGTTTCCAAAAGGATTTTGGTTTCACTGAGCAGAAGTACCACACAGTCAGGGACTGTAGTGCCATGAAGTGAGTCTGGATGAGAGCTGTTAAAGGGACAGCTAAATATTTTTGCATCCCTCCTCCTCCTCCTCTTTGTCACTGGAACCTCACAGGACTGGTGGTGGTGGTCCCTCATAGATTCCAGGTACTTGACATGTGATCCCTTTGTGGTATCCTTGACCAAACTCAGAATGCTCTGTGTATGGGCCTGTGGTTGAAGGGGCCACGGAGAACCTTCTCTTCTCACCTCCATTCTACAGATGATAAAATCTGTCACAGACAATGTGTCATTTGGAAGATCTCATGAGTTCATTACTGGAGCCATGGTCATCTGACTTCCTCTCCAGTGGCCTTTTTAGTCTAGGTATCTGCTTTCCTTAGATGAAAGTGGAGTATTTTAAAAAATAACTCAGAAAAATAGGCATGATCTTTGGGTGAGAATAATAAATCAAGTAAACTAGCATTTATTAAGGCCTCCTAAGGCCAGTCTTGTACTGGGGATACAAAGAAAGACAAAAAACACTGCATACTCTCAAGGATCACAGTCTAATGTAGGAGACAGCATGCAAACAACTATGTACAAAAAAGAAAAACATGGATTCAGGGAGCAGTGTCATAGGGAAGGCACTAAGATGGAGGAAGATTGGAAAAGGTTCTTGTAAAAGGTGTGACTGAGCCAAGACTAGAATGAAATCAGGGAAACTGGAGGGAGAAAGTTCCAGACCTGAGGGAAAGTCTTGCACTTTCTTTTTTTTTCTTTTTTAAAATAAATTTATTTATTTAACTTTTTACATTCATTTTCACAAAATTTTGGGTTCCAGATTTTCTCCCCATTTGTCCCCTTCCCCCACCCCAATGCACCAAGCATTCTAATTGCCCCTATCACCAATCTGCCCTCTCTTCTATCATCCCTCCCTTCCCTTGTCCCCATCTTCTCTTTTGTCCTATAGGGCCAGATAACTTTCTGTTCCTCATTGCCTGTATTTCTTATTTCCTAGTAGCAAGAACAATACTCCATAATTGTTCCTAAAACTTTGAGTTCCAACTTCTCCCCATCCCTCCCTCCCCACCCATTCCCTTTGGTAAGGCAAGCAATTCAATATAGGCC
>CM053769.1:575693695-575759388 GCA_028658325.1 Potorous gilbertii | reverse complement strand
GAATACTTATTTTGCCCTCTGGTTCTAGAATATAGGGCAGTTTTCCTTGATAATTTCATGAAAGATGGTGTCTAGGCTCTTTTTTTGATCATGACTTTCAGGTAGTCCCATAATTTTTAAATTGTCTCTCCTGGATCTATTTTCCAGGTCAGCTGTTTTTCCAATGAGATATTTCACATTATGTTCCATTTTGTCATTCTTTTGGTTTTGTTTTGTGATTTCTTGGTTTCTCAGAAAGTCATTAGCCTCCATCTGTTCCATTCTAATTTTGAAAGAACTATTTTCTCCAGTGAGCTTCTGAACCTCCTTTTCTATTTGACTAATTCTGCTTTTGAAAGCATTCTTCTCCTCATTGGCTTTTTGAACCTCTTTTGCCAATTGAGTTAGCCTATTTTTCAAGGTGTTATTTTCTTCATCATTTTTTTGGGGACTCCTTTATCAAGGTATTGACCCGTTTTTCATTCTTTTCTTGCATCTCTTTTATTTCTCTTCCCAGTTTTTCCTCCATCTGTCTTACTTGATTTTTAAAATCCTTTTTGAGCTCTTCCATTGCTTGAGCCCATTGAATATTTATTTCAGATGTTTGGGATATAATGGCCTTGACTTCTATGTCTTTCCCTGATAGTAAGCATTGTTCTTCCTCTTCTGAAAGGATGGGAGGAGATATCTGTTCACCAAGAAAAACCTTCTATGGTCTTACTTTTTTTCCCTTTTGTGGGCATTTTCCCAGCCAGTTACTTGACTTCTGAGATTCCTCTCCACCCCCGCATCACATCCAGATCCACCCAGCTAGTACTTGTGGTCTGAGATTCAAATGCTGCTTCCCAGCCTCAAGGCTTTCAGTGGGGACAGGGCTGCTATTCAATGTAAGATTAAATTCAGGTGCTCAGGTTGGGGCAGGGCTGCCACATGGGGCTCAGTTCCCTCAGGGGGTTTACGTGGAGACCTTCAACAATGAATCCAGGCTCCTGCCTGCTTTGGGAGCCCCCTGTCAGCTGCTGCCTCCCAAGGGGGACCGAGTTATGGAGACACCCCGCTCCCCTCTCCGCCAGCCAAACAGGCCCTCTCACTGACCTTTGCGCCTGTGGTGGGAGGGAACCTTGAGGCTGCTGCAGATTCCATCCCGGAAGCCCACCCGGATCCGCTCCTCCTGGGGCCACATGGCCAGGGCAGGAGCCGGGTTCTGTGCGGCAGACCCCTGGTATCGGTTTTTCTGGTCGCTCTGGAACAGAAATCTCCTCCACTCTGTCGTTCCGGGGCTTCCTCTGCTCCAGAACTTGTTGGGAGTTCCTCCTTACAGGTATTTTATAGGCTATGGGTTTTGGAGCTAGTGTATGTGTTTTTTTCTACTCTGCCATCTTGGGTCCTCCCAAGTCATGCAATTTCTTAGTTAGAAGGTGGAGTGTTATGTGTGAGGGACAGCAGAGAAGCTAGTGCCTGAGTACTTGGAGAGGAGTAAAATATAAGAAGATTTGAAAGACAGAAAGAGAAAGGTTATGAAGGGTTTTAAAAACCAAATAAAGGATTTTTACCGGTAACTGTTTGCCTAGGAGTAATAGAGATCCACTGGAACTGATTAAATAAAGGAGAGATATGGTAAGACCTGTAATTCAGGAAGATTTGACAGCTGAGAGAGGGGTAGTTTGGAGTAGGGAGAGATTAGAAACGGGGAGAACAGTAGAGTATTGGAATGCTTCAGGCAGGAAGTAATGAGGGCCTGCACTAAGGTAGTGGCAGTAGTGGAGGAGAGCAGGTATGTGAGAGATATGAGTGTGTGTGCGTGTGTGTCTCTGTGTGCACGTGCGTGTGTGCATGCCTGTGCATCTGTGCGTGCGCATGTGTGTGGATGCATGTGAGTGCGCATGCGTGCATTGTGCGTGTCTGTGTGTGCAGTGCATGTGTACATGCCTGTGCATGCATGTGCGTAGATGTGTGCTCATGTGTGCATGTGTGTGTGCATGTGTGTGTAGGAGAATGAGGAGTTGAAGGCGAAAATGAGTTGCAAACTTGGGTGACTAGGAGTGAATAGAGAAGTTAAGAAGAGGGGGAAAGATTGTGAATTCAGTTTTAGACGTATTGGGTTTAAGATGTCTATGGGGCATCCAGTTTGAGATGTCTAATAGGCATTTGGAGGCATAAGACTGAAAGTCAGGAGAAAAGTTAGGGTTTGAAAAGTCAATCTTAAGGATTTCTGCATAGAGATGATAGCTGAAATCATGGGAGCTGATGATGCTACCAAATGAAATATTAGCAAGGAGAAAAGAGTCCAGGGCAGAGCCTTAGGAGGTATCCCACAGTTAGCAGGTATAATGTGAGTGAAGATTCTGCAGAGACAGAAGGAGCAGTCAGGTGGTAGGAGGAGAACCAGGGCAGAGTGGTGTCACAAAATCTTAGAGGAGAGTATCAAGAAAACAAGTGATTGACAGTGTCAAGGGTAGCAGGAAGGCCCAAAAAGATGAGAATCAAGAAAAGGACATTAGACTTGGCAATTAAGAGGACATTCATAACTTTAGTGAGAGTGGTTTGGTTGAATGATGAGGTCAAAAGCCAGACTGCAGAGAGTTAAGAAGAGAAAGGAAAGGAAGTGAAGACACCTTCTCCTTCATGAATTTAAGCATAAAAGGACAAAGAGATACAGGATGGTAGTTGGTGGGGATAGATGGATCAAGTTGGAGGGGATGAAAGAGCCATGAACTTGTTTGTGGGCAGGAGGGAAACAGTCAACTGTCTGAGAACCAACAGAACAAGGAAGATGGGGGTAATCTGCAGATGAGGCATGACGGAATAAGATAACTTGGGCCATAAAGAGGGATTTGCCTTGGCAAGAAGAGCCTCTTCTTCCTGTGAGAAGGGTGTAGAAAGAGTGTCAGAATGGGAGATGAGAAACAGGGAAGAAGAATGTGCTCTCTGTGTGTGACTTCAGTTTTTTCAGTTAAATATGAGGCATGCTTCTCACTTGAGGATGGGGGAAGGAGGAACTATGGAAGGTTTGAGGAGGGATGAAAAATTTTGGAAAAGCTGTTTTTGGGAGGGGAATAGTAGATCATTTAGGAAAGTGTAAAATGATTACCTTACCATAGTGAGAGCCCAGTTCAGATTATGTAAGAAACTTGCAGTAGATATAGTCAAGTTTTTCTTAAGCTGTCAGAGATAGATAAAGGTTTCAAATTTAACCCTTCAAAAGATCTCTTTAATCGGAAAACGTTACCCTAAATTTTCAGCTATAAGTAAGAAGTTTACTTTTTTCCTTCCAGGGACCAGAAAGAAACCACTTCATCTGATTAGTTCTTCTGACAAATCTGGGTTAGATCTTTTAAAAGTCGAATATATCAAGGTATGACTCTTTAAGATTTTTATATCGTATTTCAAGATTTTTATATCATATTTCAAGATTTTATATCATATTTCATATATATCATAGGAGACAGTGGGTTGCCAGAAGACTGAAAAAGACATCATTAATTTTCAAAATAGATCCTACCCTTTCCCTAGCTCTCTGCATTCCATTCATTTTACATGGATCTAGGCAAAAGATATGTGAGTGTGTGTGTGTGTGTGTGTGTGAGAGACATACACACACACACACATATATCTCACCATATCCATTAGGTCGATGGAGCAACTGTTGAAATACATTGATTTGCTCTTAGTGTGTGCATCAGCCTCCTCTCATACTTTTTGTGTTTGCAGGTGAACATTCTGTTAGCCATTTAGAGATAACTATAATTCTGTAGCTGAGAAATTGGCCCTAGGTGGTCCCTTCTCTCATTATACTTTTTCTTTAAGACCCTGAAGGGCATGTTCTTCCACATTTTAAATGAGAGTAGAGTTCATGTTTTATTGCTAAATAAACATTTTAAACTTAGATGTGTGATCTTGATAGAGTGGGTATTTCTTCTCACAATATACTTCTTTGGCATGTCTTTCTATAACTTCTTCCTGAGGATCTCCTGACTGTACTGAAGGCCTTCCTCTTTTGAAATTTTAAGGCCACCAGTGTAGCCTGTAAGTTTTTCAGTCTTGTCCCTCATTCTGTGTTCAAAACTGACCCACTTCTTTCTGGGGTCACTCTTTTCCTTAGCAATATCCTTCCCGCCATTTGTACTATAGAAATGATTTTGTTAATATGTTATAGTCCTTTTGCAAATTACCGATGTTAGCTATGACATTTGATTAAGAAGATTGCTTCGATTTGACTGCATTTCCTTTATTAGAACTTTTAATTTCTCTTTTAGGCTGATAAGAACGGACCTAGTTTTCAAACTGCTTTTGAAAACACGGAGCAAACATTTAAGGTAAATGAAAACATCTTACTCAAGAGAGGCTATTACTTAAAGCCTTTTTTTTGTTTCAGTTAAGCAATATTGTCAAAGTAGTTCTAATTTAAAATTTATTTTTTCTTACATTGTCTACGATATAATTTAGTTAAGCTACAAGGACAATATTCTAAATTGTACCCTAGAAAACTGAAAGGATTCTTTTCCCAAAGATAGAAGGAGTTTAAAGCTAAATTTGCTTCCAAGAAAGCCAGATATTACCCAGGTACTAGACAGGAAGAACTAGAGATATAATCCTATTAATCAGCAATCATTTATTAAATGCCTACTGTGTGCTAGCCAGTGTGCTAAGCATTGGAGATACAAAGACAAAAGTGAAAACATCTCTGTACTCAAAGAGTAGAATATTCTTTTTGGGGAGAAGACATACATAAGCAAATTTTTGCAAAATATATAAAAATAAATTCAAGTTAATTTGGGTAAGGAAGTCACCTGCTATTGGGAAAATCAGGAAGAGCTTCATGTATATGTAATACTTGAGCTGAGCTTATTTGTTTTTTAGTTTTTTCAATTAATAAGCATTTATTTTTTCTATCCCTTATTCCATCCCTTTTTATCTTTTTTCCTATCTGTCCCACTATCCCTGCTCCTAAAAAAAAAAAAAAAGGAAAACAAAACTCTCATATGAATGTGCAGAATTAGCAAAGTAAATTCCCATGTCTGCAGTATCCAAAAACCTCTATCTTGTTCATCACCTGTCTGTCAAGAAGTAAGCAGATATGTTACCATCTAGAGGTGCACTGGTCACTGCACCAGTCAGAGTTCTTAAATGTTTCAGAGTTTTTGGCTTTAAAGTGTTATTGTATAAATTATTCTTCTAGTTATCCTTGTGCTTTTATCCCTGGGTTTAGCCCGGTGTCTGGCACACAGTAAGCATTTAATAAATGATGGTTGATAGGACGATATCTAGTTCTTCCTTTACTCTGAATCAATTCATACAGGTCTTTATAGGTTTCTTTTAAGATTTACCCTTTCATCAATTCTTGTAGCAAAACATTTCACTACATTCATATACCATATTTAATAATTTCCTAATTCCTGAGTAGTTTCCCTTTAATTTCCAGTTCTCCTGAATCAAAAAGATCTACCATAAATATTTTTTATACATTTAGGTCCTTTTCCTTTTTCTTTGATCTCTTTGGAATACTCCAAAGAATGCGTCCTAGTGATATCACTAAGTCAAGGATTATGCATAGTGTTGTGACTTTTGGGGCATGGTTCTTAATTGCTTTTCAGAATTACTGGACCAGTTTAATAGCTCCACCAACAGTGCATTATTGTGCATTTTCTCCACACCAACATTTGCTATTTTTTTTGCTCATCTTTGCCAAACTGAGAGGTGTGAAATGGAACCTTAGAGCTGCTTTAATTTGCATTTATCTATTTATTAGAGATTTATCTTTTTAATATTTTGGATGCTTTCTATTGCAAACTGCCTATTCATATCCTTTGTTCATTTATATCAGTTGTGGCAAGACTTATTCTTATAAATTTGAATCTGTTACTCACATATCTTGAAAATGAAAACTTTGTCAGAGAACTTTTCTGCAAACATTTTTTTCCCTAGTTAAATATTTCCCTTCCAATTTCAGCTTCATTGGTATTGTAGTGCAGAACTTTTTAATTTCATGTATTCAGAAAATACATGTGATTGATTATGCATTTGTATTATGATTATACTGAGATCTTCTTTATCCCTTGTTTGACTATAAACTCTTCCCTTTCCTATAGTTATGAAAGGTAACATTTTCCTTGTTTCTATACTTTATTTATGTGATCTTATATTTAAACCAAGTATCCATTTTGAGCAAATCTTAGTGTGTGATATGAAGTGGTAGTCTTAATTTAATTTCTTCCAGACTGCTTGCCAGTTTTCCCAGAAGTATTTATCCTTAGTCTAGTACCTGAAGTCTTCAGGCTTATTCAACTATATTAGTCTTCTAAGTTTGCTTCTGTATGTTGTGTTTCTAATTTGTTGTAGTGTTTGACCTCTATTTTTAAACTAGTATCAAATTACCAGATGCTTATTAAGTTGCTACCATGTGCCAGGCATTTGGGGTGCAAAATGAAAAATTAAACAGTCTCTCATCACAAGGAGATGACATTTTACTGGGGGAGACAGCATACGTTTTTATAATATGTGTGAGATATAAAAGCAAATACAAGATAATTAAAGTAGACACTAGAAGCTGGGTTATCAGGAACAACTTTATCTACAAAGTGATGCTTCAGTCGAGCTTTAAAGGAAATGAAATATTCTAAGAGGTGGACGTAAGAAGAGAGAACTTTCTGGGCATGAGAGATAACAGTCTGTGCATAGGACGCTGCGAATTTTAGATTTCTTGCCTGAGGGGTAAAGGAGTTAGTATTAGGTTCAGAAACAACTATTTTCATTATCTATTAAGTGTATAAAATCATCAGAACGACTCTATAAAATTTAAACAACATAGTCTATAAGTGCTTTAGTACCTTAAAAAATTAATATTCTTTCCACTTCTTTCTTGATTCTCTGTTCAGTTTAATGTCTTCCCATTTGTTCAAGCTTTTTAAAGAACATCTTGGAAGGAGTTCAGATTTATAAGATTTATGTAGTCACTTGATAAAATACTCATTTAAGTTTGGAATTTTTCTTTTCATGAACTTTTTACTTTTCTTTTAATTATTCCGCTGTATTTTTGTCAGATCATTTAACAACTGATAAAGCTTATATGTGCTTTTGTGTCATTATTAACTTGAACCATTCTTACAAATCCTGTATTTTACTGATTGTTGCTGCTGAGTCATTTAGTCATGTCCAATACTCAGGGTATTATAGATGTCAATTTTTAACTTTGTTTCTTGGGTGACAATAATAGAAAATTCCCTAACCAAAAATAGTTTATATTGTGAAGATTAGGATTGCCAACAAAAAGGAATTAAAAACTATTGGGTAAGGAAGCTGTTAAGGTGCTTCAATCTTGTGACTTCCTCTTGAAGACTTTTGTTATGTGAAAAAGAAAGTTCAAGCTGTACTTCCATAATTGTACACCCCGATTCTGTACATTTGTTTTCTCCTGAAGGGTTAATTTTCTTTTTTCTTTTTCTTGATAAAGGTGGCTTTTTCATCTTTAAATCTCTTACTGCAAACACAAGCCCTTCTTTCTTCTATTAATTACCTAAGCACTGTTATCCCATCAGAGGGCCAAACTATTGCTGAGACAGAGTCACAACTTCATAGTGAAAAGCAACTAAAAAATATTACTCTGAAGAAAGGTATGATGAGCACTTATTATCTCTAAGTAAGATAATTAAAAAGTTATTTCCTAAATTTGGCATTTCTCTCAGATCTCTGATAGATTTTTCTGATGTTTAAAGTCTGGAATTTATTGTAGATCTTGAAAGAGTTTGACATTATTTTAACAAAACTGTGGTTCAATATTTTGTATTTCAGGGAAGAATTAGTGCTTTTGACTGAACTAAAAGTATTGTCTGCTTCAGTTACAAATGTATATTTAAGGATTAACAAAGAGACTATGTTTTCAGTACTGACTGCTTACTTGAATATTAGATTATAAAAGTTAGTTAAATCTTAATGAAGTCAGATTATCCTTACTTTTTACTAATCCAGAATTAGACTTGAAAAAGAAAAAAGTCACCTGAAATATGTATTTTTTACTTAATTTAAAAAATCCAAAGATTTTGGATTATTAAAAGCCATTCAGAAATATATATTTTTTTAATTTTCAGTTGCTGTACCCTCCAAAGATAATGACATTTTTCATTTCAAGCTGTTTGCGAAGTTGAATGCTTTCTGTGTCACTGTTTGTGATGAAAAACACAATATTGCCGAAATAAAGATTCAAGGTAAAAATATCAACTGAATTCAGTATTTGTGAAAGGACAATTATTTTTCAGTAGCAGTATAAGAGTATGCTTTATTTTACAGGCCTTGATTCCTCCCTTTCTCTTCAATCAAAAAAGCAGTCACTTTTTGCACGACTAGAGAATATAATTGTCACAGATGTTGATACAAATACAGTTCATAAACAGGTATGTGAACTTAAGTAAATATTTAATATTTTTATGATTGAGTAGGTGTTTTTCTTGTTATTAGAAGATGTGAGTTGAATTCAGGGTCCTTTACCTGTATGACCAGGGGCAATGTCTCTGAATTTTACTTTCTATATCCTTGTAAAATGAAGATAGTAATTTTACTGCCTACCTTATAGGCTTGTGAAGAAAGTACTTGAAAAAGCATACATGTAAATTTGTGATGGTGGTAAGAATAAAGTCCTATAAAAATGCAGATATTTTATTTATGACTTATCAACTAGAATAGGATCACAGCTGGAAGAGAGATTATAGAGATCTTCATGTCCGACTCCCTTATTTCACTGGTGTAGAAATTGAGACCCAAAATGTGAAGTGACAGAATCTCATAGGTAGCCAGAATGAGTGGTGATCAAAGCTAAGGATCTCTGGCTCTGGATGTAGCTCTCTAGAGTGTGGACAGATCAGGCGCAGAACTAGTAAATCAAGTATTTATTAAGCGTCTTCTGTATGTCAGGCACTGGAGATGGGAAAATTTGAAAAATGACTCAATCTGAATTCAGTGGAGCTTGACCTCTGATTCAGGCCCTGTGCTGTAGTCATAGCCTCTCCCCCCATACAAATGTATTGGCTCCTGGAATCGCCAACTGGTCAAGAACCACCCACCATACATACATCTGCCACAGCTACCTTTGACGCTGTCCCTAAAGGGAGGGCAGTAAAGAAAGACCATAAATGCCACAATTAGTGAACAGAGCCCGCGACCCTCACCTGCCAGGGCTCTTGAGACCACTCGCCCCTGCTTGCCTCACTTGATTCCACTGTTACTGTTTTTTACCCCCAGACTTTTTTCTCTTTGTAAATATCTGTAGCTAGTCTCCCAGTAATATGTCATAGCCTTTCTTTTGCCTGCTAACGTAAGTCATAGGCAGAAATTTTCTTCTCTTCATCTGCTTTGGGGTCCTAGATAGTACAATGAAAGTCTCTCAGGAAAACTTACAGGGCATTGTAAATGCCGCCTACCCCCTTGGGTTCTTTTCTGCCTCCTCACTTGGCTGTACTTTTCTCACTTTACGGATATTCTGTGGCAACAGGTCATATGTGATAGAAAGATGGGGTCAAATGTTACCTCTGATAACCCATCAAGAGCAACTTACTTTACTTCTCCAACCCTTAGGCTACTCTTCTATAAAATGGGAGCAATAATCTATACAATATTGCTTTTTCAGGCTGTCTCAATAATGGGCAATGAAGTCTTCCGTTTTAATTTGGATTTGTATCCTGATGCTACTGAAGGAGATGCTTATTCTGACATGTCTAAAGTGGATGGGGTAGTGTCACTGAATGTGGGATGTATCCAGATTGTCTATCTTCATAAATTCCTCATGTCACTCCTGGTAACATTACTGTTTCTGTCCTTAATTTTCAAGTTAACAATGTTTGCATACTCAAACACTGAAAATTCTAGATTCTTGGAGGTTTTTGTGCTAGATATGTTCCACATACTGATAGTATTTATATTTTAACATGTTGCTGTTCTTATGCTCAGGTAGCTGAATTATGAGAGTCACTTAGTCACCTGGGCTGTGATTGGTGAACTGTGGCTAAAACCTAGTGAGGTGAAGGTTGTTGATTCAGACACCATTAAGGCAATTTGATTTTGGGCTGTTCCATGACCACAGACTTCTGGCACTGTCAGGAGTCTCATAGATAGGTGCTATCATTCATCAGAAACACAAGTGCAGAAAAAATGTTTCTTAAATATTTATAAGCTAAAAACAACTTTAAGTGTCTGGGAAAACAGTGACATCAGAAGCCCTCGTACATCTGACATTTTTATGTTTTTTATTTGAATAGAATTTCTTGAACAATTTTCATATGGCCAAAGAAGCACTGAGCACTGCCACCGCCCAGGCTGCAGAAAAGGCTGCCACAAGTGTGAAAGATCTTGCCCAGAGGAGTTTTCGTGTTTCTATCAGTATTGACTTGAAGGCACCAGTTATAGTCATTCCACAGTCTTCCATTTCCTCTAATGCAGTAGTGGTTGACCTTGGATTGATCAGAATACAAAACAAGTTTAGTCAGGTGTCTGGTGAAGACTGCTTACTCCCTCCAGTAATTGACAAAATGGTTGTGCAGCTAACACAGCTTAAACTTTCTAGGTATGATCTCTTAGTATTGATTAATTTATGTCTTTTACCACTACCTTTTCACAAAATTGCATGATACCAATTTACCACATTGAAACTTGTTTTAATTTAAATTATATGTCTGAAATGACATTTAATAAGACTCTATCCAGGAGAAAGAATTACTGAAATATCAAGGAGATGTTTTTGTAAAATAATTCCACAGCATTAATTCTGAAGAAAACTTTTTGAGGATCCATTTTAACTTGAAAGTCTATTATGTATATAGTGGCATAGTATATAGTATAGTAGAGTATACTATACTATCGTGAATACAGAGTATTCAATTATATTCTTGGATAAAACTCATTAACAGGTATTTAATATTATTTGATGAATCAATAAAAAAATATTTAGTAAGCACTTAACTGTGTCCAAGGTACTGTTCTAAGTACTGAGTACACAAACACAAAAGTGAAAAAGTCCTTTTCCTCTAGGAATTTCCTTCTAAGAGGAGGAGAAAATACATAGAGGGGAGTGGTGGCTAGGGGAGTGTATAAGGCTGGGATGTCACAGGCATAGTGAATGGACCCTTATAAGAGTTGCTTTCTGTGCCCTTTCTCAGGCAGTGGTAATTATTGTTTTTGATGATGGTTCCTAGAACAAGAGGTGTTGGAAGTAGCAGAGGAGGGGCTGTTGAGATGGGGGAAAGGGCCAGATGCTTGGCAAGAGGACAACCGGGATTGATAACTAGATAAAATATGAAGGCATATATTTTGATCTGCATCAGGCTAGATGTTGTGAACTATAATCATGCTCTGTAATGGTTTTTGTAAATTCTGTAATTCTAATCAGTTCTGTGCTCTAATGAACATTACATTATTACTTACTTCCTTTTAATAATGTATTAATAGATTGAGTTTTGAAAGTCCTAAAAATGCAATGCTGGTAATATGTATTTTAAGTCAAAATGTTAATCATTTTTTCAGAACAATGATTTTGACTTTTCCTTAGTGAATGTAGTCACTGGACATGGACGCAGAAGTCTTGTGTTCTAGTCTTGTCTCTTTCAGATATACTGAGGATGTCATTAGATTACTTACCTTCAATTGTCTTGTCTGCAACATGAGGATAGTAATCCTTATACCATCACTTCTAGGCTATTTGGTGCAGAGCACTTTGAAAAAAGGCTTTGTAAATGGGAACTCTTATTGGTGGAATGTCATAATTGGTAGGCATCAGTTTCAGGTTTTTATACTTTGATATTTTATTAGAACAGTGATTCAGCCAGGTGTCTCTCAGCCTGATATTCAGCTACTTCACCCTATTAATTTGAATATTTTGGTGAATCGGAATCTAGCTGCAGCTTGGTATCACAAAATTCCTATAATGGAAATTACAGGACATCTTGATACAATGAATGTAAGTATAAATATGTATTTGTATATATATTTTACTTTTTGAAATTTCTAGAATATGAAGAATTATTTATTATATTTATGAACCCAAATGATATTTATTCATTGGCTTGAAAAAAATCATAGAAAAATACTTGGCAGGTTGTCCAAAGATAGAATTCTTCAGATTTTGAGTGAGTCTAAATTTTTAGGTATTACTTCTTTCTTATTGTTTTTCAGAAGTACACTTTGTCAGGTATATTTTATGCATGTGCACATACACATGTACACCCACACATGTACACACAAAGAGACAGAAAAATACATTTAAGGCAATCTGAGTAGTTAAAAAAAAGAAAATGTTTTAACACAGTTGGATAGCCATTTGTACCATACTGGAATGGCAATTACTTAGACAACAGAGTTTTATCCATTTAAAGAAATTTGCCCTTTCCTGTTTGTTTTAAAGTTAGCTTGATGCTTGCATGTGTCTCTTCCAGTAGGGGTCAGATAATTTAGTTAATATAAATACATGTTTTTTATGTGCTAACCAGCCTTATATAAAATTTTAATATTGAATGATAGTGAAATACTTGAACTTGGATTGATATGATTTGCTTACTTAATGCTATTATGACCTTACCCTATGATCTAGATTAATATATATTTAATGAATTCTTTAATGTAGGCATATTATAATATGATATGTATGTGTATATATATATTCACAACACTTCTGAAAGAGTTATTGCCTTACAGGTTGGCCTAAATCAGGATGATTTGAGTCTTTTGCTTAGAGTATTAGAAGAAAATCTTGGGGAAGCTTCTGCAGGGCTGGATAAAATAGAACCAAGAATACAAGAGAAAAGTAAGAGACCAGTTAATATAGCAATAGTATTCCTCCTCCCTCACCCCGACCCCCCCCCCCATGCATAACAGTGATCATAAGTACGTTTCTGTTTATTCATTGAAAGGAAGTTTGACAAAAGTAAAATAACACTAATAATAGCTGGTGTTTACGTAGAACCTAAAGGCTTACAAAGTGTTTTGTGTATGTAATCTCATTTGATTTTCACAACAACGCTGTGAAAGAGGTGTAATGATTATCTCCATTTTACCTCAGATTAAGTGGTTTTCCCAACGCAACATCACAAATTAAGTGTCGGAGGTAAAATGCTAACCCAGATTATCCTAAGGACAAGTCTGACATTCTGTGGGCTGCACCATACTTTCCCCTTAAGAAAAGATAACCAGATATGTTACTTAGACAGAAAACTTGACTCAACCAATGAGGCAACTGTAGGATTTCGAACCTAGGACACCCAAGTCACTGTTTTTATATCTGTGCAATGAGGAAAATAATACCTGCCAGCCTGTCTCACTGGATGTTGAGAAGTTCAATTTTTAGTATACGTAAAAAAGGGTTTTGTGAATTGTGAAGGTAAATACAAATGTTAGTTGTAGTTTTTCAACGTGTAAAGATGTTATTACTTGTCAGAAATTTAATTTTCAAATGGAAACTGTTAATTTTAGTAATTAACCCTGTGCCAAGAGGAATTATAAACCAGAGTAGGACACATTCTAGCTGAATCTATTAGACAAGAAAGTGAGAGATATGACAAGGAAAATGCCTTATGATGAATTAAAGCTAAAAATATGTTAAACCTTAACATATTCACCCAGCACCAGCACTGTGTGCCCTGTTTTTCCCCATCTCTGTCCTCTGCCAGAGATATACAAACTATCCTAAAAGTTTGTATCTGGAACTTGCTTAGGGATTTCCCACCTCATTCAGAGACTCTACCACTATATTCTCTCTTTCTCCACCTCCATTTTTGACTTTAACCTATCTCTTATGTAGTTGTAATGAACAGCAGCCTCTGACTCTACCCAGCCCTTAATGCTGCTTTCTGCACTGGCACAGCCAAAACCTAACTTGTCCTTTTCTAACCCCGCAAAAAGTGGGAGAAGCTGATTCAGCCCACCCAGAGAAGCCAAGAATGAGAGTCACGGGAAGAACTGTGGCAGAAAGGGCCAGTGTTAATGGCTTCACTAAGTCTGGAAGGCAAAGGATTGAAATCCACCCGACCCAGTCAGTCCTATTCCTCTGGAAGCTGTTTAGGGCAAGGACTAGGACCATTGAAAAATCCTCCTAAGTGGAAGAGGCTATGAAAGGTTTGTGGTCTGTACAGGAGTCTGCCCATCTTAAGAGGAGGAAATACAAAGGCAATAAGAGTTAGAACACAAGATATTTCAAGAGGAAAAAAATTCAGTTAAAAATCTAGCACATAGACAGATATAAACCAACAGGGAATATACTAGAAAGGAGGAAGAATGAACACTGAATCCTCAAGGAAATCACAAGACTCTCTTTATAAGCACTACAAATATTAAAGAAACTGAACCAATGTCTGATGTAAAACAGAACCCACGGAACCAGTAACAAGATGTTCCAGAATGGTTTGAAAGAGACATGAAAAGCCTAACAATTTTAGAAGGGAATAAATTTCAGAACTTTTAATATTCATAGCAGAAATAATTATCTGATTGTAAAGCTTGCCATGATGACAAGTTTTCCGAAGAATTAAAAAGATAGTGGATTTGGAATATAAAATACTGAGGGACACTCTGGAAGAAAATAAACAAAGGCAGTAACTTTAAAAGAACTCATAATCTTCCCATAATTTATTTTGGGAAAGGAAATACAGAAATAAGGAAGTAAAATCTTCCAGAAGAATTACCAAGTAGCAAAAGTAATTGTAGTAACACTAGCTAACATTTATATAATGCTGTAGGGTTTGCACAGAAGGTTATACAAGTTATCTCATTTGGCCCTCATGACTTGGACACTGTAATAGAGGAAGTAACACAGAAAACTTCCCAAAACTCTTCCAAAGGGAAAAACACAGGGATCCATTTAAGGAACCCATAGGTCCAGGGAAGAAAAAACAAAATGAAAAAACCTGTACTACACACTCCCAAGATACACAGTGGTTAAATTTAATAGTTACATTAACAAACAACAAATTCTATGACCAGTAAGAAGAAAAATCTTCAAATGTAATTGAAAGGAAATCCCAATACACAAGACTGTTCTTCACTCAGCAGAAATCACAGAAGGGAATAGGATAATATATTCCCTCCAAAAGTAGAGGAGCTCAAGCTGCAACTCAGAATGACATACCTGTAAAAACTGATCCTAATGGTCAGCTGAAAAGGTGGATTTGCCACAAAATAAATACATTTGAGACATTCCTGCAAAAAAAAAAGATATCTATATCTATATCTATATCTATATATCTATCCGTAAGCAGAATATTCAAATTGCAAACAAAAGGTTAAAAATTACAACTCCTAACGTGGGGGGGCAATGTTGAAATAACCTGCTTCATCTCTGCAGAGACCAACATAGGGAATGAAACAACAACAACAGGCAGGAGGGATTATCAAGTGATTTTTTTTTTAAATACATGAGGATAAAAATAAAACTGAAATTTAAAGATACAGAATTAAAGGAGGGAGAAATATGAGGAGAGTGACAATGAACTCTACCTTTTTAAAAAAGGGAATCTAATTAGAGTCTTTGGAATGTGATAGAACAAAATTCCCCTAGGCATTAATGTTTAACTTCTAATTGGAAAAATAACTGGTTTTTAAAATAATTCTATGACTTTTTTAAGGACAGAATTAAATAATTTTTGTTCCTTTTTTATGAATTTATTTAGGTAAAATTAAAGAACCTTTTGAGAAGTTCACATCACAACAAGGTTTACATATGTCAAAAGAAATTCTGCCTACTGGAGTTGAAGAAATTGTGCCAAAAGATGTCACTAATATACTGCTAAAATTTGAAATTAAAGAGGTGTGTTTGTGTATTTATAACTAAGTTTTGACTGAGAATGGTTGAAAACTTGGAATTACTTTTAGAAATCTGAAATCATGCAACTCTTTGGAAGTAAAAATATCTCCATTACTCATTTAGTCTTCCTGAAGCTCCTGTGCTTCACTGGATTTTTATGCTCCCTTCTGTGATGCAGATCACAATCCTTCCATGACTTCTTACCCGAAAACTAGTTCTCTTTTTTGTGCAGACAGACAGTTGTCTGAGGGCATCACCTTTTTTTGTAATGTAGCATACCGAGGTAAACCATATGCTTCTTGTCTGAGAAGTGTGTATGGTAGACTGTCTTTGTTTCAGTGATGTTTTTAAATCCTTGTATTGGAAATGCTGTAAAGTTTTGGCCATATTTAAGGAGTATATCTCAGAGGGAAAATTTTAGCATAAAGTACGACTTAATTTGTAAAAAGTAGGATGAGACTTGGACTTCAGGAAGTTTTTATTTTTTTTTTTTAACAGGAATAAGGCATGTAAAGGAAACAGGGAATAAAAAGTAAATTAAAGGAATTTTTTTTTTGAGAAATCCTTGAGAATAGAGAGGAGAATGTCCTAAAGAGTATAGAAGATATCTATCCTTTTGACCCTACAAATTCCTAGAGCAGTATTAATGGAATTCCCATGCCCTCTTATTTTTCTTTATTGTCGAATAGTTTTAGTAGAGATCTTGCTTTAATCTAGTTGTGAGACAAGAGGTCTATATCAAAAAGAATATTACAAGAGAGTAAGCTACTCTGATAAATTAAGAGCTCCTAGCACATATAAATAATCATATAATACAGCATCATATCTATCTATACTATTTGTGCCATAACTACTATTAACTTAAACACTGAATAATATTTGAATTGATAACTTTTTTCTGTGATGTGAGAATGTCACCATTTACATTTATAAAATTATTTTTATTTCTTCCATTTTGAGTGGTCTTCATGTTAGTCTTTGTTTTCTAAAAGTGATTTTCTTTATGTTTAGTACTTATTTTTATTTATCCTTTGATTTTTTGGTGTGATTCACAAGACCTTAGTAACACAGTTCTTACTGGAAAATTTGGCACATTACTTTTATTTGTGTCCACTGGAAACGTTATTACTAGGTTAAGAGTATTTTAACCCCCCAAAGAATTGGGTAATGAAATTGGATTTACTAAAATATAAATAATCCCATTTCCTAATTATATATTTTTCAGAGATATCCTTATTGTCACTTTAGGCAATTTTCAGATCATTTGCTGAAAAAAAGCTATAATGTAAGATACAGGCAAAACTCTACTGTGGTTGTTTAGAAGGAAAGTGCTTTGGGTTACTACTGCTGTTTAGTACCTTCATGATCTCATTGATAATGGCAGTGCAATTTAATAGTAAACTCAGATGTTTTCTGCTTTTTATGGATTCTTCTGAAAAATTTTTTCTTTTATTGGCTAATTAGGTTTTCCCCTTTAAGCAGACTATACGTTTTAAACCTACATGTGGGAACCAGCCTATTTGTAAATGGGTAGATAGCCCAAGTGGCATGTGTCTGGGTTCTTGAAAACAGTGGCAGCAAAATATAAAGTCTGACCTGAGGAATCATGAGTTGACAAGTACTTGTTAAGTGCCTGCTAGGTGCTGAAGAGATAAAAACAAATTATAAAAAACCCCCGTCTCGCATTTTTTCTATTCCTTTTTTTTTTTAACATTCTTTTTATTTCCAACTATATCTATCTCACCTCTTCTACTCATAGAGTGATCCCTAGGAACAACAAAAAAAAAACTGGAAAAATATAGAAGAGACGATTTTAAAAAAGGAGTTAATCAAAAGCAATCAACACTTGAACTGAGTTTGACAGTATATTCAGTGTTCCCTATCCCTCATGGTCTTCATAATTACTCAGTATTCATTTTTGTTACCGTTTGTTCCATTTATGTTATTGCAGTCATTTGTACATTATTTTCCTGGTTGTACTTACTTCACCTTGCATCTGTTTGTTTTGTGTCCAACACCTTAGAGACCTTCCTCTAAGTCTGTTAAGATTATATATAGCTATTCACTTTTTTGTCCTTGCTACATGAGTAGCCCACAGCCTCTAAGTTTTTTTTCGGCCTATGAAATCTTAATACTCCAGACATTTAAAAAAAAGTCTGTAAGTATTTTTCATATATCATTTGGGCTATTTGTTCCTCTCTGAACTTTGACAAATTATTTATGTTGTACAGTGAGTTCCTCATCTGTGACAAGGATTCCATTAGTTCAGTATCAGCTTCCCTCCCCAAGGTTTAGTGTAGGGACAATAGTGAAAATAGTAAAAGAAATAACTTCATCTAGAATCTCAGTTTTTAGATTTCACTTTTTTATTTACTAACTCTTAAAGTTACAGTTATACAGCTATAATGTTCCAAAGATCTCAGTGATTTTATCCTTCTAGTGTGCCTAAATTTATG
Source organism: Potorous gilbertii (assembly GCA_028658325.1). Taxonomy (NCBI): domain Eukaryota; kingdom Metazoa; phylum Chordata; class Mammalia; order Diprotodontia; family Potoroidae; genus Potorous; species Potorous gilbertii. Next base: position 575,741,181 of record CM053769.1, on the reverse strand, counting down.
CTCATGTGGTAATTTAGGTATGTAATAATAGGATTTTTTATAACATGCTGTCATTCTTTTGGTTCATCTACTTTGAGAATAGTAGAATCAGTGAAATGTATGGTTTTCATTTTCTTAGGTTCTGGTGACATTGATGAAAAAATCAGAAAAAAACCCAAAGCCTTTACATGAACTGAATGTGTTACAGCTTGGAGTGGAAACCACAGTTAAAACCCATGACATGACTGCTAAGATGTATCTAAAAAAAATTAATATGAAGTCTCATGATTTCACAGGTATGTGTAAAATATAAACTTAGTGAAAGATGTTTATAGAAGAAAGAGGGCTTTTGGGCTTTCTCGTCATCATGCTAAGGAATTAGAGAGGGGTATTGTAAAACATTTCATGGAACAATTTTTAGTAAATAAAATTTTATTTTCACGTATCTATTCATTGTTTAACTGAAAACTTTGTTAATTTCTTTAGAAGCATGATTATAATAAGTGAAATAAAGACTTGTCATCTGTTTTGTAAGTTTACATACACTTTTATTAGGATTTATTAAAATGGAGCAATTATTGTATCATGTCTTGATAGTGAAGTTTTAGAAAAGTTGTCATTGGGTTTTAAAATGTGACTTTCAAATATGTTGATTTTTTAGGCAAGTCTGTCTTTCTTATAGATTCTAAAGGAGAACCTCTTTATATCATTAATTCTTGTAATGTAACTGATGAGCCACTTCTAAAAATGGAACTCACAAAGGTATCGTTGTTTGTTTCGAGAATGCTTTGCTATTTGTGTGCCTAGAGTAATGTTATTTATTTTGAATTTTTCTTCCTCTTCTTTACTTGATATTTCCAGAAAATCTGTCCTGGCATCATTATGAAAAATTATTTAAGCTTGTGTGTACTGGTCTCCTACTACTCTTGGAAACTTCTATTCCTATTTAATACTTTCAATTCCATTTATTAGAGATTTGTCAGTTCAGCGTCAGAGTTAAAGAGAAGTTCAGGTGCACTTAGTGTAATTTAGATTTCTTTACATCGCTCCTTTCAGCTATTTCTGCTGTTTCTAAAAATTTCCTGTTAAATTGAAACTTTATGTATTTGTGAGAGACATAGACAAAGACATGGAGTAAGAAGAAAAAATCAATTGCAAGTAGTTCAATAGCTAGTTTTTATTCAGGTTTGGAGCTTAAAATGCCTGTGGTTTGGGAAGAGCAACTATTAGCACAAACTATCACACAATGATAGAATCATAGAGCTAGAGCTGAAAAGGCTCTTTAAAGGGCCCATAACCCTCTCCCCTTTATTTTATGGATAAGGAAACTGAAAAGCATGTAAGGCTTGCCCAGCATCACACTGCTAGTAAGTTTCCGAGGTAGGATTTGTGCTCAGGTTTTCATGACAGTAAGCCCAGTGCTCAGTCACTACCCACCTAACTGCTTATTAACTGTGCACCATTATTATTTTGGGTTGGTATTTACCTGGTTGCCTAGTCCTCTCTTTCCCTGCCTGACACCACAAATCCAAATCAGTTACCAGCTCTATCTACCCTGGCAAACCTTGAATCGTCTTTCCCTTTGGTTGATATTTACCTGGTTGCCTAGTCATCTCTTTCCCTGCCTGACACCACAAATCCAAATCAGTTACCAGCTCTATCTACCCTGGCAAACCTTGAATCGTCTTTCCCTTTGGTTGATATTTACCTGGTTGCCTAGTCATCTCTTTCCCTGCCTGACACCACAAATCCAAATCAGTTACCAGCTCTATCTACCCTGGCAAACCTTGAATCATCTTTCCCTTTCTCTCTATTTATACTGTCACCTTCCAAGTGAAGTCTTCTCTTATTTCTCATCTAGGATACTGTAACCTTCTAACCGATCTCTTTGTTCCTGAAGTTTCCTCCCCCAAATGCAGCCTTTATATAGCTATTAAAATAATCTTCTCACAGCAAGGTCCAACTATGTGACTATCCTGTTAAATAATTTTTTTTTTACAGAAAGTATTAGAGATAAAAGACCCTTTAGAGGTTTTGTTTTTATTTCTGCTTTTGTTTTTGTTTTTAGTTCAGCACTCTTATTTTACCAGTAAGGAATCTGAAATTCAGAGACTTTGGTCACTTTCATATGGCAGGTTAGAACCAGGTCTGATGATTCTAAATGCTGTGCCTTTTTTGTTCTCCTAAACTAAAGTACAAATTAATGAACTCCTCATTCTGTAATCAAAGAGCCTGACCACCTGACTATCTGACCACCCTACATTTCTGGTCTTATTTTATACTATTCCCCTCAATACTGTGTTCCAACCAGGCTGAACTGAACTCTTGCTGTTATTTCCTAGTCCTGTACCACCTCTGTGCATTTACCCAGAAGCTGCCATATCTGGGCTTTCACATCCCTGCTTCCTGAAATTCTTCTCTGTTTTAAGACTTAGTTTGGGTTCTGCCTCATCCATGAAGTTTTCTATGATCAGCAGCTTCTGTTCTTTCCTCTTTTCCCCCTAACAAAAGCTCTTTTTTTCTTTATGTTTTCCTTATGTTTCTGTATGTTATTCTGTCCAGATTTCTTTTTTGCCCTTATATTTTCCTTTGTATCATGCTTTAGCAAGGATCATAGATTCTGAATTGGGAGAAACCCTTTGAGATAATCTTATTCCTTATTGTCAAAACTTCTTCCCTTTGCCATGTTAAATTGATAGTTTCTTGAGGACTGTGACTGATTTTTCATCTTTTGTCCCGTAGGGCCTATAACAGAGGTGCTTAATAAAGTTGGAGCATATATGGCCTCATTGCTTTAAATTAAGGGAGCTAAAAGGGAGTTAGGAATACAAGAATAAGGGATGAGAAGGTAAAGATTGTTACATTGGGGTAGAAAGTCTGAGTCCTGACTAGTTCAATTTCTTTTATCTCAGCTAGTGGCAAGTAGTCTTTGAGTTTTAAATTATAGCTGTGATATTACTATGTGACCTTGGTCAAGTCACTTCTCTGAGAATCAGTTTCATTATCAATAAAATGAGGCAATTAACCTAGATCACCTCAAAGTCTATTCCAACTCAGGCTGTTGAATTCTTTTCATTTTAACCTTTTATCTTCTCTAGCAGTGCCAGAAAACTGTACTGTAAGAAACCTTTTCCAGTAGCAATACCTGCTTGTAAAAGCAGAAACAATAATCATATACAGAGAACCATTTTTCCCCCCTTATATTTTCTTTTCATAACATAGCAGAGGAAATGCAAGGAGGGAAAATAATCAAATAATTATGGTACATTTAGAATATGCTTTCTTACATTTTGCCATCCATTCAAAGTGCTGTATCATCTGGAAACATTTTTATACTGTGCATATAAATTTACTGAGCTTTATTAGAAATGTGAAGAGTTTGGAATTTAAGTTTATAACCCTATAAATAAATCAAGAAAATAAATTCAGTGTGTATGTCGTTTATGTTTGTATTTAAGTATTTTAATCTTATTTCGTTTACAGGCGGACAGTGATGGACCGGATTTTGAAACTGTTCATAATAACACCAAGCAAACAGTAAAGGTAATTACTTACGGGTTATTCTCAGAAGTTAAACACCAACTTGAGCATGGCGTCACCCTAGCAGCCTCTGTAGTATCTACATAAAATAGGAATAAATGTCTCAGAGGAAGAAAACTTATTTCTCAGAAGTAATTTGCTTCACTGAGTTCAATTGTGAATTGACTCAATGTTTGTTGAGCAAACAACTAATGTATTCCCTTAGAAGTGCCTTCTAAAAATCTTAGACCACTATATTTTTTGGCTCAATATGTTGGCCGAAATTTTTAGCTAGCATTCATGTAGGAATTCTGTACAGGAATATTCTTTTAAATAGATGACAATTTCTATTGACTTCAGATTCAGAGTTAATTTTAGTGTGTAAAGGATTTTAACCTCTCAAAATTAAATATATTGCCTACAACATTTTTCAGCATTCAGTGCAGTTTTTATGTCTGAAAAGTGACCTGATATCTTGTCAAAGTGTCTACATTTTTGAGTGAACTAATAGGTGTGTAAAACTTTGAAAACTGGTTAGAGATTTAAAAATATTACTTTTATGCTTAGTAAGAATAACTGTGGAGACATCGTTCTCTACTCATCACTGGCATTTTGAGGTATTATGTATGATTAACCTGAGCAAAAGGTTTTTGATTCTGTTTTTTGTGATTTCTAAAAGTAGTCTCTTCTGTTGTTTCTTGACTTAGGTGTCATTTTCATCATTAGATTTAGTCCTCCATTTGGAATCTTTGCTATCCATCATGGACTTTATGTCGTCAGCTGTTCCATCCCAGGGTCTTTCCTCTAATGAGAAAGGATATGAACTGAAACTGCCAATAGAGGAACATAAAAGCACTCCTGTCAAAGCTGGTATTTTGTCAATAACATTCTTTTAATCAGAACTAAAATAATCATATTTTTAAAATTTCTGTTATTGTAATTTGCAAAAGAAAACGAGTATAGAAATCCAGTAAGTTATTTTTACAAAGGCAGACTGGGTCATCTGTAAAAGAAAAAGCGAATGTAATCCTTCCTTTGATAATAAGGTACCTTAGTGAGTGGTTTTTCAGTTACCAGTAAGTTATGCTTTAGTCTTCCCTCTCTCACCCCCATAGCTGATCAGTGATTCTTCATCATTGATATCTCTTATAGACACCCCCTTCTTTGCTGTGGCACTGTCTCGCCTTTGGTCCAAGCCCTCGTCACCTCATGCATGGACCATTAAAGTATCCTGCTGGTGGGTCCCCCCGCTCTGGTCCATTCTGCACTGATCTGGACTAATTACCTCCCAGTCACTGAGCTCCATTAATTCCGTTACCTTCAGGATCAAATAAAAGAATTCCTGTTTGGCTTTTCAAGCCCTTCACAATCTGGTCCCTTCCTTTCTTCTAATCATCTTACCCCTTGCACCCTTTCACATCCTCCCTACTCCAGTGACACTTGCCTCCCTTGCTCTTCCTTGTGCAAGCCATTCCCCTTTTTGACTGAGTGTTTCCACTGCCATCTCCCATGTCTAGAACTCTCAACTGCCTCATTTCTTTCTCCTCACTTCTGTGACTTCTGTCAAGTCTGTTTCTGCAAAGTCCCATCTTCTTCAAGAACCCTTTCTCAGTCCTAAATTTTAGTGACTTCTCTCTTGTTTGTATAGAATTGTTTGCATGTTGCCTCCCCCCTTTACATTGTGGCTCCTTGAGAACATATCCTGTCTTTTACCTTTCTTTTTATCTCTAGCACTGAGCATAGTGCCTGGCACGTAGCAGACACTTAATATTGCTAGTTGACCAAATGGATTAGAAGGATTGAAGGAGGAGATAAGTCAAAAATGATGTTAGTTTACAAGACTCATTATTTCCTTCATTCAACATTCAGGGATCATTTCTTAGGTACCTGCTACTTTCAGTTGTGTTGGATGCTGGGGGAGATACAAAGAAGAACATGGCAGTCCTGAATAGGTGAATTATCTAGTAGGAAGAAGCCAGAAGGAAAATTAGAATATAAATAAGGAGAATGTAAAACACTATGTTATTACGTGGGAGATCATTTTCAGTCCATTCAGTTAGGGACTGCTCATTCCACTGTGTTTTCTTAACACTTGAGTAGGCTTCTTGGAACTCTCTTAGAAGAGAATAGGTGCTATGTTTCACTTCTTTCTTCCCTGTCAGTCAGCAGGCATTTACTGAGCACTTCCTATGTGCCTATCACTGTGCTGTTTTTATATAGAGAGATAATTAGTATCTCATTTGAATATCATTTCTATGAAGTAGGCTAAAAATTAGAAGAATATAGAGTTTGCATTAAATTATTGGTACATGCTGGTTACATTTCCATATGAATAGAGACAATAAGTTGGTTGAATTCCATTAAAGAAGTGTTTTTTTATGACATACTCTACCAAAATACTGAATCAAATAATTGTTTGTCTAAGGTATAGAGACAGCATGATAAAGCAGCATCAGGGAGGTGAAATAGCATTGGATTTTAGAGTCAGAGGGCTGGAATTCAGGTCTTGGCCCTGGTGACTTACTAGCTGTGTGATTTTGGGCAAGACCCAGGAAAATAATTTTTTGTCCTTCATACCTGGCACTTCATAAAAACTTGGTGAATTGCTTTGAAGCTACTTAACCTTTCTGAAGCTTAATGAAATAGAAATAGTCATAGTGATACTGCTATGTATGGTTGTTTTGAGGAAGTACTTCCTATATCTTAAAAGGCCATGTAAATGTGAGTTGTTGTTATTTATAGTTTTCCTCATAATTCAGAGTTTTCCTTCATAGTTTTAACCTGACATTTGAAAATTAATTTTAATTCTGTTAAAATGCTTAATAAGAAATTGCTTTTGCTTTTGTTATATTTAAAATACTGGAGACAGATAAAAATGAAACTGGTCCTGACCTCATTTTGCTGCTATTATTCCATTTAGTATGAAATTGCATTTCTTTGTGACATCATAATTATAATTTGCTAATCATCATTTTCGGTAACTTTTCAGTATCCGACAACATTTCCCATCAAGATATTTTTGATCTGAAAGTCACTGCAGAACTGAACTCATTTAATATCTTTGTCTGTGATCAGAAGTGTAATATTGCAGACATTAGAGTACAAGGCAAGTAATCACACTAGTCACCTTACTTTGATTTGTGGTAGTCTTCTAGTTTTAAAAACGTATGTAACAAGTTTTCTTTTAAAATCTGATGGCTGTCGCTTTGATTCTAGGTTAACAGTATGGTAGATGTGTTAACAAATCAGTTTTAAGTTTTTTTCACATAAATGCATCGCAATTTTAGAAATAGGTTTGTATGAAATGTAATATGAGAATGTTTTCCTAATTATTTCAAATAGTTTTTAAATGAAGCAACGATATTCTAGTTACATCTTTAAGACTGAAAATATAATTTTACAACAACGACTTGTGCCAGATCGTCAGGCAGTGGTTGTAACATTATCTTTATTTCTTTTTGAGACAACATGAAGTGGAGCAGAGATGATATATTCTGTACAAAGCACAACTTCCAAAAACTGTGTGCCTTTTGGGTTGTTAGTGTGTGTAAAGAATCTGAAAGGATTTCTAAAGCTTCCTGACACCTCTCATAGGAATTACCATTTTATGGTAGTATCTCCATATTCTTGAATACAGCCATTCACGTGTATTACTTGTACTGAGCAGTTTGAGAGGTAGTTGTTTGTAAATATAGACAGGGCTGATACCCTGTTTTGTAAATGTAAAGCCTATTAGTGAATTTATCGTTTGTGAAGATGGTCATATTTTTCAGTATGTATGTTTTTTCTTACTCTGTCCAGGAAGTTGTAGATAATCTTTATAAGAATTCTTTTGGAGAGACCTGTCTAATAATATTCTTGCAGTAGGCTTAGTGCAGGAGCAGAGAAAATAAGTATAACTAAAGGGAACATATCTGGAAGTCAACTGTAGGTTGCATATAGCCTAATAAATATTTGAACATCTATCAAGTATAACTGTTTGCTGAAGCAGTCACATACTTAGAATATTTTTGGATATTTAAATTAAGTTTTATGTGCATATTTGTCTTTTGTAATTTGATGGCTCTTACTTAGACTCTAATCTTTAATTTACCACAGTGGTTTAAAGGCTCTGTAGCTGTTTTAAATTCAGATGGTGCTACTTGTTCGAATAGGTTAAGCAATCAGGGGAGATTTTGTGGTTTTGGATAAGGATTTTTAATTATTAAGAGTGTGATGGCAAGCTCATGCTTAGCAAGAACCTTGAAAGCCCTCCTGTTCAGTCTTTCATTTTGCAGATGAAGACCCAGTTAAGTGGTTTGACCATAGTGACACAGGGAGTGAATGTCAGAGGCAGGATTTTAATGGGAGCTCTTGAACTTTAGAAATAGCATTTCCCCCTATAGTACTACCACTGCATTCCCTAGTATGGTAAAATAAATCCTTAATAGTGACTGACATATTCAGTATCAATCCTAATGGAACATGCAAGTAAATGTTTATTTTCAGTTGGAAGTCACTTAAAGTTATCAAGTCAGTTATGAAAGCCATTCAATGAGTTTTCCTTAGTGTTTAGTTTTCATTGGACATTAACCATCTCCTTAGGCTAGTGTGAAACATTAATTCTTACAGTTCAATCAGTCAGTAAACATTTCTGACCCCTTCTGTGTGCTGGGCACTGTGCAGAGCCTTGGGGATATAGAAAGAAACAAAAGACAGTCCTTGCCCTCTAGGAGCTGACAGCCTAGAGCAGACCTGTATCACATTATTCACTTGATTGTCTTCAGCATTCTATGTATTTAAGATGCTTATTTTAATTTGAAGATAGTCTTGCACCTTAGTGGTAGTACTATCTATAATTATGGTTGCTTAAATTTGCCTCATTAAAACAATCATTCTTCCAATCAAGAGAATTGTTTTTATTGCTCTTTATCTTAACAGGATACTACTTAGCTTAAATATTGTTAGATTTACTTTGTGTTGGACTTCAAAGTAAGTGAGAAAACTAATTGTTTCCAACAGGAATGGATGCCTCTGTTTCTGTGCAGTTGAAGGAGACAGAAGTTTTTGCCAGGCTCAGAGATATCATAGTTACAAATGCTGATCCCGTGTCCATTCACACAAAGGTGATTTTAAAAAAATATATAAATTTTAAGACCAAAGTTTATTTTTTGTAATTTGGATTAGGGAAACAACTTAATAAGAAACAATATATGAAAGCAATGTATGACCAGGTAAATAACTGAAATGTTTCACAGGTAGAAAGAGCTATTTAACAGTTTTATTTAAAAAAAAAATTTTTTGGGAGATACAGGCATATGGATGTATGTATGAGCAACTAGGCTGCACAATAGATAAGAGTTCTGGGCCTGGAGTCAGGAAGAATAATCTTCCTGAGTTCAAATTTAGCCTCAGACACTTGCTAGTTCTGTGACCCTTGGCAAGTCATTTTACCCTGTTTGCCTTATTTTCCTCATCTGTAAAATGAACTGGAGAAGAAATTGGTAAACCACTCCAGTATCTTTACCACAAAACCCCCAAATAGGTTCTCAAAGAGCCAGATATGATTGAAAAATGACTAAACAACCACAAAATGTATGTGTGTAAATATCAATCCGTTTGTCTTCATCTCTACGGATGAGGAAACCAAGCCTTAGGGCAGCTGAATGGTTTGATCATGGTGACACAGAGAGTAAGTGTCAGAGGCAAGATTTGAATGGAGGCCCTTGTATGTTAGAGTTGGCATTTTCCCCAACAGTACTACCCCTGCCTTCCCTCATATGTTAAAAATAAATTCTTAACAGTGGACTGGCTTATGTTCAGTATTCAGTATAATGTAGCACGTGGCAAAGAATGTGCATGCATACGTGTGGGTATCTCCCAAATGACATGCTGTCTTTTTCTCTCTTTTTTTTCTCTACTTTTATTAACGTCTTGATTAAAAATAAAATGTTAGTTGTCTCATTTGTCTTCTATCTTGTCCTGATTTATAAAATTTGCCATTATGTGGGAATCATACGTGTATCAGAGCTCACAAGACTAAACTGACATAATAACACAATTAATGTCATACTTGCAGGCTGTCTCTATAGTGGGAGATGAAGTCTTTAGGTTCCAATTGACTCTTTATCCAGATGCCACAGAGGGAATAGCCTATACTGATATGTCTAAAGTAGATGGTAAACTCAGTCTTAAAGTGGGCTGCATCCAAATTGTATATCTTCATAAATTCTTCATGTCTCTTCTGGTAAGTTTATTTTCAAATCACCATTTTCTTTAGGAGGAAAAGGTACCCAAACAACTTTTGGGAACAGGTCAGAAAATGACCCTTATTCAGTATTGTCAAACCCTACTTATGAAGCATACTGGCTATCATTGTCCTGAGAAAATAAGTTGTAGAGCTTGTGCTATTTTACATTGGTGGAAAGTGTTTTCTCCTTTGGAGTTCCTTATAGTTATGAAATTTCAGTTCTGGGCTAAACAAATAGATAGGCATCTAAGAAACTTTTTCTTGGCATATTGCAGTCATCATCAGGTCATAGATATTAGAATTAGTGAATTGTCATTCTAGCTTTGGTCCATGAATTTCTGTAAGTGAAGTGTTTTATTTTACACATTGCTTTTTGGGGAAGTCTGTTTAGTTTCTAAGAATTACCTCCTTTCTCCTTAAAGATAACTGATGTATTTTTTTCCATTGAAATTTAAGTGAAAGGAATATATAAAATTTTCTTACTTTCTATCTTAAGACAACTTCAAATTCATCAAATGTTGATTAGGTGCCTACTTTGTGTGAAGCATTTTTACCAGGCACTGGTGATAGAGCATTAGATCTGATAGCGAGCCTGTTTTCAAGGAGCTTTTGTAATTTCATGTGGAACTAAACAATGCATATCAGTACCTACCTCATCAACAATTTAAAGTATAGGGAGGGACAACTTCCATATATCTATTTTTTAAAAAAATCTTTAGTTATAAGCTGCTAGAGCCACTTTTCCTGAGAAAACTTTATTTCCTTCTCCATTCTCTACCTTTATTTTGATTTTTAACTAAATTAATCAGTGGTTAATATTTGTTCTTGATATTATGCACGTGGTTCATTTCCTCAATTTTTGTATAATGTGCTTGTTTTTCACTCTCTGAGATGATGCTGTCTCCCAACAGAGCTTCCTCAACAATTTCCAGAAAGCTAAAGAGGCGGTGAGTACTGCCACAGCCCAGGCTGCAGAGAAGGCTGCTTCCAGCGTGAAAGATTTTGCTCAAAAGAGTTTCCGTCTTTCCATGGATGTCAACCTGAAAGCACCAGTTATAATTATCCCTCAGTCTTCAGTATCCTCTAATGCTGTTTTAGCAGATCTAGGTTTGATCAGAGTTGAAAACAAGTTTAACTTGGTCTCTTTGGAGCCGTGTTCTCTTCCTCCGGTCATTGACAGAATGGATATCCAACTCACTCAGTTGAAGTTATCAAGGTATAAATACAATTTTTCCCCATGTAATTGAATTATGTGTTACTTGATGAAATGTAATTTAGAATTTCTTTTGGGTAATATATTGCAGCAATTTATTTATCCTTTATTGTCTTACTATGGAATCATTTGGTGCACTTTAGTAACTTTCTTGTTATTGTGTTTTGTCCAGTTAATTGCATTCTTCAAACATTTAATATGTAATATGCTGGTATGTACTGTGGGAGGTACAAGGACACATAAGATATAATTCTTTTCATCATAGAATTTACAGTCTGGTAGAAGGAATTAGATAGCAATACTTCATTGATTTCATTGATTCATTGGTTGGATACTCCTTCCTCTGATAGATATCAGAAACTCTCTATAACTTAATCTTTAAGAGTTACTGTGGCTAAAAAATTCATCATATTATGGACACTGACATATAGTCCACCAAGAAATTCTTAGTCATTCTCCACCTTTGTGTCAGCTCTACTGGCATAGACTTGGAGACCCTAGGGTCACTTCTGTTTCACACTGTACCAAGGAATAATCACAAATAAATATAGGACAAAATAGAATATGAAAGAACATAAAAGGTGGGAAAAAAACTATAGCAATTCAAAAGAGTTTCTAGAATTCGCAACCAGGTTTTTCTAGTGTATGAAACTTGCCCATTAAAGTAACAGCTTTATTGAAAATCCTATAAAAGAATAATAAAAAGTTGTACCCCTTATATTGGGTCAGTTAGAAGACAACTTTCAGTCAGCATCAGTCTGCAGAATTATACATGTCATGGAGAAACTTGATTTAGTGATTGTGTCTGCAAGGTTATTTAGTTATAAGGTTGTAGGCTTAGAACTGGAAAGGATCTTAGAAGTCATTTAGCTAAGCTTTCTCATTGTACAGAAGAGGAAACTGAGGCTTAGAGAAGTTAAGTGACTTACTAAGCAAATAAAAAGAGCCAGAATATGAACATTTTTCCTTTGAACACAAATATAGTTCTTCCACAATGACCAATCCAAATTGATGAGTTCTCTGCTCAGAAGATACTTACTTATTTTAACCTTTCAGGGCACTGAACACTCCATAGAATTGGTATCAATTTTAGTCTTTTTTTTTTTTAAAGGAAAACTGATCTTGGTTTAATTTTTCTGTTTTAAGATGGCTTTTGATAATAGTATATTAACTAACAGTGAGTTAATATGGGTCCCTTAAAAGAGTTTTAGTTTCTTATTTTCATTCCTATTTAATTGAGAATATATTCTAGACATGGCTAAAGTATTGCTGAAAACGGACTAGTGTGTTAGCTCTAAGTGTGGAATGGTGTGAACATTTTTATTTAGAGAGTTGGGCAGGTTAGGGAGGAGGCTAGGTTAAAATAAAAATGTGGTGCCAGTTATTGCTGCACCATAGCTCACAGCAGCAAGGCAGGTAATGTAGCATTACTTCCTGTGCATGACAATTCTTAGAGAGTCGATATATTTTTCCTTGTAGTTTAATGGTGTTTCTAGTATACTGTTCATGGAATAGGTTGTGGAGTAGCTTTCTCTGTCCTTCAGTTTCAGCAGTGTTTTTCTGCACTGAGCACCTTTTTGATGACACTGATTCCTTTTGCTGTTAGCTTTTTCAAGTCATGTACTAATTTATACCTTGAAGTCTTAGGATATTTGTGATTGGGGAACCTAAAGCAATGTTAATGTGGTTGTTGAAAAATAAGGCTAGTCAGCTTGTAGAGTCAAGAAAGTTTTCATCAGTTCTTTCCATGTGATGATAAATTATTGTGGTGTATAAGAATGCAAATATGAATCTCTGTTCATGAACAAATAACAGTGAAGCTGTTACTCACTGTGATCAGTTTCATGTAGCCGTTTCATACTTCTAACATTTTTGTTCTTTTATCAGAACCGTTTTGCAGGCTGGATCTCCAATTCCTGACATTGAAATTTTACAACCAGTGAATATGCGTTGGTCTATCCAGAGAAACTTAGCAGCAGAATGGTATACACAGATTCCAGGGATGACAATTAAAGGAAACCTGAAACCAATGCAGGTAAGTGTGGGGGAAGGTAATATGGAAATCAGCACGTGCAGTTTTGTGTTTATGGTTGTGTAACTCTCACAGTGACATACATTTGGAGTGGTGATGTCTGAAAAGGGCTTAATAAATTAACTGCAAATGATGGCCTATTATTTTTCCACACTTCCCCATTTTCCCTTATTGTAATATACTTATGTACTGTGATTATAAAAAAAAACCAAAGAAGTCTTCTTTGAATACTACTAGATTGTCTTGAAAACGTAATTTATTATGCCTCTTTGGTTTTCACTGTTCATTTTTTTCATATATAAATAGCTAATGAGTTAATAACTTTGTGAGTAAAAGATTTATTATTTTATAATTTTGTGGTTCTAATTATCTTTTACATATAAGTGGTTGGTGATTTTTAGATTGCCCTCAGTGAAGAAGATTTAACCATCCTAATGAAAATTTTAATGGAAAATCTCGGGGAAGGATCTTTACAGCCAAGATCTATACAACCAGTTCCTCAAGAGGGTCCAAGAGTGAAAATGGATAAATCTCGAGATGGTTCTGATCGTGTGAGAGGTAAAAAGTAGTTTTTTTGCTAAAGTTTATGGGGGAAATTTTTTAAAATTAATTTTTGTAAAAAATTAGTAGCCTTGTTTCTGTAGTTTCCAATTTAAGTGCAATGTACTTAGTTACCAAGAAGAGAAAAAATTGTATAAATACAGGAAGAAAGATGTTAATCACATGTACTTCCATGTTAAATTGATCAAGAGAGTGTGGTATAAGAAAGTGACACTTCATTTATCTCGTGTCATTGGGAAAAATAAGGCATTTTTCCAGATAATTAGTGCTTATTATGTTAAGCATGGAACAATTTCTTGTTAATCAGGTTTGATAGAAATCTTTCTAAAGTGTATTATAGTCCTGTTCTTTAAAACAGATTGTGCAGGGTATAGTTGAACTCTTTCTTCATGGCTCAAGAACGACTTGCAAGATTTTGTTATTGATAGTGTGCTGAACTTGGAGTCAGCAAGATCTGGCTTCACCTTTCCTTTAACATAGAATAACTTTGTGTCCCAGGACAAGTCACTTATCTTCTGGGATGCTTAGGGGGCTGCACTGGGCAGCCTCTTAGATACCCTCCAGCTCTTTTGTAAAATTATAAACTTAAATACTAAATAAAAAAAAAGAAAAACACGTCATGTGCACAGCAGAATGCAGAAGAGATATCAATAACTTTCTATTTCAGGAAAGCCTATAATGTTGAAAGCTGTCTGCCTTTTTTTTGCTTCCTTCTTGGTTTTCTTTTGTGCTCTGCTCTACACTTTTTACTTTGTTCTTTTCTCCCCCTTCCTTCCTCCTCCCCAGCCTCGTGCTACAATTAAACGTGGATATGTTTATATATAGATATTGATGTATACACATAGTATGTACATGCATGCATACATAAATATATATGTTCCCTAAGAGATTCCACTCCTAATCTTTGTTTTTATGTTTGTGTGTGTCTCGTTTTTCCTGTCTTCTAACTCCTCTACTTTACTTCTACCTACTACCTTGCTCTTATATTACTTAACCTACCCCTCCTCCAGGAAGCCCTCCCTTATCCTCCCATTCCCATAAATCTAAACACCCTTTTATACATCTTTGATGTGTTGTCTTTTTTCTATCAGAATCAGAATCCTCTTTTGTACATCCCTTTGACCTCTTCTCTCACCCTCTCTTATCCTTCCCCAAATCTCCCCCTTATTCTTCCATTCCCAGTGATCCAAACTCCCTTCTGTATATCCTCCTTTTAACCTATTCCCTCACCCTCCCCTCTAAAGATCCCTCATTTACCCTCTCTACCCCTTTCTCTCCCCTTAGGAGTTTTATTTCTTATTAAATTTAGAAGACTTTTATACTCTTCTAGATATATACACATTTTTCCTCTTGAACACATTCCAGATGAAAGTAGGTTTCCAGAACTAACAGCCCCTCCTCCCATCTAATTCTTCTGTTTTGGTTCTTCTTCTTGCACCTGATTTGTATAAGATAATTACTCTTTTAGCTGTTTTTGAACAGTCTTACTTTTTGAAGTCATATCATCCCAATCTTTCTTATGAGCTGCTTAATTACTGGTAGCAATCTTAGACATAGGTTTTACATTTTACATACATAAGTAAGCAGTCTATCTTTATTGAGTCCTTTGTAATTGGTCATTGGTATGTACCTTATTTTCTCTTGGTTCTTGTATGTCAAATCTTCTATTAAGTTCAAGTTTGTTTTTTTTTGACACAGTTTAACTTTATTTTTACTCATTTAAAACAAGAATTTACAAAAAGAGAACTCAACTTCTTAACTTTTCTGTTTCCATAGGTATCTAAATACAAGATATTTCAAAGTAAAATAGATTAATACAAATAATAAAGATGTAAAGATTTGGATCATTTAGGCATAACAGCTTTTGTATAAAGTCACATTTAACTTAGTTCTTCCTTCTGTGTATGATGAGGGGTGAGAGTTGGCTGTTGGAAAGTTATGGAGGGCCTCCCTCTGTACTTTTTTTGACTGGGGTGTGGTGAAGAGGGGGAAGGAAAGAATGAGGAATTTTTTTTCCCATCCTCCTAAGTTGAAGTGGTTCTGTGCACAGGCTTTTGACCACACTGAAGGCTGGACTTCTTAGAAAAGTTTGGGTCCATGGCCCAGGTCACATAAAGAGGTTGTGGTAGAGTAGCACTGGGGAAGACAGAGCAATTTTGTCTTGACTTTTTCTGGCTCCTCTTTAACACCCTGGAGCTGGCCTTTCTAATGTGCTGATTTTCAGTGCATAGAAAGAGCTTTCCTTGGCTGTTGGGAGTATGGCCGTGGCTGAGCGATTATTTGGAGGCAGCCAGGCATGAGGCCAGCTGCCTTGGAAAATTTGGGAAGGAATTGAGAGGGACTGGTCTCTTCTACTTTTGGTGGTCTAGGAATACATTGTTATGTTGTCCAGAGTTTGGCGGGGTGAGGTTGGGAGTGGGACTCTCTGTGAGACTTAGAATCCTATCATTAAGAAATGCCTATGCCAACACTGGAAAAACAAATCCAAGACACTTTCTGTTACAAAGATCTCTGGTATAACTTGGTACTGTGATATCTGTACCAGGGAATCTAAGCTAAAAAACTGAAGCTCATGGAATGAAATCCTCAACCACAATCAAAGCGCAGTAAGTTTAGGTGATGAGGGTTATTTCCAAAGCACTGGTCTATATTCCTCCCAATTTAGGTCCTTTGGAGAAAAGTTCAAATTCTGGGAGAAAAAAATGCTCTTTATACAGATCAAAGTTTTGTTGCAAGAGAAACAAGGAGATCAATTCTTGACCTCCATGAATTTATGTTAGGTAATAAATTCAAAGCCATTTTGAGAATGTTCCACATTGTTTGTCTGAGCAAAAATAAGTGCTAGAGATGCTAACAGATTTCTTGATAAACTCTAGCCTTTGAAGGCTATGGGGGGGAGGGGGTGTTTATAAATAGTATCTTCCACAGCCAGAAGATTTCTGCTGTTTAGCTTCTTAAACATATTAAATCTGACATCTCAAATCTAACTTCAGAGCTAAAGTTTTGTTCTCAACTCTGAAAAATCACTACAACTCATATATAACAGAGAACTAGCTGGAACAGTTTCTGAAAAACTTAAAGTCTGACTCTAGGTTTGTCTATTTCCAAAATAACTTGAAAGAAGGTGCAATAACAAGCATATACACACTATTACACTATGGTAAATGTGTCAAGACTTCTGCTCTTAGGGTTAATTTTCAGAAGGAAGAATTACTGTCATTTTTGTTTATGACCAATAGACTCTTTAAAAACCACAACAAAATATCTATTGACTATAATGTTTTCCTTAGCAGTCTTCCCTACTATCTAACGACGTGCACTAAACAACCTTCTCCATTTAAAGACAGCTAAACACTTTCCTAGTCCAAAATAGAATGGCGTTCATTGATTTTAACAGTCTTGCCTGTCCTCCAGTGCCCGCCTCATCCTTTGTTAGGTTGCTGTTCGTATTTTTCCTGGGTGTTCTACTTCCTTCAGGAGAATAACTAATTCTTCTGAGACTGGAAGTTGTGTTTGTATGGACGAGTTCTGTGTTTCTTTGGGTTTTCTTCTTTCTGGTTCCGACTTGGCTCAGCTTCCTTCTTGCTTCCTTCTGCTCCTGGTCTTGTTCCTTCTGAGAGGGTAATGTGTTCTTAATTGTATTAAGCAGAAATTTTCATCCTCAAATGCTTCATCCTCAGGAGACAGAGGAAGCTGAAGTGGCTGGGTCTGGGTTCAGGCCAGGACCTTTCAGGCACAAGTGGCCCTGTTCTTCTCCAAAAAAATCATGCCCACCCCATGGGCCCCGTTGTCTTTGCTTGGGTTTCCCCTCCCTGCTTAGCTTCTTTAGAAGTTCTCCTGCTGCCTTCCTCTCCAGGTCCCAGTCCTCGTCTTTGGTGTGGCTGAGGGCAGGTTCCCTGTTTCTTAGGTGGTGGGAGTGACCCCAGGTTGTGTCCCATATCTCTGTCCTGGTGGGCTGAGCAGGAAGGAAGGAGCATTAGTTTTTTATTTTTTAAACAAAGTCCTGAAAATCTGACAAATCATTAAAAGACCATTTTTAAAATTCAGAATTATGCTTAGTTTTGCTGGGTATGATATTTTTGGCTGAAAGCCCAGTTCTTTTCCTCTAGCGTCTCCATGGCTAGGTCTTGTGTGATTCTAATTGTGGTACTACCGTATGTAAATTGTTTCTGTCTTTTTTTCTTGTGGCTCATAATATTTTGTCCTTGAGTTGAGAGTTTTGGAATTTGACTGTGACATCCTTGAGTTTTCCTTGTAGAAGCTCTTACAGATGGTAATCACTGGATTTTTTTTTCTATTTTTACTTTCTCTTGTTCTAATGCTTCAGGACAGTTTTCTTTAATTATTTCTTGTATTAATGTATCAAGATTTTTTTTTTTTGATCAGCTTTCAGGTAGTCCAATTATTCTTATGTTTTTTCTTCTTGATCTCTTCTCTAGATCAAGTTGTTTTTCTTACGAGATTCTTTACATTCTCTTCTCTGTTTTCATTCTTTATATATATTTTTAAATTTCTTGATGTCTTATACCTTTGCTGGCTTCCCCTTGCCCAATTCTGATATTCAGGGAGTCATTTTCTTCCTTTAAATTCTGGATCTCCTTTTCTAATTGGTGACATCCTTTTCATAATCTTGTTTTTCTTGGATTATTCTTATTTTTATTTTTTCCTCAAACTCATTTAATTTTTAAAGTCTTCTTAAAGTTCTTCAATGAATTCTTTTTGGGCAGGTGAATGACATTACTTTTTGGATTAGAAGAAGGTTTCTTTGCTTCAGTCTCCTCCTCTGAAGATGAACCCCGGTCTTCTCTACTCCCATAGTAATTCTCTATGCTTAGATTCTTTCTCCTTTTTTAAATAATAGTTTAATTTTTATAATCACCTCTAGTTCTGGGGCATGAAGCATGGTACCTTAGGCCTCAGACCCTCTTTAGTTCTCCCCTCTAACCTTGAACTCAAACCAAGGCCTCCAGCCTCCTGAAAGTGCCCACAGCCAGCAGAGTCCTGCTCCACTGCTTCTGCACTAACCAGGCACGTACTGGTTCCTTCTTTCCCCCAGCGCAAGTCTGGCATTCCTTGGCAGTTGAGGTTCCTTGAGTATTCCCAGCTCTGGTGATCAATTTCCCTCACTGTCCTGGGGGTAAAATTTCTGTGGCAGGATTGGAGGCAGCCCCCAACAGACCCAGCTACCCCATAGCTTGCCACTTGTTTTGTGGGTCCCCACCCTGGAGTTGTTTACTCTTCATAAAGGCAAAATCTTGTCCTGGGCTTTTTCTTCTGATATGCTGTGATTGTCTCAGTAGGATGCCCTTTCTGCCCCTGCTTTTATTCATTTTTCCTCTCTATGTTTTCCCTGAAGCTCTATTTTCTCTCTTTTGTGGAAGATGGTTTTGAGAGCTTGAAATTTTCTGACCTACTCTGCCATCTTCCCAGAATCCTCTCCCCCTCCAGCTCTTAATTTGTGATCCTATGAATACTCTTAACAGGTCTTCTTGCCTCTTCTTCCATATCCTACCTTCTAACTGGACTCTCTTCTCTTCTTTCTCTATACTCTGAGTGACTTCATCAGGCGGATGCTGCACAGGTCTTTGTCCAGCCCTAGCCCTGGTGTCTCTCCCTGAGCTTCAGCCCCACATCACCAATTGTCTGTTGATCATATCAAATTAGAAGTCCTGCAGCTGTCTCAAATTCAGCACCTCCAGAATAGAGCTCCTTATATTGTTGTTCATGTTCGTGCATAGCATTGTGTTTCCTGTTTCTGTGTCTTTTCAGTGACCTTCCTCCATGCTTCAGATGGACTCTCTCCTCAAGGTTGCCTCAGAAGTCCTCTCTTTTTCCATGCTACAGTTGGTTCAAGTACTGCTTTCTTCATTAAGCCTTTTTGTCCTCTCCCCCACAATGACTGATGCTCTCTACACGAGAATGTTTCTTATTCACTTGTATTTTTTTCTGTTTATATTTCTTTCGAATAAACTTACACAGTTTTTAGAGGTCATAGAGAACGTTTAAAGTTATTTAAGCTATTAAAGTTATATATACTGTTCTTCCCAATCAGAATGTAAGCTCTTGAGTAGGTTTCCATTCTTGGTATTTGTTTCCCCAGCATCTAGTACAGTTCATGGCACATGGTATACTCTTAATGAATCTGAAAGATCTTCATGGAAAGTAGTTCCATGGTTTTGTTTGGCAATTTGTCTGCTGTGTAACAGTTCAGTCTTCTTTATATTTCATCCCTCAGCACTGCACTTTATTACCTTGTTTTGGTCTGAATCGCCAAATTGAATTTGGTCTGTTTTGCCAAATAAAGAGAAGGCCAATTTGAGTGAATTATAGAGTTTAGGAAGGGGAGTAATACACAGTAATGTAAAAGGAGGTTAGAAAGATAGGTTAAACTCACATGCTAAAAGGTTTTAAATGCCCCCCCAAAAGTTAGAAGGGAATTGTAGAAGTAATAGGAGCTGTTGGAGTTTAGGAAGTAGGGGACTGCCATGGTCCTATTTGCACTTGGCAGAAAATCCCTTCACCAGTAGTGTGAAGGATGGACTGACTTGGGGAGAAACTTGAGCTGAGAGACCAGTTAGACCATTACAGCAATCCAGGACAGAGATGAGGAGTGAACTAAGATGGCGGATGTGTGAGTAGAGAGAAAAGGACAGATAGGAGTTTTGAGGAAGTTTTGCTATTCACAAAGTTGGGCAACTCATTGTATGTATGGTGTGAAGGAGAGTAAGTGCTAGCATTGCAGACTTGGGAGCCAGACAGAGTGGAAGTGCTTTTGACAACTATAGGGAAGTTTGGAAGAATAGTGGAAAGATAGAAAATGAGGTGATTGCAATAACCTGGGCAGATTTGAATGAATAACTGTCTTAGAGGGATACTGATGGAAGTGGTTGGGAAAGGAAATACAAAAATATTTTGGAGGTTGGATCAAGAATACTTGGTAACTATTATATATACGTTTGGTTGTGGTTTCACCTAACGGTGAGAGGATAATCTGATTTATCTCTTGAAGTCTTCAAAATCTATGTATATATATGAAAGTGCCAATATGAAATGCATACTAATAGTCCTTTCAAAATAATACCACTTTCTGCTTTCAAGTAAAGCCTACAAAAGTAGACAAAGCAGTCATTGTAATCCCCATTTTACAAATGGAGAAACTGCTTTTACAAAGATTAAAACCCTTGGTCAGGGTTAGTAGAGTAGAGAGTAGTTGAATATGTGTCCTTTATAGCAAGAGACAGATTTTGTCAATGCTACTTTGCTAAATATTAGCTTAATTTGCAAAACCCTTGGTCAGGGTTAGTAGAGTAGAGAGTAGTTGAATATGTGTCCTTTATAGCAAGAGACAGATTTTGTCAATGCTGCTTTGCTGAATATTAGCTTAATTTGCAAAAGATTGTTTTCCAACGAGTCTCTTAACATATAGAACTTTGAAAAATACTCTAGTAATAAAAAATTGTCCCTAATATTTCCTGTATCTGTAAGTTAAAAAAATTGCATTTAAAATTTTTTTTCAGAATCAGTATCGCATACCCCTGAACAAGATATGACAGCCTTGAAGCCTTCTGACAATCAAAATGTCACTCTCCAGTTTGATTTTCACTTTGAATCCCTTTCACTTGTCCTCTACAACAATGACGTAAATCAGGTATGCTGTAGTAAGTTTTCACATTGCATTGAACAAAAAGATTCCAGCATTGTAAAACCAAAGAGCAATTTCAGAAATACTATTGGTATAATGATGAATGAATAGCATTGTAATACTTAAAAGAAAAACAAACCACTAGGTTTTACAGTGTGTTTCCTTGAAAAGTCCTCATTTCTCAAATATATAGAAAACTGAGTCAAATTGTACATTTCCTAATTGATAAATGGTCAAATGATTTGATCAGGCAGTTTTCAGAAGAAGAAATAAAAGTTATCTGTAGTTATATAAAAGTGCTCTAGATCACTGTTGATCAGAGAAATGCAAATGAAAACAATTCTGAGGTAAAAGGAAAAAGATTTTGGGAGGGATGTGGAAAAACTGGGACACTAATGCATGTACTCTGGCAGATTTGCTAACTGATCCAGTCTTTTTTGAAGAGCAATTTGGAACTCTGCTCTTAGGGCTATAAAACCATACAAACCTTTTGACTCAGAAATATCACTACTTAGGTCTGTATCCCAAAGAAAAGACCCTATGTGTACAAAAATTTTTACTTACCTCTTTTTTTATTTGCAAAGAATTGGAAGTTGAGGGAGGATGTCCGTCAATTGGGAAATGGCTGAACAAGTCATGGTATATGATTGTAATGGAATATTATTGTGCTTTGAGAAATTATTAGCAAGATATTTTCAGAACAACTTGAGAAAATTTATATTAACTTATCCAAAATTAACTGAGCAGAACTAGGAGGACATTGTACACAGTAACAGCAATACTGTAAGACTATAGAAAATGAATGACATCTATTCTAATCAATGCAATGATCTAAGACAGTTCTGAAGGACATATAATGAAAAAGGCTGTCCATTTCCAGAGGAAGAACTGATGGAGCTTAAATGAAGATTGAGACATACTTTTTTAAACTTTCTCTATTTTTTTGCAACATGGTGCATGTATAATCTATAATAAAATTGCATGCCTTCTCATTGAGGAGGGAAAGAAGAGAGGGAGTCAATTTGGAACTCAAAATTTTAAAAATCAGAAATTAAAAGAAAACCTTTCTACATGTAATTGAGAAATATTTAATGGAGTAAATGAAAATCTGCTGGGAGAAAAGAAAAAAAAACACTAAGTCCATAAAGTTCTGTTTTGCTTGCCAAACTTGCAAATATGTTTTCTCCAGTTGGTGTTTATCTGTTTCCACTGATGTAGTGGCTTATAGTCTAGTAGACAGTTTCACACATAAATAGATGAGTGTTAATACTAATGCGTAAGAGTACTGCCCCAAGGTATGTGAATATGAGAATGTGATATGTGAAGCCCCAAGGTAGGCAGGGTCATTATGAACCAGGGAGTTTCGGAAGGGAATTTAATGGACAGAGAAAAGAGAGAGGAAGAACATCTTGGCATATGGAATAAATAGTGTGAGCAAAAGCACAGGGGTTAGAAAGCACATTGACCAAAAAGGAAACTGTGCTTCAGGAGGTGTGACTTCTGGTAAAGATTCAAGGTACGGTTGTTTGGTGTCATGTCGAGAGTTGTCAAGTCAATTAGATGTCCCATAGAGCTCTGTAATTCTGGGATATTATTTAATTGCCACTCAGTTTTATTATCTTTCTCTTCAAAAATGTGCCATAGGGTTCCACGCTTTCATTTCACAGTGACCATTTACGCCTTGGTGAACTCAGGCTACATCTTATGACTTCATCAGGAAAGATGTTTAAGGATGGTTCATCAAATATCTATCTTAAGCTTCATACTTGTACACTTGATGATCTCAGAGAAGGTGTTGAAAAAGCTACATCAAGGTTTGTTAATGCTATGTTTTGGATGAAATGCATATTTGAAGCTGAAAATGTAGTTGTTTTACAAAAATTTGGCTGAGCATCATATAGTCATGCTTTTCATGGCAGATTTGAAATAGTGTCCTAATACACGGTACTTTAAAATTTGAACTGGCAAAGTGGATCATTTTCTTTGAAAGGAAACTTGAATGATAAAATACATTAAAACTTTCAGAGTAGAAATAAAGATAATGTTGGAATAATTATTTGAGGGAAGGAGATACTTTGTTAAACTTGTCAGAGGATTAGAATAATGGTTTCACTAATCTAGGAACTCCTGGGCGAGGAAGCTTTTTTCTACTAGAGCAGGTTGGTACTTTTTCTATATATATGTTCTCAGAGAATTTCCTCAGTCACTGAAAGTTTAAGTGACTTGGTGTGATCACACAACAAGTTTGTGTCAGAGGTTGAAATCGAACCCAGGCCTTCCTGGCTTTAAAACTGGATGCTTCTTTTAATAAACTGTTTCTCTGAATTGTTTACAATAACCATGATCTATCTTCCTTAAAACTGTACTTCTCTTGTTTAACTTTTTTTTTTTTTGATGAATGTCCTTTATGGTCTCTACAAATAGGAATTGCATGTCATTGGAACTTCTTTCATTAATCTACAGCAACAATGAGAATTTCAAGCAAACATAACATTTCATTTTAATACTATTCTTAAGCCCAGTTCATAATGAAGAAGCAATTTTTGTTTATTTGAGGAAAAAAGTTTAAAATACCCTGTTTGACTTTGAAATTCACTGAACACATCCTATACATATATTCCTATTATATGTATAACTTTGGATTTAACCAATATTTTTGAATCAGCTTTTAACCTTCCCCCACTTCTTTCCAGAGTGGGGGACTGTTGATGCATATAATAATAGATTTTTTTTGACATGTTGATAGTTTTGTTGAACTGTGTTTCTTCCTCTTTTTTCTTTTGAAAGGGATCAGGAAAGGATGCAATGGGAAATGTAGAAAGTATGAAAAATGAAAGATATCAATAAAAACTTACTTTTTAAAAATAAGTTTAATCAGTGTTTACTATTGTTTATAATGGGGAGCTTGGTGGTGAAATGGATAGAGTCAGGAATCCTGGAGTCAGGTGTACTCATCTTCCTGAATTCAAATTTGGCCTTAGATACTTAGTAGCAGTGTGACCCTGGGCAACTCACTTTTTACCATTTCACCTTAATTTCCTCATCTGTAATATGAGTTGGAGAAGGAAATGGCAAACCATTCCAGTATCTTTGTCAAGAAAACCCCAAATGGGGTCATAAAGAATCAGACATGACTGAAAAATGACTAACCTGAATTATTTATGATGAATAATTTTTGAAATAAATAAAAGCAGGTTTTAGCATTTTTACTCTATAAGTGGTACACCATTTACATTTGTCTTCAGCCCTACTTAATGAGCTCTTTTCTTATTGATAACACATTCTTTTTGATCTAATCAATATGTGTAATGCTTCCCACCAGTGCAATTGTCCATAACAAGCATTCAGTGAATATTTGTTGAATGGAACTAAATTAAGTTTATTAGTCCTCCAGGTTGGGAAGGAAGGTGACAAAATCAAAACCTCAAAGAAGTATTGTTCCTGAACGTAAGATAATTAAAATAGTCTATAAATTAAAATAGGCATAGGTTTCACTGTGGTGATTGGCAGGACAGATGTTAGCTGATTATTAAACTAGCTTCCATTTGACTCTGTTCTGAAATGAATTTTGACAGGTTGAATGAAAGGTGGAAAAATAGCCAGAAATATGCTAAAATATTTAATCTTAATATTTTTTTCAGAATGATTGACAAGAAGAATGGTTACGATAAAAGTTCAATGATTGATATAAATTACAAGCAAGATGAAAATGGAAGTAAAATCAATGCTGTCCTTGACAAGCTGTTTGTGTGTGCCAGTGTGGAATTTCTGATGACAGTGGCAGACTTTTTTATCAAAGCTGTTCCCCAAAGTTCAGCAGCTGCAACTGAAAAAACCACACAGATTTCATTAAGACAAACTACTTCAGCAAAAATCAAACCAGAGAGAGGTTGGTAGAATTTTTTTCTATTAGAAAAAGACTTTAAAATGGGGGCATATAATTTCAAAAAGATTTACTAATTAGAATTTCCTTAATGGAACTGTATATTGGAAAGCGTTACAGGAGTGAGATTTCAGGAGATCTGTGTGGACAAGTCTTAGACCTCAGTAAACCTCAGTTTCCTCATCTGTAAAATAAGAGCATCTGGCTAGGCTATTTCAAAAGTTGTTTTGTTTTCAGTATCTACATCTATGGTTTTGGAGTTTTGTTATATCTCAAGAAAATAAAAGTCTTTGTCTTATTAAACTTTTAAAGTCACTCACCAGGTAATTGATTTTTCCAGAACTGGTTCTCTAGGCCTAGCCATTTTTTTAAATAGCCACAAAAATATTAAAGACCAGAAAACTGTCATTATCAATTTATATGTTTTTATTCCAAATTTTGTGTCTGGTAGACTTAAAAGTCCACAGAAAAGTATCCACTTAAACAAGTAGGAACTAATAACATCAGTCAAAGATTTTCTTTGTGTCCCTTTGCTTTTCTATCTTCAGGTGTTTGAACATGCCAGTAATTATGGCAGGAACTTGAAAGGAAGATTTTTCAGTACTTAATCTTTCTGTGAATAGTTGGTAACTGATAGCAACGTTGTTGTTATGAGATTCTGTCAACGTTTTTGTGTCTTAGGCATTGTTTCTTTTTATTTTTTTCCTCAGAAAGTTCTGCAAGGCAAAATATGACTTTAGAGGCAAAGATAACAGATCCAGAAGTGGTATTTGTTGCCAGTTTGGCAAAGGCTGATGCCCCGGCTTTGACAGCATCTTTTAAGTGTGACCTTTTTTTGTCATCTTCCAAACTTGAGCAGAAGATGGTGGCATCTGTAGAAGACCTTAAAGTGTTAGCCTGCCCTTTTCTCAGAGAAAAAGGAGCAAAAGATGTTACTACAGTAAGAATCACTTCTGATTGTAATTTTCATGTTAGAGAACTGCAGAAATGAATGATTAAAATTATCAGACATAGTAATTGTGTTGAGTGGAAATGGAATCTTAGTATGAATCAGTATTATTTTTTTTCAACAGTACAGACTTATGCACTAAGAACACTTTTTACAAGCACTTGGCATAATTTGTTACCTGCCATACTCTACTAAAAATTTATTTTATATCACTGTAGAAGACATGACTTTCACTAGTTATCATAGTTCCTGCTCTCATTACTTGTCATGCTTAATGTATAATTATTTGAAATGAAATTTGTAAAATTGTGATGTTAAAACCAATAACTTTTGATGTGCAGACTGATTTGTGAAAAGGAATATAGTTCTCAGCGTTGTTTAAGGAACTTGACTATTAATAAACTCTGTTTTTTACATAACAAAATAGTCTAAAAAAAATTTCATTTTATTGAGACAACAAA
This sequence comes from Potorous gilbertii, assembly GCA_028658325.1. NCBI lineage: Eukaryota > Metazoa > Chordata > Mammalia > Diprotodontia > Potoroidae > Potorous > Potorous gilbertii. The sequence continues at coordinate 575,714,713 of CM053769.1, read as the reverse complement.
TGATTGCTTTTTAACCATTGAATTGGTAGCTTAAGTAAAAAACTGTTAGATAAAGGTTATGGTATTTTTTCTAATCTGGCTACATTATTAGCTTTTGAATTCTTCTTGTGGTATAGTATAATCAGGTTTAATTAATGTCTTCAGTACGTTATTTGTGGAGTTTGCAAAGTTATAATCATAGTCCAGTGAGAGCTTTTTGTTAAATTAATAGTTTTGAATAAACTGTAAATTTTCTATTTAGTGGCTTTAATAAGTATTTGAAGTGTTAAAATTCTATCATGAAAAGAATATATGTTTGAAGGGCCAGAGTACAGGGGGTTGGTTGACACATTCTTCTGTCATTGACTAAAGATTTTGTGTAAATTAACATAATGGAAGAGTTTTAAGTCTGTACTGGTATAAAATTTAGAAGTTCAACTTATTTGCCATAAATGAGAAAAAATTTGTCCTAATGGATTTTAGCTAATATGAAAGAAAATGCTTTTTTCACTTGCTATGATATATTTACTCAATATCTTTAGTTTTTAAAAAACATTGTACTAGTATATGTACATTTAGCTATTTAGTGGTTGCATAATTACTAAAATATAAATTCCATTTCTTTTGCTTTAGGTTTTACACCCTTGCTCTTTACTTATGAAAAAATGTGAGCATGTTTCAGGAGAACAAAATATAGACGTTCTAGTTGAAGAATTTATAATTAAGGTTGGTACTGGTGAGAACTGAGACAAATTCCTTCCTTTCCCACTCACAGCTTGCTTCTCTCTCAGTTCTGCCTGCTCTCACTCTCTGCTTGTGTACTCTCTCTCTGTCTCTCTCTGTCTCTCTCTCTCCATCTCTTTCTCTCTGTTCTCGGACAAGCTCCTCCCAATTTGAGCTCCATGTGATGCAGGCTCCATGTGTTACGTCTATTAATGGGTGGGGAAGATCTTCCTGTTCTGTTAACATTACAAGTACCAAATGAGACAGTGAGGGTATGAACTGGGGTAGGGATAGACATGTAAATAACATGCCCACAGAAGAAGGAATGAGGTTTGCTTTAGCTTGAGACTTCTTTCTTGTCTTATAACAACCCTTCTCCTGTTCCTTGAAAAGCCAGTCATAAAATAATAGATGAACATTCCTATGCATGCATAGACTCCACATACAAATAAAATAATAATTATAATTACAGATGTCCATATAGACCTTTAAAAGTGGCAAAGTATGTTTCATGTAATACCTCATTTGGACATCACATCAGCCTTGTGAGATAGGCTCTCGAAGTCATTCAGTCAACAGACAAGTCAGGCATCTTCGTTGTGCCAGGCACTGTGCCAAACATTATAGTATAAATATAAATGTGGGAGAGTCCCTGCTTTAAGCAACTTCATTTTGTTAGGAGCTACAATATATTTAGAAATAAGTAAAAACAGGGTTTGTACAAAATAGAGAATAATTAGTAGGAGGTGCAGTAATACCTGGGGTACTCAGGAATCATCCCTATTTTATAGCTGAGGAAATGAAAATGTAGAGAGATTAAGTGACTTGCCCAGAGCTGGGAGTAGAAGTGGAAGTATTTCTGGTTTCCACCTTATATTTTTAAGGTGAATCTGATGCAAATATAATGAACTGAGAAGTTGCATAGAGCTCTAGTGAAGTAACACTTGCTTGTATGAAATGTAACTTTGTTTCTTTTCTTTGTAATTTCACATAAAATTTGGGGATTTAATTTTTTTGACTAAGATAAATTATTCTTCTTTATTTTGCTGTTGTCATATGGGACCACTTAAAATTTCTTTCTTGTGCTTTTTTTTAAGGTTTCACCAATAATTCTCAATACTGTCATGACAATCATGGCTGCTATGTCACGAAAGAAAAAAGATGATGATTCAAAAAGTACATCAGACAGTACTGAAAACCTCTGGGCCATCAAATCTATTGATGATTGTAATGCTTGGTTTCTTGGAGTCGACATGGCAGCAGAAGTAACGGAAACATTCAAAGATCTTGAACAACCATCGATAAAAGAGAATTTTGTTATGGTTGTAAAAGCTGTTCAAGTCACTTTTGAGTGTGGCTTGGGGCATCGAACTATACCACTATTACTGATAGAGTCTGCATTTTCAGGAACTTTTAAAAACTGGTCTTCTCTCATGACTGCTACTGCTGACATGACACTTGAGGTACTGCCAACACATTGTCAATCAATTTCTAGTGCAAATTTATTGCAATAGTAAAACCAAAATTCTACTGTAAAAGTATTATATTTTCTTTAACAGTCCTTCACATTTAAATTTATGAATCTCTAATAAATTACATTGTTTTGGGCAATTTATAGTAATGTTTATTTATTGTTTCATTTTCTAAAAGAGGTTTTTTTTTTAGAAATGAACCATTTAGAATGAGGACAGATTAGAAGTAAAGGGGCTCAAAAAACCCCCTTTAGGTATATTTATATAATTAAGTGAATAATTTTAAGTGATGTTTGATATGTACTATTAGCCAGTTGGACTTTTTTCTCCTTGTTCCAGAAACAGGATTCAGTAGTTGAGACCAAAATACTTTTCTTATTTGAAATTAAATCCTATTTTTTTCCAGGTTCACTATTATAATGAAATACATGCTGTCTGGGAACCTTTGATTGAGAGAGTAGAAGGGAACAGACAATGGAATTTAAAACTTGAAGTAAGGAATCATGACTGTATTTTTTGTGCCAGTCTTTAAAAAGTCTAAATGTGTTCATCAACTTATTTTACTGTATGAGCTATATTCAGTTACCACTTAAAAGCATTTAGGGGAAAGTTTAACACAAATCACAGATCCTTTTCTATTGCTGTGACTGTTGTCTCTGTTGCATATATATGCAGAGGTCAGGCAGTATGTTTTCAAAAGTTGTGTATTGAAATTGACTTTCAGAGGCTGAAATGTAACCCCTCTGTGATTGATTTTGTTTGTCATTAAAGGGAGGTGAATATTATATCTGCCTCTCTTTGGTATTGAATAACTATCAATAATTTTGAGGTACTTTTTAGGACTTTTAAAATTTTTTGATAATATGACTTCTGGAAACTTGTGACTAATGTGAAAATTTGTTTCATTTATTTATAACTGGTAAAATTATAGGAAAAGTAGTTGGTACATTCTTAAAAAATCATTTTGGACCTCTGAGTTACCTTTCCCTGTTGTCTTTTAGATTGCTCATTAAGACATTATTACCAATTAGTCAGGCAACACTAAGTAAATAACTGTGCTCTAGGGAGCATGTAAGAGAAGTAGTTTAGCTGACTGAAAAAATAACCTTGGTGCTTCCATGATGAATTATGACAGGTTTCCTTTTTTATTCACTGTATACAAAAGAAGGCTGATTTGTCCAACAAAATAAAATTAAAGTATTTGTAGAGTACTTGTGTCAAAGGATAACTATACTTAAGTATGCTGAAAATTCCCTGAATTTATGAGACTGCAATAGCTGTTATTTTTATTTTTCCTTACAGTTGAGGAATAACCCAGTCCAGGACAAAAGTTTGATGCCAGGAGATGATTTTATCTTTCTTCCTGAGCCACAAACTGCAATTCATATTTCTTCAAGAGATACAATGAACATCACAATATCCAAATGCTGCCTCACAGTTTTCAATAACTTATCAAAGGTATACCTATTGTTTAAAATGTAAATTATTTGAAAAGTGTGAATATATAAAAAGATTGTCATACTTTTCCCTTAGCTAAATTAGCTTTTGTTGCTGAATAGTTATAGTGTAAGAGACTGTGTATTGTATGTTGTTCCGACTTGTACTGTTACTGTTTGTGTTTTTTTTTTAATTTCAGGCATTTTCAGAGGGAACTGCATCCACTTTTGACTATTCTTTAAAAGATAGGGCTCCCTTTACAGTGAAGAATGCAATAGGGATTCCTATTAAGGTGCAGCCTAATTCTAATCTCCGAGTCATGGGCTCAACTGTAAAAGGAGATGTTTATGATGTTGACGTTGATGAGATTTTGGAACTGGAATATTCCACGTCAGAGCCCTTGCATCGAGGGAGACTCTCTGTACTGAGCCGTCAAGAAAGCTCTTTCTTCACTGTGACTTTTGGTATATTACATTTGTTTGATTTCAAAATTGTCTTCTGTTTAACTAATGTAGATGGGGGATAGCGAAACTGTAACACGAATAAGAATTTTTTGGGGGGTGTTACTTGTTCTGGGCTTTAAGATCCTTTGATCTTTAAGATCCTTTAATACTTATTTTACACCAACCTCCCCACTTTGCTTTCTTTTCCTTGAAAAAGTTCAGTGTTAGATCTCAGAAGTACTTGTGTTTGAAGACTCAAATTCTAGTAGATGTTAGAGTAAGTCATCATAACAAAGCACTGTTTGTTGGCATCACCTCAAAACAGTACCAAAATAAAACATGAAAAAAAGCAATGAGAAAGGAAAACAAAAGTTCATCCCACTCTTTATCATATAGAACATAATAACATTTTTCTCTTTTCAGAACAGGCAGTATGGGATAGAGTCCTGGACTTGTAGTCAGGAAGACTTGTATTCAAGTCCTGCCTCAGACACTTAATAAAAAATTTTTATGATTCTGGGCAAATCTGAGCCTTTGATTCTTTCTGAGCCTCTGCTTTCTCATCTGTGAAAACACAAGTAATACTGTGTTTATTTTATGGAATTATGAGGTTCAATTGTGATAAGGAATGAAAAGTGCTTTTAAAATATTAAAGCACTATAAATGTGAACTATTATTAAAATCAAATGGTTATAATTAATAGTAAAACTGTTCTTCCTTGATCTTTTTGTAAAATCAAAAGCTACAGCTAACATTTTGAGCATTATGACAATGGAAAAGATATAAGGATCATTAAATAGCCACGAATTAACTACTCTTTATCTATTTTCTGTGTCCTAGAAACATACATGATGAAGTAAGTTTCTACAGAAATTTAAGTTTTGGGGACTTAATTTTGCTCCTTTACTGAAATTATGATCAATTTTGATTTGCCTTTTTTTTGTTTTGCCATTTTACTTATGTAAATCTTAATTCTTTGTATTAGTGCCTTACGGATACACAGAAATAGCGAATATTCCTATCACACGACCTGGACGAAGATTATATAACGTGCGGAATCCCTGTGTTAATTTTTCTGACTCAGCTTTGGTACAGATTGATGCAACAGAAGGGAATAAAGTGATTACCCTTCGGTCTTCTTTGCAGGTGAGACTTAAGAGTGATTTTTGCTTATTCCAATTTGCTGGTACATTTCTTTTGTAATTATGCTGTATTTTTCTGCATGTATTTATTCTGTATATACTAATACCTATACCCATTATATCCTTTTATAGAATGTCAGATCCTTGAGATTAAGGATTGTTTCATATTTTTTATTTGTATCCCCAGCGCCTAGCATAGTACTGGGTTTACAATAAGCACTTAATAAATGCTTGTTGATTGAGTGATTAGTCTGTGCCCCTTTAGCTTGACATTTATTTCCCTTTATGGCAAACATAGTTAAAGCTTCATTAAGCCAACACTAGTTTATTTTTTAAGCATGCATTTTGAAGAATTTTTATTCTCTAGGTAGCCTGCTTTTCTATTGTTCTTTATTTAAAATATCTATTAAAATAACTGTTAATTTTGAAGGCCATTTTGAGGCCCTTTATATTTTTGAATTTAATGAGTTCTTGCTATACAGTAAAATTAAAAAATTGAGTAGTATTTTAGTGGAGTTTGGTAGACAATAGTATGAAATTTTATTTTGTTTGTATTCAGTTTTTGAGTACATTTTTCAAGAAACTAGAAGAAAGTATTGGAAAGAAATTACTCAAAAAGTTTTTGCATTTTTTGACATCTTTTGTTTTGCAGTACTTCTGTATTAAAGATAATGGCTTCTAATTTCTTACTTTGGGAAAATTAAAAAAAAATTTTTTTGACCATCTTGCCTTCTTTCCCAAACTATCCATAGTATTCATTATGTATTACCATAAGTAAGCATTTCTTTTTGAAAAGATGTAAAGTAATGACACATGATGTGGCATCTTAGAATACAATGGTACTGCTTATACTGCTTCATATTTTTGAAATCTGGGCAACAGTCCTGTGTCTTGTTCCTTTCCTCATTCTATATTGTTCATCCTCTTTTCCTCCCTTTAATAATCAGTGTCCCTCAAAACTCTTTCTTTGGCACTGTCTGTCTGTCTGTCTTTTTAAACCTTTTCTTAGTGATCTCATCTCTTCCCAGGGCTTTGTAATAATACATATCCAGCTCTGAGATCTCCTGAGCTTAAGTCCTACATCTATTTTCCAGGCATGAGCTCCATTCCTGGAATGTTTTCTCCTCTGCTCTGCCTCCTGACATCTCTGACTTCCATTAAGTCCTAATGAAAATGCCATCTTTCACTGGAAGCCTTCCCCAGTACTTCTAAATTCTAGTGCTACTCTGTTAACTATTGCCTGTTTATCCTGTCTGTGGCTTGCTCTGTGTGTATTGTTTGCATGTTGTCTTCTCCATGAGATTCTAAGTTCCTTGAGGATAAGGACTGTCTTTTACCGTTTTTGTGTCCCCAGCGTTTAGCACAGGGCCCAATGCATAATAGGGACTTAGCAAATGTTGGTGATTGATCTGTAATTGCCTACACATCTTTACCTCTGGCACTGCAAACAGCATGTCCGCACTCTTCCGTGAACACTGGCTCATCTTCCCATCCATTCTGTTTCTTTTGACAGTATTATCACCCTGGTGGCTCAGGCAATGCTCAGTGCCATGTTTCTCTCTTCTCTTCTTGGCTACTCGCAGCTCTCTCCAGTCACTTGCTAAATCCTATTAGTTTTGTTTTTGCACTCACATCATGCCATTTCTCTATGTTCCAATTGCAACCACTCTAGTTATGACTCTTAGTAAGGAGGGAAAGCCTGTAAATGTATTGGGAATAAGGAACTATTTTTCTTAAATATTAATGACCGCTTAAAAATGGAAAAATATTTGAAAGATAAGACAGACCATCCTTAAACACTGGTTTCAGAGGTATTTTGAATAGTCTAATAATTTTCACCTCCTTTATAATATTTTCAATTTTAAGAAAGAGTTCTCTTTTTCAGTAGAAGTTCTTAGAGGCAACAGTAATTAAAGGTAAGCTGAATTTGGGGGATGACCTTGCATTTAATAATATATGTCTTTTTGTTCCATAGATCAAGAACCATTTCTCTATTCCATTTACCATCTATAAATTTGTCAAGACTGCTAAGTTACTGGAACCCATTGGAACAGCCAAACCTGAAGAAGAATTCCATGTTCCATTAGATTCATATAGGTAGATTTATTTCTTAATATATAGAAATTTAAAATTTGTATTTTGAACTTCATTTATAAAGTTAATTTCTTCTGACTGGGAATGCAGCTCCAAAATTTGACTTTATGCTGACTTAGTGAATTCTAAATAAAGCTTCTTCTCCTTGAGAAATTGTTGTTATAACTTTCTTATTATTGTGCATTTTATTTCTTGGAAAAAATAATTGATGTATGTTTGGCATTTAATTTATTGTCGGGTTCTCTTTTTAAAACTTGTTTTCATTGATTGTGCATTTATTTAAGCATCTCATTTTAAATAGTTATTAATGTTTTAGAGGCTACATCTTTTGTTTCTGATTTCTTTAAAGATTTTTTTCTTATTTACTTTCCCATAGATGTCAATTGTACGTTCAGCCAGCTGGAATCTTGAAAGGTCAATTTAAAGAATCAACAACTTATATTTCTTGGAAGGAGGAACTTCATAGAAGCAATGAAGTTAGGTGCGTTCTGCAGTGCCCATCAACTGAAATCAACTTCCTACCATTGATAGTAAACACAGTTGCTGTTCCTGATGAATTAAGTTATATTTCTACTCACGGAGAAGATTGGGATCCAGCATACATTATTCATCTTTATCCATCTGTAGTTTTGAGGAATCTCCTTCCATATTCTTTAAGATATTTACTTGAGGTATGATTTTTATATATTGTTTGGCTAATATTGTTACATGGAGATGAAATCATTTTTATATATCAGTAGTATTTGAAGTCTGACATTGCTCTAAATTAATAATATGAGATAATTGTCAATCTGTCTGTTGCTTTGTTGATCTAGTACTATCTACTTATCTACATACACACATACTTATATACATAAAATAATACAACCAAATGTGTTTATTTATTGAAGACTTTTTGGGAGTTACTGCTATGGATGTTAGCGTGTTGCTGGTGCTAACTTCAGTTGACACCCCTATAGTTCTATACTTCTTCAGTTACTCATGGCCCTCCTTTCCTTGATTGTTTTCATAGCTGAATGGAAGGTAGAATGGAAGAGAATGATCTCTATCATTTGTCTGTAATGTTTGTGTACATGTATATATAGGCAGATATGCAGTGCAGTAGATAAAATACTAGGTTTGGAGTTAGGAAGGTCTGAGTTCAAATCCACCCTCAGATACTTCCTAGCTGTCTGATCTTAGGCAGATTACTTAACCTCTTTGTGCCTCGGTTCCTTCAGCTGTAAAACAAGGAAAATAACAACGCTTCTCTCCCAGGGTTGTGGTGAGGATCTAATGAAAGAGTCTTTCTAAAGCACTTAGCACGATGCCCAGGAGAGAGTAGGCAGTTATATGGATGTCAGCAGCTGTTATTATTAGTGTTTTTATATGTACATATAAACGTTTACCTATGGTTATGTATATGTATGTGTGTCTGTATATGTGTGTGTGTGTGTGTGTGTACACACACACACACACACACACACACACACACATAAAACACAATTCAGTTACAGTACTGTGGCCTTACGTTTTTTATTGCATTTTAAGTTGTAAGGTTCTGTCTCATTTGTTATCTCATTTTGTCCTCGATATAATACAGCAAAATTAATAGAATTACTATTCCAGCTCCTCTTTGACAGAAAAGCAAGCTCAGTTATTGTTAAGTAAAGTGACATACATCTAGTGTAGTTAGTGATAGAATGAGGTTTCCAGTGTAGGCGCTCTGTTTTCAGCTCTTCGTTCTTTCTGTTTTCTTATTGTTCTTGCTTTTCCCCTTTGTCAGAATAACTACAAGTCAGTAATCCTTGGTACGTAATGCTGCTGCATTTACTAGCCAGCACCGTTTTCTTTTCAGGGAACTGCAGATACTCATGAGCTGTCAGAAGGCAGTACTGCTGATGTTCTTTATTCAAGAATAAATGGAGAAATAATGGAATTAGTCCTGATGAAGTATCAGGGCAAAAACTGGAATGGACATTTTCGTATACAAGATGCACTGCCTGAATTCTTCCTTGTGTGTTTTACGTCGGACTCCACAGAAGCGATGACAGTAGACCTGTCAGTACATGTTAGGAGAATTGGCAGCCGCATGATGTTGTCTGTCTTTAGTCCCTACTGGCTCATCAATAAAACTTCTCGTGTCCTCCAGTATCGTGCAGAGGACATCCATGTGAAGCATCCGGCTGACTATAGGGACATTATTTTATTCTCTTTCAAGAAGAAGAACATCTTTAGTAAAAATAAGGTATGTTTTCATTGATGTTAGAGATTATAATAGTTACGTTCTTAGTTGTAACATAGAGACTTTGAGAATCACTTAGCCTCCCAATCATATGCTTACTTGTTGGCTCCATGCCCCAGCAGGAATTAGAGCCAGATCATGTCTCTGAGACATGTGTTATTGAGTGCCATGGTCAGAACCATTGGGCTGTGAAAAAGTCTGGTTTTTTTTTCAACATCCCACAGAGCTTTCTATGTTGAAGGTTAGAAATGCAAGATTTTTAATCCCATGTTGATTGGTGGTAGTAAATTCATCCCATGGGCTGATTACCTTTTGCCACAGGACTTGGAATATTTTGCGTGGAACTTTGTGTCACAGTGGGTTGTGAGCAAGACAGTAAAACAGATCCTTAGCCTGGGCAGAGAAACGTGACTAGTTAATGGCTTTAAAACAGGCCTCTGCAACTTAACAAGAAAGTTAGGGGTCTAGGTAGATAAGGTCACATACTAAGAAATGATCAATTAATAAATGACAATATTAATTAACAAATGGCAAATGATAAGCACAGGTTCCAGATGACACATCCATAGAATTACAAAATTTTAAAATAAGAAAGGACTTTAAAAGCCATATGACTCAAAAAGAATCCCGCTCTGTATTATACTGATAGCTCCTCCTCCTCCTGGCTTGATGACCCCTAATGAAAGGGAAATCACTTCTTCCTGAGAAGCCCATTTTAATTTTGGATGATTCTAGTTGTTACGATGTTTTTCTTCTAGTCAAGCCTCTGTATCTTCTAACATTGTTCTTAGTTAAATGAATAAAAAAAAAATATTCCTTAAGCACTAACGGTGTGCCAGGCACTGGGCTAAGCACTGTGCTTACAAACAAAAAGAAAGACAATGCCTGCTCTCAGAAAGCTATCCTATTAGATATCCCCTATGAATGGATATCTAGGGGATATGGGGAGTGGAAATCTCTGAAGTACTCTTTTGGTTTAAGAAGTCACAGGAATGATGATGAGGGAACCATAGGGCAATAATTGATTATTATTTCTAGAGCAAGAAGTGAATAAAGGGAAGGAATATTTATAGGAGAGATGAGGAGGTAGAATCCGTGCTTAGAGGGCATGACTGAGCAATGGTGAGGTGGGTGTGAGTGTCCACTGTAGATGGAAAAGTCTCATTGACTGGACCATCTCAGGCCAAGCAGAGCAGGTCTGTTCCCTTTTTCATAGGACAACCCTTCAGATACTTGAGAAGAGTTTTTATATTTCCCATGTCTTCTCTTTCCTAGTCCCTTCATTTGATCCATGTGAAAGATGATTTAAAGGCCCTTGCTGGCTAGGCATTCTTAAGTTTATCAGGTTCTCAAAATGTGACACCTCTAACTAAGTATATTCTTCCAAAAAATGAACTGACTAGGGCTGAATACAGCTCGATTGTCACCTCTCTAGTCTGTACTTCTCTTATAATGCAATCTAAGATTTCATTAACTTTTCTGGCTGCCATATCATAAAGTCGATTGATATTGAGCTTTTTTTCCCCCTAACTTCTGTCGAGTTATCATCCCATATTGTTTTATTGAATTTTTGAGCCTAGTGTTGACTAGTTATCCCTATTAAATTCAGTCCCCTTGGGTTTGGAAGTGATATTGTTAGTCAACATCTTTTTGGATCCTGATTTCAACTTCATTTCCACAAGATTTTGATTTCCAAATTTTCTCCCCATTGTTCCCCTCCCCACTACCCCTACTTGCATGCATTCTGATTAACTCTTCCTCAAGTCTGCCCTCCCTTTTATCATTCCCCCCACCCTGCCTTATCCCCTTCCCCTTTATTTTCTCTCCTAATATATTCTTCTCTCACCCTTTAATTTATTTTTAGATAGTATCACTTCATATCCAACTCACCCTGTGCCCTCTATCTATTTATCTATATATTTCTTCCAACTACCCTAATATTGAGAAAAGTCTCAAGAGTTATAAATATTATCTTTCCATGTAGGTATGTAAACAGCTCAACTTTAATAAGTCTCTTATGATTTTTCTTTCCTGTTTACCTTTTCATGCTTCTCTTGATTCTGGTATTTGAAAGTCAGATTTTCTATTTAGCTCTGGTTTTCTTACCTCTATTTCATTGAATGTTCATTTTTTTTCCCCTGAAGGACTATACTTTGTTGTGCTGGGTAGGTAATTCTTGGTTTTAATCCTATCTTCTCTGATCTCCAGAATATTATAATCCAAGCCCTTCAATCCTTTAATGTAGAAACTGCTAGATCTTGTGTTATCTTGATTGTATTTCCACAATACTCAAATTGTTTTCTTCTGGCTGCTTAGAATATTTTCTCCTTGAATTTGGAGCTCTGGAATTTGGCTACTCTATTCCTAGGAGTTTTTGTTTTAGGATCTCTTTTCAGAGGCAGTCGGTAGATTCTTTCAATTTCTATTTTAACCTCTTGTTCTAGAATATCAGGGCTGTTTTCCTTGATAGTTTCTTGAAAGGTGATGTTGAGGCTGTTTTTTGGCATGACTTTCAGGTGGTCAAAGAATTTTTAAATCATCTCTCCTTGATCTATTTTCCAGATTGATGGTTTTTCTGAAGAGATATTTCACAGTCTTCTGTTTTTTTCATTGTTTTGGTTCTGTTTTATAATTTCTTGGTTTCTCATAAAGTTTTCATTTGCTCCATTCTAATCTTTAAGAAATTATTTTCTTCAGTGAGCTTTTGGGCCTCCTTTTCCATTTGGTCAGTTCTGCTTTTTAAGGCATTCTTCTCCTTATTGGCTTTTTGATCTTTTTTGCCATTTGGGTTAGTCTGTCTTTTAAGGTGTTATTTTTTTCAGTATTTTTTTAGGTGTCTTTTAACAAGCATTTGACTTGATTTTCATGATTTTCTTGCATCACTCTCATTTCTCTTCCCAATTTCTTCTGCTTCTCTTACTTGATTTTCTTGATCCTTTTTGAGCTCCTGCATGGCCTGTGACCAATTTATATTCTTCTTGAAGGCTTTTGATGTAGGAAGTTTGACCTTGCTCTCCTCCTCTGGTTGTATACCCTGATCTTCCTTGTCACCAAAGTGAGATTCTATAATCTGAGTTCTTTTACGATGTTTACTCATCTTCCCAGCCAAACACTTTTGTTTCTAACTCTTTGTCAAGGTATGACTCTGCTTCCAGTGAGGGTGGGTATGGGTATACTGTCCTGGGCTTCAGGGATTTTATATCACCTGCTCAATCCCCCACTATCTGTGGTCCCAGAGCTCCAGAAGCAGCCAGTGCTGCTGGTGCTGCTGCTACTGCTGCTGCTGCCCCGCTGCCACCCCCCCACCCCCATCCTGGGGCTGAGGCCAGATCAGCCAGATTGAGAGTTCCTCTTTTACCCAGGTCCCACAGTTTTCTCACTGACCTTTTTGGCATTTGTGGGTTGAGTAGTCTGGAAACTGTCACAGCTGCCAATGATTCAGTGACCTGAGGCCTGCTCCGGACTCTCTATGCCAATACAGCCTATGCCAGACTGCACTTTGTTCCCTGCCCAGTGTGATAGACTCTCTTGTCAACTTTCCAGGTTGCCTTGGGCTGGAGATTTGTTTCACTCTGTCATTTTGTGGGTTCTGTAGGTCTCAAATTTGTTTAGAGTCATTTTTTACAGGTATTTGGAGGGCTTTGGTGGAGAGCTCAGAGAAGTCCCTGCTTTAACTCTGCCATCTTGACTCTATGAACTCCCCCCATTTTTAATCTTTCCCCTCTTCATTTTACCTACTCTGCTGTAGATTCTTCTCTTTCTGAGGTCACAGAGGTCTTATTGTTAGTCCTTGATTTGGCCTTGGCATATCCCTCAGTGTTCTCTATCTCCCTCTTTCCTCTCCCACTTTAATGTACCCTTCTGTGTTGTAATGTAGTCCCACAACAGATGTAAGCAGGATGTCCCCAGGTTCTGTCCATAATGCGTCTTGTCCACCTTTTCACTATTACTTCTACCAAATTTCCACCTTCATCCCTGCCTCCTTCTGAACTTTTAGGAAGAAGTCTCTTACTGGTCTTTCTGTTGTCACTCTTTTGATTATGTCTGACATTTATTCAGTCCTGTAGTTCTGTTGATTGGTGTGTCCAGGAAGCAAATAATTTCTTCTGTTCTGTTGTTATTTCTAAAATGTTTTTCAAGCTCTTCTTTGTTACTGAATGCCCATCTTTTATCCTGTATGATTAAGCTTAGATTTGCAGTATAGCTTACCCTGGGCTGCATCCTGAGTTCTAATTCTTTTCAGAACACATTCTATTCCCTGTTTCCTTTTCTAACAAATTAGGATTAGTCTTGCATTATTTGAATGTCCCTTACTTTTTATTTGACAGTCTTTCTCTTGATGGCTTGGAGAACTTATTGCTTCTGAATTGAATTGTTAAATTTAACCATTATGTGTCTTGGGATTTTCAGCCTTGAAATTTTTGTTTTTTTCCTGGAGGCCATCTATGAATTCTTTCAACTGGGATTTCATTTCCTATCTTTAGAAGTTCTAGACAGTTCTTTTCTTTTATATCCTTCATTATGGTTTTCAGGTTTATTTTCTTTTAATATTTTTGGGTTTATCTTTTCTTCTAGGTTGCCTTTTATTTCTTGGTATTTGCATTCCCAATCTGTTGTTCTTTCTTTTGTTTGTTTGGTGAGGCTTGCCTTGGAGATTTAACTTTTTCTATTCTTTTCATTGTTTTTGCTGTGAAGGACATAAATTTTGCTCTCCTAATTCTCATTTCTCTTTTAAACCACGAATTCCATAGAGTCCTCTGTCTCATCAAATGTTGAATCATTTCCCTACATTTTGTACTTTTCATAAAGGCCTGAATTCATTTACTACATCTGAAAGCTATATTTACTTGTGTTGTTACTGTTTTTCTTAGTGACTGACCTATTTTCAAGGTCTTTGAGATTTCTTTTTACAGAAATCTTTGGTAATTTCAGTTTCTTTTCCCCCTCCCCCCCATCCTTACCCCTCCCTTATTTTCCTTATCACTCACTTCCTGACTCTTCCCCCTCTGATTGTTCTTTCTTTGGCAACTTCCTCTCAGATTCCTTCCACACTGGGCAATTCACAGTTCACCAACCTTGGTCTCTATTTCACCTGACTCTGGGTGTGCTTCCATGGCCCTTAATTTTTGCAAAACCCTTTATATGTTTTGACTATCCTCATGTCAGCCTTGTAAATTGGTTTTGTGTGTAGGTATTATTTATAGATGAGGAAAATGAAGGTTAGAAGTTTTCTGTTATTTGTCCAAATTAGAGAATTTTCTGGAGCTTAATTGTATTGGATTGTGTTATCTATTTTTTTTTTTTGGCATAGGTCCACAGATTCACAGTACTCTGGGGTAACAAGGAGAAATGCTTAACAATATTTCAACAACTAAAATTGATGCAGTGTCAACTGTTTTTAAATAATATGATATATATTCTCTGGTGCAGGTTCAATTAAGAATTTCAACTAGTGCTTGGTCCAGCAGTTTCTCATTGGACACAGTAGGAAGTTATGGTTGTGTAAAATGTCCTGCCAATAATATGGAATATCTGGTAAGATGCTGCTTGCTTACTAATCTTATCTCATGTTCATATTTACCACAGTGATAGTAATCCAAGCTGTCCCTCATAGTATTTTCTAATCTTGATATCCAGAGAATCAGAAATCTGCTATTTTATGTGAATTAACCTAATTTCTGGACATATCTTTAAATTTAAGTTATTGGCTTCCCCAGTCAGTTTTCAGGATATTATGATTGAACTGCTCAAGTTCTTTTACCCTTTAAAATGATGTTTTGTAAAGTCTGAATTTCCTCAAATTTTTTGCTGTAGTGTTAAGGGGCTAAAAGAGAAAACACCATCTTTACTTTAAATTTATTTCCAGAGTTGGCTGTATAGATAAAATATGTCAGTTGAAGCTAACAACTGTTTTGATATTATATTGAAATTTCATAATTTAAAATGATAATACTATATTGTCACATGTCATGGATTTTATAAATAGTTGAACAGTTCTCTGGTATTTGAAAATTAATGGAATAATTGAAAAATTCAATAAAATTATTTTCATCTGTGTATATACTCATTTACTCCTGATGCATTAATGAAATTAAAAGTGCTTTTTGAATTGATTGCTAGTGGTGTTAAAGAGAAAGGACAATATTTTGGATCTTCTTGAATGGTTATTAATTGTAGAAAAATGCTTAATCTTTAAAAACTGCAGCATTAAAATAGTAGGTCATAAACATTTTAAAAAGTCTTAATTTGAGTTCTAAAGATGTCTTTTTTTGTTGTTCATGTTTGGCTAAAATAGGTCGGTGAAGTACAGTACTAATCTATTTTCCTTCCCTAGGTTGGAGTTAGCATCAAAATGAGCAGTTTTAACCTCACGAGGATAGTTACTCTCACTCCTTTCTTTACCATTGCCAATAAGTCTTCAATGGAATTAGAAGTTGGAGAAATTGCACTTGATGGCTCATTACCGACAAATAAATGGAACTATATTGCCTCTTCTGAGGTAAAATATTTCATTAATATCATTACAAAATATTTTCTAATAAATAGTGGTGTGTATGTAAGAAATGCCTTTCTCTTTGGCCTTCAGAGAGCCACAATGACACACTCTTAACAGATTTCTCTATAAAGTCCATTAGCTTGGACAAGCTTTTTTGCCTTTTATATTATTACTGTGTATATTCAAAGATGAGTCATGTGGATTACATTCACTCACAACACAATTTAACTGGATATTTAAAGAACAAGTATAGAACATTTTCTGTGCTCAGTAGACAAAGGTTGTGTCTGCACATTAATTAATTCACATTAAGGAAATGAGATTTACACCCATGAAACACCTCACCAATACAGAACTATATAAGAAATATTAAGATGTGAGGTATAAATTATCAAAGCATTCTAGAACCTCTTATTTTACAGAGAAGGATACTGAAAGTCAGAGAATTAAAGAGACTCACCAAGAATAAGAAAGTATAGGGGAATTCAAAGAAGAAAAAAAAAAATTACTCTGGGCTGGAATGACCAGAGGAAGGGAGACCTTGAATTGAACCTAGAAAGAAGAGAGGAGGATTTAGAGATAAAAGAACCAGTTTGTGTTGTTTTAATATTAGAAAAGATAATAAAGCCAAGAATTAGCCTAGGACTTGGTATTTCAGGAAAAATAAGTGGACCTTTAGAAACAGATTTGTATATATCCAATATAATTTACTTCAGCTTAAGTTAAAACAAACATAGCTCTAAAATTGTTTTTTAATTTTTAAATTAAATTTTTATTTTTGGTTCCAAATTCTCTACCTCCTGTATTTGTATATTTTGTACAAATGTACATTTATTCATTTGTACTCTCTCTTCCACCCTCTGAGAAGGCAAGAAATACACTCCTCATTATACATGTGAAGCTATGCAAACATTTTTCACATTAACCATGTTCAGGAAAAAAAAGCAGGAAGCAGAAGAGAAAAAATGTTCTTTGATCTGTACTTCTGAGTTCATCATTTCTCTGTCTAAAAGTGGAATTGTGGGTCCTTGCATTGATCAGAGTTGCTAAGCCTTTCCCAATTGATTGTCTCTATTATCTTGTTCTTACTGTGTGCATTGTTCTCCTGGTTCTCTCACTTCATTTTGTGTCCGTTATATAAGTCTTCCCAGGTTTCTCTGAGAGTGTCCCCCTCCTCATTTCTTAAAGCATAGTAGTATTCCATCAGTTTCATGTCCTATAGCTTGTTCAGTCATTCTGCAATTGATAGCATCCCCTGTTTCCAGTTCTTTGCCCACAAAAAGAATCTGTTATAAATATTTATGTATATAGAGGTCTTTCTCCTTTTTATCTCTTATCTCTTTGGAGTATAGACATAGCAGTGGTGTGATTCCTGAGTGAAAGAATACCCACATGATCAAAGGGTTCCAAAGTGCTTTAACTTATTTTTAAAACAAGTATTTTCCACAAGTTAAAAACCAAATAGACATTCCTTATCCATTTACATTTTTCTGTATGGATAGTTTGGCTACTTTCTCTTCATAGACCTGGAAAATGAAGAGCATGTTCATATACAAATAAAATCAGATTTAAATAATTGGAGAACTATTAATTATTCATGAGTAGGCAGGGCTAATATAATAAAAATGACAATTTTACCTAAACTAATTTATATATTGAATGCCATCCCAATTAAATTACCAAAAATTTATTTTACTGAAGTAGGGAAAACAATAACAATTCATTTGGAAGAACAAAAAGTCAAGAATGTCAAAGGAACTAATGAAAAATGTAAATGAATGAAGTTTAACAGCACCAGATCTAAAACGTTTATATTGTAGTGATTATCGAAACTATGTGGTGCTAATTATGAAATAGAAAGGTAGATCAGTGGGCATACAATTTACATGAGCAAATAAATAGAATAACATTATATTTGACAAGTGTAAAGATTTAAGATTTTGGGATAAGAATTCTTATTCGGTAAAAATCTCTGGGGAAAATGGAAAACAGTAAGGCAGAAACGGGACAAAGACCAGTATGTTACACCATTTACCAAGATAAGGGCTAAATGGATACATGACTTAGATATAAAGAGAAATATTGCAAGAAAATTAAAAGAACGTGGAACGTATTACTTATCAGACTTATGGCTAGACAAGCAATTTATGAATAAACAAGAGATAGAGAGCAAGGTTACATGTAAAATGGATAATTTAAATTACATCAAATTAAAAGGGTTTGTATAAATAAAACAAATATAGCTAAGATTAGAAGGAAAGCAGAAAATTGGGAAAAAATTTTATAGACAGTTCTCAGATAAAGGTCTCACATCTCAAATATGGTAAACAGTTGTATCAAATCTATAAGAATGTGAGTCATTCTCCAATCGATAAAGGTCGAAGGACATGAATAGGCAGTTTTCTAATGAAGAAATCCAAATTGTTTGTAGTCATATAAAGAAATACTGCAGACAGCTAGATTACTGATTAGAGAAATGCAGATTAAAACAACTTTGAGATACTATTGTACACCCACCAGATTGGATAGAACGACTGAAGGGGAGGTGACGGGTGTTGTAGAGGATGAGGAAGGATTGGGACGGTGATTCACTGCTAGCGGAATTGTGAACTGATCCAACCCCATTTTGGAGAGCAATCTGGAACTTTGCTCAAAGAGCTATTAAACTGCCTATGCCCTTTGGCCGTGCAATTCCACCACTAGATCTCTTTCTTAAGATGATTAGGGAACAACAAAAATAACCTATATGATCTAAAATGTTTCTAGAAGCTCTCTTTGTGGTGGCAAAGAACTGAAAGTTACAGGGATGCCCATCAACTGAGGAATGGCTGAATAAGTTGTGATACATGATTCTGATGGAATAAGTACTACGGTGCTATAAGAAGTCTTAGGAAAATGTGAACAGACTTGCATGGAATCATAGAGAGTGAAATGAGCAGAACCAAGAGAATACTGTATACAGTAACAGTGATATTGTTTTAAGAACAATTCTGAGTGATTCAGTCATTTTGGCAATTATCAATACCAAAATTAACTGTAAAAGTCATGTAATAAAAAGCTACCTGCATCCAGAGAAAGAACTGATAAGTAGAAGTATGTGTAGAATAAATTTATATATATATCTATTTTTGACTAATGGTAGCTATCTGTAGGGTGTGACGGGGCAGGGGATGGAGGTAAGCAAAAAAAGAAATTTACATGAATCTTGATTATATATTTAAAATTAATAGTAAGATATGTACAACACATTTGCAGTTTCATGTTTCATCTTTTTTACTATGCCATATTATGGAAATACTTGTTTTTATTCCATAAATTAAAAATAAATGAATAAAAAAATATGTTTTTGGAGAAAGATAATGAGTTTTATTAGGGATATGTTTAGTTTGTGACGCCTCTGGGACATACAGTTAGTTTGTGAGATGTCCAATAGGCATTTGGTGATGTGAGGCTGGAACTCCAGAGAGACACTGTGGCAGGATATAAAGATCTAGGAATTATCAGCAGTAAGATGATGAGATCACTCGGTGACATTGCATAAAAAAGAAAAGAGGGTCAGTGACAGTATGTTAGGGACATCCAAATTTAGTGGGCATGGCATGGATGAAGATTTAGCAAAAGATGCTGACAAGAAGTAGACAGGTAGGAGAAATAGGAGTGTCTGTGGAAGAGAAAGCCTAGGAAAAGAACAGGATTAATAGTGTCAGATACTTAAGAGAGCTCAAAATAGATGAGAGTTAAAATAAGGACATTACATTCTTAATTAAAATATGATTGATAACTTTGGAGAAAGAATTTTCTTTTTTTCCTCCACTTAGTGGTATTTTATTTTTTGTAATAACTGCTAAGATAGTTTTCAACCTTCACTTTTATAGAATTTTGAGTTCCTAATTGTTTTCTCCCTTCCTCTCTTCCCAATTCCCTCTCCAAGATGGCAGGCCATCTGATATAGATTATATGTGTATAATCATATTAAACGTATTTCCACATTAGTTATGTTGTGAAAGAAGACTCAGAATAAAAAGGAAAAACCATGAGAAAGCAGAAAAAAAAGTGAAAATAGTATGCTTTGATCTGCACAGACTCCATAGTTCTTTCTTTGGATGTAGATAACATCTTCCATCCTGAGCCTTTTGAGATTGTCTTAGATCATTGATTGTATTGCTGAGAAGAGCTAAGTCTGTCAAAGTTGATCGTTGCTCAGCATTGCTATTAGTCGAGAGAGAATTTCCATTTAAACCATGAGGTTGGAAGCCAGATTTTAAAGGGTTTAGAGAAGAAAGTGAGAGGAGAAATAAAAGAACCAAATGTAGACAGCTTTCTTTAGGTGTTCAAAAAATGGAGGAGAGATCTCAAATGAGAGTTAGTAGGGTGGTTCTTGCTTCAATCAAATGAAGACTTTTTTAAGGATATGTAGACACATAGGTGTATTTGCATGCAGTGGGGAAGGAGTTAGTAGATAAAAAGATATTACTGATAATAAGAGGGCAATCTGTTGAAGATAAAAATCAGAATATGTACAGAGAGATTGGTCGTGGCAAGGAGATACTATAAATCAATCTTAGAACTTGAGGTACTATCTGGTATAATGTAAGAATTATTCTTTACATTATCCCCCTAAAAGTAGTTATCATGCCTTTTCCTTAGAGCAGAGGTTCTTCACCTTTTTTGTGTGTCATGGGCCCCTTTGGGAATCTGGTAAAAATTATGGACTAGTCTCAGAATCACGTTTCTAAATGAATAAAATAAAAACATAGAGTTGTATAAAAGTATGAAGGAAATAGATTATATTAAAATATAATTATCAACATATTTTTTTTTGTTGGGGGGGTGGTGTGGAATCTTTTTTTTTAATATAAATTTATTTTCTTAACTTTTTACATTTATTTTCACAAGATTTTGGGTTCCAAAATTTTCTCCCCATTTATCCCCTCCCCCACCCCAGTACACTGAGCATTCTAATTTCCCCTATGACCAATCTGCCCTCTCTTCTATCATCCCTCCCTTC
>CM053769.1:575615630-575693195 GCA_028658325.1 Potorous gilbertii | reverse complement strand
CATGGCCTGTGCCCATTGGATATCTATTTCAGATGTTTGGGATGCAGAGGCCTTGACTCCTATGTCTTTACCTGATGGTAAGCTTTGGTCTTCTTTGTCAGAGAGGAATGTGGAATCATCTGTTCCCCAAGAAAATAACCTTCTATGGTCTTATTTCTTTTCCCTTTTCTGGGCATTTTCCCAGTCAGTTACTTGACTTCTGAGAGTCCTCTCCACCCCCACCTAGGTCCGCCCAGCTAATGCTTGGGGTCTGAGATTCAAATGCTGCTTCCCAGCCTCAGGGCTTTTGGTGGCAGGCCTGGCTGCTATTCAATGGGAGCTTAAGTTCTAGTGCTCAGGTGGGAGCAGGGCTGCCTCCCATGCTCAGTTCCCTCAGGACTTTTATGCATTACCTTCTGTAATGGAGCTCCTCCCAGCTCTGGGAGCCTCTGGCCACTCGCTGCCTCTGGTGCTGCCTCCCGAGGGAGCCCGAGTTATGGAGACAGCCCCCTCCCCTCTCAGCCCATCTAGACATGTCTCTCACTGACCTGTGTGTCTGTGGTTGGAGGGACCTTCGTGGCCGCAGGAAATTCTGTTCCTGAAGCCTGCTTGGATCTGCTCGCTCCTCTCAGTGCCTCACGGCAAGGGCAGGGCAGGGCTCTGCTCCCGTCTGGTGCGTGATGGACCTTTGGGATCAGTTTTTCAGGGCTCTCTGGAATGGAAATCTCCTTCACTGTGTGTCTGCATGGCTTCCACTGTTCCAGAATTTGTTGGGACTTCTTTTTAGAGGAAATCCATGGGCTGTGGGTTTGGAGCTAGCATATGTGAGTCTTTCCACTCAGCCATCTTGGCTCCACCCCCTCAACATATTTTTAAATAATTATGGATCCCAGGTTAGGAGTCCTTAGGTTAAAGATTTATTTATAATGGAGTCAAATCCATTATCTTCTGAGATAACCAATTTTAGTTTGTGACAGTTGTAATTGTTGGAACATTTTTCTAAATCCAGAATCTTAGGAAACTAAACAGCTTCTTTAAGACTAAAATATTGGAAACAAAGCCAAGGCAACCAAGATTAGAAGGAAAGCAGAAAGCTGGAATATAATTTTTATGAATAGTGTCTCTGATAAAGCCCTCATTTCTGAAATATATAGAGAACTGAGTTGAATTTATAAAAATACAGATTATTCCTCAGTTCATAAATGGTCAAAGAATATGAATGGGCAATTTTCAGAGGAAAGAATTAAAGCTATCTATACTCCTAAAAATGCTCTAAATCACTTGATCAGAGAAATGCAAATCAAAACAACTCAGTACCACATCACATCTTTCAGATGGGCTAATATCGAAAAATGGGAAAATGATAAATGTTGGAGAAGATGTGGGGAAATTGGAACACTAATGCATTGCTGATGCAGTTGTGAACTGATCTCACCATTCTGGAGAGCAGTTTGGAACTGTGCCCAGAGGGCTGTAAAACTATGCATACCTGACCTAGCAACACTACTTCTAGGTCTAAGAAAGCATAAAAATAGGAAAAACACCCACATGTACAAAAATATTTAGAGCCGCTCTTTTTGTGGTGGCAAAGAATTGGAAGTTGAGGGCATGTCCATCAGTTGGGGAAAGATTGAACAAGCTGTGGCATATGAATATAATGGAAAACTATTGTACTATAAGAAATGATGAACAGAAAGACTTCAGAAGACTTCTTCTGGAAAGACTTATATGAACTGATGCTGAGTGAAAGAGCAGAACCAGAACATTGCATGCTGCAGCATGCAACAGTGAACGATGACTAACTTTGATAGACTCAGCTCTTCTCAGCAGTGCATGGACCTGAGACAACTCCATAAGACTCACAAAGGAAAATGCCGTCCACATCCAGAGAAAGAGCTTTGAAGTCTCAGTGGAAGCTCTTCTGTACTTTTCTTTTTTTGTTTTGTTTTGTTTCTTCTATCTCTTGGCTCCTCCTATTTTCATTCTTCCTTACGTCATGACTGTATCAGATTGCATGACGTCTTGGGGAGGGGCAGTAAAGAGAGGAGGAGAAAATTTGAAACTCAAAAGTTCATGGAAGTGAATGTTGAAAACTAAAAATTAATCATTAAAAAAAAGACTGAAATGTTGGGTGAACAGATTAATAGCCACCTTTTCTATTTTCAGTGTCTTCCATTTTGGCCTGAAAATTTGTCAGGCAAACTCTGTGTGCGTGTGGTGGGCTGCGATGGTTCTTCCAAGCCATTCTTTTATAATCGACAAGACAATGGCACTTTATTGAGCTTAGAAGAACTGGTAAGTTTTGACTATTTTGTCAGACTGTCTTCATTTTAAAAATTATTTTAAGATAATCCAGTGTGCTACTTTTAAAAATTTGCTGGTATTCAGTTTAAGAAAATCTCGTGGATTGTGTTGTATAAATTAGAATCTGACAAATATTTGAGAAAAGGAAATTTTTCTTTCTAAGCAAATGATAAAAGTTTTTCCTTGAAAACTTTTTTTTCAATTTAAATATTAATTTTAAACATTTCTCATACTTTTCTTTCCCATAATAGAATGGAGGTATCTTGGTAGATGTAAACATTGCTGAACATTCCACTGTGATAACCTTCTCTGATTATCATGAAGGATCAGCACCTGCCTTAATTATTAACCATACACCATGGGATATTCTTCAGTATAAACAGAGGTATGTAAAGAGTTAATAAGAAATACAAATTTCTTATAGAAGTATCTTTATTTCCTTTTTACAAATTAATGCCTGTTCATTCAAACATATCTCTTCCTTTTCTTTAATTATCTGTTAAGTAAATTTAGTGAGAATATTATATTCCTTGTAATATCTGAGATAAACTTGCACGATACCACTTAATGATATAATAGGAATTATTAAAAAGTCTTGAAATAGAATTAATAGTATACATTTTACATTTTTCTCCATTTTCATTTTATCATTTTTCTTTTCTCTCTATGCTGCCATTTGTACTTTAGTGGATTACAGGAAGAAATGGTCTTACTACCAAAACAAGTGCGTCTCTTTGCTTGGGCAGATCCTACTGGTATCAAAAAACTAACATGGACATATGCAGAAAATGTGGGAGAACATGACCTGTTGAAGGTATAGCTTAAAAAGAAATGTATGTTATTAAATATGACCATTTTTGGATGTGACGAAATTAGTCAGGGTGACTACACAAAGGCCTTTCTTGCCATATAATATTATGTGAATGATTTTGGTTTATATGAAGGATATTTCTGTTTGGATTAAAGATTTCAGATTATCTATGCACAAGCATTTCACTATATAGCAAGGTAACTATGTATTTGAAATTGAAGATAAAAAATGATAGTTTAGCCCTTTAGCTTTGTGTCTGTAGATTAAGAGAAATTTGAGGTTGGCGTGTCACGTTAAAGATGGTTTTAAGACTAAATGAAAAGAAAATTTGGTTAAATAGAGAGGTGTGTTATGTAAGCATATTCCTCAGCCCCCATCCTTTCCTTTCCATGAAAGATAATTTTTTCTTAAAAGGTATTGAAACTGCCTTCAAAATTTAATTGACTAAGACTCAAGTTGTTGACCGACACAGTGGTTAACACCAACATAGGAGAGCATTTTCTGAGTTGAAGCAAGACTGTATCCTGGGTTAATATCTCTTTTTGTGCTCTGAATGCCTTTCCATTGCAATGGCTAAGCAAACTTCCTTTTGTTAATTTTTGGTCAGACTACTTGTGTCTTGTTTCATTTTTGGTTTCAGACCTATATACCAAGAGTGCTGACCTGAGTCAGACCTTGCTCACACACAGCCAGGTTCTGTTTGGCTCGAGGTTCATGTGGTCAAAACAGCTTAGGTTTGGTACCTTAAAGGACATCTAGTCCGATGCTCTTGTTTTACAGAGGAGAAAACGAAGGCCTAAGGAGGTTAAGTGACTTCGCTGAGTTTATGGAGGTAGTAAGTAGCTGAGGATTTGCACTCAGGCTCTCTGTCCTTCAAATCCAGCACTATTGAAACTATACCATGTTGTTTCCTTGGTAGGGTTTATTTTTTTGGGGGGAGGAATTCTTTAATAGTCAAAACTATATACATCTCTGATAGTTTGCATTTGACACCTCCATAATAATAAATCAGAAGTTTTTCATAGATTTGTCAAGTTAAAAAGAACCTTAAAAGTTAAGTCATTGTTCAACCGTCCAGATAATAGACATCTCATTTACAAAATCCCTGAAAATTTGTCATCCAATGTATGCTTAAATGTTTCCAGTAATGAGAATGAGCATTTCTGTTTTGCTAGGTAGCCCATTCCTTTGCTGGACATCTGTTGCTGAAGTATTTTTTTCCCCTCATATCCTGACCTGTGGAGCAATAGTTAATTTCTGCCACTCATAGCAACTCTTCAGATAGTTGAAGACAGATATTATGTCTCTTCCCAGGATTTCTTTTCTTCTTATAGCCAAGAAGCCTAAAGATGATAAAGCATTGGACCTGGAGTCCTGAGGACCCAGATTGAAATCTAGCCTTAGAAACATTCTAGCTTTCTGAACCTGGTCAAGTTACTTAGCCTCTGCCTCAGTTTCCTTAACTATAAAATGGGAATAATGACAGGATCTTTTCCCCAGGATTGTTATGTGAGGATCAAATGAAGTTGTATTTATAAAGCCCTCAGCACAACACCTGACACGTAGTGGGCACTTAATACGTGCTTATTTCCTTCCCCTCTGGCTAAAACATCCCAATTCTTTCAACATGTCTACCTTCTTATGATTCAGCTCCCTTACCATCCTGATTTCCCTCTTCTGCCATTTACTCTGGTTTGGTAGGGTAGTTCTTAAACAGAATTAAATACAATATTTGATATGTGGTCTCATGTGTGTCTTAATTTCTTTGTTATAGTACTAAACAAATAAAGTACTATCTTCTAAACTTTGTTTTGAAACTTACACAAAAACTAAAATAAAATTCTGGGTATAGCAGCAAAATGGTTTTTAAATAAGTTATTAAGTCAAGCTTACCATCAAAGACTATTTACATGGCAGTATGCTTAAAAGAAATATGGTTGTTTTGATTGATTGCACTGTCATATAAATGAACCATAATAGATTAGAATGAAGTTATTTTTGAAATCGTTTCTTACATCAATTTCTCAACAGATAGCCATTACCTTAGGTCTATAAATACCCCAGTAAGAAGAGGGTACAAAATCCTTTGTCATGGGTGATGTTGTGAGCTGGTCCACATCTATTATTGCTTCTCATTTTATGCGTTTTTAACCACTAAGTACCTAGGTGACTTTAAGCTTCCTCCTCTGTGAAGAGGAGACAATATTGTTTTTCTCCTTGGTTCATTTGGTTTTTTTGAGACTAAAAAAGAGTTGATGAACCTGAAAGTGCTTTGATAAGTAAAGCAGTACATACCTATAAAGTGGTATTTTATAGGAAGTCTACTAGTATAATTTTAAAAACAGGGTAACTTTGCTTAATTTCTTGCACTATTGATAATGGAAACTTTACATAGTCAAACTTCCTTTCTCCTTTTAAAATGAGTAGAAGTATGATACACTGGAAAGAGGACGGTACTTGTGGTCCGGAGAGACTTCAGTTCTTAATTAACTAGTTATGTGAAAGTCAAGTTTCCTACCTCCTTAGCCCTTGTTTGCTAATCTTGAAGATGTGGAGAATAGTGTCTGCTGCCCTGGATGGTCGTGATGAGCTAATAAAGTGATGCACATCCAATTGCTTGGCAAAGATTAAAGTGATATGCTAAAGCCAGTCATTGTTATTCCTCAGTTACTTTAGTCATTGTATATTAAATGCCTCTGTTTTTTCAGTGAATTCTTTTCTGTTCTCTTAGGATGAATGTGGACAATTTCCATACGATGCAAATATCCAGATACACTGGGTCTCATTTCTGGATGGACGCCAAAGAGTGCTGCTTTTTACCGATGACGTTGCATTGGTTTCCAAAGCACGTCAAGCCGAAGAAATGGAGCAGGCTGATCAAGAAATAAATGTGTCACTTCATAGTCTTGGACTTTCACTAGTTAACAATGAAAATAAGCAGGAAATCTCCTATATTGGGATAACCAGGTATGGAAGGAAGAAAAGCCATTAAAAGTTGTTGAGTTGCAAATATGTTACATAATCTGACTAATGGTATGTTTAAAGACACTTCTTTTCTGAATTTTAAACCCTTTAACCTATAATCCTTGGGAGATTTATAAGAGGGAAGATGTCAGTTACTTCTTTTAGATCTCTAAGTCAATAGCTGCACATAGAAAATAAGGGTTGCGACATAGGGACTAAATTTGAGATTTCCTGGCATTGAGAACTTCTGGATGAAGAGACTCCTGGTACCAATGCAACATACCACAAATTAAATAAAGATTTTGCTTTTAATGCTCCTTTTCTTCCCCTGCACTCAGTACTTTTGTAGAAAGGCAGTCTGAAATGACTGCCAATAGAAATTCTTTTGGTCTTGTATAATAAAATATGCAGGATGGAAAGGCAATATTTTTAAAATTGATTTTCATATTTTGCATGTAACCAACTTTCCTTATTATTGTTAAGGAAAAATAAAATTAACCATTAGTTCAGTAGTTTTTTTTCCCCCATTATGTCATTTAAATCCTGTCTTCATTGAATGGTGTTCCCTAAGTATTTTTAGAGCCTTGTTTGCTCTACAAGTAACTTAAATATCTACCAGTTATATAAATTAAAACTTATTTTTTCCTTATGTGTTTTTATATATGCAATCAATGTCCTCTATTAAATATTTATCAAATGTTTTAGTGCAGATGTTCTTAAGCTGCAATATGAATTTTTTTGATATTTTGATAACTATATTTCAATATAACTAGTTTCTCTAAAATACCCTATACATATTTGAAAATATTCTTCTAAGAATGGTCTCTAGGCTTTGTAAGACTGCTGTAACACATTAAAAAGTCTGAGTACTCCTGTTTTAGAGGAATTCCTTTTAAAAATATTGTTAATTGTATTAAAACATGCTTTATCTTCATATTTATTGAAATCTCTTAAACCCATATCTTATTTAGAATAAATTTCTATCACAGTATTCTACAGATGAATAAAAATTTTCTGTAAATGTTTTCAGCACATTTAGATATGTATATTATTGAAATACATTTTATTATTGAATTCTTGTAGCTCTGATGTTGTGTGGGAGATGAAACCAAAACAGAAGTGGAAACCTTTTAGCCAGAAGCAAATAATTATTTTGGAACAAGCCTATCAGAAGTATCTTCGGTCAAATGAGCACAAATGGATTAAACTAGATGGCAATCTTGAGGTATAGTTAATTTTATTTTGTGATAGTAATTTCAAACAAAATGTATGTGTATACATATTTTAATCATTTTCCATAGAGTTGATAAAAATCAAAATATCACTAAGAAAGATTAAAATAATTATGAATTACAATGCTTAACGTATATGCAATGAAACAGTTTCCTTCAAAAAATTTACAAATACTGTTTTTTTCCTTTCAAGTTATTTTAATAAGTTATTTTAGTTGTAACAGTATTCTTTTATGTTATATTTTCATGGGAGATTTTAAAGAAGATTTTGATGAAGCAATAAGAGAGCACACTAATCTGAAGTCAAAGGATCTGAGTTTAGATATTGGCTCTGCCATTTAACTACTTTGGGCAAATCATTTAACAGGTGGTACTTAATTTCTTAAACTGAAAATGAGGGATTTGTACAAAATGACTTAAAAACCTTTCTAAATTGAAAAGCATGTGATTCAATTTCTAGAGAAATTGAAATTACTCAATGGTGTAAGTGCTACATGTGTCAAGTATAAAGTATGTATTTCATATATATACTTTTTTTGTATTATAATAGAACACTTTTGAGCCTGTGCTTTGAAGGGTTTTTAATAATATATCAATGTTTTAATTTGTCAAAAATTTTTTCATCTGTTAATAAGATCATGTGATTTGAGGTGATTTTGTTTTCAGTACGATTAATGATGCTAATTATTTTCCTACCATCAAATCATCTTTACATCCAACTTGGTCATAGTTTAAAAAAATGACCTTTTGTTATGGTCTGTTTGCCTAGATTTTAATTCAAAAATTAAAATTTCAAATTAATATTCATAAGTAATATTAACCTACAGTTTTCTTTCTTTGTTTTATTCTTTCCTTGTTTATGTATTAGGACTATATTTGTCTCATTGAAAGTTTAATAGAGTGTTTTCACAACTTTTGAGAATAATTCTTGTAGCATAGATATTAATTAGTCTTTAAAATGATAGCATTTATCTGTAAATTCATGTGGAATTGAGTTCCCCCCATATCCCACTTCTTAGACTATAAGTATATGTTTAACTTTACTTTGTAATAATCTATTAGGTTTTTCTCTTTAATTGAATTTAAGACCGAAAAAGTAGATTTTATTTTTCAGCACTTTGTTTTTAAAAGCAGTGACTCATCTGAACTATTGTTGTTCATCCTTCCTCATTGAAGAGGAGAGATAATATCGCAGGGTGAATTGAGTTTAAGTGAGGTAAAGTTGCCCAGAGTCATCAGACTCACTCTCTGTTCCTGGGTCACTGAAGTCCAGTGACAGGATAAAAGTCAAGATGACCTTGGCATCTTGGGTGCCTGACCAAGCTCTAAGCCCCTCACAGCACTTGTTTCAGCTGCTTTCATGACTGTCTCATCTATCTACTCTGCCAGGGAGCCTTCAGGTTTGAGGCTTGTCAGTTACTTTCAACCTGGTTTATCCCATTTGCTGAGATGATTTAGCAGGGTGTGGTCACTCTGTATACTATAGCTTCTTGGGACCACAGGTAGGAGTTCAGGTCTTTCTCACCTCTTCCTGGACTACCGTAATAGCTTCCTAATTGCTCTTCTTGCATCAAATCTCTCCTCTCTCCAATCTATCACAGCGGCTATAAAAATATTCCTAAAGCACAAGTTTGACCAGGTTATTTCCCTATTCATTCATCTCTAATGGTTCCTGAGTTCCTCTACTATCAAGTAAAAATGCCTATTTGGCATTCATGACCTAATTCCAACATATCTTTCCATCATTACTTCTTTTTATACACACTATATTCTGACCACACTGACTTCCTTCCTGTCTCTTGCACATGGCACTCCATTTCTTCATTCTGTACCTTTGTAGGGGTTGTATTCCATGCTGGAATGTACTCTGTCCTCATCTCTAACTCTTCGTCTCAGTTTCTAATGCATGGATCAGACACAACTTTGTTGTGTAGGATAAAAGACACGAAAACATGCTTCTTAGCCATCTAACATTGCTTAGATTGCTGTTCAGTTCTTTTTCAGTTGTGTCTGATTCTTCATGACCCCATTTGGGGTTTCTTGGCAAAGATACTGATGTGGGTTGCCATTTCCTTCTCCATCCCATTTTACAGGTGAGGAAACTGAGGCCAATAAAGTTAGGTGACTTGTCCAGGGTCACACATTTAGTAAGTATCTGAGGCCAAATGTGAACTCAGAAAGCTGAGTCTTTCTTGACTCTCGAACTTGTACTCTGTCCACTGTGCCCTCTAGCCCTTTGATCTGGAGGCAGCCAGTTGGTTCAGTGGATAGAGTGCTGGCCTTGGAGTCAGGAAGACCTTTTGGTACATGAAAAGTATTCTGAGAGGGATAGTGTTCGTGTGACCTATTTCCCTTTAATCAAGGAAATCCTGTTACATGAAGACAATTTTTGACTCGCTCCTAGAGTGAACAAGGAGTTTCAGTTTCTGCTGTCCATTTGTAGTGGAAAGTGAGAGTTCAGGTCAGGCAAGCACATTTTTACCCTTCATTATGGGTACTTTCTCTTTTGCCAAAGCTGTCAGGGTACCTCTTCTCTCTGCTCTCTTTTGGCATCCTCCTCTACACCCAGATTCTCAATTCTCGTCTTGTTGTAGACGATTCTCTGTTCTCATCCTCAAAGGTCCATATTCTAGTTCTTCAGCCTTGTCAAATGCTCCCTAACTTGTGCTTAGGACATTGTGCTTTTCATCATGATTAATTGCCTATGTAATCACTCCTCTCTCATGAGACTGAATAGCAGCTCCTTGAGGAGAAATACTATCTTTATTTTTTATTCCCAGCATGAAGCCATTTTATATATGGTAGGTACTTAATTGTTGTGGTTTATTCATTTCAGTCGTGTCTGACTCTTCATGACCCTAGTTGAGGTTTCCTTGACAAAGACGCTGGAGTGGTTTGCCATTTCCTTCTCCAGGTTATTTTACAGATTAGGAAACTGAGGCAACACAGCTAATAAGTGTTTGAAACCAGATTTGAATTTAGGAAGATGAGTCTTCCTGACCTCAGGCCTGGCACTGCAGCCACTGTACCACCTAGGTGCCCCAGGTGCTTAGTGTTGTTTGAACTGATTTTTTTTTACTAGTTAGAAAATTGAGTAAATACCTATGTGGTTAATTCAGTAGGCACAGTAAAACTAAAGTGTATGTAAGAGTTGAACATCAGGAGATTTGGTTCCTGTGATATATGTAAGGGCTTTCCTTCAGTGAACAGGCTGCCAATTGTCTTTCCCTTGTATTAATAGAAAAATGCCATACTTTTAAGAAATCAAATTGTTGACCTTAAGGTCAACATGAATGGAGAGCAACAGCAACAAAAAATATTTAAAAAGCATTTTAAATGATTACTATAGTTTTGATGAGATAAAGGGACATATGTATATGTATGTATACATGTTCTACAAAAATACTAAGTATTCTATGTTATAATGATGCTATCTATTCCTTAAATGTTGCTTTTGCCCTTCCTATAGGAGATTTTATGTAAATCCAATGCTTGTAACTCAAAAATATTGTTCAGATATAGATAAACTTTTTTCCATTTTAGGTAAATTTTAGTAAATCCCCAATGGAAATGCGAGTCCCAATCCGGTGTCATATTAAGCGAGACTTCTTATCAGGTATACATGTTGAATTTAAGCAGTCTCCTCACCAAAGAAGTTTACGGGCCCAGTTGTACTGGATTCAGGTAATATTCCTTTATCTTCAGTTTCAGAAAATAAACCTGCATAAAGTCATTGGTCAAATTTCAAGAGTAGGATTGTAAATTTTAACTTGGATTATGATTGTGTGTCTATGTTTTTCTAGTTTCTCAGCATTGCTAGAGAACTCTTTCTAGTAGGTATAAAAATGGGTTTTATTATTTTACCTCCTGACATACATATTAATGCAGAAGAACTGGAATTCTCCATTTTAGTCAGAATCTCTAGTTTGCCAAGAAAAGAGTATGAGACAATATAAAATATGTTGTTTGAAATCTCTGGTAGATTATTTTATAATTGGAAATTTTAATATTTTCTTAATTACTTCTAAGAAGGGATCAGACTTTTTGAAAACATACTGTTTAAATCTTGGGATTGTTTTTTTAGCTCTTAATTTTGTAAACAATGGCAGCTGTTTGGCACATGAAAGTATTTCCAGTTAGAGAGGCAGTGTTCTCATGACTCATTACACCTTGCTCAGGGAAATCCTCAGTTATGTATGAAGTTTATAACTTATTCCCAGATTGAACAAGTTAAGTTTTCACTGTCCATTTAACTTATAGTGAGAGATTTTCATTATTTTTTCTGGAAAAAAATCAGTTTTTTTCTTGATACTCCCTGTTTAATATGACATGCAATTTCCAGTGTAACATAATAAATTAATTACTGTTAGAATGGCTATATGGTACAATAGCTACGAAAATTTGTATTAATGCCTTTGTGTGAATCCTGCACATTGCTTGTATAGTTGCATGTATTTTATTGTGTCCTTTTTGTATCTTCTCTTTTGCCTAAATTATTAACTTAGGTATCATATCTATGCATGTTACTTCTGTTTGTCACAGTGTCACATTATGAACTATAAACTTTAGGATGATATAATTTGTGACTTGTTTTAAAACAATGTCTTAATTTTAGCGTGTCTTGAACTCAAGAATTAAAGTGTTCCATATACAGCAAAATATTTATAGTAACACTTTTTTGTGGTAGCAAAGAAATGGAAAAAAGGAAATACCCATTGATTGGGAAACACCTAAACACATTGTGATGCAGAAATGCTATGTAATATTGCTGCATTTGGAGAGATGAATATAAAGAATAAAGAGAAGCATGGAATGATATGTGATCAGATATGGAATATAAATAAGCAGAACTTGGAAACATACACAATGACAAAAATAATGTAAATAGAAAGAAAAAGACTGAAATACTATTAATTATAAATACCAAACTTCCTTCCTCACTAAGGTATAAGGAAATGTACCTGTGTGGGTAAATATGGGTAGAGTGAATTACACATCTTTCGGAACTGGTTGATGAATTGGTTGATTTTCCAGAATTTCAATTTTTTCTTCCTCTTCCTTTGTTGTCATGTGGGATTTCTTTCTATTTAGGGAAGAGAGAAAAATATACACATTGGAAAATAAAGGTGTTATAAAAATAGAAGATAAGAATAAAAAAATGTTTAAAGATAGAATGAAAGCAGAAGCATCCGTAAGGTTTTTTTGTGTTTGAATCCCCTTTGTTTTTCCTGTTCTTCTAGGTTGATAATCAGTTACCAGGCTCAATGTTCCCAGTCGCATTTCATCCTGTAGCCCCTCCAAAGTCCATTGCTTTGGATTCAGGTAGAGAAAAATTAAAAGTTAATTTGAAGCAAACCTGTTTATCAAAGTAATAAATACTAATTTTTAGTATGGAGATCAAATATATCTTCTTCTTTACCTTTCAGAGCCCAGGCCATTTATTGATATTAGCATCATCACAAGATTTAATGAGTATAGTAAAGTACTGCAATTCAAGTAAGTAAAGTAAGGGAATTTTAGTGTGTGTCTCCATTGATATTGCTACTAGCATTCTATTAAAGTTGAGGTAAACTTCTTAAGAAACTGATTTGTAATACAAATTCCCTTTTTTCATGTTTCAGTATGATAATCTACTTTATCACTATCATTACTATGTTTTTTGTTTTAGACTTCTGCTTTTATTGATATAGGAACCTTGGAGAGTGTGGAAGCTGTGTACTGAGGAAGATTGGAATCTGGTTCATTTTTTAGTTTTAGAGAGTTGCTTTGAGCACGGAAAGATTCATTGACTTTTCCGTGCTCGTGGAGCTAATCTCTGCCGAAGGCAGAGCTTTAACACTAGGACTCCCAAAAGCTGGCCATCTCTTGTTTCCTCTTCCTTTTGGTCAAGGGCCCAGTCCCTTTATGCTTCCTTCATCATTCCCTAGTCTTTACTCTCCTGTGGGTACCTTGTCACCTCTCATCTCTCTTCTTATGTGTTACGTTCCTTCATTAGGAACATAATTGAGGGTAGTGTTTATTTTTGTTTGTATTTGTATTCTTGGTGAGAAATGAGTATAAAGCAGTTCTCATTTCTCTAGGTCTGATTTTTATAATGAATTGAGTAAAGGCATAAGTGTTTAAATTATGGTTTTCTAATGGATCATTCTACCTGCACATGGACCCCATTAACCTCCTAATAAAAGAGCCCTTTGTAGAGGAAGTAGTGGCCTTTGGCCAGATGCAGGAAATCATTGACCTAAGACTGATAAGTCAGTTTTCTTTTCTGGACTTCAGTTTCTTTAGACAGAGATGAGATCTACATCTAGAGATGGAACTAGTACCTGCCATACGGGACTGATGTGAAAATCAAATAAGGGAGTGGTGTAAATTACACTCTGCTCAATTAATGTTGGTTTGTGGTTCTGGTTCTTCTCTTTAATTATGGCTGAATATATGGTAGTAAAATTATGGTGTATACAGGAAAAGTTATTTTTTACCTTTAATATCTATTATTTTTTGTAGGTATTTTATGGTTCTTATCCAAGAAATGGCTTTGAAAATTGACCAAGGATTCTTAGGTGCAATTCTTGCATTCTTCACACCAGCCACTGACCCTGAAGCTGAAAGGAAAAAGGTAATCATACTTTTTTCATTGAGAGTCTCATAAAATACATGTCATTTCTGTCTCTTAGAAAAACATGAAGTATTAAGTAATTAAAAATAGGTGGTTTTTATTGAGTGAATTTTAAAAAAAATAAAATTAATGATTTCATTTCTTGTAGACTAAATTAATCCAGAAAGATATTGATGCTCTAAATACTGAATTAATGGAAACATCCATGACAGACATATCAAGTCTCAGTTTCTTTGAACATTTCCATATTTCTCCCATTAAGGTATGCTGTAACTATTTTGTGAATGTGGGAAACAAATATAGCAAGTCTTCATTTTGAAATTTTGAAAAGTTGTATTGGGTGAAGATTTTATTTCAAGAAATTAGAGTAGATTTGTCTGATAAAGAAAACTATGGAATAGTGTGTTTAACATGTACATGACCCAGTGCCCCACAAAGAAACTACTAGTGTATGTTCTTCAGTTTTAAATTAACAGCCCCCTTTAGTTCATTGACTACTTAAAGAACTGTGACAAAACCTATTCCTAATAAAGCATAGATTTAATAGATCAGTTGTGGCTAGAAAGAAGTTCTGTCTAAACAGAAAGTCTTAATGGGCATCCTCATCATTACATGAAACTGCTGAAGTTGGAATCATATTGCTCTCTAAAATTTTGTTAGAACCCAGGGAAAGGAAAATGGGATTCCTTTCGCTTCCCTAAATTTGAACTTCTCCCCCTTGCTTTACTCTTCTTTATTTTTCTTTTTAGCTTACTTAGAGAAATATATCTTATGTATATTACCCGCTCTAATGTAAATTCATGCCGTAGGCTAGAAGAATAACAGATTATCCTTTAAAAAAGTCTTATGATCCTGCATTTAGTCCATGAGTATATAGCTCCATACCACTGGTTTTACCATTTTAACTTAGCTGACTGAGTGAAACAGTTGTTTGTAAAGATATATAAAAAAGTAGAATTGCTTTTCTCTTTGCTCTGAATTGACAATCTTGTGGGCTACTTAGACACAATTAGAGAGTCCAATTTTGTGATTTTTCTCTTTTTGAAAGAAAATCTGGAACTTTTTTAGAGATGATAGAAATTTACCTATTATTCTAAAGCACACTGGGATGGTGAATATGGACTGTAATTCTCACTCCCTCCCCCATTTCAAAAGGGCTGTACCCTGAGAGAAGTATAAAAAACTATAGACTCTATGGGTTTATCTCTGGACCCCATCATCAAAGACATTGTTCTTGGACAAAAACTATAAAATAGCCAGTCAAATATGTGAAGGTGTTATTTCACAACCATACTGGAGGTAGACAGATGTATATGTTAGAAAGAAAACAACAAGTATCCCATGCTTTTGCCTTGCCAGTGTAGTTCCCTTTTCCGAGTAGTCTTTCCCAACTCTTCTTGTAAAGTACTTAGAAAATGACCAGATGATAAAGGCAAACTGGTCTAATGCAGTTCTCTATTTAGTCATATTGTATTGAAATATGTTTGCCCTTGTCTTCCTATGAAGTTAGAAAATGAAAGATTATAAACTTAAGAACTAAGCATTTAGGATATCAAAAAACCCTAAAAACCTTGCACATTTCAACAAGCATTTCATAGACAATAGAGCACTATGCATTCTTAGGGAAATTCCCATAGCTTGCTGCATCATTAGCAGGTAGCTAAGAATACAAGTAGTCCTAATACAACCATGTGAAGTAGCATGCTGAATTGGTTACGAGGCAAGCATGCTTACTAATGTTTTATATTCCCTTAAGTTATTTGTGACAAAATACAGCATTCACTTTTTTCCTTTTATAATGAGCTTAGTAAATGTTGCCAAACATGAACATTCTAATATACAAAGGACAGAAAAATAGGATTGAATATAACACTGTCAAGTTTTGTTACATGCAACATTTTTAAAAGCATATGTTAAAATTAACAATATAGTGATAGCATTGCCCTGCCTATATATTCTTTCTGAACTTCTTTCTATGCTTGTCTGCATGCTTTTTGTTTCATTGGTGGTTTTTTCTTTATTTTCTTCTTTGTTTTTCATTGATAACCACCTACTCCTCCTTCTCCCTTCTCCCTCCACCCTCAAACAAAATAAAAACCTTCCTTTGTTGCAAATAAGTATTTAAGTCAAGCAAAGTTAATTTTACTTGTTGGTCACGTCTGAAAATGTACGTTTTGTCCATACCCTTAGCCCCTCCCTTGTTAGTGAGGAGATGAGAGTCATGCTTCATCATTGCTTTTCTGAATCATGACCAGTCATTGCACTGATAGGAATTCTGAAGACTTCAGATTTGTTTCCATTTACATTATAGTGTTCATTGTGTTCTCCTGATTCTTCTCTCTTGACTACATCAATTGGGGCAGGTCTTTTAGGGCTTTTTTTGCAGCTATTCCTAGTGTCACTTACTACTTCACAATAATATTCCATTAGTAATCTATATGCAAATTTATATACCCTAATTTGTTGAACAATTCGCCAGTTAATAGACATCTTCTGTGTTTCCATTTCTTTGCTTTGACCAAAGGCTTTGCTGTGAATGTTTTTATACATATGGGTCCTTTCCATCTGTCTTTAACTTCTTTACAGTACATGCTGTCCTTGGTTCAAAGAGTATGCACAATTCAGTGACTTTGGGGATTTAATGCCAGTTTACTTTCTAAAATAGTTAGACCAGTTCACAACTTCACAAACAGCACATGGATACCTGTCCTCCCATTGTACTTTGAACAATAGTTTCATTTTTGGAGACAGTCATCGTTACCATTCTGATGGATTTGGGGTAGAACCACACAGTTGTTTTAACTTGAAATTCCATTGTTAGTGTCATAAAGGTATTGATAGCTTGCATTTCTTCTTTTGAAAACTACCTGTTTGTACTCTTTGACCTGCTAGGTTTTTATTCGTAGAAATATGCAAAAGCTCTGCAATTTGTATGTATCTGTTTTATCTTTTATGGTGTTGTGTGTCTGTGTGTGTGTGTATGTGTGTGTGTTCATGAACTCTTTCCCACTCAGCATTTACTTTCAATAATATTGAATTACTGAAGTAGCAGTTAGTAACATCTCAGTAGTTTAAATTTGGTACTAATGTATTGTAACAGAATTTGTAGAATATTTTTAAGCTGACCTAAAAATTAGGTATAAAAGTGAATAAAGATTATTGACAAGAAATTGACCTGAACATTTCCTTGTTTGAGTTTCTTTTACAATTTTTATTGCTATACCATTTGATAATATTCCATAATGTAACCAAAATATGTTTGCTAACACACTGTGAAAAGACTTTGAATGTGAACTATAAAACAGATATTAAAAGTCCTTTAGGCACTTTTCACTTTTTTCATTTTTATGTCATTAAGAAGGAATTTGAGGTTATATTCCAAATATACACAGCTTCATATGAACAGATTGTTTCCATCTCCTGCCTTTATGACTTTGCATAAACTATTTCCTATCCTTCAAATGTTTTTCCTTTTTTATTTCTGCCTCATAGAGTCCATAGATACTATAGCCTATTTGAGATCTTTCCTGATCCTCCCCTTCTGCGCCCTAGCTGGTGTGTACCTCTCTCCAACCTTGGGGAAATTAGTTTGTATTTCCTCATTATATATGTTGTATTTACTTACTTGGGTGTATCTTATTTTCCCACAGTAGTACTGTCTCACATAACCTGCAGTAGTTGCTCAGTAAATGCTAAAGAATCAACGGATATTTGGGTTTTGAATAAAAACTTGATTTTAATTTTCTTATGATACATGTTTGGAGAGACATTTCAAATTCATTAAAAGGAAGCATGCAGAGTCTGGGACTCTTTCACTGTATTGAACTGAGATCTGCTCATCTTTAAAATAAGAAAAAAAATCAGTGCTGTGGACTGTTGATGACCTTTCTATCAAATTATCAGTTATTATTAACAACAATATCAACACTAATAGCTAGGAGTTATAAGGTACTTTAAAGTTTGCAAAGCTATTTACATAGATTATCTCATTTTATCCTCACTCCAACTCTGAGAGGTAGGTGCTGTTGTGACCCCTATTTTACAGGTCAGGAAACTGAGGCAGACAGAGGTGAAATGACTAGTAAATAAGGCTATATTTGAACTTGAGTCAAACATTCTATTTGCTGTGCTACTTAGCTGCCTTTATTGCATCAGTAATTCACAGTTTTTGATAATATAATGTAAGGTATTTATCAATAATTTTTTGAGAAGTCACAGAGAACAGAGGAGGCATCAAAATTTTATTAGAGTTGAGCACATGCCCAGTTTTTCTAAAAAGAGGATTGCCAGTACATTCAGCAGTGCATATTACAACAAATGAATGTCTAGTTCATTAGGTGAAAGTAAAGCATTTAGCCAGTAAGCATGGATGACTTGTAGCTGATTCACTGTGCTATTTCAGCTAGTTACATATGTGTTTGACTTGTATTCTTAGCTATCTTATAAGGAAAAAATAGGTGTATTGATAAAATATTAGAATGCTTAACAGTTTTTAGATAAATCAGTTTGAAGTTCTATATTTTAAGTGAATTACTATGCAATTTGTAGATTGATAATTTTTGTTGGTGTACTATAGAGCAAATTTTTCTTTAAAAGAAATACAAGGTGGTTATGTGTGTAAGCTGTTTCATACAAGGAATCTAATAGATTTCTTTAAATATCATTATTAAAAATCATTTTCTTTTAGTTACATTTAAGCCTTTCCTTGGGCTCTGGTGGTGAAGAATCAGACAAAGAAAAACAGGAAATAATTGCACTTCATTCTGTCCACCTGCTATTAAAAAGCATAGGTGCTACACTGACCGATGTGGATGACCTCATATTCAAGTAAGCATTATTCTCAAATAAACGGAGATATCAGAAGGCTACATATTACTAGTTTGTCTTTCTAAAGATTAATTTTCGTTTATCTGTACAATTCAGAGCACATATTGATGACTTGGAAAATTGTTAACTGTTGTTACTCGTATACATAAGCATTTCATTGTCTTTTAATCATACTCTTATTTAAGCCGATTTAACTTTCACAGAAAAGGTATGCAGTGATTGAGAATAGTGTTCTCGTTTTCTTTAATTTTTTTGTTGTTATGCAGGAAGCATCATATCTTATTTATAAGTTAATAGACATCATTCTCATAACTTATAATTTATAAGCCATAGACTTAAGAGGGTTGAAAATTAGGTTTGAGAGAAGTCATTATTTCCCTCTTATATGAATATCTGATTATTGACTTAGGGCTAGGGTTTTTCCCCTTTTGTGCTTCTTCACTCAGAAATCAGCCCCTGTAGATTTAGACAGTTTACTTCGAAGTACAGGGCTGGTAATGAAAGAGAGGGAAAGCTCAGATCTGTTCAAAAAGGGAAGAAGTTTAAGTGAATTGATGGATTCCAGCCCACTGAGAAAAAGAGGATTCTCCCTTTTGTCTAGATTACCCTAGAGGGGGTGATATCAGGATAGATAAATCTCTTTGAGCAAGACTGAGTGTCAAGAGTCAACGCCCCTCAGGCTCTTATTAGAATAAGACAACCTCATTAATATTCATATAATATCTCATTACTTGTTAAACAGTGTTGATTACCAGCCTCAGAAAAACCCACTCTTCCAAGGGCATATATGGTCAAGTGGGTTCCATCAATGGTCTTTGGAATTCTAGAGTGTCACTGACCCCTTTTATTAATTACTGCTAGCATGATTAATAAAATGGTTAATTATTCCTGCCAGTTGGAGATAATGTTAATCCTACATTTCTTTAAAAGGTATGGTTCTATCACTTTCTAGCAAATATAGCGACTTAAACTAAGGTCAAAGAATTTCCTAAAAGTCTTTTATGGAAGATAAGAATGATTTATAATTAGCAGGGCAGTTGTTTTCAGATAAGTTAGCATTTCTTAAATGATTGAGTGCTTATAAATATTTTCTTAAGCTCTTCTATATTCTATGAAGAAAGGGTTCCTTAAACAGAGGTAAATTTTAACCTAGTTTCTCCTTAAATTATCTTAAATGCTATATTAGTATAGTCAAGATGAGATTTTCCCATAGAGTTGGGTTCAGTATGTGCTTATTAATGAAGATATGTATCCTCAAGCTATAGTGCTTCTTAGGCTCTAGATCAGATTTTATTTCTCCTAAATTTTTTTATAAGAATGAAATACTAAAAATGAAATACTCCTAATTTGGAGAAATCCATAAATCTATGTGATGGGAAATTGTCAAATTTGCATGACCATTCTGCAAAGCTAATAATAGTTAAAATTTTTAAGTAGTCAAGATTCCAGTTGTATTTCAATTCAGTGTCGGTGACTAAGAATTTCAATTCCTCTGTGTACTTTTTTCAGACTTGCATATTACGAGGTTCAGTATCAGTTCTACAAGAGAGATCAACTCATGTGGAGTGTTGTCAGACACTACAGTGAACAGGTAATTTCTGATTCAAGAGAATAGCAAATGTACCCATTTTCATTTGCCCAGTGGGCCAGGTTACCCCCTAATTATTTACTCAGTACCTTGCTTGAATAATAAAAACACATTTCCTTACTAACTTTTTCTTTCTCATATGTAATTTTCTTCAATAAAACATTACTTCAGGTGTTTGTTTTATTGTAATTAGAAGCTGGATAACTCTCAGGCTCTTCAGACTCTAGGGAGTCAGAGATTAGAACCTCCTGGGAATAGTTTAAACCTGAAGAGAATGAAGCCTCCGTAAGTTATACAAGGGAATTCCTGTACCCCAATACCAAAAAAAAGATGGAGGCATCCACAGAGTGTCCTTGCAATAAGTCTGTGCTCAGAAATACATGTGAACCATTTAGGGCTTCTTGGGTACTATAGAAATAGTATTGTACGTAACATGGAAGTGTCCTGTACTTGTGGTACTGCCATTCCACTTCCTTTTGGCTGTGATTTGCATATATTGTCCCTTCAACTAGAATATTCAGATTGACCAATACCGTTGTTTTAAAAAATGTGTATCATTTTTTTTCGTTAATGCTGAATAAATAACTGCAGAGGCCTTGTTGACTATGTCTTTTATTCTTTAGTTTTTGAAACAGATGTATGTCCTTGTACTGGGTTTAGATGTACTTGGAAATCCATTTGGGTTAATTAGAGGTCTGTCTGAAGGTGTGGAAGCATTCTTCTATGAACCTTTTCAGGTATTTAATTCTATTTGTTTTGACTCTAAGCATGGTAAAATTGAGTTTGTACTTCACCCTTTCCTCAAACCAAAGTAGGACTTTGAGGTTGACTGAATCAATGAAGCATTCAAAGCATTAATCTATTTGGACAGGTTTAAATTTGCTTTCAGCATTACCTGGGCTCTTTAAAGGAGCTGGTAGTAGTACATATCTCTGGGGAAGGCATTCTTAACCCTTTTTGTGTCATGCTCTTCTTTGTCAGTATGGTGAAATCTATGTATTTCCCCCAGGAATAAGGCTTTTAAATGTATAAAATAAGATACATAAGGTTACAAAGGAATCTAGATATACTGAAATAAAATTGTCAAAATATTAAAACACCACATTACATTCATGGATTGCAGGCTCCAAACCCCTTTCTAAGGATTGTGAGAAAGGAGAGTTAGAGAAGATAAACTGGAGAAAATGAGTTTCTGACACGTCAGATTTGAGTTTATGCTCTGAGCCTCGGTATCATTCAGCACTACGTTGCTTCAACTTTCCCAGTCCTCTCTCTTGTAAAGTCTAACTTCAGAGGGTATTTCGGGCAGGAGTTGTATCTCCTGTGCTTTCTACCTGGGGGTATGCTTCAAGTATAGGATATCAAAGCCTTTGACATTTCTAGTTCTTTCACAAATTTTGACGCAGTTGTTTTAGAGATTAGGATGGCATGACGGTAACATATACTCAATAAATTTTCAAGATTTTTGGACAGTCATCTCTGGAAAAAATATGTATGTTTTTATTAGTCTTAAAAGTATGAATAGAGGCTCTTTTATCAAAGTGCAAAATTTAATTTTTTGATCAGGGAGCTGTTCAAGGCCCTGAAGAATTTGCTGAGGGGTTGGTAATCGGAGTAAGAAGTCTCTTTGGACACACTGTAGGTATGTGTCATTTCATTTATTCATTATAGTCGCTAAATGGTATTTTGTGATAAAATGTTCATATTTAATCAAACTAAGGTCTCAGTTCTACTTGTATCTCTTGGTAAAAAATACTTATCTTCTTGCCTTTAAGTGAAAGATAATTTTAAAATAGCAATGGGTCTTCCTATCACCCAGCTGTCCTGAGTTGATCCATTTTAGAGGAATTTGATATGACCAGAAAGATAGCCAAGTAGTTGCTTAATATAAACTGAATCCAAACCTCAAAGTAAGTGAATTACGTTAATCATCTAAATTAACACATGTAAAGTGATT
The DNA here is from genome assembly GCA_028658325.1 of Potorous gilbertii. Lineage (NCBI taxonomy): Eukaryota > Metazoa > Chordata > Mammalia > Diprotodontia > Potoroidae > Potorous > Potorous gilbertii. The sequence goes on along the minus strand of CM053769.1, from coordinate 575,670,917 downwards.
TTTAAACCTGGCTCTTAGTCATAGTCTTGCTGTTATTATCAACCCGCTGTAAAGTCATTTCAGATGAGTCAGCAAGATAATTAGATATAAAACCCTATGTAAGGTGAAAAACCCATTCATAAATCTTAGAGCTCTCATCCAGTGCTCCTACCTCCAGCCAACTCCAAGCTCCTATCTCATGGCAGTGACCCTGCGCTGGCATGCTCAGCTTTGTGAGACAAGACACGCACTGGTTTTGCCCAGTCATTTGAAGGGAAAGATGAATCCTAGAGGATTCATCTAGGGAGGAAGAGCTATGAATTTGGCTTTCATGTCCACAGGCTAGAAGGGAAGAGTGTATCAGATCTGAATCAGAGAGACTTAGATGTCCAGACTTCTACATCCATTCTCCTTCCCACTTCCCTTGCCACCATATTCTGCTCCAAAAGTTACTCAGAGAAGGAGCCTAGGCCCAGCCAATTCCTTTATCCACCATCTTGAGAAAACTGACATCATATAGCAGCCCTGTGTCAGGATGTCTTCACAGCAGTAAAAAGAGGAGGAGCTAAAAAGTGAGGAGGATTTCCAAAGGCAAGTGAAAGGCAGCATAAGAGAAAGGCTGAAAAGATACAAAAGTCAGGAGAGCCTAAACTAAAATCCAACTCACCAGAAAATCAGCAGAAAGGATCATGAAGATGGAAGAATGATTAAAACGAAAGAAAGAGACATTGTGAACAAACATTATAACATAAAGGAAATATGAAAACTCTTGAAAGAAAGAATCCTGTTGGCTCACCAAAGCTCACTGGACAAGTGACAACTTCCAAAATGGATTCAAAGAGAAATAAAACTTACAAAATTAGACAGCAGGAATAAGTTCAGGCCAGAAATCAGTTTTAAAAATATGTTTAAAGAATACAAGCAATTGAATATGAAAAAATATAATTCATGATAGACTCTAACCAAAGGAGTACAAGAATCCTGAAGTGGAAGAAGATTTTGCAGATATGAAGACAACAGGCTTACGTGATCATGAACTGATACAAAGCAAATGACCTTTAAGACCTGTAATGTACAGAAATGAGTTAAGGGTCCTAGATTTTTCCAGAGTAATACCCCAGACCTGTTCAGAGCTTAATGAATATAAACAGTGCTTAATTGTTTAATTTAATTGCTTCTAGGTGAAAAAAAATGCTTCAGATTCCAAGGCATGTAGTAGTTACCTTTAGTCATTTCAGTAATAGAAAAATTCTGCAAGTAGCCTGGACAAAGAGTTTGACAAACACATGGTTATTACACATTCATCAGAAATTGACAGAGAGTATGGAGTAGTATATTTCAAAAAAACAAAAGCCCTCTAGCTGAGTCAAAATAATACCCTGTCAACCTGATCCTAATCATCATGAAAGAAAAGGGTTTAAAATTTAAGACATTCCTCCAAAAGTAAAGAAAAAAGATGAGCAAATGTTCATCTTGCAAAGATCCCAAATGACAGAGGCAAAATAAAAGTAAATTTTCAAATTTTTAGAAAGGGATTAATAAGATCAGTTGTCTCATGTTTGTTTTTTAAGAGCTTGATATATGGGATAAAAGAAAGAACAAAGAGGAACCATTGAGGAATAAAAAGGAACTAGGAGTTGTAACAGGCAAAGCTGAGCAGGGGAAGGTGCCACTAAAGAAATTTCCACAGAGAGGAGGTTATTTGGGGAAAGTATGCTCATTGGAAAACCCACCTTCTCTGAAAAAGAGTTGCATAGCATCCTACCCCAGGCCAGGGAATCCGATTAGTAGAACATACAACTAGAATTCCTTGATGGCAGGGACTGTTTGAATTTTGAGTCCGCATGAGGAGAATCTTCTGGGATAAATGATCATCATACATAGCAGGATAAGTGCTTGATCATACTTTTAAGTGTGCATTGAAAAAAGAGTTTAATAAAACCAAGTAGAATAACAGAATGGATACAAGAACTATATCTAGTGATCAGTTATACACAGTAAATAAATGTAAAAAAAAAAAGAGATAGGCACAAAATTTACTGTCTATCAATTTAATCCAAAAAGCAAGAGTTATAATTGTCCTGTGAGACTAAGCAAAAATAAAAACTGACAAAATCAAGAGATGAGCAAGGAAATTTCATTGTGCTGCAAGGAAGCACAGATATTATACCAAAATCAGTAAACTTAGAGAATATCACTTTAATTCATCAAGGAAATGTTATCATTTGGAAAGGTTGTGTTTGTTCTTTGTTCTCAAAGAGGACCATGACAGCAGGATGATGACATGACTTGCAGTTGACTTTGATTTTAGTGAGGGAGGGCTGTGCAAGATCACCAATCTCACCTTCTTCTCCTGAACCATCTGGGTCCAGTGGCCTGATATTCATGAGGATGACTGGAGATGGCCCAGGATGCAGTGGGAGATCCTGGCCCTTTCATAAACCCATTCAATGAATAGGTTTCTTAAGTTACTCAAGAGATGGCCCCTTTAGTCAAGAAAAAAAATCAAACTGCCATTTGAAAAGAGATAGATATGAAAACAAATGTAGATTTCAGTATTTTGCTGGTACTTGGTAATTCTCACAGAGATAGACAAAGGAAATGCAGAACTCAGCCAAACTGTTGGAGAATTTTGAGCCAAAAGAGCTATGGCATCTTCTGAATGAAATTATTTTTTAAAAATGTACCTGTTGTCAGTGTCACATAGCACTTTATTTAAAAAAAATATTGCAAGGCCAGAGAAATTATAAGTGAAAGTTATGAGTGAAATATAAGTGAAAGTTAAAAAGCGGAAATACTAAACGTTTTTTATACATCTAACCCTGTAGAAACCACAGCAATAAATATTAGTGACTAATATGGTACACAAGCAAAACACACAGGCATAACTGGGGACAGTGATGGCATGCTGAGTAATGAATGAGTCAAAGAGCAAAGCAACACTAATAACTTTATGTAAGAATGATAAAGATAGAGAAACTACTAAAATTTTTAGCATGTAGCTAAAATATTTTTTAGGAAAAATACCTGACAGCATATATTCCAAAATTAAATATGAAAATATAAAAATAAGAAATAAAATGTAAAATGAAACTAATAGAAATCTTGAAAATTAGAGGAGAAAATAGATAAAATGAAAAATAAAAACTATAGAATAATCAAAACTAAAAATTGTTTTTTAAAAGATTAACAAAATGGATACATTTTCGGCTAAAATGATTAAAAAATAACAGGGCAAAAACCAAAATTAACAAAATAAAATGAACAAAATGAAGCCACAACAGTAGAAGAAATAAAATTATTAGAAACTGTTTTGCATAGTTATATGCCAGAAAAACTGAGAATTTAAAAATAAGGAGAATTATCTGTAAAAAATATTTTAGATTACTTTTCTTCCTAATGAATTTTTCCTAATAGATTAATTAATTTTGCATAATGCTAAATATGAGATAATCTTGAAATAATCATTTCATATTAAGTAATCATATAGTACCATGTAAGGAGCTGTGAATTACTTTGTGTGTGTGATTAAAAAAAAATAACTTTTCATTTTATTTATGCTAGGAGGAGCAGCTGGGGTTGTGTCCCGAATAACAGGCTCTGTTGGGAAAGGCTTGGCTGCAATTACCATGGACAAGGAATATCAGCAGAAACGACGAGAAGAGATGGGCCGTCAGCCTAAAGATTTTGGAGACAGCCTGGCCAAAGGGGGAAAGGGCTTACTGAGGGTAATGTGTTCATTTTGGGTCAATATTGAACTTCCTTCTTAATATTTGTTTAATAATATGAAGATAAGAGGAGAAATCTCCATTTTGTGTGTAGGTGTTAATAAATTAGAGTTTGTGCTGGGAAATGATAAGGCTCAGTTTGACGTAGCACTTGTATTGTATACATTGCCTACCTTTTTTAGTCACCTTCTTCTTGAGGCAAGGACTGGGTGTTTGTATCCTTTAACTAGGCTTTGCTAAAATAATGGCATTTTAGAGTCAAGGCTGAGTGCGTAGCCACAGCCAGTACAGTTTTTGCTTTATTTTAAGTTAATGTTTCATTGATTCACTTAGGGTGAGACTAAGTATGTGCTTTATTAAAATTTTAAACAATTTTACTTGAACAATTTTCATAGAGTGGAAGGACTTCGCGAAAACCAAGTTTATTGTTAGTTGATGCATCAAATTTTGTTGATGGAAAAAGACTAGCTGTAGGATCAGGTAAAGCCTGGATTTATGCAACAGCTCTGATGTTTGCTGATTTAATCTTGGGCCATTCATGTGCCCTGCTCCAGTCCTCACTTTCCTTCTCTGTAATATGGGAATGTTATAATATTCATAGAGTTTTTTAAAATGACAAGCAAGCACTTTGTCAGCTTTTTGATGTTACTCAGATGGCAACTGTGGTGATGGAGGGACTAGCGCAGAAGTGAGGGGTTAGACTTATTAAGGTTGATTCCAAAGTACAGAATTTCTAATTTTCAAGAGGTATATATAAAGAACAGGGCAAGAAACAAAATGAACAAAATCAAACCATAACAGAGAAGAAATTGTAGCTCAGTTTGAAGGAAAAGTTTTAATTTTTACATCTACCCACAAATAGAAAGGGCTGCCTCAGAAGATCTATTTCAGCTCTTTTCACTAAATGAAGTTGTATTTAGATGACAGCACTGTGGCAGATAGGATTTTGATGTTATTCATGATACTACCAGATACTAAAAAGAAAAAGAACAGCAGTCAGGTGGATAGTCGTCTGATGTCCTTTGTAATGGGTATGTGTCCTAGATAGAAAAGTTCATATCATGAACAGATTAGAGAAATAGGCAGAAATTACCTATCAGTTCTATGAATAAGAGAAAAGTCCAAATATGGATTAGAGAGGATCACAGAAAATAAAATTGGCAATTTTAATTATACAAAATTAAAAAGTTTTTACATAAGCAAATATAATAAAGCTAAGGTGAAAAGAGATTGGGGAAAATTTTTGCAGCAAATGTTTCCAATAAAAGTCTCATTTCCAAAAGATGTTGGAGAACTGATTCCAAATCACAAGAAAAAACCATTCCCCAACTGATAAATAGTCTAAGGATATTAACAAACAGTTCTTAAGGAAAGAAACCCAGACTATCTATAGCTACATGAGAAAACCCTGTGAATCACTACTAATTGGAGGAATGCAAATTTAAACAATTCTGTGATTCTACCTCATGCTCTCAGAGTGGCAAGGAGGATCAAAAAATAAATAAACACTGGAGGATCTGTAAGAAAACAGGTTTATTGATGTATTATTGGTAGACTTGGAATGATTGCAACTATTGTGAAAAGTACTTTGGAATTATATACAAAAGTTACTAAGAAATACATGCCATTTAACCCTAGGCCTGTCCCCAAAAAGGCCAAGAAAGAATAAAAAGTCCTTTTGTACAAAAATGTTTATAGAAACTCTTTTTGTGGTGGAAAGAAACCCTAAAACTAAAGAGATGTCTCTCAGTTGAGGAATGGCTAAATAAGTTGTGGTATATGAGTATGATACAGTCCTTTTATGATGTAAAAAATGAGGGAACTATATGATATCAAAAAGACATGGAAAGACACATATGAACTGATGCAGAGGGATGTAAGTAGAATCTGTACAGTTTATATTATTGCATCAGTATTATAAAAAAGCGAAGAATGAAATGAACAAAACCAGGAGTATAGTTTAGATAAAAACAATATTATGAAAACAACTTGGAAAGCTATAAAAATTATCATCAGTGCCGTGGCCACTTGTGATTCTATAGGGTCAATCCTAGAGCATGATGAAACATAATTGTTACATAGAAGTCATGAATTTAAGGTTCAAAATGGCAGACATGCATATTATATCATATGTCATATGTAATAGTCAGTCACTGGGGTATTTGTTTTCCTTGACATAAGAAATTTATTTTTCTCTTTTTTTTCAATGAGGTTGGAAGTAGTATGAAGTAAAAATAGATTTGTTAATTTTTTTTAAAAGTAGAGAGTTGGTGAGGTGCAGTGAATGTGAAATGTTGAATGCTCTTCAGATAAAATTGCTATATTACTAGTTTTCCTTAACTGTTTTACTTTATTATGAAACCTCTCATGAAGTTTGATATTAGAAATCAAAATATCAAAGATCTCATTTTCATGTGGAATATACTCAGTAATACCAATGTATTCTTAAATGTTAGCAGCTATATCCAAATAATAGCTGTTAATAAAATAGGTACTTCAAAATGAATTTAATATAGCAGCAGAGACCTCTAGTGGCCATTTAAAATTAAGACAATTTTAATTGAAAATATTACTGATTTCTCTTTCAGGGAGTTGTAGGTGGTGTGACTGGAATAATTACTAAGCCTATGGAAGGTAGGATGAAAATACTTCTTTGATAAACCATATTAGAAACACTTTTGTATTCTATGAGCAAAACAAATTCACTTACACATGATCTTGATAGAATTATTAACTGAATACTAGTGCCAAACTGAGAATACTTTGAATATTGGTCTCATGCCATGAGCTAGAAATTCTGTAAACACACACTGGTAGTTGATTCTAATGATACATATTGTTACTGCTTCAGTTACTAAAATAAAAATGATAATGCATAGGATTTTGATAATTTTCCTCTGGCTCATCTATTCCTATTTCTGAAAAAAGTGGGATGGAGTGGAGGGGTTGCTAATTCTTCATAAAGAAAGGACATTTTCTAATGTCTTCTTACACTTTCCACTCTGGGCTGAACTCTTAGGACTCTTCTTGCATAATGAAACTAAATTTATGTCTCAGAAAACTCATTTCTAAAAGTTTGCTTCATTAGCCACTTCATTTTTTTATTCTACATTTTGTGGATACAGAGTTGTGTTGTATTTTTTAACCAATCAAGAACTCAGTAAGTAAAATAAATTTTATTATCTTCTTGTTATCTGAAGGAGCCAAAAAGGAAGGAGCAGCTGGATTCTTTAAAGGAATTGGAAAAGGGCTTGTGGGTGCTGTTGCTCGTCCCACGGGTAGCATCATTGATATGGCCAGCAGTACCTTCCAAGGAATTCAGAGGTAAAAAAAAAATGTTTTTCAGGAGAGGGTGATTTCTTAATAAGGTTTTTAAAATGACTGATTGTGTACAGTTACATGAACAAAGGTCATATAGACCAAAAACCTTATTTTTTATGAGCTCATATGTTTAAAAATGAAGCAGAGGAGACTCGGGCAATGCACCACTTCTTTTATTCATATGTGTAGTTATTAACCAATAACCAATAAAACCCTGAATTTACCAGTATCAATGCATAAAGAAGACTAGCTTTTATAACAAGTAGCTAAATATATTAACAAGTAGGATATTTTAATATATGTGAAAAATGCAGATTAAACTGTGATAATACTTTTGGTGGAGGGACTGGCTCAACTTCTGATTTCATCAGTATGGGTTGCTCCTTCATAAGGAAAATCTTTTAACAACACAAGCCTGGCTGATTTTGTGACATACAGTCCTCCAGCTCCCCTGCAGACTGAGTGCTGGGTGATCTGCCCAAGGTCACACAAGTCGTAGGCATCACAGACGTAACTTGAATCCACATCTCCAACCAGGAGCCCAGCTCTCTGTACATATGCACACCCTGTGTCATGGTAGCACAGTGTTTTAGTAGCTTACTTGTTCTGTTTCTTTGCAAAAACATATGTTAGCACACAATTCTGAAGGACTTTGGATTCGCTTTGTCATGGTAACTAAAGGGAGATTGCCTCATCTGTGTTATAGCCAATACTATGCAGACTAAGTGAAAAAGTCAATAAAAATAATATTTTGGGAGAGAATGTGTACGATGCTCAGTAGCTAGTTCATCCGTTTTGTTTGTTTCTTCTGTATTGTTTCTGTCATGGTGTTTTTGTTGGTCTATTGAATGTACATGACTTTCAGGATTCTTTTTAGTATGCTGGAATCTGTATGTATTCTTTCTTCTGTCCTTCCTGTTCATCTTCTCTGGTTCTTAATCCATTTCCTTTTAAAATTATGTTATCTTTTTATTTCATTTCTAAAGGCTGTTGGGGTTCAGCTAAGAACAGGATATTAATCAGTGCTGTAGGATCATTGAATTTAGAACTGACAGAGCCATTGAGTCCATCCTGCCATGGGGCCGCTGAGCCACAGAGTCAGTCCGCACATGTTTACTACGCACTTATCAGGCACCAAGGCTGTGACTTGCCCGGGTCACACCACGAGTGTGCAGGGTGGGGTGTGTACGTTAGCCTTGCAGACTCCAGACTCGCTACACAAAATATGTTTTATGATTACCCTTGGTTCGTACAGGGCAGCAGAGTCAACTGAAGATGTCAGCAGTCTGCGCCCTCCCCGCCTGATCCATGAGGACGGAATCATAAGACCGTACGACAGACGGGAATCTGAGGGTCATGATTTATTTGAGGTGATTGTTACATTTTTTGGTCATGTAGACATTATGTCTCTTCTTTTAGATTTCAAAAGAGTTTTGTGTTGTGCCATGTTCTTTGAGTTGTTCTAGCGGTTGGCCCCTGAGTATTGGATTTCTCTGAGGATTGATTTAACATAACACTACGAATGGGAGCTCTAGGCAGTTGTCTACTTGGAAAAACATCACTTGGGCAGGGAAGGTTCCCATTGGAACCACAGGATAGGAAACACATTTGGGGTGGGCAGGCTGTTCAGGTACTGAGTGTTCATTTATGTTTCATGCTTTTTAGGTATTGCATTCTTATACTTTAACTGGCCATTTTGAGTTCCACATCTTTTCTTTCTATAAATCAGATGGATTTAGATTTTTATGTAAATATAAATTCACTCAGGTAGGATCATGTAGAGGAAAGATAGTATAACATAAAAACCTTTTGATCCTTAGAACATATTTTAGACTATTTTCTGACTTTCAAGCTTTATCTTTATTATGTGTTGTCTGACTGTCTTGCAATCTACCCTTTTTCTTCTCCCCCAAAATAGGAGAAATTGATTGCTAAGAGTTTGGTCCTCAAAAGAAAGTGAATCTGAAATGTTACTAGCCTTAGTTTTTTTATTGTAAGTTACTGTGCTTTTATTTTTTTGCATGCTTCTAACTTTATTTTCTATCTTTCTTTTTTCTGCCTACACAGCAAGAACTGGAAGTAGAGGAGTAAATATTTCCCATACTACTACTTGGTCTCATCCTTTAAAAATACTGTGGTATTAATTTACTGCCTTTGGAGTGTTTAGATTGAGGGTCATTTTCAATGAAAGGTTCTTCAGACCCTTCATTTCTGCTGAACTTTTAAGTATTAGTCGAGAGGCATTTATGCTCCAAATACAAGATGTTAGCACTCCTGGTATTCCTACTGTTATGAATGCAACACTAAGAAACGGTTTCGAAATGCAGAAAGAGTCAGTAAAGAAGTTTGGGTTCTTTTATTACATGGGGAAAACCTTTTTGAAGTTTCAAATGACGTGCTTTTGCTTTCCAAGTTTGGAATTTTCAACTTTTCTAACACTAATACTTCAGAATAGAAAATACAGATCACTAGAATCATTGTTCTGTTTCTGTTAACTCTGAGGTCCTGGCACTTTCATTACACAGCTTTTATTTTCCCAGAATGTCCTAGATTTTGTTCATCTATGGGGATGTCATCTTGGGCTCCTGTTTTGATAGTGAATGACTGATGAATTACAGATCAATTTGTGCTAAGATCATTAGCTAAGAAGTAGAGCGAACACTGATCTCATCACATTCTGCCTTGTTTACTTCATAGTGATCACAGTGGTCCTTTTTATCCATATAAATTAATAAATAAATATCTCTTCATCTTTTTTGCCCACAAGCTTTTTCAAAATGAACTCAATTTGGCACAGAATATTTATCTCAGAATCTTTGGTCTTGACTACCATAACTGCATATTTTACTCCACTTAAGAAAATTATTTAAGTAGTACCTGTATATACACAATTACCTATGTTTTACAAACCATCTATGGACTTTTAAGATGTTTAACTTTAGAGAAATTTATTCTCTTACCTCACATGCAACTCCCAACAATTTATGTTAATATATATCTATGAAAATTAACATCTAACATAAGGGAATTCTGGGGATATTTTTCCTAACCTTCTTTTGACATGTTCTGGTCCTATATGTGATTTTTGTTAGAAGTTGTTGGCTTTGAGCCACACAACCTTGTTATAATGCAGTGCAATTTTCTATATACCATGTCACTGTCCAGAAAATGAGGCACTGTTTCCTCCAGCATCAATAGTGCTTTCCCACATTAAAAAATTAGACTGAAATTTTAAATGAACATTGATATGATATGTGGTGCCTCTGGTAGAATGAACATTGGGATCTCAAATCTTGAGTTGGATTATGTGTTGTTTTTTTTTTTTTAAAGATTGTTACCCAGAAAGGGCTCTCTTTGATAGGACTTCAGAAATAGCTATGTATATGTATACTCATATAATTTTCTATGAAAATGATGGATACAAATTAGGGCTGTAGTCTTAAATCATGCATAAATTGCTCATTTTAAGGTAAAACGAATATTCTCTTTTCCTGGGTATACTGAGGTTTTAATAGAACTTTAGAAATTCCTTTATCTGTGTTTTACCTTACTATTTATTTAATATTCTAAGTAATCTTTATGTTAATACATATTATCTAATGTTTCCCTTCTTTATGTGAGTGATAAGAACGACATAACTCAGAGGCACTTTTTTTTAAGCTCTAGGTAAATAAATATATTTTCCTATTTATCAGTGGGCTTATTACTTTTATTCATTAGTATTATTTTATTTACTCATTTATTCTAAATCCTCAAATTCTACAAGATCCCTTATATTAATGTAAACAGGAAGAGGACTTTATGACTTCATAATGTAGTTGTTAAAGCTTGTCCTCTAGGGAAATCAGAATTTTCTCCCTTGTTCATACTATAATAATCAATCAAGTGGCAAGCATTTATTGAGTGCCTACTGTATCCTCAGTTGTACTGCACACGATCTCTGCCCTCAGGGAATTGATGGTATATTACGCACACACACATATCTGTACATATATAAAATAAGCATAATAGAAATGAAGCGACTAAAGTACAAATAAGTTCTTAACAGTATAGTCCTAACCATCAGTTCAGTAGGTAGTCTACTAGCCATTTATTAGATATTTCTCATGATTTTTATGTTCTGTTTTCTTCTCGATATATCATTTTTGCTTAGTGAGAATGATTATTGATTTTCTCACATTGATGGGTGTTAACTCTTGTTACATATTTAATCCAATTTAAATAGAACAGATTCTTCCAAACTACTCTCCACCCTCCCAATGCGGAAGTAAGAAAAGTTTTGGATATTACTTATTTTGGCAGTTGGTCTAGACTTTAACTCACCAGCTCTTCATGGACAACATACCTAAATAACTTCATTTGAAATATCTAAATGCTATAGTTGTTTTTTTTTTGTTGTTGAATTTTCTTTTTCACTTAACAGCCATTTAATTTCATTCTCTCTCTTATCTTTCTTCTCTCCTTCCCTTTTACTGGAAAAGACAAAAGGAAAGCAAAAAACCCATATAATAAGCATGCATAGTCAGGCAATAAATTCTCACATTTGCCTGTGGAATTTATTAAAACAGAAAAGAAACTACTTTCTGTTTTGAATACAATGTCATATATTTTAAAATTATACTTAAAAGTCTTCTTGTTAAGCTAAACTGCCAATATAAAAATTGGAATAGTAAAGCTAATATTTATATCTACAAGATAGAAAATGGTTGGAAGTTAATATACATTTTGATTTGAATGTAACATACATTCATATTAAATTTGTGTTTCAAAGCTGAAATTCAAATCTAGACAATTACAGCAACTTCTCCAGTTAGAAAAATTAGCACAAATGTAAGATGATTTTATCCAAGAATTGGTATTCAAGTGAATTTCTAACACAGACTATTGATCTGACCCATCTCTGAAAATGGATTTCCCTTCTTCCTGGCTGGAGTTTTGGATTGCCTAAAGATGAGCTTGGACCAGGCATCTGAAGAACTGAAATTTAGAAAGTGATATAAGAACAGAATAATTTTGCTGCCTGTTTATATAATGTGTTTCTGTGATATTTAACTTGTGCTACATGTATACAAATTGTTAAACTGTTATTTGCTAGTTAACTACAAATTCTCTGTATTTTGAAATCATTTACCTCACATTATTTTCATAATACACATGGAAATGATGATTAATAACCTCAGTGGTAACTTGATTATTGAAGAGACTAATTTGTCAGTTTTTAATGTGACTGTGCACATATTACATGTAACAGTGACTTTGAAAGAGTCTAGAAGAATGTTTCTAATGTATTTATTGTTTCTATTTGGATTGCCTTATGTTTGTACTTGTTTTTAGCAAAAAATTTATGGTAATTGTTTTAAAATATTAGAAATTCTATGTTCTTATTAATATTGTCATTGTACGTTTTATCTGAAATAAAATGGAATAGGTTAAATATAATCCTGCCTATGTAGAATCTACAATGTATCTGTTATTATATAGTTATAAAGTAATAATATATGTTGCCTTTTTTGCATTACAGGGGAAAACATCCCCATATACAACCATTTCCCTATTGTTTGGAAATATAATGCTATAGTGCTTCCTTTTCATATTTTTGGTATTAGGTAATTTGGATTTAATTAGCCCTTTAGAACAATTATTTATTAAAGCTGAACAGAATTTATTTTAATTGAAATGGTGCCAGTAAACCATTAGTAATATTTATTTGTATAGGCAATAAGGAAAATTCATTGGAGAATAGGATGGGCAGAATTTGTTTCTAACTTACTATGCCAATATTAGAAATTTAGATTCTGTTTGTTGGAATTGATGTTTCAAACCTAGAACTCTCACTGTAATGAATGAATCTACTTTTCAGTATTAGAGATGACCATAAACATGTGCTTCCAGTGTTTGAGTCTCTTTTTTCTTTTTCAGAATCACATAAAAAAACTGGAGAGTGAAACCTACCAGTACCACTGTGCCATTTCTGGATGCAAAAAGGCAAATCTTATGGTAACAAGCAGGTAAAATGGCATTTTTTCAAATAAAATTTAATGTGTACATAAAAAGGAAAATTTTGGAAGGATAACTAGTTGGCTGAGTGAACTTTAAAATTTAAATGGAATTTAAATAATTTAAAATAGAAATAAATCAATAATTTAAGAAAATTAAAATATTAAACAATAATTTAGATTCAAATCAAACTAATAATTAATTGATTGATTTAATGATTGTCACCTTTAGAGATCATTTAATCCAACCCCATAATTTTATTGAAAAGAAAATTGAAGTTTAGACAAGATAAATGATTTATCCAAGGTATCACAACTAATTAGGGGTAGAATTGGTTCTGAAGCCTAGTTCTCTTAACTTTAAACATTCATAAAGAGAGTGGTTATAGTATCACATTTAAATGTAATATTATATTTAGAGTACCTGGTGTTCTCTTTTACAGACTAGTTCTGTTTCTTTTTATTTGTGCCCTAGAGTCTATTAAATCTTTATGAGACAGAGTTCCATTTTTCTGAAATGAATGGACAGAAAAGCTCTTTTTTTCTCCTTGGGATTAGTCCCAGTACCCAGCTTTGGAGGATTCTTTCTAAATAAAGTCGTTCAGATTTTCTTGATAACATAGTTGTACAGGTTCAGAGTAGAATAATTACAGGAGGCAGAATTTGCATGAGATTCCAGCTGCCGCTTTGGATGAATCCTTGATGAGGACATCTAGCACCTTAGTGAGTCTTGCATTCTTCCATGTTTGTACCGTTGAAAGTTTACACCAAGTGCCATTTCCTACACAAGGCATTTCTTGAACTCCCCCGTTGTTACCGTGCCTTCTAACTCCTAGAGTTACTTGGTAGTTCCTTTCTATTGGTTTTTCTGTGTCTGTGTTATTTCTCTCTATTGGAAGTAAGCGCTTTGAAGGCAGGGTCTGTTTGTACCTTTTTCTTTCTGTCAAAGTACACAGTTCCTCAGTTCTCTGAGATGTCTTGAGATGGAATGGCATTTTTCACCATATCCATGAATCTTTTGGCACTGTTGTAGATCATTGTATTGATGAGAGTAGCTAAATCTTTTACAGTGATCATCATGACATCATTGCTGTTACTGTGTACAGTGTTGTTTTGCTTCTGCTCCATTTGTCTCCCAGGTTTTTGTAGCCCATTCTGTTCTTCCTTTCTTTTAGAACAATAGTATCCCCTCACATTGTATGCCACCACTTGGCCAGGCATTTCCCAACTCATGAGCCTCCCTTGTGTTTCCAGTTTTTTGCAGACACAAAAGGAGCTACTCTAAATATTTTTAAAACATGAGTCCTCTCCCTTTCTCTTTTGTCGCTCTGAGATATGGACTTAGCAGTAGTGTTGCCGAGTCAGAGGGCATGCAGAGTCTTACAGCGCTTTGGCCACAGTTCCAAATTGTTCTTCAGAGCAGTTGGACCAGTTTAAAGCCCCCCGAGCAGTGCAGCGTACCTGTTTTTCCACAACACCCCTGATGTCATTTTCCTCTGATGTTAGCCTTTCTGATAGCTGTGAGGTGATTTGTTTTAATTTTTATGTACATTTAATTTGCATTTCTCTAATTTAATTTAATTGCATTTCTCTAATATTTAGTGACTTAAGACATTTTTTTTTCTGTATAATTATTGATAGCTTTAATATTCTGTTTTGAAAACTGCCTGTTTCAGACACTTTGACTATCGATTAGGGAATGGCTCCTATTTTAATAAATTTTATTTAGTTCCGTATATATTTGAAAAATGAGGCCTTTTTTTTTTTATCATAGAAGCTTGCAGAAAGCTTTCTTTCCCTCTTCTCTTCCTCCTCCCACCCCCTAGTCCTTGCTTTCCTTCTAATTTTGGTTGCATTAGTTTTGTTTTTACAAAAGACTTTTTAATTTCATATAATCAAAATTATTTATTATACCTTTGGGGATCTTTATCTCTTGTTTGGTCAGAAACTCTTCCCTTATGCATAGATATGACAAGTAATTTTTCCCTGCTGCTTTATTTGTTCATAATATCGCCCTTTTTGTTTAAAGTATGTGCCTCTTTTGACCTTATCTTGATATATGGTGGGAGATGTTGGTTGATGACTATTTTCTGCCAGACTGTTTTCTAAGTTTCCCCAGTTTTTGTTAGATAGTTTTTGCTTTACATGCTTAACTTTGGGGATTTATCAACCACCAGATTATTATGGTCATTTCTTTCATAGACTTTGTACCTAAGCTATTCCACTAACCTACCACTCTGTTTCTTAGTCAGTACCATATTGTTTTGATAATTAACTCTTTGTAGTATACAAAGTACTTTGGTACTTCTAGGCCACCTTCCTTCACATCTTTTTCATTGATGGTTGTTTTTATTATTGGTATGGTCAGATATGTGTATAATTTTTCCTAATAATGAATGAGCCCTGCATTCCTGGTATAAGTTTCACCTGTTCATGTACCAGTATATCTTTTGATATATTGCTGTAATCTCCTTACTAGTATATTATTTAAAAATTTTGCATCAGTATTCATTAAAGAAATTGGTCTATAGTTTTCTTTCACTGTTTTTGCTCTCCCTGGTTTAGGTATTAAAATTATATTTATGTAACAGAAGGAATTTGTAATATTCTTTACCTATTTTTTTCAAATAGATAATATAGTATTAGAATTATTTTTTAAATGTTTGATAGAATTCAATACATGATCAGTTGTTAGAATACTAAGCCTGTACTCAGGAACACCTAAGTTCTTTGCCGTGAAACTGTGACCTGGAATTGGGTATGGGCAGTGGAGTAGTCAAATAGTTCCTGGTCCTATGCCCAGTGCTAGTACAGGCATGCTCTTTCTGACCAGTTGCCCAATTACGTGGCCTTCTCTGGGCTGGGTGTTCCTGGTACTGCTGTTGATGCCATCATAGCTACTTCTTGCCCCTGCATGCTTTCCAGGCCCAGGGGCTGGAGGCCAGTGTCGCAGATCTCTCTGATCTCCTAAATTTTCTTGGACTGGAAGAATATCTCACCTCACCTTTTTTTCCTTTGGTTGTGCCGCTCCACAATTCAGTTTGAGGTGTTACTTTAAAGTTGTTTGGAGGGGAATATTGGAAGAACTGAGCTTCAGTGCTTCCTCTGCTCCACTACCTTGACTCCATCTCTTACTGTATGATCTTGAGCAAGTCCCTTAAGCTCTCTGGGCTTCCAGTTCTACATCTATAAAGTGAAGGCGATTGATTAATCAATCTCTGAGGTTTGTTCTGACCCTGTATGTGTGATCCTATGTTGGTATCTCAAAGCAGTCAGTCGACTTACACCTCACGTGCAGTCATGTCTTCATTTCTAGTGAACAGAGGAGCTGCTCTTCTATGATGGATTTGTCTTGTTATAGAAAGTGATAAGGCATCAAAATCCAATTGTAAACTGTAAATAAACCCTTTGACATTTAACATTTGTGACATCTGACATGTATTTCCTTGACTAGAAGGTAAACTCCTTCATAAATGAATATTGTTAGGAAACAGGTAAAGAATTTTTCCAAGTAAAGGATTTTTAGAGGCTTCTGCCCATCTGGTTTCTCTAGTCAGAGTGTTGCCAGTGTGACATATATACATGTTCTTCAGCAAAGGGCAGTTGTAGCTGGAAACTCTTTCTGTCTCATATTTTACACATACATATATATATATATATAGGTATATATATATAATGTATTATATATGTATATATACATATATATGTATATTTAACAGGTATATGTATACCTGTTAATTTTTGTGTAGTTTTATGAAATATTGCACCTTTCCAAATACTGCAGAATTTGGCAAGGGATAAACTTTGAAAGTGTTATGTTGTCTTGATTTCCTAAATGTCACTTTTCTTTAATGTGAACTCAATATACATGTTGCTGGGCAGTTATCCATTGAACATACTATTTTTCAGCATAGCTTGTGTGAGGAGAAGATGGACTCTGTTAATTACTTTTTTTCTACCTGTCTTTATGAACAGGCGGGTGCTGTTTATAAAGGAAGTGGAGATCTTGGGCCACGTGTCCATAGAATGGCAGCACCCATTTGAAGACTTTGTGTCGCCACCAAGCGTTGATGAAAATCTTCTAAAAATCTCAGTTAAGGTAAGGAGGCAATCTAACAGGGGGAGACAGTCCATAAAAGGGAGTTGAAAGGCAGATGAGGGAAGGGGGAAAGGTACCTGGTGCAGGGGGCAAGCTGGAAAACTTCAGAGAAGCTGATCCAGCCAAAGGAGCAAGAGTGCTGATGAGATGTGAGGACCAGCAAGATGAGATTTCCAGAGATGAGTGTTCTGGGGAATGAAGGAATAATAAAGAGTTGTATGAGAGATGTCATTTAAACATCCCTTTAAAAACTGTGGAATGTCTTTTGTTTGTTGTGTCTACCCAGAACTGTTTGTGTTCTGTCTTCTTTTGACACAGGATCATGGCTTGTTCAAAAAGGACAGTGTCAATCAAGTTTGTTTACGAAAAGTTTATCTTCAAGATCCAACAATAGCAATGGTAAATCACTGAAAGATTTTGTAAGCGAAAAGTAAAGAGAAGAAGTCCATTGGTATTGGCCACTTAGTGACTTTTATTCCTTCAGCATGAAGAAATCTCTTCAGTTAGAATTTTTGTCGGTAAATTCAGAATTATCTTGCATGGCTTTTTGCCAACTAGACTTGGAACTTACCAAGAGTAAGAGGTTTAGGAATGATTTCAGGAGTGCAAGTAAGGCACCTTTTCTTATTCCTCCACTTCCTAGCTTGCCCATCAGGCTCTGCTTTCCAGCAGTATTGCTTGGGGTTGAGTTATCCTAGGTTTGCTTCTGCCTGTACGATGCGCATCATGTGAACTACAATTATTGATGGTAATGCTGAGCATATATCCGACAATTAAGAAATGTTTATTTTATCAATTTATGACCATGTCCTGAGTATTATATAGGAATCCAAAGTTGTTTAAGATAAAGTTCCTGTCCTTTAAGTATCTTAAAATTTGATCTTGAGAGGACAGATAAAATGCCTAGAATGAGAAAAATGCTAGAGTCTGAGTCTCTTTGTCTCTGTCTTCATCATCTCAGCCTACTCACAGTGGCTCAAATTTTATGATTGCCATGGTAACATTGACTAACTTGAAGTACAAGGTGATATGTTGAAAGAGCAATGTTACGTATGGAAAAGAGCATATCTTAAAACTTTGTGTAAATTACATTTTGATCTCCACATATTTAAAATGTATTTAAAAATTGGAAGATTTTATTATAGGTCAGGATTGTTTTTCTCCAGAAATTAACATTTTATTGGATGGAATAGAGACTTACCTCTTTAAAGAAGGGAGAGTATCCTATTTCTGCTGTAACAGATTCTGACAAGCATGAGAGATAGAGGTAATGAAAAGCAATATAAATTGATAGTTCTGATAGTTGAGAACAAACCCTTCTCCACTGCTGATTGAAGAAATTATATTGTGATTTTGTTGCCAACATTATCTCTAAGTGAAAGTGGAGAGAAAAAAAGAAATAACTCTTGAGAGTGGTATAATATGGGATCTTCATCCACAACTGTCTTCTGGGTTTCTTTCTTTTTTTACCATCCACTTCCTTTGCTCATATTCATGTATTGAATAAATTGATACCATAGGAAGTTCACTACAGAGTTATAGTAAGTGATCCCTCTATTCCCCTCTAATCAGTTCCCTATCCCTCTCACAACAGTACTATTCCAGACTTTCCTTTCTTTCCTCAAACCTCCCCCAGGCTCCTCTTTCCCTCTTTCTGCTGAAGATTTCACCTCATACTTTACTGGAAAACTGAGGCTGTATACCACAAGCTCCTTTTCCCTTTCTCCTCATCTCACATGCCCTTGATATGATATTCCCACTAGATTCTTCATTCTAGTCTCTGATGAAGAGGGGGCTGTGTCCCTGCCCAAGTCTATTCCTCTACACATTACCTTAATCTGTGTCCTCTACAATTGCTCCCTGCTAATAATTCTCTTTCTCCTTGTAATTTTCGCCTGCATACTGGTTACTTCCCTGCTCCCTAAAAACAAGCCCAAGTCTCCCCTATTCTTAGAAAACTTTCCCTAGATCCTACCATATTCACTAACTATTGCCCTTTGGTGTATAAATATCCATGTAGTAGGTGAAAGTTAGTTGAAACTTTATCAAATAAAACATGGCCAGTTTCTCCTGTTTATCTCTTCTCCTTCACTTCTTCCAGCCTTTATTTCTGCAATTTAATGATTATTTTTCTAATTCATAATATTCTATTTTACAGAGAGCATGTAGTGCTATTGAGGATGCCCAGTCAAGAAGACAACAGCAAAAACTAGTGAAGCAGTCATCATTGAAGTTAGTTAGGCAGTAAATGCCACATTCATTACTCTACCAGACACTGGAATGATACCATTCCTTCCACTGCATGATCGTCTTGTTGGAAATGAATTAGATGTCGTGATGGTCTTTTAGAGAAGTCAGAACTTTCATCAAGTTATAGAAGAATGTTACAAAGATAATCTTTCCTTTAAGAAACCTATTGACTAAACCTGCCAGATGATTCTTTTTTTTTCTCAAATGCTAAATTAACTTTTTAAGCAGTTGCATGGTATGTATGTACTTCTTTGTTAAGCAGCACACCAAATACCTCTAGATGAGTCTGTTTAAAATTTTTCAGATTTGGAATGGGAAGAATAAATTTGAAATAACAAAGAACAAAAGGCCTGGTTGTAAATTTTAATCCTAAAACATGAGGAAGAGAACTTTATAAATGATCATTGCTTTCTTTAGTGGTTTTTAAGCACAGATAAATGTTTGACACTCATAAGTTTTATTTAACCATTCTAAATAATTGAATTAGAGATAAATTTCAAGTAAATCATGTCCTTGTAAACAAAAAAAAAAATCTGTGAAATAAAAAAATTACAAGATTTTTTTCCATTTCCCAATGAAATCACATTTTTTACCTATGTTTTTCCTTTGATATCCTTTTTTTCTCTTCATATTATAATATAATGGATCTGGGATAAGTTGCAATATTAAATTGTATAGTGTTCTATATTCTCTTTTCCATGTTGAGTATAATTTGTACATTGAGGGAAACTTTGTATGCCTGTCCCAGAAAGAGTGATTTGGCAGAAGTTGTAGGTATTGCTATATGAAAATATTGCACTTTAATTTGTTTTAGTTAATTGTCACATGTGACCAGAAATGTTTTTGAAGTGCTAATTAAAAGGAACTATTAAATCCTTATAATTCATATGTATAAGTTAAAAACAAATCCAGCTGGTAACATTATTAAAAAGAAAAGTATTCTTTGAAGAAGTGATCTTGTCAATACAACATTCTTTTATTTAAGCTTGATCTGGCTAAAGTTTGCTGTTAATGTATTGTTTAATTAAACCTTCAAAAAAAGTAATTAATTTTATTGGAATAAAACTTGCATTTTAAAGAGTTTATTATCAGTTATCTGTCTCATAAAATAATGGAATAAATTTGAACTTTGGTTCAGTAATGCACAAAAGTTGATATTGTTTTATTTTTGTTTACATAAGGAATGGAGATCTGAAATTTTGCAATGTCCTGTCACTAAGTAGGTTTTACATGGATTACTTCTCTAGTACTATTTAGTATATCTCAAAAATTGAGATTAACCACGATTTATATCTAAAACAGAAATAAATGGTACTTTTATTTTATGTCACCATATACCTTTTTGTCATCATCTTTTTTTTTTCCTGTTAAGGAAATCATCATTTATAAAATTTTCATTTTTGAACAAAGTTTTTGTACTAATGAATAGTGATATTTTTAAAAGACATACAGAAACATTGCAAAAAAAAAGCATGCTATCAATTTTTTTCATTAAAACTTTCTCAATTATGACTTTGAGATACCATATTATTTTTTCCATAGAAAAGTCATATTTCCTAGGAATAGCTCATTTTTGAACCCTTGAACTAATGGTTTATTCTAAAATGACATGGCTATTAAACTGTGCAAAAATCAGGTTTGAAATTCATCCAAATCTTGCTTTAAATCCTTGTTTTTCTAAGCTTTATTATAAAACTGTTTTGAGTTAATCCTCCATTTCATCGTTGATCAGAATATTTTGCTCTGATTTTTTGGGTATGTGTTGCACTGACCATCAGAGACTGTACATAAACTTTACAAAGAAATAAAATATTTGATGTATTTGCTGGTGATGTTATTTACAGATGTGGTTCAGTCCTATCTAAAATCATCTGTTATTTCCTCACTATATGCAAGGCCCTATTCTCGATGCGCAGGACATGAAGACAAAATAATAAATATCCCCTGCCTTCATGCAGCATACTTTTTACTGAGATGAACAACATAGTTACTTTTTAGTTTTGTCTCCTCTTCAGTTCCAGTAGACTTCCATGAGTCAACTGTTTCATACTCCTTCTATCTACTTACATCCTTAAGTCTAGTCACATCTCTTCCTTTCTAAAATATTCAATTTTATTTTCAAACAGAAAGAGCCTTTTCACTCTCCCCACACACACACCTTTAGAAAGCAAGAAAGGCAAAACTTTAATTATAAACATGTATAGTCAAGTCGAAGTTTTGCATTGGGCAGGTCTTTTTTTTTTTTAAGTCTTAGTCTGCATTCTTGAGCCAATCACTTCTCTTTCAAGAGGTGGGCAACATGTTTCATCATTAGTCCTCAGGAATTGTGGTCGCTTATTTTGATGATCAGAGTTACCAAGTTGGGTTTGGTTTTGTTTTTAAATACTTCATTGTAACCATCTAAGTTCCACCTTCCCAGCTCTTCCCTACCCCTCATTAAGAACATAATAAAAGCAAACCCTATTACACATGTGTATTGTTCAGAACAATTTTCCACATTGGCCATATCATAAAAAAAATTTACCTCTTTTTTCTGAGTCCTTCACCTCTGTCAGGACGTAGAGGTAGTAGGTTTCATCATTTGCCCCCTTGAATCCAGGTTGGTCTTTATACCAATAAGAGCTCAGCACAATACTATTCCATCACGGTTGTACTATAGCTTGTTTATGCATTCCTTTATGGGGGCCCCACCTCCAATTCTCATTCTTTGCCACCTCAAAAAGAGCTATCAGTATTTTTGTACCTGCTTAGAGTGTTTTGCTGTGGATCAATCCTTCCCTTAATCTGTCCTCCCTCATATTTCCCCTTCCCCCTTCATTTTCTCTCCTATTTCCCGCTGAGTGAAATGTTATGAGTGGAATTTTTTTTCTGTGCTCAGCTATGTGTGTGTTCTTCTTTCTTTTGGGCAGTTTATATGAAAGTGAGGTTCTTGTGCCAACCATTCCTCTCACCCCATCCTCATTTATATAGACCTCTACTTATGCACCCTAATTACATAATTTTCCTGAATCTTTCTTTCCCCGAGCCCCACCTCCTTCCTGCTCTTACTCTTCTCTCTCTTCTTAAGACATAATGGAAGCATTTTTGAAATTCAATATCTAGTCTTTTTTTTTTGGTCATGGTCAGAAATTTCAATGATTCTTAAATTTTTTGCTCCTTAGTTTCCAGATCAATATTATTGTTTTTTTTCCTGTGAGGTATCTTACATTTTCATCCATTTTTTTTCAGCATTTTACTTTGTTTTAATATTTCTTATTGACTTACATAGTCATTGTCCTCTATTTGGTATATTCTGATTTTTAGATAACTTGTTGCTTGGACAGGATTTTGTACCTGTTGTGCCAAGTTGTTAATACCCTTTCCCATTCTTTCTTCCATTCTTTCTCATTTCTTTTCCAGTTTTTTCCTCAAGTACTCATTCCATTTATAAAAAAAACAAAACAAAACATTTTAACTCCTGCCTAGAGGAATTCTAGCTGAGTATGTACTCAAGCTGTGTTTTTCTCTGAGGCAGTATCTATATCTATTTGTCTTTGTCTATCTGTCTGTCTATCTATCTACCTATCTATATTTATCTATCTAGTAGATACTCTCTTCTGTGCTTGTGTTTTGAGTATCTGCCACCATAGTAGATTATGGTAGGGTTCTTTTTTTTTCTTTGCCCATTCTTCAAGTCTACTTTCTGACTTTCAACTTGATGTTAAAGCTGGCTCTGTGGTACATTTGGAGGGAAGGTCTGGGCTGGTCCTGTTGCTGCTTTTTTGTAGATATTGAATGCTATATGATACTGGTATACTTGGGACAGGCTGGCATCCTGCCTGAAAACTTTCAGTGCTCTCAAAGTGGGCAACCCAGGGCAAAGTCTAAATGTCCACTCCTTAGTCTGAGCTCTTCAAATTTATGACCTGAATTTGTGTCTGAGCAGGAGTGAACTGCTGTGGGCCTCAGCTATCAACCAACTGGGAATTTTCTTTGTCTTAGAGTGGCAGAATTGTAGGCTCCTCTTTGGCCTGGGATTTCTGTCCTTGTTATTTCTCTACAGGCTGGGCTCTAAGTACTCCACATTGCCTACTTCACCTGCCTTCATGGCTGTTGGAACAAATTGTTCTCATCCCCCCATTCCACCAGAGGAAATCTTCACATGCTTGGGGTAGACACCCCCTAACTCACCAATGGGTTTGAGACCCCTTGGTTATCCTCAACCTGATTTGGCCTGTCCGCTGAAATGGTTTACCAAGATGTGGCTGCTGCATATGCTGCAGCTTCTTGGAGCCACAGCTGAGAGGTGGAACAAGTGGACACCAAAGGTGGAAAGAACCCCAAAATGGGCTTGACAGCCATCACATCAAAGATTCTGGTCCTCCCTGAATACACCATACATCCCTTGGTTAGACAATGAAGATGTCAAAATCATCTGCTGCATCCTGAGCCATCACCAGCTATCTTGACTCTGTCCTGTCACTGGACTATGATGACTCTGAAGGAGAGAATGAGTCTGACAACTTCATGCAACTCTGCCTCACTTAAATCCAATTTATGCACCAATCAAAAGATATCACCCATACCATTTCACTATTATGCCTCAAAGTCCTGTGGTGAAAGGTCAATGATGAAGCAGCAGGTGTGGATACACTGGGAGCTGTAGTCACAACCCTGCACACAGGTGACCCAAACCATAGGGTAGTTTCTCACTAGAAACAGTGGTGGGACTCAGCAGCCTCCTGGGCATCTGAGCAGCCTTTTAAGGGTCACACTGCTCATCTCCTGGTATGAGGAAGGGGGCTAGAAAAGTTGCCCTAAACATTGTCTGCTAATTCAACCCTGGCCTAATTATTGTGGTAGATAGGCAAGTCCACTATGTGGTCAAAACACACACACAGAAAAATACACAAAATGTACGAAAACATCTGCAAAGATGATTCCACTCACCATTGGCACATAGAATGTGCACACACTAATAGACAATACAAAATCCAGTAGTCCTGAAAGAACTGCTCTTGTGCAAGAGAACGCAACAGGTATCACATCCAAATAGCAGCCCTGAGTGAAACAAGGTGGGTAAGTGAAGGTCAGTCTACTGAAGTTGGAGCTGAATATGCCTTTCTTTGGAATAGATGCAGTGAAGGGGAGGCCATGAAGCTGATGTGGGTTTTGCAATCAAAACTAATCTAATCAGCAAGCTGACATGCCTGCCAAAAGGAGTGAATGACAGGCTCATGACAACGTGATTGCCACTCACAGGAAAACGCCATGCCACCATCATCAGTACCTATGCTCCCCCCATGACAAATCCTGATGAAGTCAAAGAAAAATTTTATGAAGACCTAGAGACCCTTATTGCCAATATGCCAGAAGAGGACAAGCTTGTAATTCTGGACAACTTTAATGCTAAAGTGGGCTCAGACTACCAGACTTGGTAGAGAGTTGGAAATAACAACAATAGTGGCCGTTTACTGCTGAAGACTTGTGCATCGCGTGACCTTCTCGTCACCAACACTGTCTTCCATTTACCTAAATGCAATAAAACAATGGATGCACTCATGCAGCAAACATTGGCAGCTAATAGACTATGATTGTAAGGAGAAGAGACAGACAAGATGTGAGAGTGTCTGTCTGTCTATGTTCGTCTTTCATTTTCGAAGAGGACCATGACATTAGAGAAATGATGACATGACTTGCATTTGACTTTGTTTTGAGTGAGGGAGGGCTGTGCAGGTCACCAGCCTCACTTCCCCTCCTGGGCCATCTGGATCCAGTGACCAGATATTCATCAGGATGACTGGAGAAGGCCCAGGATGCACTGGGAGGTGTTGAACCCTTTGGGCCAAGGCCTATTGAGGTACTCACTTACAGTGAAGTAATGCCCACTCAGTGAAAACTGAGTAAACAGGAAATGGCTCCTTTAATGAACAAAAGAAAGAAAAAAAATAAGTAAATGGAGCTGGGAGGGAAAGAGCATGAGCCAAAGGAATGGCTGAATTTTAGGAGGCAACATAGCAACCCATGAAGAAGGCAATGTGTGGTGCAGAGTGCTGGACTGATCATAGACTTATCCTTTCCAAGGTAAATATTTGCATTCATCAAAAGTGCCACCCCCAAGGCAAGATGACTTCCAGAAGAATTAATGTCAACAAATTAGAGCCATTCTCTGAGCATGAACAGTTTGCTGCTAACTTGGAGAGTAAGTTGAACCAACAGTTGACAGGAGTGCAGCAGAAAAGGAGTGAGCAGCTTTCAGAGATTTGGTGTACAGCACTGCATTTGCTCATCTGGGTCAGAACACTTGCAAACACCAAGACTGGTTTGATGAAAATGATAGCAGAAACTGCTAAATGAAAAATGAGAACCTCACAGGATTTACCAGCAGGATAGTTCATCCACTTCTAAGAAGACAGCATTTAATTCCATTTAAAGTAAAGTCCAAGCAAAGCTTAGAGAGATGCAGGGTTTCTGGCTCAGCAAGAAGGCAGATGAAATCCAGTTTTATGCTGATAGTAACAATCCAAAGGGCTTTTATGATTCCCTGAAAGCTATTTACAGATCAAAAACCTATGGTGCATCATGACCACTTAGTGCTGATGAAGGACATGATTCTAGAGAAATGGGCTGAACACTTCCATAGTGTTCTCAATAGACCATCATGAATCAATGCTGAGGCCACTGACCCTTTACCTCAGGTTGAAGTCAATCCCTTCTTAGCTGAACTTCCAACTGAAGAAGAGGTTTTGAGGGTCATTAGGCTCCTTTCATGTGACAAAGCACCTGGTGCTGATTCTATTCCAGCTGAGATTTACAAGGTAGGAGGACCATTGCTCATACAAAAGCTGACTGTAATTTTCCAGGTCATATGGCAAGAGGAGGTTATTCCCCAGGAGTTCAAGGATGCCTCCACTGTACCTTTGAAGGTAAAGGGAATAGATTGTCCTGCGACAATCCCATGGGGTTCTCTTAGTTATTGCTGACAAAATTCTTGTTAATGTCCTCCTTAATAGGCTGATCATTCACCTGAAAGATGGTCATATACCTGAGAACCAGTGTGGCTTCAGAAAGGGTCAAGGAACAGTTGATATGTTGTTTGCTGCTCAACAACTCCAGAAATACCAGGTGCAGAACAGAGGTTTTTATACAACGATGGTAGATCTGATCAAGACCTTTGACACTGTTAGTCATGAGGGCTTATGAAAAGTTATGTCAAAATTTGGTTGCATGGAGAAGTTCATCAATATTGTACATCAGTTTCATGATGGCATGTTTGCCTGGGTTCTGGATTGTGAACAATGCTCCCATGCCTTTCCAGTCACCAATAGAGTGAAACAGGGCTGTGTGCTTGCTCCTATGATTTTTAGCATGATGTTTTCAGCCATATTGACAAATGTTTTCAATGAGAATGAATGTGGCATCAAGGTCAACTATCATACTGATGGTAAGTTCTTGAATATGAAAAGGTTACAAGCCAAGACCAAAGTGGAAGGAGTGTTGGTGCATGATTTTTTGTTTGCAGATGATTGTGCACTCAATGCAGCCTCTGAAGCTGAAATGCAACAAAGTATGGATCAATGCTCTGCTGCCTGTGCTAATTTTGGCGTAATAATACCAAAAAAAAACACAGGTGCTCCATCAGCCACCACCACGCCATTGATATGTGGAACCATCAGTTACAACAAATGGAGAAGTTCTGAATGCTGTGGATAAGTTCACTTACCTTGGTAGTGTACTTTCCAGGGATGTACACATTGACAATGAGTTTGATGCACGCATTGCCAGAGCTCGCTCAGTGTTTGGGAAGCTCCAAAGAGAAGTTTGGGAGAGAAGAGGTAGTAGAATATCAAACTGAAGGTCTACAGAGTCATTGTGCTGACTTCATTGTTGTGTGCCTGTGAAACATGGACAGTCTACCAGAGCCATGCCAGGAAACAGAATCACTTCCATTTGAACGATCTTAGGAAGATTCTGAGGATCACCTGGCAGGATAAGTTACCAGACACTGAAGTCCTTACTCGAGCTGAACTGCTAAGTAGTCAAAATATGCTTCAGAGAGCACAACTCTGATGGCTTGGCCACATTGTTCGAATGCAAAATGTATGCTTGCCAAAAAGACTATTTTATGGAGAACTTGCATGGGGCAGGTGATCACATGGTGGCCAGAAGAAGCTATATAAAGACACTCTCAAGAACTTTGGATTTGACTGTGCACCATGGGTGACCCTGGCACAGGACTGCTCAGCATGGCATGCCCACATCAGAAAGGGGCTCTGCTTTTTGAGCAAAGCAGAATTGAGACAGCACAAAGTAAACACAGGATGTGCAAATTTGGGATATGTACCCCTCATATTCACACATATTATCTGTGCCCAACCTGTGATAGAGTATTCTGAGATCGTATTGGTCTGATCAGCCACAGTCAAACACACCGAAATTTTACTTTATAATGGTGATGTCATTTTGGTCCTCTTCGAAGATGGAGGAGAACAACCAACAGGCTGGGCTAAATGTTACAAGTGAGACTGTGCTTTGTACCTGAAGTCTGAGCCATACCACTCCTGTTGCTGCTGTTGCTGCTGCTACTGACTTCTGAACTTCCTCCTTTCTAAGTACACTGCCCAGCATCTCCTCCCTAGGAATGCCACTGCAAATGGGTAGATCATCTTGCTCTACCCAGAATCTGCCACTGGGAACGTGGTAGTGGGGGACAAAACTGGTCAGTTGGCACCTGTCTCCATCTCAGTTCCCCAGTGTAGGTCTGATAGTGCCCTGTTAGGGGTCTGGGAATTCCTCTTGCCCACAGCCTCTCCCTGAGTACAGGAGCAACTCTGTGTGCAACATACTTCTGGCCAACCCAGCCTTCCCAGGCTACCTAGGCTAGACAAAGGACTCACTATGACCTTTTTTGTTTTTCTGCACTAGGATTCAGCCTGATGCATTTTCGAGGTATATTCGGGAGAGTTTGTGGCAAAGAGCTCAACTACATTGCTTTCTTTTCCTCTGCCATCTTGGTTTTGCCTCCTTTAGCCACACCTCTTTCAACTTTTAATAGCAAGAAATCAAATTGTTAGGAAGAAATAGATGCTAGACAGTAGCTTTTCATATTGACAACACTGAGATATGTCCCCATTGGATTGAAATAGGCTCCCCTCCATTCCCTACCTCAACTGCTCTAGAAACCCAGCTAAAGAAAGAATCCCCTCTCTCTTCTTTCACCTGCTAGGGACCAAGAATTCTGGGTCTGATAGGTAAATCTTTTTTAATATCCCATCTGTGCCTGTCATTTACTGGCCAGTGACTTAACCTCTCAGAGCTTCAGAAAACATACTATAAAGGAGAGGCCAGATGTGTAGTTCAAATCCTGGACCTGTCATTTCTGCCTTTGTGAACTTGAGTAAGTCATTTCATCTCTAAGTTCTCCTCCCTTGTAAAATGAGGGAGTTGGACTAAATGACTTCTCAAGTATCCTCTAACTCCAAATCTCCTTATTCCTCTGCTCTAAAAGGAGGCTAATACTTGAATGGTGATACATAAATACTTGTTAGACCATAAAATACAATATAATCATTGTTAACAGCAGTAGTCATAATAATGTTACCTTTAACAACAGAGTTGCCACCGCTCCTAGATCCTAGAAAACAACCTAACAAGAGAGTAGGAAAGGGAAGCTATCCCCTTCTCTGCCTGCAGAAAAGCCTTTTCATTTAATTGCTCTCATACCTAGATTGTGAGTGTTTGCCTTACCAGTTGTGATCGTGATTTATCTCCTCAAATAACCGTTACTTACAAAACTTCGTTAAATGCCCTTAATTAGTACTCTATACCTCAGCAAAGAACCTGCTTGTATTTTACTTTAAAATACTCTAAAAGTCCTCAATTTGGTGAAGGTTTACTGAATCTTAGAAAAGTTACCAACCCTGTGTATGTTATTGGGAAATGATGTCAAGAACCATGTAATTTTTCTCTCTATTATCTAATCTATGCCAATGTTTATTTTACAGTTATGCCAGCAGATAGTTGTTTTGATAAAATGTTCAAAGTAATTGATGTCTACATATAGTCAACTGGAATGGTGCCATATCATTATACATAATCAAATTTTATGACAGCTCTGGGGAGAAAACAATTTTAGAAACCTAGTGATGATTTCCAGCTTTCGTATAATGACTAAGCAAATCCATCTGATGGTGGATGTTTTATAATTGACCTCTAGTGGAGTATAATTAGAACATGGCCATTGTGTGGATTCATCCTATTTGACTATCTTTGTTATGTGGGACTTTTTTATTTCATTTTTTTTAATGGAAAGGAAGTTTGTGCAGAAGATAATGATGGGGAGGGCAGAAAGAGCCACTGAAACGTTTTTAATAAAGCATATGTAGAAGACAGCATAAGAGAGTTCAGATGGAATCACAGACAAGCAGGACAGTTTTGAAAGTAATGTGTTGCATTTGTTATGTATATTTTTTAAAATGCAGTGATTTGAAATAAAGACTCTTCATATACAACCTTGCCTTGAATTCTACTGCGTATATCGATAGGCTCTTTTTGGAGCTTCAGAATAAAAACAAAGCTTTTTTAAACTAAAAGAACAAGTAAGAATTAAAGCAGCAGCAGCTTAAACCACCACCACCATGGAATTCTCAAGTCATTTAGCCCAATCTCCTTTCCAATTCTGTTCCCGACTTAATCTTTTGTCCTGTCTTTCCAAGATAGAGATGCTGATAGATGAACTCGATAGTTTGTCTCTGCAACTACGTATTCTAGACTGAAAAATAGTTCTTCATTCGCTTAATTTTTCTCATGTAGATGGTTAAACCAAACTTTTGAGAGGATTTGGAGGCTTGATACAGTGAATACAATAGCATTTATAATGGGAGTATCTGAAGGTCCTCACAATTTCTTTGATCCCTCTTCAACTTTGACTCTGGGCTGTGTCTCCTTCATGACCTTGACCAACCGCTTTAGGGAACATTTGTCTCCATGAGGAAGCTCACTTGATTATGAATTATTAAAAGGCTTCAAACAAGGTTATTTCTTTTGCTCTGTCTTTCATGAATTCCATATAATTTTGTCATTCAGGTGAGATACTTTGATGATGGAGAGGCTTAAGGCAGCATTTTGCTCTTTGGAATAAAATATTGAATTTTACAGATCATGATACAGTAAATCCAAATGTTCTTGCTCTACTCTCCTTGATACTAAAATGTGTTTCTTAGGAAAATCCTTACAGATTTTTTTCATTTTCCTCCAGTTTCATGCTTCAGTATTCTCTGGATGACTGTTCAGTTGAGTCTGTCACCAAGTTTTCTTTAAACTGTTTTTTCCTTCTGATTCCTTTTCTTCTTTTATTGGGTGATATTGTGTATATTCTTTCACCAGTTTTTTGTTTTTTGGTATCTTTTTACGTTCATTTTTTTTCAGTTCTAGAATTTACCTATATGTCCTACTCATTGAGAAGAGAAGAAACTTTTAAAAAATCCATTACAGGTATGAAATTATACAAAACAAATTTCCATATTAGCCACATTCTAAAAAGGGGCATGGGGGTAAGAAAAACAGAAAAAAACTATCCCTCAATCTGTACTCATCTGAGTTCATCAGTTCTCTGTCTGGAGGTAGATGACATTTTTCATCATGAATCCTTTGGAACTGTGGTGGGTCATTGTATAGATCACTTACTAATTCATTCACAGTTGACTAAATTCACAATATTGCTGTTTCTGTGTAACTTGTTTTCCTGGCTCTGCACACATCACTTTGCATCAGTTCATATGTCTTCTCAGGTCTTTTTGAAACGGCATCCTTCATCATTTCTTATAAGACAATAGTATTCTATTACAATCATATACTACAATTTGTTCGGCTATTCCTCAATGAATGAGTACTGTGGCCCAGAATTAGATAATGAGGTAACAGCTGCCAGATGACACCTGTTCCTGGTTGTACTGCTAGTCCCCTGATTTCTCTTTCTGCCCAGGTGTTCATCACTCTTAGTATCCTTGGGTGCTAATTTTTAAGGAATTGTTTTTATGATTGAGCTCTTTTTCTTGTTTTTTGCTCGTTTTCCCAACCTATTTCTTGTCTCTAAATGTTATTTATGTTAGAGTTGGCCTCTGTTCACTTGTGGTGTTGGAGGTGGTCACTGTTCCAAGCTAAGGTTTTTTGCCTTGCTGTTTTCACAGCTACTTCTGGGGGTCTGTAAATTTTTGATGTTTCCAAAGTGGGGTGATATGGGCGGAGAGGTATGGTCACTGCTTCCCTAGTCTGAGCTCTGCTCCGCTCCCAGGAAGGGCTCCTGCTCTCAGGATCACACACCCAGTCCACCCTGGAACTGCAACCAGGAACTACGGCCTGTGTGAGCTTCCTTGTGATCTCAAGAGCTCCTCTCCATTCTGGAACTGAGATCCTGGAAGTAGGGCACCTCTTCCCTTTCAACTTCAAGTGCTAATGTTAGTATTTCTCTTTGCCCTGGAACTAGGGTCCTTCTCTCCATCCTGGAAATGCCACCTGGAACTAGGTAATGGGCAAATGCCCCCTGGTCTTCCACCTTGCGCCTGCACAGGGTGCCCTGCCATCGTTTCCTGACCAGGTGTCCAATCCCCTGACTCCCATACCTGTTACTACTGCTGCTGTCATCACTAATAGCTGTCTCCAAGACCCACACTGCCATTGTTACTTTGATGTACTCCCTGCCAGTTCCCAACCCAAGCCTTTCCTTCTGACTTTGTATGTTTTCTTAGACTGGAAAATGTCTCACCCTGACCTTTCCTTGGTTGTACCACTCTAGAATTCAAATTGATGCTTTATTTTAAAGTAACTAGGAGAGGGATGGAGAGGGTTTGGCTAAAATGCTCCCTCTACTCCACCATCTTGACCCTGCCTCTCCCTAAAAATCTTTGAATTGTACTCTTTACTTCGTCTCTTCCCTCTCTGGTTGGGGTAGTTACAATACCAATCAAGACTGGAAAGTCTCTGCCACATAGGATAGTCCTGTTCCCCCTCCTTATCCCCGCAAAAGCAGCAAAATCATTCTTGAGAATTAATTAGTTCAGGAGACAAAAGTTTGTTTATTGATGTAGCTTCTTCATTAAGGCATAAAAGGCCTAGCATATGAACAGGAGACATAACTCAGGCTTGACTGTGCTAAGCTGGGAATAGAAACACAAAAAAGATAGTAAGTCTCTACCCTCAAAAATTTTATAATCAAAAAAGAAGACATCACACAACAGCTGAAAAGGGAAGAGAGGGGGGGAAGGGAAACTACCTGGAAGGGGTTTCTAGGGGCGTGGGGGGGTCGTGGTTGTGATAAGAAAATCCAAAACAGTGCAGCCTGGTGAGATATGGAGAAATGATTAGCCCAGGCACCCTCCTTTAATGGGAAGTTTGGGGAGGAGCTCCCCACTCTATACTTTGATCAGAAAGTGAGGGTTTTGGTTTGGGGAGCCAGGGATTGTGAGTGAAACAGTCAATTGTCAGTCTTTGCAGAAGCCACAATGGTATTGATTTGACAACAGTTTCCGGGGCAATAGGTGAAAATGAATGGGATGGAGTGCAGAAGGCAGACCAGCAAGGTGCCTGGGTGAGTTCTGTTTTCCTAGTGGAGGGGACAGATGAGATGTGAAACATGGTCTTTGATCAGCTGCATACAGCGGGTTAAGTAAGTTTATACTCATGATTTATATAGCACCAGGGTGGAGCTCCAGAGATGAGTGGATCAGTCTACGTCCTTGTCATTAACTAGTGAACGAGAACCAGTGAACAAAAACCATAAAGCAGGCACTAATTTGCACATTTCCCCAAAATTCCTCTACTTAATAATAACTAGTATTTATATACCTCTTTAAGCCTTTCCCATTATCTCATTTGATCTACACGACAAGTGTAGTGAAGTAAGTGCTATTATCATTCCTATTTTTACTGATGAATAAAAGGAGGCTGACAGGAGTTAAGTGACTTGCCCAGGATCACAAAGTTGGCAAGTATTTGAACTCAGGTCGGCGACTCCAAGTCTAGCACCCTAAGATCGTTACAATCCATAACATTTCAAGTGAAGATTTATTGGAATTTTACAGTGATCAAAAGACAGCATCTTGTAGTGTATAGAGTGATGACCTCAGAGTCCACAAAACCTGGCTTAGAATCCTGCCTCCGATCCTTTAATTGTGTGACTCTGGAGAAATCATATAAGCTCTCTCAGTCTCACTTGCCTCATCTGTAAAAAAACAAAAAGAAAAACACCAAAGAGGGTTGGACTTGATGGTGTCTATGGTTTCTTCCAGCTTGATAATAAACTGTGATGCTATGACCTCAAGCTTCAAAAAGCCAGCTGTGCTATGAAAGGAGAAAATGTTTACTTTTCCACGCTGCCAGGATAAGGTGGTCACAGGTGCAGAAAGCTGACTTATTTGTTTGTTTCTTAAGGTAGGGTCTAGAATACTTGCAAGCAATTTTTTTTTAAAGTTTACTCTTGGACCTCATATTGAGGACTCATGAATCTGGACTTACTGAGAGTGAAAAAAATTACACATGGTACATTTTACATGTAAAAGACTTGATGCTTTGTCTGTGGTTAAAGTTTAGGGACCTAGGAGAGGCCCCTTTAAAAAAACAATCCCAACGGTAAAGGAATGAACTGCAGCATGTCTGTTCTTCCATTCCAGATGGTTAATAGACTCCACTGAATCCACTGTGTTTTGTAGAGGCCATAAAGACTGATTACCCATGACTCAGACGAGGGAATAAGAATATACGGCCGATGCTACCTTAAATTAATGACCCGGTCAATTAATGTTCAATTACAATGTAGCTCGTGGAGAAGTACTTGTAATGCTTATTTAATGTGTCGAGTAGATTCATCCTAATTAACGTTATTGCTATGACTTTGGGGGAAAATTAATCATTTCTCAGTTCATCCTTTATTTCAGCAGTACCTGAAACATAGAAAATTTCCATGTTTTTGACTATTTTTCATAAGGTAACATGTAGATAAACACATTGAAATGGTTCCTAAAGTTGTCTATAAATCCAGGTAGTTGTAGGGAATATAATGCTTTCTTTTCTCTGTGATATAATGAGCTATTTTGCAATCCCATTCCCTGTGTTACGCAATCACCAAAAGAAAATCTTGGTTTGATCTAGTCTTGATTTTGGAGAATGTATAGTAAAACACTCATCCCTCCTACAGGTAACAAGTGGGAGACTACAGGTGCTCAATGTTGCATATGCTATCCCAAAGCACATTGTTTTGCCAGTCATTTTTGCTTGATTGTTTTTGTTACAAGAGAGGGTTCATTGAGGTGGGGAGAGCACATCAGGAACTGACTTTGATAGAAGCTCTCAAAGGCATCAATTTAAAAAAGGGCTAAGTTTGACAGTTCATTTGTTTGTGTCATCTCCATCTCTATAAAAATATGTCACTTAGCATGTCTTATTCCTCATTTTTTCTCTCCTTATTAATTAATTAATTTCTAGTTTTCAACATTCATTTCCATAAGTCTTAAATTTTCTCTGCCTCCCTCCCCTTTTCCTTCCTAAGGCAGAATGCAATCCGATATAGGCACTACATAAACATTCTTATTAAACGTATTTTCGCATTTGTCATGTTGTATAAAAGAATTTAAATGAATGGGAGGAACTATGAGAAAGAAAAACAGAAATAAAGCTAAACAAAAAAGGAGAGCAAATAGTCTGCCTTGATCTGCATTCAGACTCCATATTTTTTTCTCTGGACGTGGATGGAATTTTCCATCATGAGTCTTGTGGAATTGTTTTAGGTCCTTGCATTGCTGAGAAGAGCTAAGCCTATTAAAGTTAGTCATTGCACAGTGTTGTTGTTACTGTGTACAATGTTCTCCTGGTTCTGCTCACTTCGCTCAGCATCAGTTCATATAAATTTTCCCAGATTTTTCTGAAGTCTGCCTGCTCATTATTTCTTAGAGTACAATAATATTCCATTACATTCATATACCATAGCGATTTCCCAGCTGATAGACATCCCCTCCATTTCTAGTCTTGGGCACTTTAAAAGAGCTGCTCTAAATATTTATGTTCATATGGTTCCTTTTCCCATTTTTATGATCTCTTTGGAATACAACCCTAGAAGTGGCATTGCTAGGTCAAAGGGTATGCACATTTTTATAGCCCTCTCCCTGTTTTCTAGGTCTTTTATTAGATCTTTCCTTCCCTGTCATCTTGGGTTCCCATCTATGAATTTTTGTATCTGGGGGATTGGGCATATCACTATAGTATGAGCGTTCCACTTAGACCCTTTTTTCCCATCAAAATTGTGACTGGATCTGTCACATGATCCTATCTTTGTCACTAGGCATTAACTTCTTTCTTCTCCTTTGACACTCTCTCTTTTGGTGATCTCATTAGCTCCCATAGGTTCAGTCAGAACCTCTGTACAGATCACACTGGTATCAAAGAATAAGCATTTATATAGCACCAACTGTGTGCCAACGACAGTGCAAGTGCTGTACAAATATCTCATTTGTTCCTCGCAACAACCCTGAGAGGTAGGTGCTGTTATTTTCCCAATTTTACAGTTGAATATGCTAAAGCAAAAAGGATGTTCTGGCAAGGCTTGACCATCTCTTAGAAACATTTCATTGGGCTGGTTGTTGTGCACTCTATTGAGAGGGGCAACGCTAAGGGGATAAATGCTTGGTAAGAGCTGAAAAGCACATTTCAGCCTGAATTAGTCACGTTAAGGGCAGAAGTCTGAAGAATTTGTGTCCCTAGCTCTCAGCATAGTGCCTGCCACTTAATAAATACTTATTAACTAACTGAGAATCAGTGGTTGTAGGTGCCTGACCTATGATGAAAAAAGTGTATTTACAAGTTTGTATCTTTGTAGCTCAAGATCCTAAGGGAGATGATGACTTCTCCCTCTGACATAGGAAAATGACATAGATTAAGTCCTTAAATGTGCCCAGAAAGTCATACTAGGTAGTGGATATGAACAAGAAGGAATGTTGGTACATAGTAGGCTCTTCATAAATGCTTCATAAATTGGTTGGTTGGTACAGCATAAAGAGTAGCCAGAGGACTTGAGTTCAGATCATAACTGTGACACTTCCTTCCTGTCTTGGGCACATCATTTAACGTCCCTGGCCTCAGTTTCAAGTCATCAAACACGTATTAAGCATTTGCACTCTGGGAATACAAATATAAGGAAAAAGAAAGACATACATTCTGTTTTTCAAGTCATTTTTCCGCCCCCTTCCTCCCCACCTCCTGTTCTGCTACTGTAAGCACAGTGCTATGTCCCTTCAGTTATTTTTGCTTAATCTTTTTTAAGGTGGTCCCATTACCACTGACTCTGTACCCTCACCCTCCCTGCCTCACCTCCCATTAGTTAGCCATTTCTCTATTTAATGCTTCCCCCTCTGTTCTCCCTTCTCTTTTAGTCAAGTACAAAACTCCTTTCTCTCCTCCTGTTTAACTAGTCCTATTAATCAGTTTCCAAATTTTATTTCTTTGTGCCCCTTTCTAGAAGGAATTTCTTTCACTCACTCTCTTTATTATCCATCCTCTGCACTCTAGACCAGGGTGGGGAACCTACAGCCTTGAGGCCCAATTTGGACTTCTACGTCCTCGGTTCAGCCTTTTGACTAAGTCTAAGTTTTACAGAACAAATCCTATTATTGAGGGGATTTGTTCTGGGATGTTTGGATGCAGTCAAAGGGCCACACTTGAGGACCTAGAGGGCCACATAGGGCCTCAAGGTCGCAGGTTCTCCATCCCTGCCTAGACCCTCCTTTTTTGATACTTGACCTCTGTAAGTATCTAGTCGCTCTCTGTTCTCTGCATTCCTCATGAAATCAAAACTTCCAAGGTATCCACTATCTTGGCCACTGCCTTTAGAGCTGGACCTGTGGATTCCCCTTTTCCATTGTGACTTCCAGAAAAATGCCAATTCCTTCAGGTGACAGGACACTGCCCCATGGTAGGTTCTCCTTCTCCCACCCCATCCCTGATTATGTAATTCCCTACAGATCTTTACCCTTCTCTGCAGTTACCTTCTTTCTCTATTTGACTGAGTCCATGCCCTTGCCAGTTCCCCATCTGCCAGTTGCCTCCAGGAGTTCCAAATCTCCCCATCCTTTGGTCTTTTAAAGCACCATATCCCCCAGACAACACCCCACACTAGATCCCCATCTCCCTTTACAGAACATCTCTCTTCTCCCATAGAAACATTTATCAGTAGAAGCCCCTCCCACCACCAAAGGTGGGTCTTTTCTGCCCCCTTTTTAATCTGTCCCCCATTCTCCTGCAGGATCTTCTCTTTCTGAAATATCAGAGGTCATTTTCCCCTCATTGCAGATCCTTGATTTGACTTGTATGTATTGCACCTGCTCCCCTCCACTCTTTCATGCACCTTTCCATTGTATAATACAGTTCCACCAAAACCAAACAAATAAAAAAAACCACATTGACTCACCTGTTGGCAGGGTGTCACAAAGTTCTGCCCATAATGGATGGCCCAGGTCCACCTCTCCTGTGATCTCCACCTGACTTCCATCTTCACCCCTGTCTCCTTGTCTACGTTCAGAAAGAAGTCTCTTACTGGTCTCTGCTATTGTTGCTGTAGCTCTCCTTGGCTATGGCATTCATTCATCTCTCTAGCATTTCTGTTGTCTGGTCTGTTTGAGAAGATCTCTTCAGGTGTGGCCTTCTTTCTGAGAATGTCTTGAATGCCTCTTTCTAATTGAAGATCCATCTTTTTTCATTTATGGATAAGCCCAGATTTGCAGAGTAAGTCACACTAGGCTGCATCCTAAGCTACACTGTGTGACGGAACACTTCATTCCCTTTCCTCCTACATATTCTGATGAGCACACGATGGCCTTGTGTTATTCCATTCGGCTGTTTTTGAAAGTCTTCCTCCTGGTCACTTGCAGAACTTATTTCTGAACTGAATTGTTAAATTTAACCACTATGTGTATTGGAGTTTGTAGCCTTAGATTTTTTTCCCCTGGGAGAAATCTATGAATTCTTTCCATTGGTATTTCATTTTCTGTGTTCAGAAATTCTGAGAAGTTTTCTTGTATTATTTCTTTCATTATAGTGTTCAGGTTTTTTGACTTGTTAGAAATTTGTACTTTAATGGGGAAAGATAACAAATAAAAGGGAGCTGAAATGGTGAGAGGTAACTGCCCTGGGGACATGATGGCAAAATCTTGGGTGGAGATAGATTCTTCTGCCCAAAGTTGGGAGTGGTCTGGTATTGGGGAGTGATCTGATAAAATAGATATTTCCTCTGTCAGGAGGTGGGGTGAAATCAACTCTTGTTGAAAAGGTATATAAACTGAGTACCCCCAACTCCCAAACAGTGCCAGTTCTGGACTGTAATTCCCTTGCAATGCATGTTGCCATCTTATGAGAGAAATTAAAAATGTAGACAGGACTTAATTCATTTGTTTCTTTCTTAGAACAAACTCTGTGAGAGGTTAACACTATGTATACACATACATAAATATGTATGCATGTAATGCATGTAGGTATGTACACACACACATATATATATATATATATATATATTTACATTTTTTTTGTTACTATTCATCATGTCTGACTCTTTGTGACCCCATTTGGAATTTCCTTGGCCAGAATACTGGAAATACTTTGCCATTCCTTCTCCAGCTCATTTTATAGATGAGGAAACTCAGGCAAACAGGGTTAAGTGACTTGTCCAGGATCACACACCTAGTAAGTATCTGAGGCTGGATTTGAACTGAGGTTTTTCTGACTTCAGGCCCAATGCTCTATCCACTATACTATCTAGCTGCCTCTATATGCATACATATGTGCATATGTTGTATACTTACATGTATATTTCTATATATATGTATGCATGTATGTATACTTCTCCCTTGCTAGGTTACCATGACAGAGTGCAGAAAAAAGAACTACAGATTTGGAGATGGAAAGTCTTAAAGGTTTGTAGCATTTCCCTAGCACTTACTACCTATGTGACTTTGGGCAAATTGCTAAGTATTTGGGAGCCTCAGTTTCCTCATCTGTAGAAAGAGGTGGTTGGATTAATTAGCCTCTAAGATCCTTCAGTTCTAAATCTATGATCCTATGAAATTGATGCCTGAAATTCCCACCATTTAGAGTCTTCCTTTTGGGTTAATAATCACCAGAAGGCCCCTGTAAAGTGATGAGAGCTCATTAACACATTTACATAAATTTGTTTATTAGATTAACTAGACATCATTCCTTTTCTATCCAAAAAGCAAGTGTAAAGTCATGAGGAGATGAAATGGAAAGCTGACAGGAATGTTTTGTGGATAGTGAGAAGAGAAGTTAAATGGACCAGGCCATGGGGAGTATGGCCTTGGTTATGGTATTACAGAGGAAGGACTGAGGTGGTATGATGTTCCTAGAACGACAACTGATGAGATTTAGGGGGTGGATACCAAACTTTTATTAACATATAATTTTTATCTAAGGCCAAATGTAATACATAAATTACATTTGTATATATACACACATATATAGACATATATTACATTATATATGCTTTTATATATATTGCATTATATTAATATCTTACATTATATAAACACATGCATACTTATATATTGGTTGGTTGTTGTCCTTTGTACTTGAAGAGGAGCAAAATGATATCCCCATTGTAAAGTGAAATTTCAGTGTGTCCGACTATGACTGATCAGACCAATATGAGCTTGGATGCTCTACCACAGGTTGGGCACAGATAGTCCATGTGAATATTTGGGGTGGATATCCCAAATTTGTACATCCTACATTTTCTTCGTGCTGTCTCAATTCTGCTTTGCTTGAAGAGCACAACACCTTTCTGATGTGGGCACATCATGCTGGGTGGTCCTGTGCCAGTGTCTCCCATGTTGCACACTCAAATCCAAAGTTCTTGAGAGAGACCTTGAGAGTGTCTTTATATAGCTTCCTCTGACCACCATGTGATCACCTGCCCCATGCGAGTTCTCCATAAAATAGTCTTTTTGGCAAGAGTGCATTTTGCATTCGAACAACATGGCCAACCAAAGTTGTGCTTTCTGAAGCATAGAGTGAATGCTTGGCAGTTCAGCTCAAGCAAGAACTTCAGTGTCTGGTACCTTATCCTGCCAGGTGATCCTCAGACTCTTCCTAAGACAGTTCAAATGGAAGCAGTTCAGTTTCCTGGCATGGAGCCGGCAGACTGTCCATATTTCACAGGCATATAACAATGACATCAACACAATGGCTCTGTAGACCTTCAGTTTGGTAGTTTAGTCTAATGTCTCTTCTCTCCCAGACTTTTTTTTGGAGCCTCCCAGCTAACTCTGGTAATGCTTACATCAACCTCATTGTCAATGTGTACATCCCTGGAAAGTACACCACCAAGGTAAGTGAACTTACCCACAACATCCAAATCTTCTCCATTTGTTGTAATCGATGGTTCCACGTATGGATGGTGTGGTGGTGGCTGACAGAGCACCTGTGTTTTCTTGGTGTTAATTATCAGAACAAAATTAGCACAGGCAGCAGAGAATTGATCCATACTTCGTTGCATTTCAGCTTCAGAGGCTGCATTGAGTGCACAATCATCTGCCAACAAAAAAATCATGCACCAATACTCCCTCCATTTTGGTCTTGGCTTGTAACCTTTTCAAATTCAAGAACTTACCTTTACTACAGTAGTTGACCTTGATGCCATGTTCATCCTCATTGAAAGCATTTGTCAACATGGCTGAAAACATCATGCTAAAAATCATAGGAGCAAGCACATAGCCCTGTTTTACTCCATTAGTGACTGGGAAGGCATGGGAGCATTGTTCACTATTCAGAACTCAGGCAAACATGCCATCATGAAATTGATGTACAATATTGATGAACTTCTCCACGCAACCAAATTTTGACATAACTTTTCATAAGCCCTCATGACTAACAGTGACAAAGGTCTTGATCAGATCTACAAACGTTGTACACAAACCTCTGTTCTGCTCTTGATATTTCTCCTGGAGTTGTTTGGCAGCAAACACTATATCGACTGTTCCTTGGCCCTTTCTGAAGCCACACTGACTCTCAGGTATGTGACCATCTTCCAGATGAAGGACTAGCCCATTAAGGAAAACTCTAACAAGAATTTTGGCAACCATGACTAAGAGAGAGATTCTCCCTGGGATTGTCGCAGGAAAGTCTATTCCCTTTACCTTTATAGAGATGGACAGTGGAGGCATCTTTGAACTCCTGGGGAATAACCTCCTCTTGCCGTATAACCTGGAAAACTTCAGTCAGCTTTTGTATGAGCAATGGTCCCCCTACCTTGTAAATCACAGCTGGAATAGAATTAGCACCAGGTGCTTTGCTACATGAAAGGAGCCTAATGGCCCTCAAAACCTCTTCTTCAGTTGGAAGTTAAGCTAAGGAGGAATTGACTTTTATCTAAGGTAAAGGGTCAGTGTCCTCAGCATTGATTCATGATGGTCTATTGAGAACATTGTGGAAGTGTTCAGCCCATCTCTCTAGGATCATGTCCTTATCACTAATCAATGTGTCTCCATTACCACTGAATAGTTGTGATGCACCATAGGTTTTTGGTCCATAAATAGCTTTCAGCGAATCATAAAATCACTTTGGATTGTTACTGTCAGCATAAAACTGAATTTCATCTGCCTTCTTACTGAGCCAGTAAGCCTTCATCTCTCTAAGTTTTGCTTGTACTTTGCTTTTGATGGAATTAAATGCTGCCATGTTAGAAGTGGATGAACTATCCTGCTGGTAAATCCTGTGGAGTTCTTATTTTCATTTAGCAGCTTCTGAATTTCCCCATCATTTTCATCAAACCAGTCTTGGAGTTTGCAAGTGTTCTGACCCAGATGAGCAAATGCAGTGCTGTACACCAAATCTCTGAAAGCTGCCCACTCCTTTTCTGCTCTGTTGCCAACTGTATGTTAGCTCAACTTTCCCTACAGGTTAACAACAAACTGTTCACACTCAGAGATGAGCTCTAGCTCTTCTAGCTTTGTTGGTAGTCATTTCACCTTGGGGGAGGCACTTTTGATGAATGCAAATACTTAGCTTGGAAATGACAAGTCTATGATCAGTCCAGCACTTTGCACCACACGTTGCCTTTATCACTCTCATATCTTGTTTGTCTCTTCTCCTTATATTCACATAGCCTATTAGATGCCAATGTTTGCTGCGAGGATGCATCCATGAAGTTTTATTGTGTTTAGGTAAAGGGAATACAGTGTTGGTGATGAGAAGGTCATACGATGCACAAGTCTTCAGCAGTAAATGACCATTGCTGGTGCTATTTCCAGCTCCATTCCTCCACAGGACTTCCCGCCAAGTCTGGTAGTCTGAGCCTATTCAAGCATTACCAGAGTTATAAGCTTGTCCTCTTTTGGCACATTGGCAATAAGGGTCTCTAGGTCTTCATGAAATTTTTCTTTGACCTCATCAGGGTTTGTCATTGTGGGAGTATAGGCACTGATGATGGTGGCATTATATTTTCTTGTGAGTGGCAATTGCATTGTCTTGAGCCTGTCATTCATTCCTTTTGGCAGGCATACCAGCTTGCTTACTAGATTACTTTTGATTGCAAACTCATGTCAGATTCATGGTGCTCCCCTTCACTGTGCCCACTCCAGAAAAAATGTATATCCAGCTCCAACTTCAGTAACTGGCCTTCATTTTCCAAACTCGTTTCACTCAGGGCTGATATTTGGTTGTGATACCTGTTGAATACAAAAGTAGTTTGTTTTTCAGGTCTACTGGATTTTGTGTTGTCCATAAATGTACATGCGTTCCATGTGCAGATTCATCTGGGCAGATGTTTTTGTACATTTTGTACATTTTTTTTTTGTATTTTGATCGTAGAGTGGGATTCCCTGCCTGCTTGGTAATCAGGTCAGGTTTGAGTAAGCCGACAATGTTTAGGGCACCTTTTCTAGCCCTCTTCCTCACGCCAGAGGGTGAGCAGAGTGATCCTTAAAAGACTGCTCAGACACCCAGGGGGCTACAAAGTCCCACTGCTGCTTCCAGTGATAAACAATCCTATGACCTGGGCCACCTATGTGCAGGGTTGTGACTACAGCTCCCAGTGTTTCTGCACCTACTGCTTCATCACTGGCCTGTTGCCACAGGACTTTGAGGCATAATAGTAAAATGGTATGGGTGATGTCTTTTGATTCGTGCATAAATTGGATTTAAGTGAGGCAGAGTTACATGCAATTGACAGCCTCACTCTCTTCTCCAGAGTCATCATAGTTCAGTGGCAGGACATAGTCAAGAAGGTTGGTGATGGCTCAGGATGCAGTGGATGACTTTGGCATCTTCAGTGTCTAACCAAGCGTTAAGTGCTCCATGTTGCCTGCTTCATCTGCCTTCATGGCCGATGGAACAAATTGTTCTCATCTGCCCATTCCACTAGAGGAAATCTTCATATGCTTGGGTAGACACCCTCCAACTCACTAATGGGTCTGAGACCCCTTGGTTACCCTCAACCTGGTTTGGTCCATCTGCCAAAATGGTTTACTGGAGTGTGGCTGCTGCACATGCTGCAGCTTCTTGGAGCCACAGGTCAGAACTTGGTGGAACACAGCCATCACACCAAAGGTACTAGTCCTCCCTGAACACACCCATACCCCATACCTATATGCCCACATATACACACAAGTGTATGTACACACATGTGCATAATATATGTGTATATGTAGGTATATGCACATATGCATACATATATATTCACACACACATATATATTTACATATATGAGAGAGAGTGAGTGCATTTG
The DNA here is from genome assembly GCA_028658325.1 of Potorous gilbertii. Taxonomy (NCBI): domain Eukaryota; kingdom Metazoa; phylum Chordata; class Mammalia; order Diprotodontia; family Potoroidae; genus Potorous; species Potorous gilbertii. The sequence continues at coordinate 575,626,790 of CM053769.1, read as the reverse complement.
TAACTTGTCACAGGGCACCACTCATCTTCATTTACACTCACATTCTGAAAAGGTGCAGAATCAAGTGAAGGGGGCAATGTGGCATTTGGAGGTATGACAGCAGAGCACAAGGGTACTCTTTCTTGACAAACATGATGTCATTTTAGAACAATCTTCAGCCCCAGTGTTAGATGAGTAGACTTTTCTTATCTCTGTGCTTTACCTTGCTTTACCCCAGTTGTTGTGCAAAGATAACCCCTAAGACAGATAAAGCCTCTTTCCATTTTTCTAAAATGGAAACTGTCCCAAATCTAGTTACTGCCTGGATGTGAACCCAGAATGATTATGTGTTTTTGTATAAAATCAATTCTTCTATAATGCTCGTTTTTGAAAATTTGAATTTGTTCCATCACAATTGATGTATTAGCGAACAATTTGAGCATAACACGAATTTTGCATTTACTTGTTTGTGATTTCATCTGCAAGAAATAGTGTAAAAACAGCACTATTTCACAATAATTCATAGGCTGCAACTTTTTTTTCTATTTATTCTTTATTTTTTTAAATTTATTTTTAGATTTCTACATTCATTTCCACAAAATTTTGAATTCCAATTTCTCTCCCCATCTATTCCCTCCTCCCTCCCCATAATACCTTGCATTCTGATTACTCCTTCTTCTTTTATGAGTTATAGCCTGCCCCATTCCATTTCTCCCTTTCTCCACTCAGGATTTTCCTTCCTCACCCCTTAATTTCTATTTTTTTTTATGGATATCATCTCTTCTGATTCAACCCAATCTGTACTCTCTGTCTATATATATGTGTGTGAGTGTATGTATGTATGTGTATGTGTATGTATAATCCCTCTACCTACCCAAATAGTGAGAAAAGTATCAAGAGTTACAAATATTATCTTTCCATGTAGGAATGTAAACAGTTCAGCTTTAGAAAGTCTTTCATGATTTCTCTTTCCTGTTTACCTTTTCATGCTTCTCTTGATTCTTGTGTTTGAAAGTCAAATTTTCTACTCAGTTTTGGTCTTTTTATCATGAATGCTTGAAAGTCCTCTATATCATTGAATGATTATTTATTCCCTTGAAGTATTATACTCAGTTTTGCTGGGTAGGTGATTCTTGGCTTTAATCCTAGTTCCTTTGACATCTGGAATATCATATTCTATGCCCTTGATCTCTTAATGTAGAAGCTGCCAGATTCTGTGTTATCCTGATTGTATTTCCACAATACTTCAATTGTTTCTTTATAGCTGTTTGCAGTATTTTCTCCTTGACCTGGGAACTCTGAAATTTGGCCACAATATTCCTAGGAGTTTCTCTTTCCGGGTCTCTTTCAGGAGGCGATCAGTGGATTCTTTCAATATTTATTTTTCCCTCTGGTTCTAGAATATCAGGGCAGTTTTCCTTGATAACTTCATGGGAGATAATGTCTAGGCTCTTTTTCTGATCATGGCTTTCAGGCAGTCCCATAATTTTTAAATTTTCTCTCCTATATCTATTTTCTGGGTCAGTTGTTTTTCCTATGAGATGTTTCACATTACCTTCCATTTTCTGAAAATTTTGGTTTTGTTTTCCATCTGCTTGGTTTATTTCATAGTCATTAGTTTCCCTGAACTTGATTCTCTTTTTTAAAGAACAATTTTGTTCAGTGAGCTTTTGAACCTCCTTTTCCATTTGGTCAATTCTGCTTTCTAAAGCCTTCTTCTCCTTATTAGCTTTTTGGACCTCTTTTTCCAATTGAATTAGCCTCTTTTTAAAGGTGTTATTTTCCTCAGCATTTTTTGGTTCTCTTTTAGCAGGCTTGTGACATGCCTTTCAAGCTCTTCTATGGCCTGAGTCCATTTCATGTTCATTGTGGGGGTGCTGGAAGCAGAGGCCTTCACTTCCCATGACAGTATGCCTTGTTCTTCCTCATCTGAAAGGATGGAAAGAGATACCTGTTCACGAAGAACAGGTCTTATTTTTCCCCCTTTTTTTGGGCAGTTTCCCAACCAGTTACTTCACTTCTGAATCCTTTGTCAAGAGGAGGGTCCTAGTGCTTCTCCTCTCCCCAGTACAAGGCTGAGATTCAAATCAGCTGTTCAATTCCTCTAGGGTCTTTGGGTGGGAAGGGGCCACCACTGAGGGCTGAGATTCAGATCAGCTGCTCAGTTCAGTCAGAGGCTTTAAGCTGAGCTGCCTGGACAATGGACCCAGGCTGCTTCCACTGCCACTGTAGCTGCCTGCCTCCTGCTGCTGCTGCTGCCTCTGCCACCACCTGGGACCAGTGTTGTGGGAACCCTGTTCCCCTCTCACCCAGCTGGGAAAGACCTCCCACACTGACCTTTGGAGTTTTTTTTGTCACTTGTGGGTTGAGAGATCTGGGACCCTCCCTGCCGAGATTTCTGCCAGGTCCTGTTGCTCCCAGCGCTGTGTGGTGAGGGCTGGGCTCTGCTCTGCTCAGTGTCCTGTGAGGTTGACGTTTCCTGTTGGCCTTCCAGGTTACCTTTGGCTGGAAATCTCTTTCACTCTGTTGTTTTGTGGCTTCAGTTGCTCTAGAATTCATTGACAGCCATTTTTACAGGTATTTTGTGAGCTGTGGGGGAAGAACTAGAGTATATGTGTCTTTCTACTCTGCCATCTTGGCTCCACCAGCTGCAATGTTTCTAACAGCCACTTCCACTGGAAACTTGTGATCTTTTTCTCAAAGTAAAGTACCATATGTATTGTATATCTCCTGGTGCACTAGAAGCACCAGGTGAAGGGCTATCTATTCACTTGATGCCCAACTTCACCTTGGCTGGGGTTGTAGGGGTAGGAGAGGCTCTCCCTCCCCAGCCCCCAACATCAATGCTACCCTTTCCCCAGTAGCCATTGGCTTTGCCCAAACTTGCACTTTGAGAGTTGAGGTGCAGACCAAATGGTATGCTGAGACTGCTCTGCCACCATGGACTTAGAGTAGTATTCAGGTATTTCTTAATCATTTAATTTGCATAAAATCATGTTAGCATTCTAATTATTTCCCTATGCTGTTTTTTTGTGTCTGTGTCACTCCATGATATTTTTGAGTGTTGTGCTTCAACTTCATTTTATCCCTAAGCCTTATGGTTTTTAATTTCAAGATTTTACAATGTAGAGAGTTTTAGAAACATATATGTAAAGTTAAAGCAAAACTGACTGTACTGTAGGTATCTATTAGAGATAGATCATATTGAAAAACCCACATGCCCCCCTCCCCAAGCCATACTTTTCTATGTAACAATTGATGCTTCTCCTTGCCATGGTTTATAACTCAATGTACAAAATAAACTTCTTATTGACTAGTATTCTAAATTGTAATTTAGAAAATGAAATGTGCTACTTGCCTCCTAACAGAGAAGTGATAAATTTCAGATACAGAAAGACATTGCTGATGTGGAAATTTGTTTTGCTGGACTATGTATTGATAGCTTTTTTAATTGCTGAATTTGGTGGGGGGTAGTGGGAAGAATCAATTAATTTTTAAAATGTTTGTGATTTCATTAAATTGAAAAGGTTCTGCACAAAGTCAATGCAACCAATATTAGGAGGGAAGCAGAAAAATGGGAAAGAATTTTTATAATCAATGTCAGTGATAAAGGTCTAATTTCTGAAATACATAGAGAAGTGAGTCAAATTTACAGAAATACAAGTCATTCCCCAACTGATAAATGGTCAAAGGATATGATCAGGCAGTTTTCAGAGGAAGTTATTAAAGCTATCTGTAATTATATGAAAAATCCTCTAAATCACTATTGCTTAGAGAGATGCAAATCAAAACAACTCTGAGGTACCACATCACACCTATCAGATTGGTTAACATGACAAAATAGGAAAATGATAAATGTTGGAGAAGATGTGGGAGAGTTGGAACACTAATTCATTGTTGGTGGAGCTGTGAGCTGATCCAGCCATTCTGGAGAGCAATTTGGAACTATGCCCAAAAAGCTATAAAAATGTACATACCCTTTGAAGGGTATGTACTTCTTCTGGAACTGTATCCCAAAGAGATCATAAAAATGGGAAAAGGTCTCACAGGTACAAAAATATTTATAGCAGCTCTTTTTGTGGTTGTTAAGAACTGGAAATTTAGGGAATACCTATTAGTTGGGGAATGGTTGAACAAGTTGTGGGATATGAGTGTAATGAAATATTATTGTGCAATAAGAAATGATGGACAGGTGGACTTCAGAAATACTTGGATAGACTTATGTGAACAAATGCTGAGTGAAGTGAGAGGAACCAGGAGAACATTATATACAGTAACAGTCACAGTATGTGAGGACTGTTTTTGATACACTTAAGCCCTTCACAGCAATGCAAGGACCTAAACCAAACTATTTCTCTTTGTTTTGTTTTGTTTTGTTTCTCATGATTTTTCCCATTTGTTATAATTCTTCTATGCAATATGGCTAATGTGAAAATATATTTAATAGCAATATATATGTAGAGCTCATATCAGATTGCTTGCCACCTTGGGGAAGGAGAGGGGAGGAAGAGGGAGAAAATTTAAAATTTATGGAAGTGCATGTTGAAAACTAAAAATAAATAAATCAATAAATTGAAAAAAATGAAATGCTTGTAATTTGACAAAAAGAATGATTGACTCTCATTTTGAACATTTTATCCATTGAAAATAATTTACTCAAGTGTATATAGTTGTAAAGCAAACTTTTTGTGGATAGTATTCTTTATAAAATATTATTTCAAATAAAAAAGAGAATGAGGGAGGGAAAGATAAGTTGTAATAAGGTTAGTTTTCTTATGATGACAGTTATCTTTGGGTTGAGCTATACTTATTTTAAAGTTAGTTTTTTTCCTATGACTCATCCTGTTTATTTTTGCTAATATCCTGGCAATTATTTGTCAAAGTTACTGTAGCTTTACTCTAGAGTTGTTATTGTCCTTTATATTTGTTACTTGGTGGATGGCATGTGAAAATTGTATCTAATTAGTCACCAAGTCTTTCCAATTTTCTTTGAAATATCTGTTGAAGACTAATACAACATATCTGAGTGTTTAGAAGGAGATGGAATCTTCACACACCCTTCAAAAGACTACAAGCAGAAACACTGAAGAGAATAGATGTGACTAAAGCCCTATCCAAGAAATTTAGAACAAAGGCATGCAAATGAGGATTGTTGGTACAATGGTTCAAAAACTGCAGAATTATTCCATCAGGATCGAAGGAGATGGTAAAATACACAACCATCGGAAATGACCTCAGCTAGATAAATGCTACATTTAAAGAAGTGAAAGTCCAACTAGCATTGATAAGGAGATTATAAAACCAAAGGACTACCAAATCCATCTTTTTCTCTCTATTTCCAATACCACCCTACTCTAGAACCACATTGTTTGAAGTATGGATTGTTCTAACATCCAGAATTCTAGACTCCAAGTACTGTCATTCTAATCCAACTAAATGCCAGACTAATCTTCCTTGAAAATGGCATTTTATTTTCCCCTACTTAATCTGCCTTCTCATCGTTTCTTATAGCAAAATAGTATTCCATTACATTCACACACCACAATATATTCAGCATTCCTCAACTGAGGGGCATTACCTCAATTTCCAATTCTTTTCCACCATGAAAAGAGGTACTATAAATGTTTTGTTCTATGGATTTAGTATGCTAGCTTATTCAAGGGAAGCATTCCTATTAGTTCTTCTCTCAGGGTCACCCTTTTTATTTTTTATATATTTTTAATAATATTTCCCCCCAATTACATGTCAAGACAATTTTTAGCATTCATTTTCACAAGGTTTTGAATTCCAAATTTTTCTCCCTCTCTCTCCTCTTTAGAAAATGGTAGGTAATTTTTTTTTGGAGGGGGGAAGGCAAGGCAATTGGGGTTAAGTAACATGCCCAAGGTCACACAGCTAGTAAGTGTCAAGTGTCTGAGGCCAGATTTAAACTCAGGTCCTTCTGACTCCAGGGCCAACACTCGATTCACTGCACCACCTAACTGCCTCAATAGTAGGCAATTTGATATAGGTTATACATGTGTTATCATGTAAATCATATTTCCATCTCAGTCAAAGTTGTGAAAGAAGAAACAGATCTAAAGAAAAAAAAAACAGGAAAAAAATAAAGTGAAAAACTATGCTTCCATTTACATCCAGAGTCCATCAGTTCTTTATCTGAATATGGATAGCATTGTCCTTTTCTGAGTCCTTTGTATTTGTCTTAGATCATTGTGTGGCTGAGAAGAGCTGAGTCATTCGTAGTTGATCATCGCACAATTTTGCTGATACTCTACAACGTTTTCCTAGTTCTACTCCTTTCCCTTTGCATCAGTTTGTATAAGTCTTTCCAGTTTTTTTCTGAAATCTGCTTGTTCATCATTATTTCACAGTAGTTTTTATTACATTTATATACCACAGCATGTTCAGCCATTCCCCAATTGATGGGCAGCCTCCCAGTTGCCAATATTTTGTCACCATGAAAAGAGCTGCTATAAATATTTTTGCATGTGTAGGTACTTTTCCCTTTTTAAATGACTTCTTTCCAATATAAAGCTAGTAGTGGTATTGTTGGATCAAAGGGTATATACAATTTGGTTTCCCTTTGGGAAATAGTTCCAAATAGCTCTCCAGAATAGTTAGATCAGTTCACAACTCCATTAACAATGCATGTGTCCCAATTTTCCCATGTTTTCTCCAACATGTATCATTTTCATTTTTTGTCATATTTGCCAATTACAGTACATTACATCTATTTTTAAAAATTGATTTGTTTTCAGTTTAACAATCACTTCCACAAGTTTTAAATTTTCTCCCCCTCCCTCTCATTTCCCTCCCTGAGACAGCATGCACATACATTCTTACTAACACATCTGCAAATTTGTCAGGTTACATAGAAGAATTAAAATGAATGGGAGAAACCTTAAGAAAAATCAAACCAAAACGAAACATAACACATGAGAAAATAGTTTGCTTCATTCTGCATTCTGATTCCATAGTTGCTTTTTGGAATGTGGATGACATTTTGCATCAAGAGTCCTTTGGGCATATTTCAGGTCCTTACATTGCTGTGAAGGGCTAAGTCTATCAGAAATAGTCTTCACATACTGTGATTGTTACTGTATATAATGTTTTCCTGGTTCTGCTCGTTTCACTCAGCATCAGTTCATATAAGTCTTCCCAGGTTTTTCTGAAGTCAGCCTGTTGGTCAATTTCTTACAGCACAATAGTATTCCATTTCATTCATATACCACAATTAGTTCAGTCATTCCCCAGTAGAGGGGCATCCCCTCAATTTCCAGTTCTTGGTCACCACAAAAAGAGCTGCTATAAATATTTTTGTACTATTTTTATTATGAAGTGCAAAATGGATAGTTTTGATTATGTTAAATTAAAAAGGTTTTGAACAAATAAATCCAATACAACCACAATTAGGAGAGAAGCAGAAAACTTGGAAAGAATTTTTACAACTAGTGTCGGTGATAAAGGCCTCATTTCTAAAACATATAGAGAAGTGAGTCAAATTTACAAGAATACAAGTCATTCCCCAACAGATAAATGGTCAAAAGATATGAACAGGCAATTTTCAGAGGAAGAAATTAAAGCTATCTATAGTCACATGAAAAAATGCTCTAGATCACTATTGATTAGAGAGATGAAAATCAAAACAATTCTGAGTTATCACATCACACCTATCAGATTGGCTAACATGGCAAAACAGGAAGATGATAAATGTTGGAGAAGATGTGGGCGAGTTGGAACACTAATTCTTTATTGGTGGAGCTGTGAGCTGATCCAATCATTCTGGAAAGCAATTTGGAACTGTGCCCAGAGGGCTGCAAAAATGTGCACACTATTACAGCTATTTTAAATGAAATTTATCTCTTGCTGATGGGCTTTGTTAGTTAAATAAAGAAATGCTGATGATTTATGTGGATTTATCTTATATGCTGCAATTTTCTAAATTTATTTTATTATTTCAAGTAGTTTTTTAGTTGATTCTTTAGGGTTCTCTGCCATCATATCATCTGCAAAGTGAAATAGTTTGGTTTCTTTACTGCCTATCCTAATTCCTTCTATCATTTCCTTCTCTTATTTTTAAAGCTAACATTTCTAGGACTATGTTGAATAATAGTGTTGATAATGGGCATCCTTGCTTCACCTCTGATCTTATTGGTGTAGCTTTCAGCTACAGATAATGTTTGCTGATGGTTTTAGATAGATACTGCTTATCATTTTAAGAAATGTTCCCTTTATTCATATGCTCTCTATTAATTTTTTATAGGAATGGGTGCTGTATCTTGTCAGAAGCTTTTTCAGCATCTATTGAGATAATTATAATTTCTATTAGTTTTGTAATTGATATAGTCAATTATATTGATAGTTTTATTAATATTGAACCAACCCTGAATTCCTGGTATAACTCCCACCTGGTCATAGCATATAAACATTGTGGTATATTGCTGTAATTGTCTTGCTAGTATTATGTTCAATTTTTTTTTGCATTGATATTCATTAGAGAAATTGTTGTATAATTTTCTTTCTCTATTTTAGCTCTTTCTGGTTTAGATATGAGCACCATATTTGTTTCATAAAGGAGTTTGATTGGACTCCTTCTTCACCTATTTTCCCAAATAGTTTATATAGTATTTTAATTAATTGTTCTTTGAATGTTCAGTACAACTCACTTGTGAACCCATCTGGCCCTGGGGATTGTTTTCTCAGGGAGTTCATTAATGGCTTGTTCAATTTCTTCTTCTAATATGGGGTTATTTAGGCATTCTATTTTCCTGATCTGTTACTCTAGGTAATTTATATCTTCAAAATTTTCATTGATTTCTCTCAGATTGTCATGTTGTCATGTTGGCATGTTATTGGGCACAATATTTCCTAATGATTGCTTTAATTTTTTCTTCATTGGTGGTGCCTTCACCCTTTTATTTTTGACACTGGACATTTGGTTTTCTTCTTTCTTTTTATAACCGGATTAAACAATGGCTTGTGTATTTTATTTTTTAAAGAAATAAAACCAGCTCTTAGATTTTTTTATTAGTTTATGTTTTTTCTTTTCCTTGCTTTTGTGTTCAGTCTTATTTACTTCACCTTTGATCTTCAAGATTTCTAATTTGGTGCTCAATTGGGAATTAAAAATTTTTTTTTCTAGTTTTTTTTTTTAAGTTGCAAGCCCAATCCATCAATCTGTTCTTTTTCTATTTCGTTGATGTAAGAATTTAGAGAAATAAATTTGGGTGCATGCCATAAATTTTGGTATGTTGTCTCATTGTTGTTATTCTCTTTAGTAAAATTATTGCTTTTTTTCTATGATTTGTTCTTTGATCCACTTACTCTTTAGGATTAGAATACTTAGTTTCCAATTATTTTAGTCTATATTTCCATTGCCCTTTGCTGAATGTAACTTTTATTGCATTATGATCCTAAAATAGAATTTCTGCCTTTCTATGTTTGATTTTGAGGGTTTTATGTCTTAATGTATAGTCAACTTTTTTGTGTGTGTTCCATGTGTTACTGAGAAAAAGGCATATTCCTTTCTTTTCCCATTCAGTTTTCTCTAAAGGTCTGCCATATCTAATATTTCTAATATTCTATTTACCTCTTTAGTTTCTTTCTTATTTATTTTTTTGGTTGATTTATCAAGTTCTGAGAGGGTACAACTGAGGTTCCCCACTAGTAGAGTTTTGCTGTCTATTCTTCCTGTAATTCACTTAACTTCTCTTTTAAGAATTTGGATGCTATACCAGTTGGTGCTTATATGTTTAGTATCAATATTGCCTCATTGTCTATAGTACTTTTAAGCAAGATATAGTTTCCTTCCTTATCTCTAATTAGGTCTATTTTTGCTTTTACTTTGTCTGAGCTCAGGATTGCTACCCTGCTTTTTTTTACTTCAGCTAAAGCATAATAGATTCTGCTCCAGTCCCTTTCCTTGACTCCGTGTCTCTCTGCTTGTAGTGTGTTCCTTATAAACAACATATTGTAGGATTCTGGTTTTCATCCACTCTGCTATCCTCTTCTGTTTTATGTGAGAGTTCCTCTCATTCACATTCACAGTTATGATTACTAACTGTGCATTTCCTTACAACCTATTTTTCCTCCTGTCTGTCCTCTCTCTTCTTTCACTCTCCCTCCTTACTAGTGTTTTGCTTCTACCACCTCCCCTGATCTGCCCTCCCTTATGTCATTTCCCCCTCCCCCAGTGACTTAGTCTCCACCCCCTTACTTCTCTGTCTGGTAAGATAGATTTCTATATTCAACTGATTGTGTATACTGTTTCCTCTTTGAGATAGTACTGATGAAAGTAAGGTTCAAGAGATGTCTATTGCCCACTCTCCCATCTTCCCTCTCCATCATAATAAGTCTTTCACACCTCTTCATGCAAAATAATCTACTCCATTCTACCTCTCTTTCTTTATGTCATTCCCTCTAATTCACCTTATACTCATATCCTCTGTCTATGTATATTCCTTCTAGCTGTACTATTAGTGATACAATGATAAATTACAATTATGAATATCATCTTCCCATGTCGGGATGTAAACAGCTTAGCTCTATTGAATTCCTTATGTTTTCTTTTCCCTCCTTACCTGTTTATACTTCTCTTGGGTCTTGATATTGGAGATCAAATTTTTGGTTTAATTCTGGTCTTCCTTCTCCTTATGAAAGCTTGAAATCTTTCTATTTCATTGAATGACCATTTTTCCCTTTCATGTATCATATTTAATTTTGCTGAGTGATTCTTGGTTGTAGTCCTAGATCCTTTGCCTTCCAGAATATCATACTCCATGACCTCTAATTCTTAGCAGCTGCTAAGTTCTGTATAACCCTGATTATGGCTCCTCAATATGGTTGCTTTCTGGCCACTAGTATTTTTTCCCTTGATCTGATAGTTCTGTAATTTGACTACAATATTTCTTGGAGTTTTTATTTTTGGATTTCATTCCTGAGGTCTTTGGTGGATTCTTTCAATGCCTATTTTGCCCTCTTGTTCCAGGATATCAGGGTAATTATCCTTGATTATTTTTTTTTTGTAAAAAAAATGTAATTTATTTATTTTTCAGTTCTCAACATTCACTTCCACAAGAATTTGAATTCAAAATTTTCTCCCCATCTCTCCCCACCCCAGGATAGCATGTACACCATCCATCCCTTCTTCTAGTCTGTCCTCCCTTCAATTACCCCCCCCCC